>OX439484.1:152655469-153855469 GCA_949320155.1 Melangyna quadrimaculata
CGACTGAAGAAAGAATCTCTGTACATTACAGTACGTCCGAAGTTGGGCTCAAGGGTAAATTCATGGGCATTCCTAGAAGCACGAGTATTACGGTTGAATTGTTTAAGGGGAGGAATGCAACTGGCTATTTCACGAGAACACTCACTATAAAAATAGCGGTAAAACAGAGAAAGACATGAAACATTACGGCGGTGTTCGAGAGTTGTAATTGTTTCTGTTATAGATCTTTCTCCTATCATTTTTAAAGCTCTCTTTTGTATTCGGTCCAATAAACTTAAGTGAGTTTTTGGAGCTCCCGCCCAAACATGAGAATTGTACTCAAGTTTTGGACGAATAATAGCCAGATCAGAAGGGGTGAAAAATTTCTTGCATCTACGGAGAAAACGGAGAAAACATTTAGCAGTGTTTTTGGCAACGTCAAATATGTGGTCATTCCACAAAAGGTGGTCTGTGACACACATACCGAGAACTGAGAGCTGTTCGGTTTCCTTGATGCAAGTGCCATCCATGGATAGCGGCATTGGGGGTGGATTTCGCTTTAACGACCGGAGACAGCATTGAGTTTTTGAAGCATTAAATTCTACGCAGTTTTTGATTCCCCATTGGACAATGCTGTCGAGATCAGAATTTAATGAGCTTATCATACGCTGCCGTTCAAGTTCCACATCCGAAGGACATGGATGTGAATCTGTAAACGAATATGAGAAGCTGAGATTACTATCGTCAGCGAAACAGTTTAGTGGATTAGAAGTTTCAGACAAAAGATCATTTATAAAAATAAGGAAGAGGGTCGGAGACAAAACGGAGCTCTGGGGCTCACCAGCATTTATTTTGTGAATTTCAGACTTGAAACCGTCCAAAACAACTTGAATTGAACGGTCCGAAAGGTAATTTCTAATTCAACGAAGAAGAGATTCATCGAAACCAAAGTAACCTGGAGTAAATTTCTCATATAGATTTAGTACGATACAAAAAAGATAAGATAGCCAGTTGGGGATTTTAACTCTGGTTAAACGAAGGGATAGTACGATGCTAAACTCATTTAGAATTAGCAAAATACAATTTTTAACCTAGTACCATACTAAAAATGACTTAACATCGTACAAAATCTTCTAAAATTTTGCGCCATTGTTTTTAAAATTTGTAATTTTGGTTGAAAACAAATAAAATTAAAGAAATATCAAATTGTTTTTAATGTTGATTTTTTTAACAATTTTTTGTTTTTAATTAAAACAAATGCATGCGTACATATGTAATGTATATTCAAAAATGTTATTTTAACTTGTTTTTAAATACTTCCTCGTTAAAAAATATTATAAGGCCATTATAATATACAAAAGTCAATGTCTAGTAGGGTCGCGCTTATGTTGTCAAAATTGGATTGTTTTCGGCTCCCAATTAAAAGTGATCAAGGTGAAATAAAAAATTATGTACAAATTTTTTTGAAATCGGTTGACGTTTGCACGTGCCACCGAGCAGTTGAAATTTCTGATACAAAATATATGTACATGTATTTTTTAAGCCTTTTACTAAAAATATTCACAAAAATCCAAAAGTTAATAAATGTTAATGAAACTTTATTTATCTTAAGTACTATACATGGCGGCCCACCTTCACTGGCCCAGAAAAGAAACTATGGGTTCCTGAGTTAATTTTAAGTCGAAAAACTTAAGAGGTAATTTTCTTGTTTTCGCTTCCTTTTCGACTTATAAAGGTTTTTTAGTACAGTCAACGAAAGAATTTTGCTTGCAAAAAATAGTGCTCTCTGGATTATTTTTTATATGGTAGGGGATACCCCCAGGTATAACATACCCAAAGTCCCCAGCCCAGGGCCGCGAGCTAAACTCAGGAGAGGGGGTTAAAGGCAACCCTTTTTAGATTTTCGTCAATATTGGCACAACCTAACATGTTAGCTCAAAAGTCTATACTACATAATTATAGATAAATAAATTGTCTATAAAAAAAGTTATGTTCATATTTTCGATTGGGTTAATAATGAGGGAGATGCGGGGGTAGAAAAGTCAACAAATCTGAAAAAAACCTGTTATTGTCTTAGTTATTGAATGTTTTCTGACCAATTTAATTGGAAAAAACAAAAAAGGTAAATACACATTCATTCACTGTTATTTCATCATGTTATGAGGCTGACAGTGGAGTTACAATTTCTTTTTTTTTTCTATATATCTGAAACTATACGAAAAAGTTGATGTGTACTAAATTAGGCAAAATTTATTAAGCAAAAGTTGTTTTACGTCATACGGTCATACGGCGCCAAAAACTGATACTGTTTTTTTTTTTAAAGAACATAATACAAAATAATATTAAAAAACAATGGCAACACTTACAACACAAAAATTTCCTTTTTTTGAAAGCCAGAACTCCGTTCTATTATTCTGTTTTTAAATCAAGTTTTGAGTGTCCATAGTTTTTGTAAAAATAAGTTTCAAACTCAAAATTAAAAAAAAAAAATTGAAAATTTGGTTTTTGATTTTTGTTTGTTAATTGGGAAATAAAATGCTAATTGGCTTTTATTATTCACTACCCATAAAAACTCTTTATTGAAAACTGAAAACCAAATGGCCCTATATGTCCTAGTTTTTAGGAAAATTGAAAGTTGCGACGACAGTTTTTATGATATTTTTTTTTGTTTAATTTTTATTATTATTACTATTATAGTGTGTAGTATGGTGATAGTAGTGTTTCTTTGAGCTTGAGGTCAAAGAATGAATAAAGTCTTTTAACCTGCGAAGCAAGCTAGCCAAGGGATTGTGTTATTGGTAGAGCTGACCCTTAGGTATAACTCAAAGTCCCCAGTCCAGGGCCGCAAGCTTTAGGCAGGAGAGGGGGTAAAGATTCCCTTTTATAGTTTTTCTTCAATATTTGGAAAACTAAGCGTAATAGAGTCAAAGTCAATGCGACATAGTGAACAAAATTAAATTCTTTACAAATAAAAGATATTCTAACAGTAAAGCTGAAAGCCATAGAGATGCGAAAGTAGAAATATCGAAAAAAAACTTAAAAAAAAAAAACATTTTATT
Source organism: Melangyna quadrimaculata (assembly GCA_949320155.1). Classification (NCBI taxonomy): domain Eukaryota; kingdom Metazoa; phylum Arthropoda; class Insecta; order Diptera; family Syrphidae; genus Melangyna; species Melangyna quadrimaculata. The sequence continues at coordinate 152,658,508 of OX439484.1, forward strand.
TCCTTAGAAATTTAATTTTTGTTAATTAGTCTAATTTTATAATACTATCAAACTAAGTTTTGTTTGTAGGGAATTTAATTTTGTTCACTTTGTCGCATTGACTTTTCCTCTATTACGCTTAGTTTTCCAAATATTGAAGAAAAACTACAAAAGGGGATCTTTACCCTCTCTCCTGCCTGAAGCTTGCGGCCCTGGACTAGGGACTTTGAGTATGTTATTTGGTTAGGCATTTGGTTTTCAGTTTTCAATAAAGAGTTTTTATGGGTAGTGAATAATATAAGCCAATTCAGCATTTTATTTCCCAATTAAGAAACAAAAATCAAATACCAAATTTTCATTTTCATTTTTTTTTTAAATTTTGAGTTTGAAAGTTATTTTTAGAAAAACTATGGACACTAAAAACTTGATTTAAAAATAGAATAATACAACGGAGTTCTGGCTTTCAAAAAATGTAAATTTTTGTGTTGTAAGTGTTGCCATTGTTTTTTAATATTATTTTGTATTATGTTCTTTAAAAAAAACAGTATCAGTTTTTGGCGCCGTATGACCGTATGACGTAAAACAACTTTTGCTAAATAAATTTTGCCTAATTTAGTACACATCAACTTTTTCGTATAGTTTCAGATATATAGAAAAAAAAGGAAATTATAAATCCACTGTCAGCCTCATAACATGATGAAATAACAGTGAATGAATGTGTATTTACCTTTTTTGTTTTTTCCAATTAAATTGGTCAGAAAACATTCAATAACTAAGACAATAACAGTTTTTTTCAGATTTTTTGACTTTTCCACCCCCCCCCCCGCATCTACCTTATTATTATTAACCCCATCGAAAATATGAACATAACTTGTTTTATAGACAATTTATTTGTCTCTAAATATGTAGTATAGACTTTTGAGCTAACATTTTAGGTTGTACCAATATTCACGAAAATCTAAAAAGGGGTGCCTTTAAACCCCCCTCCTGAGTTTAGCTCGCGGCCCTGGGCTGGGGACTTAGGGTATGTTAAGCCTGGGGGTATGCGGTACCATACAAAAAAATAATCCAGAGAGCACTATTTATTGCATTTATTTTATCAATTTGAGTCTTTGTTGACTGGGCATAATTTTGGATCTTTTTTTTTAACTAGCTCCAACTTTGCCAAATTGAATCCGATTCTTGACTTTTTTGTTTTATTTACACAAGGAGAGTAAAGTCTTTTCTTTATACTTACCATACAATTTTTTTCTATGCGGATAACGGTTTCCCCACAACTAAATATCAAACCAATTTTGTTGGCCTTTTTAGGTCGTATCTTTTTTTTGACTTTGGTGTCATTTTTTCCACAAAACTTCCTTATTAAGGGGGCATATTGTCAATTTTATTATGAAAGCCCATAGCCCATTTTATTTCCTTAAAAATTAATTTAGAAACCCATAGTTTTCCTCTGGGGATGGGACACCCTGTATGTAAAAGAAACTAAAACGCTTCAAATGAAAAAACTGATACATAATATCAAAATAGTCCATAGTTCTTTAGTTAATTAGTAGCACCGGTAAATATTTTAATTTCCTAAAATTAAACATTAAAAAACAGGATTTTATCATAGTTTGATAAAGTTGAAAGCATTGTTTTCGCCTTTAACAAATGGAATAGCTTAAAAAACTTGTTCTTATCACAAACTCGATTAGAACAAAATCTTAGATTCAATGTTGTTATAGATGTTACGACCTTTTGAATGTATTGTTTTTCAATTTGGATGTGTTTTTGTTCGTTTGAATTATTCATCTTGCATAGACAGGCCACGGGCATTGGAAGTTTAAATTGCAAGACATCAGTGCTGCATATTTTATATACATTTATATATGCATGTATGTCAGAAGCCATTCACTTAAATTATGCGTGTAATAAAAGCAAAAACAGCATCTTACTGATGAGCCTAATTATTGTTGTATGGGGAGAAACGCATTTGCACTAAAGGTAGCAAAAAAAAAAAAAAACTTCCAAATTGAACTTCCAAGTAAAAAAATAACTTATTTTTTCTGAATTCTTGATTTCTAATACAACAAATTCCTTCTTCTCCTTCTTTTTTTAATTGATTATTTGTAAGATTTGATAAAACTGTCAAATTTTTCTGACACAAAACCAATATATGTCCCAGTAAAAAAAAAATGATTCAAATAAGCAATAAGTCCCTGAAAAAAAGTTCACTACGGCTTTTAGATCTAACTTAGTGGAAAGCGAACATCACTTTCATTTTCGTGGTCACGTAGACCAAGTTTTCATAGAAAATTTTGATTCCTTATTGTCAATATTTCTTAGTATGGTTTTTTGTCAAATTTACACACAGTAAGGGCAACCAAATCAAATTCTTAAAATTGAAAAATATGATTTCCTGAAAATAATCAAGATCTGGAAAAAAATTAAAAGTAGCAAAACGCGAAGTGTCTTGGCATTTAGCGATTTTTGTCATAGCCAAAAAAGTAATCATTTAAATCAATAACTAATACTTATGTTGCCCAATACACTGAGCATACATACCATCGATTTAATGTTAACTTTGTATTCGCTCAGTTAAACAACCTTTGATAATTTTATTGCAAAAAATACCTACATAAATCTTCTTCACGAAGTAATCTTATGTAATATAGAGAAGGTACATATACTAATAACAAAAGTGAAGACCAGATGGATAGATAGTGAAGACCATTGAAATGCTATCCGAACACAACAAAGACACCATTATTAGTACCTTTGCAGAGACATCTCCGCAGTTAAACCAAACCAACTTTGGTTCCTCTTATCGGTGTTCACCAAAACATATATGACTTCATTTATTTACAAAATGACGCCTGCACAAAACAATCACAATAAAAACAATCGAAATAAGATTGACAAACTTTAATTGATGCTTAGACCATTGAACTCGATATCCAAACACAAAGAAGACATAAAGCAAGCTTGTAAGTTAAAGTTGGTATACCTTTATATGGTATCTTCCAGTAAAACCCACTTGGGCCGCTTTGGATAGCTTTCGGGGTTTCCGAAATTCAGACAGTTCATTTCTTAAATTTGGTTTATCTCGTTTCCATCAAGCCTATGACTTCACTTTATTGTAAAAAAAACCACCGCTTGCAAAAACAACCAAAAATAGTCTTTAAGTCTAAGAAATAATAAAATGACAGTTCTCAATTGCTTGACTCATTTTTACAAATCATAATTGAGATTTGGCGTGTTCAGGAAAGGGAGATTTGGGAGGGCCTCAGCAAAAAATCTCAGTTTGACTGTCAAAATATGTTTGACGGAGCAAAATCTCCGATATCTCTCTTTCCTGAACTCGCCTATTATTTGTTTGTTGTGGTGTCAAATAAATTAAAATACTCTATAGAAAATGTTATAGAAGACAGACAAAATTAAACAAATGTATTTACTTTTGAGTTTAATAAAATCGTGGTGCAAAGTAAAGTAATTGTTATTCTGTTCAATAATAAATGATGCAATATCTGCATTTGTTAATCAAAATATTTTGTTTTGTAATTTTGTTTCCTAGCAATTAATTTTGTAAGAATCTTATAATAATTTAAAAATACGATAATATGTTAATTAGGCCTGCAAATCAACTCCTAAAAGCCTTCAAATAAAGGAGCAAGTGGCATATGAAAGATAATTCTATCAAACACATACTAATCGAAAGTGTATGATATAAGAGTACTTTGGTTAAAAGTTTCCCAGAATTACTGTGGCGGAACATGTTCAAATCCTGCTTTAAAGGTGCCTGCACACTGTTTTCGATATTTCATTTTTTACCCAGAAAAATTAGAAAAAAAAATTGTAAGAATCTGAATTTTTGTGAAAAGCTTTTTTAGATGCCCTCAATATGTGGTAAAAATTTTTCTTCATTTCACTTACAAATTTTTTCGTGATCTTTTCCTCAATATCTCAAAAATTATCAGCCTTACAGAAAAAATGTCAAGCCACAAATTATAGCTTAAACAATTCTACACAAATTAGATACTAGAACTTTTTTTTGTAAGACCAATAGTTTGGAAGATACGAGTTGAAATATGTCTTAGTCTACAATTTGACTGGTACGCTTATGTTGTTATGACTAAAAGTAAAAATATTGCCAAAACCCAAAAAAAAGTAATACATAAAATCTTAAGATGGGTGTCGACGCAGAAAAAATCCAATGCGTGAATTTCGTGAAACTTTGGATATGCTGTAGAGGGTGAAATTCTGCGTCGACACCCATCTTAAGATTTTATGTATTACTTTTTTTTGGGTTTTGGCAATAATTTTACTTTAAGTCATTAAAACATAAGAGTGCTAGTCAAATTGTAGACTAAGACATATTTCAACTCGTATCTTCCAAACTATTGGTCCTACAAAAAAAAGTTCTGGCATGTAATTTGTGTAGAATTGTATAACCTATAATTTGTTTTTTTTTTTGTTTTTTTTGTTTTTTTCTGTAAGGCTGATAATTTTTGAGATATTGAAAAAAACAATTGCAAATTCTCTTGAAACCTCTTTTACCCCCCCCCCCCTCACGAAAAAATTTGTAAGTGAAATGAAGAAAATTTTTTACCACATATTGAGAGCATATTATTTTTAAAATAAATCTTTTCACAAAAATTCAGATTCTTACAATTTTTTTTTCTAATTTTTCTGGGTAAAAAATGAAATATCGAAAACAGTGTGCAGGCACCTTTAAAGCAGGATTTGGACATGTTCCGCCACAGTAATTCTTGGAAACTTTTAACCAAAGTACTCTTATATCATAAACTTTCAATTAGTATGTGTTAGATAGACTTATCTTTCAGTAGCCACTCAAGTCTCAAAAACGGGAGCTAGTTGCAGGCCTAAATAGTCTAAGAGCCGACAGCAAATTTTGGGAGTGGATTGATAACCAAAGTATGAGTATGAGGATTTGTAGGTGCATATATTGTGGTATCGAAAACAAAAGTCTGACACGTTTTTTTTCAGTCATTGGCGTGGTGGGGGTTTGAAAATATATATTTTCTAATTACTTTATTAGTGGTACTACCAGTTCAATAAGTTAAAAAAATATATTCCGTAATGCTTTCATTTTCTTTAAGCATAAACGTCTTGCGAACCTTATACTACGTTTCCACCAGGCTCTAAGCCGAGATTTAGCAAGAATATCACAAACCTCCTTGAAATCTCGAAGATTTACCACACACATTTTAATCTCCTCAAATGAATATTTTAAATGAAACTCATTCAAAACTTAATTGACAGATGGAAATGTAAGCAAAAACTATCTATCTCACTTCCACTTCCAATGTTTTGTCATAATCCTCTTTTTGATCTTTTTAAGCAGTGGGAACACCAAACGAATCTCGTTTTCTAAATCTCGGTTTAGTGGTTGGTGGAAACGTTGTATTAAATCGATTCTTTTTTGGGACTATTTGTTTTGTTGATTTTTGTGTTTTATAATTCTCCAAGAAAAAGACGATAAGGTCGTCTAAAAAACTTACATATATCTTGAATTCTATTGGACGGATTGCCAAGTTTATTACGTTTTGGTGCTACTAGTGTCGGGTAAGTTTACCCCTGTGATAAGTGAGATCACGGAGGTGGCTTTAAGGAAGGTTAGTAACTGGGCTGCGAGCAGCGGACTGGGTATTAATCAAAGCAAAACTGAACTTATACTTTTTAATACCAAAACAAAGATAGACCCCTTCAATCTACCTCGACTCAACGGTCAAACACTTTCGTGCTCCTCCAGTGCAAAATATCTGGGTGTAATTCTCGACCCTAAATTAAACTGGAAATTAAACATTGAAGAACGGGTTAAGAAGGCCTGTATAGCTTTCTATGTCTGTAGCAAAACTTTTGGTAAGAGGTGGGGCCTCCAGTCAAAAATGATTTTATGGACATACACAGACGTGGTGCGACCTATTCTCACGTATGGTTCGATTGTGTGGTGGCCAGCATTAAAGAATTTGTATAATATCAACAAACTTAGGAAGGTTCAAAGAACAGCTAGCATTGGCACCACAGGGGCTATTCGATCCTGTCCAACAGATGCTTTAGGAGTTTTTCTACACCTTTTACCACTAGATTTACACATTAAATACCTAGTATCTTGCAGCGCGATAAGACTAAAAGAATCGAACTACTGGTTTGCTAAACCCTATGAGCACAGCAACATCACGGGTTTAATTCCTATCGAAATGTTTTCGAGTCCGACTGATTACTGCACCCCTTCAATGAGCCTCGGTAAAGATTTTAAAGTTATATTCCCATCCAGAAATGATTGGAATGATGACGTCGTGACGAAAGACTTCGACACAACTATCTTTACTGATGGGTCAAAGATGGAGTTGGTGCGGGTATTTTCTCAGAGTCCCTAAATATATCCAGGTCTTTTCGGCTACCTGACTTTGCTAGTGTCTTTCAGGCTGAAGTACTGGCGATCAGGGAAGCATGCAAGCTACTTAAACAAAATCTAAACCAGAACCGAAATACAGCTATTTTCTCAGCCAGTCAAGCGGCTGTCAAAGCCATCAATTCGGCTAAATCATCCTCAAAATTAGTACGACAATGCCAGGAAGCGCTTCTGAGTCTGAACACTAACCTCAGGGTCACTCTTATCTGGGTTCCGGGTCACAGTGGCATTGAGGGGAATGAGCGGGCTGACGAGCTGGCCAGGCAAGGTTCAGCCCTTCATAACTCACTTGCGGAAAGAGTCAGTATTCCTCTTGGAGTTATGAAGGGCAATATATTCTCAATTTTTCTTTCAGAATCTAATCGTAGGTGGAATAGTTTAACTAACTGCATTATTGCTAGAAAAATCTGGCCTACCTATAATAAATCCCGACCTATTAACCTAATGTGCAGACCCAGGCGAAACATAGCAAGGATTGTTACAACATGCACTGGACACTGGCCAATAGGAGAACATGCGGCGAAGCTTGGCATCCCCTACAATACTCACTGTCGTAGGTGTGGGGACCAGCAGGAAAAGGAAACAGTCTTTCATTTCCTCTGTAAATGTCCCGCTTTGGCAACAATCTTTTGGGAAGCCCTTTTTTGACGACCTTAACGAACTCTTCGGAACGAAGATCAAAGATTTGACTTCTTTCCTCAACGCGACGAAATGGATCTAGGATTTACTTCGCCGTCTTCTTCCCCAAACTCCTATGACTGCGAGCTAGCAGACTAACGGTTTTTATAGGTGGCTCATAGTGCACGAGGACCGGACGATCACACAATTGGGCCGATCTCCGCTGCAATACCAGCCAACAAGTGCCTAGGTGGCACAGTGTAGATGGGTCTTAGTTGCGGACTTCGACCCTTTTGAGTGTTTTCCTATTTTCAAGTTCAGGAATGTTTCAATGGATCTAGAATTAACTTCGGTTTCCTTTTGCACCATTTTCTTCCCCAAACTCCTATGACTATGAGCTAGCAGACTACTGGCTTTTGAAGGTGGCTCATGGTGCACGAGGACCGCAGGATCACACGGTTGTGCCAACCTTCGTTTCAATACCAGTCAACAAGTTGCCTAGTTGGCACAGTGTAGATGGTTTTTAGTTGCGAACTTTGGTCCTATCGGGTGTTTTTCCTATGTCCAAATCCTAAATAAGTTTCATCTCATATCTAAATCCAATAAAAGCGTCGGGTCATACAGGCGGGTGGTACTTTCTCTGGTAACCACAAGTCATGTTGTGCAAACTGACGGAGGTGTACAGAGATTACCATATCCGAGTGTGCGACTAGATGATCACCCTAACGGATCAGATCGTATGCGTCCCGGGCAAATTGCTTAACGTAGCATACTGCAGCTGAACTCGGGCGTAGGCGATGATCCGTTGGGAGATCTATCACCAAATACCCTCTTTTTCTTTAAAAATGTTCTTTTAACCCACAGGTCAAACAAGTTATGGTATCAAAACGGCGCATTGCAGCGTTAATTAGGTCATCGAGCAAGGATGCTTGTGACCGCCATCTCTACCTACCTACCCTTATTACGTTTTGACGTAAAGAAAATGACAGAGCATCATAGCATATATTTTTTTAAATTTATTGAAGAAGTAATACCTCTGATAAAAAAAAATGAGAAAATCGCTATTTTCAAACCCGCCCTCATCCGCCAAAGGCTCAAAAAAACCTGCCAGACTTTTGTTTTCGATACCACGACATATGCACCTACAAAGCCCTCTACCCATATTTTGGTTATCAATTTGGTTAATCATGCAACGTCGTAAGTTTACAAATTGTGTAAAATAATAAGTTAACACAAAAGTTTGCATGAACAACCCTTTTATTCATTTGGTTAAATGCTGTGTAATTGAATAAGGTGTACGTTTATTTGACAGATTTGGTGTGTAACAGATTAGACGTGTTTAGATTTTGAAGTTATTTTTAAATCAAGAACTTCTCCCGAAACCCGAAACAACGCGAAATCGGAGCCGAATGTCTCGCACAGATAAAAAAATGTACTATACACGATGGAACAACAATAGTCGAAGGCTCACGGTAATGATCGGACGAAAATGAGCGAATAAAAAAAACTATGTTGTGCACCTTTAATTTCGGTTTCTTGATTTGCCTAAACTATTGCTTTCAGTAGTGAAGAAGTTGTATATGAGAAATCAATAAGGTTTTATCTTCATTTGGGATCCCTATATCAATGACAATATGTGTGAAATATAACATCGTTCAAATGGTCGCCGCTGCTTCGCTTGGTGGCGCGTATTCGAAAGGTCCAGTTTTCGATGACTTTGGCGCGTAAATCAGGCTGAATTTGATCGATGGCATCGATTATGTTGCCTTTGAGGGCCGCGGTTGTTTGCGGCTTATTCGCAAAGATCTGCGACTCAAAAAATTCCACAAGAAAAAGCCCAGATGGGTCAAACCACCGATCTTGGTGGCCAATTCACGTCACCATAAAACCGCTCGTGCAGAATATCGATTGTGTCTTGGGATCTGTGTGGCGCGTAGCGCTATCCTCTTGAAACCATATGTCTTCGGTGTCCATATCATCTAATTCAGGCCACAAGAAATTGGGGATCATCGACCTATAGCGACCGCCGTTGACGGTGATGGCCTGGGCAGCATCATTTTCGAAGAAGTACGGACCTCCAACCAAATTGTAACTTTATTTGGATGCATTGGCACCTCGTGAATCTCGCGTGGATTGATGTCGTCCCAAATCCGGCAATTTTGCTTATTCACGTACCCATTCATCAAAAATGGGCTAAAGATGATTTTTCGACCAAAATTGGGATCACCTTCCAACTGCTCCAAAACCCAATTAGCGAACACACGACGCTGCGTATGGTCGTTTGGCTTCAGCTGGTGACCTGTCTTTAGAAGATTACTGATTAAAAGACGATATTCAAAAATTAAAAGAAACAATATGTCCGCCACGAGCGGTCAAAATCAACCCATCCCTATTGGAAAACCCTTTATAAAACCTTTTTTCGTCCAAAACTCGAGTACAATTCTCATGTTTGGGCAGGTTCTGTAAGCAACTTGAGTCTATTGGGTTTTGGGTATAATTCAAAGAAGAGCTATGAAAATGATAGGTGATAGAAATATGTATAACGGAAGTATTTACAACGCTCGAACACCGCTGCAATGTTTCATGTCGTTCGTTATTTTACCGTTATTTTTATAAACAGTGTTCTAATGAAATAGCTAGTTGCATTCCTCCCCTAAAACAATTCAACCGTAATACTCGTACTTCTAGGAATGCACATCAGTTAACCCTTGAGCCCAACTTCGGACGTACTGTCAAGTATAAAGATTCTTTTTCTTTTCCCTTCCATTTCGATATTGAAAGGTTCAAAACCAATGTGCATCGGTATCTCCTCTTCAATCCTTCCCTGTTTTCCTTACACCCGCACTGTTTTTAATACAACATTTTAAGGGTATTAAGAACCCCTATCATGCGCGTACTATATTTTTTTTTTTGAAAAAGGGGAGACTGAGACCCGATTTTAACGCGACCGAGACGAGACTTACAAGGGTCTCGCCGAGTCTCGTCTCAAAATAAGAAATTAACTCTTGCTGCATAAACAGACACTCGTCTCGTCATCATAAATAAAACACTATTAACTTACAATCAATTCCACACATTTTTGGAATGTACTAGACATTTTATCAAAGTTCACTCGGGCGTATACGCAATTTTTTATCAAAACGGAATTTAAAGAAAATTTGTTTTATGTTTGGAAGGTAACATTTTTGGATGATTTTTGTTTTTGTTTTGTTAAAAAATGGGCTTTATATTATATATATAATATAAACATATATATATTATACCTCGGGTAGAACCATATTTATGGTTTTTTTCGAAGTTTCTTAAAAGTTTCAATTTTATTATACAATATTATTTTTTTTTTGAAAATGGCTCCACAGATCTAGATACAAAAAAAACTACTTTTAAGGAAAAAAAAATAATTTAACTTTGCATTGTTATTATCAGTAGATACCTATGTACTTCCTATGTATTAAACCATTTTTCATATTTTTGATTTTCTCATTATTAGTTGTACCAATTAAAATTATGTTTTTCTGTTACAATTGTAACAATTTAAACTTTACAATAATTATGATGTTACATCCTAGGTGCCTTTGATCGATTTATTCTTCTTATTTAAGTCTTGGGACTTCAGCATTATCTTAAAGAAATAAAAAACCTAAACAATAGAAGTTATATTGTTTTTTGTTTTTATTTTAGTGGACTGTATTGTATGAAATTCAATAAAAAGTATTTAAGCGACCTTTAGTCCAATGCGTTTCGGTCCTGACCACGCCAGATCACGGGCATAATATCTATATCTATATCTAGGTGTCTTAATGTAACCATGTTCCCCTAGAAAAATATAATTTGCAGTGTGTTTATGCTGTAAATTGTATAAACGTCAGTAGCCATCGACTAAAATGTTGCGTCTTAGAAAGGTAACAATTACAGCTCTTACTGATGAGGTCCACTGTAATTGTTATCAGGACCGAAACGCATTGGACTAAAGGTCGCTTTAATATTTTTTTCTTCAGCATTATCTTCTGACTTAAATTTCTTATTTTGAAAATTTTTTGTTTAACTTTTTAACGAACGAATTGACAATTTGAGGATAGGTCTAAGCCTTGTTCTGAATATTAGTTTGTTTGTATCTAAAAACTTGCATGTTTATAAATACCCGCCCCACCTTCGTTTTTGCAATACCATCTGAATTGTTCAAATCTGATAACTCGACTAGATCATTTCGTTTTAATTTAAGTACATTAAAAGCCTGGTTATCATCAATAATTAAGTATCATTAAAAGGTCGAAGAAGTGCTTAAATTAAAACTGCAAAAACCCAGGTATGAGTAATTCGTTTGTTATACATTTCAAGGCAGATCACCTCTAAGTTGAACCTTTATAAATTATAATACAAAAATAAACAATGGACCCGATTTGTTTCTCAAAAGAAGATGGATGATTAATATTTTCTTTATCATTCAAATTATCAACTTGAGCACATCTTTGTTTGAAGATAAAAGCCCATAATTTGTAAAGACTAACGACTATACCTTGAAAATTAGGTCAACACTCAAAAGATCTCACTTGCTATAAATAACAACAAAAATTCGCTAAACAAAAATTTTTGCTTATTAAGAAATCCATCAAAATGATTGATCAACTACGAGAACATAAAAAACTATGAATTCAATAAAATAATTTCACTTCATTCTTTTTAAAATCAACAAGCTAAAGTACCATTTTTATGTAAACAAACATCATAAACATCAATTTAAAGTACCAGACTCAAGTCATTTGTATCACCAGCACGCGTTCATCAATGACCTTAGCCTCTAAGCAACTTGAGTTTATTCGAGTTTTTTTTTTTCTTATTCCAATTCCCGGTTTCTCCAATCTTAACCTATGAAGATCAACTTAAAGTTGACGATACTCACTTGTTCTCGATGGAATCCAGTTTGTTGAGATGGGTCTGATCCATTGTGGACATGGCAGATACTCGTTCTTGTATTTGAGAAACCATCTCACCAACAGGAACCTGCACATGGTGTGACGACTAAACAAAAAAAAAAATACGAAAACAACAATAAAATACCAAGCACATTATTCACTTGCTCTATATTTAGATTTCACATCATAAATTAAATAAGATATTATTTTTTTATCTTAGAGATTCTTCTCTTGAATTGCATATATGAGGAGGATTATGGAAGTCAAACAAAGAAACCCACCCGATTATATCGAGGCTGCAACTCCCGACGCCGCAATGTGGGGTTTTCAGAGGCGGAGGCATTACAAATGCAAACGATTGCCACGAATAAAAGGAGTTTGGCACGAAAACTCATATTTTTCCTTTCTCGATTCTCTAATACTCGTAAAAATAAATTAAAATTAAACACAAACAAAAGTGATTTTCGAATCACTTTGAATACAAAAAGCGGCAACACTTATTTAAATAAAAATTTCATTAAAATCTGATCGGGCGAATTATTATTTAGCGGCGCGCGATGTGATCGTTGCGGTTCACATAAGCGAACTAAACTTCTGTCTAGAGGCAACTGTTAGATCTTGGTAGTTGCTGTTGCTTTATTACTTGACCAGATGGATGTTTTGATCGTCAGATATTTTATTTGTAGTGATTTCAACTTGGTTGAATGAAACATGTTCGAAGATGCGCCTCATACAGACACCGACCACACACGGAAAAAGAGTCTTCGTGGTTGATAAAAGTGATAAGTCTTATTTTGGTTCATTTTTCATTAGGTAGTTGACATTTGAAGAAAATGTATTTTCTTGAGTGTTATAGGGTCCGGCTTCCTAAGTATCTAAAGATACAAAATAAAATACAAAATGGGCACGACTGGATCGCACAAACTTACTCTCGTAGGTAACCACTTGAACGTAGCTTAAAATTGACAATGTGCATATTTAGTGGTTCTATAACATTATGATATCATTAAAAACAATTTAAAATATAAATTATTATACTTAAATTACTATAAATTTGTTTTTCAATAGCTAAAACAGATAGAGCTCAAAAAAGATTATTCCATCTGATTTGTTTGATAAATATGAATTTATGAAGAACAAATTTCGAAATTCGTTAGAGCGGTTTCATTAAAAATTAATTTTTTATATGTAAAAATTCTTGAACATTTTTCTAAATAATATTTGGTATGCCAATTTTTAGAATTTAAAAAAAATTCAATTTTACAAAAAATTAAAAAAAATATTCATTCGTTTTCAAGATATTGAATTTTCAAAAAAAAATTTCAATATTGTTTTAAAAAACCAAAAATTATTATTTCGAATAATTTTATAAGCAAAATTGTTAAAGTTGTTAAGGACCACTTACACACAAAATTTTGTAACCGTTAACGAGAAATTTGAAAACCAAAAAATCGGTTATATGCAGGTGCTTGCATGTAGTTGGCCCACCAACTATTGAGTTGAGCAAAACTGTTAATTGCAATCGTTTGTATATCGTTTGTCTACGTTTGTATAAGTTTTAGATTCGTTTGTACACTCACCGTTTTTTTTATATAGCCACTTCAAAAAAATTTACGGAGTTTGGCCCACCAACTATAACGCTCGAAAAATCTGGAAATGCAGTTCGATAGATAATCGTTTGTCTATGTTTGTCTTTTTTTTTTTTCGTTTGTATACGTCCCAAATTTTTTTGACAAAAAAATTTTTTTTAACCAAATTTTATTAAAATTTTAAAACATATGCATTCGTTTGTCTCTTTCTTATAATGATTTTTCATCGTGTTATTTTTTTTAATTTGTATTTATTTCTATTTTTAAATAATTATTACTTTTTTGGGACATGTAGTTGGCCCACCAACTATAACGCTCGAAAAATCTAAAAACGCAGTTCGATAGAAAATCGTTTGTCTATGTTTGTCTTTTTTTTTTTCGTTTGTATACGTCCCAAATTTTTTTGACAAAAAAATTTTTTTTAACCAAATTTTATTAAAATTTTTAAACATATGCATTCGTTTGTCTCTTTTTTATAATGATTTTTCATCGTGTTATTTTTTTTAATTTGTATTTATTTCTATTTTTAATTAATTATTACTTTTTTGGGACATGTAGTTGGCCCACCAACTATAACGCTCGAAAAATCTAAAAACGCAGTTCGATAGAAAATCGTTTGTCTATGTTTGTCTTTTTTTTTTTTTCGTTTGTATACGTCCCAAATTTTTTTGACAACAAAATTTTTTTTAACCAAATTTTATTAAAATTTTAAAACATATGCATTCGTTTGTCTATTTTTTATAATGATTTTTTATCGTAGTAATTTTTTTAATTTGTATTTATTTCTATTTTTAATTAATTATATATTAATTATATGGAGCATGTAGTTGGCCCACCAACTATAACGCTCGAAAAATCTAAAAACGCAGTTCGATAGAAAATCGTTTGTCTATGTTTGTCTTTTTTTTTTTTCGTTTGTATACGTCCCAAATTTTTTTGACAACAACATTTTTTTTAACCAAATTTTATTAAAATTTTTAAACATATGCATTCGTTTGTCTCTTTTTTATAATGATTTTCCATCGTGTTAGTTTTTTTAATTTGTATTTATTTCTATTTTTAATTAATCATTACTTTTTTGGGACATGTAGTTGGCCCACCAACTATAACGCTCGAAAAATCTAAAAACGCAGTTCGATAGAAAATCGTTTGTCTATGTTTGTCTTTTTTTTTTTTCGTTTGTATACGTCCCAAATTTTTTTGACAAAAAAATTTTTTTTAACCAAATTTTATTAAAATTTTTAAACATTTGCATTCGTTTGTCTCTTTTTTATAATGATTTTTCATCGTGTTATTTTTTTTAATTTGTATTTATTTCTATTTTTAATTAATTATTACTTTTTTGGGACATGTAGTTGGCCCACCAACTATAACGCTCGAAAAATCTAAAAACGCAGTTCGATAGAAAATCGTCTGTCTATGTTTGTCTTTTTTTTTTCGTTTGTATACGTCCCAAATTTTTTTGACAACAACATTTTTTTTAACCAAATTTTATTAAAATTTTTAAACATATGCATTCGTTTGTCTCTTTTTTATAATGATTTTCCATCGTGTTAGTTTTTTTAATTTGTATTTATTTCTATTTTTAATTAATCATTACTTTTTTTGGGACATGTAGTTGGCCCACCAATTAAAATAATTTTGATTTATTTTAAGTAAACCCCCCCTTATCCATTCGCTGAAAAAACAACCAAAACTCGTACGTAGTTAGGTAGGTACTCAAAAATTTGGTTACTACCTATCAATATCTATAATAGGCATGCATAGGTATTTGTACCCATAATTACTTTCTATTTCATAAAAAAAAGAAACTCATTAAAAGCCTTAAGCCGACGGCAAAGTTCAAGTTAATGAACAAGTACCTATAGAATTAGAATTATTTTTGTTTGGGTTTTTTTAATTATTTTAACTGAATAAATAATATACTCAAGGTGTAACTTAAGTCTTTTTAAATGCAGCCTAAATGCAGGGCACTCCTTAAAAAGAATAGAAAAAAAGGATAAAGTCTTAATTATCGCAATTTCGAATACAAGTTGAAACTGTGGACACCCAAATAAAAGAGAATGCAGTTGGTGGGCCAACTACATGTCCCAAAAAAAGTAATGATTAATTAAAAATAGAAATAAATACAAATTAAAAAATTAACACGATGGAAAATCATTATAAAAAAGAGACAAACGAATGCATATGTTTAAAAATTTTAATAAAATTTGGTTAAAAAAATTTTTTTTGTCAAAAAAATTTGGGACGTATACAAACGAAAAAAAAAGAAGACAAACATAGACAAACGATTTTCTATCGAACTGCGTTTTTAGATTTTTCGAGCGTTATAGTTGGTGGGCCAACTACATGTCCCAAAAAAGTAATAATTAATTAAAAATAGAAATAAATACAAATTAAAAAAAATAACACGATGAAAAATCATTATAAAAAAGAGACAAACGAATGCATATGTTTAAAAATTTTAATAAAATTTGGTTAAAAAAAATTTTTTTGTCAAAAAAATTTGGGACGTATACAAACGAAAAAAAAAAAAGACAAACATAGACAAACGATTTTCTATCGAACTGCGTTTTTAGATTTTTCGAGCGTTATAGTTGGTGGGCCAACTACATGTCCCAAAAAAGTAATGATTAATTAAAAATAGAAATAAATACAAATTAAAAAAACTAACACGATGGAAAATCATTATAAAAAAGAGACAAACGAATGCATATGTTTAAAAATTTTAATAAAATTTGGTTAAAAAAAATGTTGTTGTCAAAAAAATTTGGGACGTATACAAACGAAAAAAAAAAAAGACAAACATAGACAAACGATTTTCTATCGAACTGCGTTTTTAGATTTTTCGAGCGTTATAGTTGGTGGGCCAACTACATGCTCCATATAATTAATATATAATTAATTAAAAATAGAAATAAATGCAAATTAAAAAAATTACTACGATAAAGAATCATTATAAAAAATAGACAAACGAATGCATATGTTTTAAAATTTTAATAAAATTTGGTTAAAAAAAATTTTGTTGTCAAAAAAATTTGGGACGTATACAAACGAAAAAAAAAAAAGACAAACATAGACAAACGATTTTCTATCGAACTGCGTTTTTAGATTTTTCGAGCGTTATAGTTGGTGGGCCAACTACATGTCCCAAAAAAGTAATAATTAATTAAAAATAGAAATAAATACAAATTAAAAAAAATAACACGATGAAAAATCATTATAAAAAAGAGACAAACGAATGCATATGTTTAAAAATTTTAATAAAATTTGGTTAAAAAAAATTTTTTTGTCAAAAAAATTTGGGACGTATACAAACGAAAAAAAAAAAAGACAAACATAGACAAACGATTTTCTATCGAACTGCGTTTTTAGATTTTTCGAGCGTTATAGTTGGTGGGCCAACTACATGTCCCAAAAAAAGTAATAATTATTTAAAAATAGAAATAAATACAAATTAAAAAAAATAACACGATGAAAAATCATTATAAGAAAGAGACAAACGAATGCATATGTTTTAAAATTTTAATAAAATTTGGTTAAAAAAAATTTTTTTGTCAAAAAAATTTGGGACGTATACAAACGAAAAAAAAAAAAGACAAACATAGACAAACGATTATCTATCGAACTGCATTTCCAGATTTTTCGAGCGTTATAGTTGGTGGGCCAAACTCCGTAAATTTTTTTGAAGTGGCTATATAAAAAAAACGGTGAATGTACAAACGAATCTAAAACTTATACAAACGTAGACAAACGATGTACAAACGATTGCAATTAACAGTTTTGCTCAACTCAATAGTTGGTGGGCCAACTACATGCAAGCATGGCAGGTACCGTTATTTTTTGAGCTAAAACAAAATTTCAATTTCCCCTCTAGGGAATCTCATAAGAACCTTAAGGCCAGAGTTTGAAGAAAATCGCTTCAGGCGTTTAGGCTGCAGGTCGAGGTACAGACAGACAGGCGGACAGACAGACAAAATTGCGAGACCCACTTTTTTAGTGTTCTCTTTCATCGTAATGTTGGGAAAATTATTATCTCGATTTTTTTTTTTCACGAATCTTAAACTTGCCCTATACAACGAAAGTATATTGCAAGTAAAAATTAAAAGCCATGACTCTTTGAGAAAACTGGTACAAGAATGCGTAAGTTTCCTTATGCTGTCGCAATAAAGTTGTTAAGTTAATTGAATATGTCTGTGAATACCAGTTCGAACTTTTAATAGGTACAGAGATACTTGAACTTCAAAACAAATAGTCACTAGGTAGTCATTCAATTCCAATTTGCTGATCAATCACTTAATATTCTTTGGTTGGTTTCAATCCGTTGTGGCTTTTGTTGTGAGTTTTTGGTTAGTATTTTAAGTGAAGGATCAAGCTTGGAAATAGGTCTATTGACTGCAGTAATTTACATGATAGGTTAGGTATTCTTATAAAAGCTTTAAATTTAAGTTTTTTGATAAACGAATTCACCTGCTGCGTCATTCAAGAGAGTAGATTTAAAGATTTTCCGGGAGGAGCACATGAATCAGTCTGGGAATTACAACTTCATTGAAAAATTATTTATTTTTTACGGAGAATGAAAGTAAGAGGTTTTAAAATGCTTCATGGTGTGGAAACTCCAGAATGTCACCTTCATCTGGTATTTTTAATTTCTGTATACCTCTTAAACTTCTATTGGGTTTTGCTGAAGACTATAAAAAGATCATAACAAATGCAAGACAGGAATTAATTCCAATTCGTACTCGAACTAATGAGAATGCCTATTATTCTAAAGAAAAGGAATGAAATCCTCCAATTTTTAAATTGCAGTGGAAATGTATCCAAGACAACATCAAAACATGGTTGCCATTTTGATAATTGTCCATGGTCTTCAAACGTATGTAAAGCTGGACCAGACACATCCCCATGCTGCTTGATCGAAAATAAAATTAAAACAAAAAAAAAAAAAAAATGAGATTACTATATAAGAGGTTAAAAAAGTATACCTACATCTTGTAATTATTTATAAATATATTTTTAATTAATAAACATACATACAAAGAATACACACTTTGTTTTTATCATTCAATAAAAAGATGAGTAAAAGAAATGTTGTTGAAGAACTACATAAGCCTGCTCGCAGGAATTTTTCCAAAAAGACGAGTAATTATTAAGGGTCTGAATGATTTATGGCAAGCTGATCTAGTCGATATGGGCGCTTATTCCTCAGATAACAAAGTTATCGATATCTTCTCACAGTTATTGACACATTTTCTAAATTTGCTTGGACGACTCCTATTAAAAATAAAGCTGGAACAACTCTGTAAACAAAAATTGCTGAGTCGACACAAATTGGTTCCCACGCTTAATCGCCATTATAACTACTCACATGCATTATATAATTCGGACTCACCTCACAGTCAAGGGTAATTCGTTTGAGACGAACCAATAAATATGGCTGGCCATGAGACGAGACTTTGCGAGACTTTTGTAAGTTTCGTCTCGGTCTCGTTAAAACGAAAGTTTTCAGTTTCGGTTTCGTGTCGGTCTCGTATTAATTAAATCTCGTCTCGGTCTCGTCTCCAAGAAATGAGATTTCCGGACAAACTGTTGATTATTGGAACGAAATATTTTCGATGATCGTTTGAATATGTGCATAAGAAAACAAATATTTAACTGAAAATTGGATTTTTTAATTTTTTAGATTTAAATTTTGGTCCAAATATACAGTCTCGTCTCGGTTGCTTAATAGGCAGTCTCGTCTCGTCTTCGTCTCGTCATGCAAGACCGAGATCGGGATCGAGACCGAGACTTTTCTCGTCTCGTGGCCAGCCCTACCAATAAATGAGTGGATCAACCTTCTAATACTTGCCGGCATGCGACTGAAGTAAAATGTTGTACCACGAAATTAAGTCCAATGAAATAAAGTCCAAAACAAAATTTTAGATTTTATTACACTCCCCAGGTGTGAAATAAAGACCAACACGATTTTGGACTTTATTTAATTCGTGTGAGTGCAATAAAGCCTTTTGACTTTATTGCACAATTATATTTTTGGGAAAACAAAAATTTTAGTTTAGTACAAAAAACTTTGATAACACACCGACTAACAACATTGGCGCCTTCCAGACGACTGAGCATGCCCTAAGCGGATCGACGGAGTCGCGCGAGCTGGACAGAGGACCCAAAAAGGGAGTTAAAATCCTTGAACTTGCAAAGCGGGCCACCCAAAGTACTGTTTAGTACAATAAACTTTGCTAACAGACCGACTGACAACATATTGGCGCGCAAAATTTATGAAAGTACTTACCTCATTAAATTTTCAAAATTTCGCGCGCCTATGTTGTCAGTCAGTCTGTTATCAACATTTTTTGTACTAAACAGTACTTTGGGTGGCCCGCTTCGCGTGTTCAAGGATTTTAACTCTCTTTTCGTGTCCTCTGTCCCGCTCACGCGACTCCGTCGCTCCGCTTAGGGTATGCTCAGTCTTCTGGCAGACACCTACATATGTTGTTAGTCGGTATGTTAACATAGATTTTGTACTAAACTAAAAAAATTCGCGCGCAATTTATGAAACTGCCTTATTAAACTTTCCAAAAAAAAACTTATTTTTAATTTTCATTTGGATATTATTTCATTTTATGTTTAGACGTTATTGCACTCTTAGGCCGTGTGTCAATTGCGTTAAAATTTTGGTTAAATTTGATCCCAGTTAAATTTGATACGTTTTTATAGGGGTGAATAAAATTGAAGGGTTTTGCTGTGTCAATTGCATTAAATGAATTTTTTTGAAACATACATTTCCCATCGACCGCAAGGAACGCTATCCGAGACGGTGGATACCTTGATTTGTTATTGCAATAGCTTTTTTGAGAAGGAATTACAACACAAACCTATCCAAATCGCTTTGGATATGATCTTGAACGCGGAAATTGCATTTTGATAGTGGCAGTCATGATGAATCTAATATACCTGGACTGCTAGTCGATCGTCATTATCATTTGTTAAGCATGACACACAAGACGTCATTTTCAACTTTTGGTTTGCATTAGAATAGTTTTGCATTTGTATTATTTTATATATTCAAATATTTGGAATAAGAATTTTGTGTTTCCTTATTCAATAAAATACTCGGGATAAACCATTATTGTCGATTTTTTATTTATTCCGAATGTTTGGAATGGATTTTTCATTCCATCTGAAGCACGTAGTCAAAAGAATACCAATACAAAGAACTCAATACTCATGCGGTCCCCCATCTTAGTACCGTGCCCGAAGATGCTTGATTTCGGTGATCGAACGGTAACCTGTTTTTGTTTTTTTAAAGCGATATTTTCCGTAATTGTCGTTCCTTTTGAGAGGCGAGAAAGATAAATGAAATCATGGTCGTCCTATTTATCGATACCAACACCCGGAAGCATTTTATATTGCCGCCTTCTTCCTCTGCATCATCTTCGCTGCTCCAAACACATGACGCCCAATTCTTTCAGAAGTAGGTAATTTGAACGAAACATTATTTATTTTTTTATTTCAATTAAAACAGAGCTCTTTTTTATTTGATTATTATTTATTTTAAGATTTTTTTCTTTTCAAGTCAAAAGCGTAAAGCTTACACAACTAAATATCATGAATGAATAAATAAAAATGATGAAAACTCCCAAGTTTACTCACTAACTTCTACTATTTCGTTGATCAACTCTAGAGTTGAAAATCTAAAGTTGAAAACGTCAACTTCGAGTGAATAAGAACTATTTCTCAAGTTGACTGTAAAATTCCAAAGTTATGTTTAACTTTGAGTGAATAAACTAGGCCTAAGTCGTTTTCTTATTGCCGCTAGTGTATCGATTTTTTTTAATAAAGAGAACCATCGTGATGTTGGCTCCTAGCAGTCCAGGTATAATAGGTCGATGGTGTATGTAATGTGCAAGAAGCTTAATACAAACGTCAAAATTTATCCACTTGTTAAAATTTAAACGAGCTCCTGAGCAGGTTAAATTTTGACGACTGTGTTCACCTCAGTAATCTCAAAATTTAGCCATGGGATCAAATTTAACGCACTTTTAACGCAATTGACACACGGCCTTAGGTGTGAAATAATGTCAAAAATCGTTTTGGACCTTTAATTTCAGTCGCTTTACACCCCAAACATTTTTATCTCCACCACAAATTTAGGGTACTTTTCAGAATACAAATGAAGCTCTCCACCGAAATTCAGCTTTGTCGGATTTTTTTGAATTAAGGGCATTTTTTTACAAATTTCCCTGGAATAATGATTTTTATTTTTTGAGGACACATGATAATTTAGTCGTAAGCTACATATATTTTTTCACCAAAATATTCAATGACTAACAGTAAACAAACCATAAGAATGACATGTCTACTTACATGCATAGAACCAAATTTGGGTTAAAGTTTTCCGTAAGCCAATTCAATTAGTTTGGGATTTGGGTATTATTAATTTTAGGAAACAAAACTAGTTCATATTATAAACAAGTTCAAAAAACGAGTAGGTACCTGGTACCGTCTTACTCATTTAATTTATTGAAAATCTACAATTTATTTAGTTGTTGTTTTATTGTTGTTAAACTGGTCGAAATTACAACTCAGGCAAATGAGAGTTGAGACAGCTGCAAATGTATTTGTTGGCTCTTATATACGGCATCAAGTTGTGATGAATCTAACATACCTACTTACATATTAAGTATTGTTAAAAAAATAAACGCCCTACATTCAAACAATATTTTTACATAGAACATCAATTACTCAATATCCAGATCCACATTTTTAAAGTAGGTAACTAATTGTCGGGCATTCAACGGCTGAACGTATCGGAACATCTGTTTTGTTTAAAAGATAAAAAAGTAAACACTTGTACTTTCGCATATGTGTGCATAATAAAAAATAAAAGCAAACTTTAAACTCAAAATAGCTGCTGCTGATGCAGTAAAAAAATTAGCGTAAGTGTTAAAAGATAGCTCATGAGAAATATCTAATACTTTTGATCTTAAAGAATTTCAGTATAATAAATATTTACATTGTTTGTGTTCGATTTTCACTTTCTTTAGATGGAAAATTTTAATTGCAATATATTGTGTAGGTACAGATGCTGATAAATTTGTATTGGATATGTATTTCTATTTATGTAAGTACAATTTTATTTTCAGTGTTCAGTGTTTGATTTTAGCACCCGCACTAAAAAAATGGTTGGCCTGAAAACGCAGAAACTGTCTCTTAGGTACGACGGTTTTTTAGCACCGAATTTTTTTTAACCTTGTTGCCTTAGGTCAACATCTATATATAAATAGCCTTAAAAAAAATTTGTGGTACCATTTACTCAAAAAGTATCCAACCGATTTCGATAAATTGTATATGGTTGGAAAGCCATGGGTACCTAGATGTGCAGAATATACCCGAGACGCGCATTTACACACTGTGGGTAATTTTTGATTTTGCACTGCCGATCACTGTGCTAAAAAAAAAAATTGAAATTTTGTGTGACTCTAGAGAAACGTTTCTTTCAAGTGTCAATATGAGTTTTTGAGTGAGTGAGTTTTTGGTCGAATTTTGGCCAGTGGGCGGTATACAAGTACAATTTAATAGGCTCTCGGAAATTACGCCAGAATTTTTTTTTGAAAAAACGCCAGAAAATGTTTTCTGCTTCAAATTGGAAAAAGAAGCAGAATTTTCGTGGAAAATAAGCCAGAAACGTTTAGAAATTGTGCCAGACAGAAACGGAAAAAAAGTCGGAAAGCAAAATTGAAATTAGGCCAGAAAAACAGTTATATACCTATTCTGACCTAATATCAATGTGAAAAAAAGGCCAGAAAATATTTAAATTTACTACAAACAAGATAGTTTCAGCACGACCGAAAACAGCAGCCGCTGGGATAATGAAGAAGCAGAGGAACATCCTACTGAAAACACAAAGGAAGCAGATGTAATATTATGCACATATATATGTTATATTTCAGGTCCTGCCTACAAAAATTGTGATGTTGATGTTGCCTTGCAGAAACATGAAAATATACTCGTAGTGCAACTTTAAGTTGCAAGCATAAGCAGTTGCAGATTATCACGTAAACTACAAATGTCCATGCTGACGGGAAATCGTAGTAGGCAGACACGGTGCAAGTTAACATTTAGTAAAAATATTTAGTTCTTTTATATTTTGTTAAATAAATTCTTGCAAATAAAAACGTAATTTAAAACTTTAGAAATTGTTTGTTTTTTTTTTAAATTCGCTACTTGGTCAATATTGTAGACAGTTCTATCACAACAGAAAACAACAGCCCCTGATATCGACACGTGGGGGGAGGCGCGCTGCGACTCGGCCACTGCGCGGTTGCCGCGCGGCGCGGCCGTGGGTGCGGTGCAGCGCAGCGCGGGTGCTTTTCGGGTGTGGCCGCGCGCCATGCCGCACCCGCGCAAGTAGCGAATTTTAATCTGCTACGATTTCTCGGCAGCATGGACATTTGTAGTTATCGTGTGAATCTGCAACTGCTTGTTCTTATACCAATATTTTTTTTTTTAATCTTTTTAATACACAAAAGATTACATTTTTTTTACTTTCCACAAACAATTTCGTACTCATAATTTTGCATGTTACTTTTTTTCTTACAACGTCATTGA
The DNA here is from genome assembly GCA_949320155.1 of Melangyna quadrimaculata. Lineage (NCBI taxonomy): Eukaryota > Metazoa > Arthropoda > Insecta > Diptera > Syrphidae > Melangyna > Melangyna quadrimaculata. Next base: position 152,682,630 of record OX439484.1, read on the forward strand.
GTCAATAATAAATGCGGGAAAGCAACTAAACAATAATTCTTACAATAGAAGATAGAGACAAAGAATGTGTAGTAAAACTGTAATAAAAAGCCAGAATTTTGTATGAAAAATTTTCTGGCGTTTTTTCCCAAAACAAATTCTGGCGTAATTTCCGGGAGCTATTTAATAAAACATTCTCTTCGTAGGAAAAAAGTTCAAAATGTTGTGTGTTTTTTTTTCTTTTTAAAAGGCTATAACTTCGGGAAGCAAAATATCTAATTTTGAAATGCTGAGATATAAGAGCAATTAAAATAGGCTAATAGAACATATTATATTATCTTAGCCATATTTCATACACTATGTACTTTACGAATTTGATGTGGGGCTTATACGTCTATTTTATTTTTCAAGTTGATTTTCATTCAAAATTCTGCCTATTATTACAAAAATTCAGCTTTTCAAAATTCTGTTTTTTTTTTTAATCAGTTTTTAAAATTTTGCTTTTCAAAATACTTATAGTGATACATATGTAGAAAAAAAAATAAAATCCTAAGATCAATTTTATAATTTATAACAAATAATATAGATCAGTTTAAGTTTAAGGCAACACCGTGCTCAACTTTAGCAGAACTACACTTCACGACGACGACGCGGCAAAACATTATTTTTTATGAAAATTTAGGAGGGGTTGGGTACGATATCCCGCTTTTTCTCATCACGTTTTTTTAAACCCCCGTTTTTTAATCCCGCTTTTTATAATCCCGCCTTTTTTATAATCCAGGTTTCTATAATCCCGTTTCTTATAATCCCGTTTATTATAATCCCGTTTCTTATTATCCCGCTTTTGCACCTAGTGTCTTATTTTAATTTAAATAAAATTTTTTTTTAAATAAAACAACTAGTTTTTATTGCAAAATCGGAATAAAATATAACAAAATAAAATATATTATTCTTAAATAAACAAAAAATGAAATTCTAAACAATTGAGGATATACTATATTTATCATTAACATAATGTTAGTTCAATTGAATGTTGTATGCGATACGATGCAAAAATCCTGTTTTACTCATTTTGTTCCTCTTTCTTATAATTTTTTTTAAAGCTCGTGATTTTAGCACATTAGTTTTTTTTTATATACACTCCCTGTCACTTGTTTGAGGCTACTATTTTCATAAAAGTTTTTTCTCCATAAATACCTGTAAGCAATATTTTTCCTGAAATTTTTTGATACGTGTGAGTAGGTAAATACATTTTGCAATAAAAAAGGATAAAGTTAAAGACTTAACTTGGAAAATCCATAGAAATTTCCAAAATTATCAAATGGACTGCAAAAAATGGATATAAAAAGTTGCGTCACTTGATTGAGGCCATTCCAAAAATTGCTTGGCAAAAGTTAACATCGACGATTTTTTTCAAACAAAAGTTTAAAATATTTAAGAAAGGATAGAAGACTATATTTTATATTAAATTTAAAGTAAAAATTGAATCTGGAAACACGTCGACAGTATAGCAGAAAGAGGATCAATATATCCTTTAAAGGAACTGGAATTCTCAGGCCGAGAAATAGCTAGGAGACCAAACAGAACTAAGACCATTGTCAACAACTATCTAACAGACACTGAAAACTATGGAACAAAATGAAAAGGACACACATCTCAAGCAACAACAATCTGAGGAAAGCGCCTAAAATAAGGTCAAAAAGTGGGGTATCAGCCAGTATTTCGACGGTTTTAAAGATTATTAAAACCAGTAGTGGTATACCATCAAACGTATGAAAATCAAAAAGAAGGTTTTACGGCAGCTACACAAGAAACTATGGATGAATTTTGCCGGGCAGCATGTTGCCTGGAGCAAGGCATGGAAATGCGTTGTTTAATCTTGACGGACCCGATGGTTACAACTTTTATTTTTAAGATTTAAGAAAAGAAGAATTATTTTGTCAAGACATCACAGTCATACATCAGGTGTTATCGTGTGGGGAGCTTTCACCTATTATGGAACAATTGAATTGGAGTTTATAACTAAAACAATCAACGGAAATAGTTACAAATGCCTGCTGGTACGGATATTGCCAAAGCTGAAGAATATTCTTGAACCTCTATCTTGGATATTCCAACAAGACAACACCCCTATCTATACTTCCAGGGTAGCTAGAAGCTGGATTCAGTTGGAAAACGTTGGACTTTTACCATAGCTACATAGGGCTGGCCACGAGACGAGAAAAGTCTCGGTCTCGATCTCGGTCTCGCATGACGAGACTGAGACAATACGAGACGAGACTGGCATTTGAGCAACCAAGACGAGACCGAGACGAGACTGTATATTTGAACCCAAATTTACAGAGTGTCTAATAAATTAAAAAAATCCAATTTCAGGTAAATATTTTTTTTTTTTTGCACGTATTCAAACTATAATCGAAAATATTTCGTTCCAAAATCAACAGGTTGTCCGGAAATCGTATTTTTCGCAGACGAGACCTAATTATACGAGACCGAGACGAGACTGATAATTTTCTCGTCTCGTGGCCAGTCTCGTAGAGTCTCGTCTCGTCTCGTGGCCAGCGCTATAGCCACCCTATTCACCGGACTCAAACATCATCGGAAACATTTGGGCCTGGCTATCTTGAAAAGTTTCTGATACTGGTAGACAGTTTGGAGATAAGGACGTCTTGGTCGAAGTTAACTGCGTTGCCTGCGAAGCCAGATTTCACTGGATGATTCCAAAAAACTGTATGATTAATTTCCAAACCGTCTAATAGAGCTAATTTAAAAAAATGGCGGGCATACTCATTATAAATTGACAAAAACATAATACATTAATGTTTAAACAAAAGAAAGTTAACATTTTTATAAGATTTTTCAAGTGGCCTCAGACAGGTGACGCATATTTGTATACCCATGTTTGCAGTCCATTCTTATAATTTGTGAAATTCCTATGGAATTTCCAAGTTACCCCTTGAAATTTATACTTTTTTATTGCAAAATATAATTACCTACTCACACGTATCAAAATTTCCAGGAAAAATATTTCCTACAGGTATTTATCGAGAAAAAACTTTTGTGAAAATAGTGGCCTCAAACAAGTGACAAGGAGTGTATATTTGCACCACAATTATTGTTTCTTTAGCTAATCGGCAATCATTTTGTACAACCCAGCGCTTTATCATCCAAGTAAAATCTTCAGTCTGCGATGCCATGCCTCGACATTATTTTGGGTTCACGGAAACTGTTTTTCGGCACTATCGTACACAGACCAAAACAGCAGCCATGTGCCTATTTTCTTTTAGTCGAGTTATTCTGAGATCTTGGCTAACATTTAAAAAGTATAAAACGTGCAAAATAACCAACATGAAATCAATAAGTTTGAATCATTTATTTAAAAAAAAACGGTCTTAGTGGGATAAAGCGGGATTTTAAAAAGCGGGATTATAATAAAATTTGATTTTAAATAAACGAGATTTTAAAAAACAGTATTTAAAAAAACGGGATTTTAGAAGGCGGTATTTTACAACTTTTTTGTCGGGATTTTTGAAAAACGGGATTTTAAAAAACGAGATTCCGATGCGTTCCCTTTAGGAGCTATATCGCACTAAGCGGCAACTGAAATTCATACAAATTCATACGAATTCGTGTGAAGTTAAGTTCCGCTGCAGTGCAGTTCCGTATAGTATAGCCCAGCAAAATTGTACTTTTTCTGCCAAAAACATTCAAGTAAAGATTTTTCAACGCAATTGTCTTTATTTTGGCATAATAAATACTGTCGCGAAATTCTATTACCAAATCGTCATGATGTCATAAAAGTTATGGCTTATAGAAAAATCTGTTAATGTATGTATATAGGGTGTCCCGTAAGTAATGGATAACCCTGAAATGCCGCATAGTAGACTTTATGACCGTCCTGAAAACTGATAAAAAAAAGTTCTATCCCAACCACAAGAAAAGTTATATGCATTTTTTTGTTCAGTGCATTATTTTTTTTCTTACTTTACATTTTTGAATACCACGACTACAAGTGAATGAGTTCCATCATTTTTTTTTTGCAGGAATATTTTACATTACTTGTGCCAACACATTAGTAGAAGAAAATTATTATAACTGTTGGACTTCTTAGAGAAAAAAATTATTTAACATTGAATTTCAATGCAAAATGTGAAAACAAATAATATTTGAAAAAGTTAAATCATAGCTGGTATAAAAAAAATGCATGAATACCTGAGTGGCCAACTACTTTAAAAATATGCGCGTTAAATGCAGATTTCAAAATGGTATTACTTATTATTATATCTAGAGTCAATAGCAAGTTATTGGTAAAAATCTGCAATACTAGAGTAAATTTAGCAAAAACAAAAGTTTTCAAAATTAGCACAGTAAACGTGAAAATAATACCAAGCGTTGAACATAGCAGATTTTGGATTTATTGGCTGTTTCTACGATGTTGTCCTAATTATAAATCCAAGCTTTCAACTTCTATGGCCGAATGCATTATTGATAAAAATGTCAAAAAAGTGCAAAAACGGTTACATTTTCGAGCTTGTTTTGAATTTTACCTGTTCTATTGGGCTTTAACAAACCCATCAAATATTTTGTTGGTTGCTATTAGTTTATTTTCTCCAAACAAAAAGTCTTCTGATTCAATTTTAATTGTGTTTTTTGAATAGTAAATTGTAAGATCCTGAGAAAGTGAGAACGCATAAAAACGTAAGTTTTTTAAATTTTGAATTAAAGTTTTTGTAATTTGATCTTAATTCATAAGATTAAGACCACGACGAACACTTATTTATATCGTTTTTATTGTTCATTCTTCAGAAAAATTAACGGTCTAAATAGCTGTTTTCCTGAACCTGCTTTTTGATAATTAAGACGTTTGATTGAACTTTTTCGATGCCACGTATTCTGTATTCTGCACAAGAATATGCAAACATGCATTTCATTTATGGAGAGTGCAGAGGCAACGCAAACGAAGCTGTGACTCTGTATAGGGAAAGGTACCCTAACGCACGTCACCCGGATTATCGAGTGTTTATTAGAGTCCATAGCTGTTTCTCGGAAGGAAGGCTGCCTGGTAGTGGTGTTGGTGGTGCTGGCGTGGGACGACCCCCTCGAGGAGATACCGAAGACTTAGTGCTTGCGGAACTTGACCGAGATCCTACAGTATCAATCCGAGCAATAGCACGACGCACTGGGTTCGGAAAGACGACTGCGCATAATGTGCGCATAATGGGTGGAAACAGTTTGAGCATTTTTAAATAAAAAAAAAAATTAAAAAATTATCTATTTTTGTTTTTGTTTTCTAACTAAGTGATCATGTGATTAAAAGCTGGCTCAAAAACTTTTTGTTTAGAGAAAATAACAAATAAACTAACAGCAACCAACAAAATATTTGATGGGTTTGTTAAAGCCCAATAGAACAGGAAAATTCAAAACAAGCTCGAAAATGTAACCGTTTTTTGCACTTTTTTGACATTTTTATCAATAATGCATTCGGCTCTAGAATTTGAAAGCTTGGATTTATCATTAGGACAACATCGTAGAAACAGCCAATAAATCAAAAATCTGCTATGTTCAACGCTTGGTATTATTTTCACGTTTACTGTGCTAATTTTGAAAACTTTTGTTTTTGCTAAATTTACTCTAGTATTGCAAATTTTTACCAATAACTTCCTATTGAGATATAATAATAAGTAATACCATTTTGAAATCTGCATTTAACGCGCATATTTTTAAAATAGTTGGCCACTCAGGTATTCATGCATTTTTTTTATACCAGCTATGATTTAACTTTTTCAAATATTATTTGTTTTCACATTTTGCATTGAAATTCAATGTTAAATAATTTTTTTCTCTAAGGAGTCCAAGAGTTATAATAATTTTCTTCTACTTATGTGTTGGCACAAGTAATGTAAAATATTCCTGCAAAAAAAAAAACGATGGAACTCATTCACTTGAAGTCGTGGTATTCAAAAATGTAAAGTAAGAAAAAAAATAATGCACTGAACAAAAAAATGCATATAACTTTTCTTGTGGTTGGGATAGAACTTTTTTTTATCAGTTTTCAGGACGGTCATAAAGTCTACTATGCGGCATTTCAGGGTTGTCCATTACTTACGGGACACCCTGTATATGTTATATGTCAGGTCCTCCCACCAAACATTGTGATGTTGATGTTGCCTTGCAGAAACATGAAAATATACTCGTAGTGCAACTTTAAGTTGCAAGCATTTTGAATATACAAAAGATTACTTTTTTTTTGCTTTCCACAAACAATTTCGTACTCATAATTTTGCATGTTACTTTTAATCTGACAACGTCATTGAGTAATAATAAATAATAACTAAACAATAATTCTTAAAATAGAAGATAGAGACGAAGAATGTGTAGTAAAACTGTAATAAAAAGCCAGAAATTTGTATGAAAAATTTTCTGGCGTTTTTTCCAAAAAAAAATTCTGGCGTAATTTCCGGGAGCCATTTAATAAAACATTCTCTTCGTAGGAAAAAAGTTCAAAATGTTGTGTGTTTTTTTTTTCTTTTTAAAAGGCCATAACTTCGGAAAGAAAAATATCTAATTTTGAAATCCTGAGGTATAAGAGCAATTAAAATAGGCTAATAGAACATATTATATTATCTTAGCCATATTTCATACAATATGTACTTTACGAATTTGATGTGGTCTTTATACGTCCCTTTTTTTCTAATTGATTTTCATTCAAAATTCTGCCTATTATTACAAAAATTCAGCTTTTCAAAATTCTGTATTTTTTTTTTAATCAGTTTTTAAAATTTTGCTTTTCAAAATACTAATAAGTGATACATATGTAGAAAAAAAAATAAAATCCTAAGATCAATTTTATAATTTATAATAAATAATATAGATCAGTTTAAGTTTAAGGCAACACTTTAGCGGAACTACACTTCACGATGACGACGCGGCAAAATATTATTTTTTATGAACATTTTCTAATTCCGTTTTTTTAATCCCGCTATTTAAAATCCCGTTTTTAATAATCCCGCCTTTTTATAATCCCGCTTTCTATAATCCCGTTTCTTACTATCCCGTTTATTATAATCCCGTTTCTTATTATCCCGCTTTTGCAATCAAAACTAGGTGTTTTATTTTAAAAAACTTGCGCGATTCATTTAAAATAAACAACAAGTTTTTATTTCAAAATCGGAATACAATATAACAAAATAAAATATCTTATTCTTAAGTAAACAAAAAATAAAATTCTAAACAATTGAGGATATATTATATTTATCATTAACATAAAGTTAGTTCAATTGAATGTTGTATGCGATACGACGCAAAAATCCTGCTTTACTCATTTTGTTCCTGTTTCTTATAATTTTTTTTAAAGCTCGTGATTTTAGCACATTAGTTTTTTTTATATACACTCCCTGTCGCTTGTTTGAGGCCACTATGGATGGTTAAAAGTTTTTTCTCCATAAATACCTGTAAGCAATATTTTTCCTGAAAAATGGATTCTCAGGCCGAGAAATAGCTAGGATTCTCATGCCGAGAAATAGCTAGGAGACCGAACAGAACTAAGACCATTGTCAAAAACTATCTAACAGACACTAACAACTATGGAACAAAACGAAAAGGACACACATCACAAGCAACAAAAACCTGAGGAAATCGCCTAAAATAAGGTCGGAAAACGTTGGACTTCTACCATAGCCACCCTATTCACCGGACTCAAACATCATCGGAAACGTTTGGGCCTGGCTATCTTGAAAAGTTTCTGATACTGGTAGACAGTTTGGAGATAAGGACGTCTTGGTCGAAGCTAACTGCGTTGCCTGAAGCCAGATTTCACTGGATTATTCCAAAAAACTGTATGATTAATTTCCAAACCGTCTAATACAGCTTATTTCAAAAAATGGCGGGCATACTCATTATTATTTGACAAAAACATAATACATTATTGTTTAAACAAAAAAAAAAGTTAGGATTTCTTTAAGATTTTTTTTATAAGATTTTTCAAGTGGCCTCAGACAGGTGACGCATATTTTTATACCCATGTTTGCAGTCCATTCTTATAATTTGTGAAATTCCTATGGAATTTCCAAGTTACCCCTTGAAATTTATACTTTTTTATTGCAAAATATAATTACCTACTCACACGTATCAAAATTTCCAGGAAAAATATTTCCTACAGGTATTTATCGAGAAAAAACTTTTGTGAAAATAGTGGCCTCAAACAAGTGACAAGGAGTGTATATTTGCACCACAATTATTGTTTCTTTAGCTAATCGGCAATCATTTTGTACAACCCAGCGCTTTATCATCCAAGTAAAATCTTCAGTCTGCGATGCCATGCCTCGACATTATTTTGGGTTCACGGAAACTGTTTTTCGGCACTATCGTACACAGACCAAAACAGCAGCCATGTGCCTATTTTCTTTTAGTCGAGTTATTCTTAGATCTTGGATAGCATTTAAAAAGTATAAAACGTGCAAAATAACCAACATGAAATCAATAAGTTTTAAACATTTATTTAAAAAAAAAAGGTCAGTGGGACAAAGCGGGAGTTTAAAAAAAAAGCGGGATTATAATAGAACGGGATTTTGAATAAACGGGATTTTAAAAAACAGTATTTAAGAAAACGAGATTTTAGAAGGCGGTATTTTAAAACTTTTTTGTCGGGATTTTTGAAAAACGGGATTTAAAAAAAAGAGATTCCGATACGTTCCCTTTAGGAGCTATATCGCACTAAGCGGCAACTGAACTTCATACAAATTCATACGAATTCGTGTGAAGTTTAGTTCCGCTGCAGTGCAGTTCCGTATAGTATAGCCCAGCAAAATTGTACTTTTTCTGCCAAAAACATTCAAGTGAAGATTTTTAAACGCAATTGTCTTTATTTTGGCATAATAAATACTGTTGCGAAATTCTATTACCAAATCGTCATGATGTCATAAAAATTATGGCTTATAGAAAAAAACTGTTAATGCATGTATATATAATATTACATAATGTAAAAATATTGCTAATATAATTCTTCGATTAAGCTTAGGGTTTAAAAGATATATGCGAAAAACTGTTTTTTTTTTGACAGTTGACACTATTGAAGTCACAATATCTTGCGACTTATGACTCGTATGGAAAAGAATTTTATATTTTTTTGAAGAGAATATTATGATTTTTAAACTGAGCGCAAGATTTTTTTCGACATCTTGTGCTTTTAAGAGTAAAAATTAAAAAAACAGAAATTTGAACTTTTTGTTTAACTTAAAAAAAAATTATATCTTTAAAACTGTAGTTTTTAAGAAAACAAAAATAAGAATTTTATATTGTAGGGATTTACATACTGCACAAACTTTTTGTTCCAATGTTTTGAACCATTTAGGAGTTTTGCGTGAAAAGCGACCATTTTGGGTGATTCTCCACTAAAAGCTCCTTTTCGTGGCCCCCAACAAAAATGGTTCAACAAATTAAAAAAACTTATTTATTTTGAAGTCAGTAACAGCGCAAGCAACGTTTCTAACTGGTCCACTTCTAAATTTTAAATATTTGCAGATATGTAATAAAAAAATAATTGTTTTTATGGTCCAAATGTCATTTCCGTCGCGTGTCTCCTCCTTGTTTCAGCGCGGAAAAATGGATTTTTTGTTTGTTTTTAAATTCGTAAATTTAAATCTGAATGAGTTTCAGGATTAAGAATATGTAGTTAAAACAACTTCCCTAAAATTAAATTTATTTATTTGAAACAATTAACTTACAAACTTTCAAACATGTGTCTTCATGTATTTGCATCATTTCCGTAAAAAAATGTTAAATGCTTATGAATTCAAATTAACGGCCATCAGTTTATAGGATTTAGACTTAATGAAAAAACTCATTCATCATTCCTTTGAAATATATTCAATTAAATGGGTGGGATATCAGTTGTAGGAAATGTCTAAAAGTTTATTCAAATCAAAAACAAAATTGGTTCATACATATGTGGTATATGTAGATACATTTATATATTTTTTTTAATTTCTCAAATACTTATATCTTCTTGCGAGACGATATTTCAATTACACCCATTCTATGTTTGGTGTATTCAATGGTGCATATTTCACCAAAAAGAAGTATTAATTACACCTATGCTCTGTGTAGTGTATTCGATGGTTTCACAGTTTTATTTAATTTTTTTTTTTAAGTTTTTTTTTCTACGATAACACTTCAAATAATTATTAAATTTAGAGCTACTCATTTTTTTGTTAATATTTGTTGCTAATCAATAAATGTAGTGTTAGCTCGTTATCAATCCACTGGCGACTAAATAAGTTCAATAGTGTTTTCTTGTTTATTTTTCACATTATGTAGTTTAGTGTATTTAATTTCTACGGGGTTTAAATCATACACCAAAATACAGTAGTTGCCCATTTCAGATGGCGTATTTTATCTACGAAATATAGTGTTAGACATATACCACTTTGGTTGGTTTTAGAATCGAATAATACTATGCACCATCAATTTAGCACCAAAATTCATGAATTTACACCAAAATATACACCAGTGTGCTACTTGAGTAACAGAGAATCACCCTTTTACGTTTTTTGAATGTCGATATCTTATTAACGGTGGGTTGTAAGAATAAAACAGTTGTAACTTTTTTTCGGCAGATGACATAATCTACAAGTTTTGATTGAAAATCTTTTCGATAGCAATTACCATTTCAGATTTTTATGCGAAAAACTGATATTTTCGACAATTAACCTTAACTATTGACGCGCACACGATTTGGCAATAGACTTTCAGTATTTCTTATCTCAAAATAAAGACAATTCCGTTCAAAAACCTTGACTTGATTTTTTTGGCAGATTGGCCATTTGCTTGTATATTTTGCCTGGGCTATACCTAGAGTACTGTCTGCCTAACCTTTAAGGTTAAGGACGCGCACACGATTTGGCAATAGACTTTCAGTATTTCTTATGTCAAAATAAAGACAATTCCGTTCAAAAACCTTGACTTGATTTTTTTGGCAGATTGGCCATTTGCTTGTATATTTTGCCTGGGCTATACCTAGAGTACTGTCTGCCTAACCTTTAAGGTTCAAGTTTTATTTTGTGAAAAAGATATATGGAGATACATATGTAGTTATAAAAGGGCGATTCCGCTATAGACGATTTTCGGCACCAATTTTAAAATTACAATATTTTTAATTTTTTTGTATAACAATGCAAGGTAGATGGTTTGTATTTATTAACAAACGAAAACAAAATAGACCTAATTTAAAGAAAACACTTTTTTGCGCCTCGAATCATTGTCATACGAAGAGTCAGTATGAACTGCAAATATCATAGCTGCTAACAAAAGCCCGAAAAAGACATTACCGAAAGTTTGAGGTTATGATTTACTTGGTAGATATGTTGTCACAAATGAAAGAAAGGGATAACTCATAATGGTCCAAAAACCTTTGCCCGCATGTAAATGATATTAAGTCTTTATAGCAAGACACAAATATGTTATGAAATGAGCTCAAAATTCATCCTTATTCCTAAGAACTTTACCCTTTTAATTTTGAAATCAAATCCATAAATGGTTTTTAAATCCTCAAAACATTATTATTGGAACAATAATGTCGTTTTCGATTGCATATTCGGAGTTACTCCTTTTTGACTCCTGATGTTACGCGAAAGGACTGAAATACGAAAAAAACTGCTTTGATCTAGAAAATGAGTTGTCTACAAAGGTTATGGGCTCAAAAATGAGAATTTAAAATATTATATTGACAAAGCATCCATACAGTATTGGGGACTAAAAGATTTACCTACTCCTACATTCATCTACTTTTTGCAAAATTGAGAGTCACAATATACGTTGAGTTAAAAACAGACAAATGCCCGTCTTCTCGTCAAAGCTACATAACTTTTTTAAAATTTGAATACGAAACCAGCAGATGACCCTCGTAAGTCATGAGACCCTAAATTTGCATTTGCCTTTACATTGTTGCTTAGCAAACATCAATTTGTATTTAAATATTTTATTTAAAAGTTTAAGGTCTCAACATTTTTTTTCATTTTGCACATCTCAGATAATACTTTTTAGCTTTTGGCTATATTAAATTATTGCAAAATAAAGGTAGGTATCCTTGAAAATATCTCAGCATAAGCTTATTTGATCTATTACCAATTTTGGATCTCGCAATTTGAAGACAATGTCACGAGTATATCATTAAAAAAAAAACTACTCTTCTGAGTATTGTCTTTAGGTAAACTTTTAAAAAAGGAGTTACATTACATAATCATCACTCAACGATCTAAAGACGAACGTGACGAAGTATAAAACCTGGGTAAACTTCACGTCTGGTCAAACAATTGTTCACATAATGAGGTAAAATCATCAGAAAAGGCATTTGTTGTTAATTTTCCTCATTGTATTATAATATTGACAGAAACGCCCAATAATTTGTTTCGTCTTGGAAAATAATTCGTTACAAACTAAAGATGGGAAGATTGTAATGATAGTTGTCATTAAGATGTTTATACAGTACATACATATCTAGGTATATGCAAATAGATTTATTTAATAAAAAGAATTACAAATTGTGTACTCTTCTTTGTCGTGACGTTGCCTTTTTTGTTTGATTGTATTTCCTATAAGGTCTTTATGTCATAAGGTTTCTGTGATGAGCGAACAGTTATTTTGAATTATAAAAAAATTAATATTAGGACAAAAAAAGTCAACGGATGAAAACTTTGTTCGTTGTCAGTTCAAAAATTTTTTCAATGGCCTTGGAGATATTGGCATGCAGAATGCTGTTACTGAATTTCGACCCAGAAACCTTGAATGTCTTTGGAGGATCATATTTCCGCAACCAAGTTCTGTAAACTATATGCTTTTAAGAGATGGATTAATTGACATTTTCACTAAATGTAAAAAATTATTCCAAATATTAACAATTTTTTACTCTCAGTATTATAGGTTCTGTTGAACTAGGGATTAGCCCACCTTTTTTTTCGGAAATTAATTCAAAAAATTGCCAAAATCAGTAAAATTTTGAAAAACAAGACAAAGGCCTGTCAGTTCTCTATTCAACAACGTCAACCACAACCTCTTACGAGCCTTATTTGGAAAGTTATAGCCATGTAAAGACTTTGTTTTTGGGTTGAAAAACTAAAGATTTACTTTGAATCACAATATCTTTGCAACCAGACCCCATACAGTACTATAGTTTTCAGCTATGGATAGCTCTCAAAAAACTTATTAGGCGTTTTGACAACCGCAAGGCCTTCCGAGCCTTATTTGTGGAACTGTAGGCATCCAAAGTCATCCAAACTTTCAAAACATAATAATGGATTTACTTTGAATTAAGATATCTTTGCAACCAGACCTCATAAAATGTTCTAGTTTTCAGCTATGAATAGCTCTTGAAAAACTAGTTAGCGTTTTGCAAACCAGAATGACCTCTGAGCTTTATTTGCAGAACTGTGGGCATCAAAAAACATACAAGCCTTCAAAAGTCAAAAAAATTACTTTCAATTTAAATATTTCGAAATCAAGACCTTATAGAAGGATTTGCTTTGGATGGGCTGATTGCATTTGACAAAACTTTTCTATATATTGTAATATTTTACTAAGGGTTCGCAAATAAAACTTATTTCCTTTACTCAAACTGAAACTGCAATTAATTCACAAAATAAAACGCTTTTTATTTCTAATGTGTACTAATGTGTGTAACTGGGCATATTCACCACAATATGTGCGTTTCATTGCCATTCGTTAAAAAATTATTTTTCAAAAATCGATTTGAAAAAAAAATTGCTAAAATCAGTACAATTTTTAACAAAAATGCAAAGGCCTGTCAGTTCTCTCGTCATCCGTAACCTCTTATGATGCTTTTTTGGAAAGTTATCGCCATGGTTCTCAAAATATTTCTATACAATTTTAGTTAATTCTGGTCGTATGCTTTAATCAATTTTTCTCTTACCCCCATATTAATAAACGAAGCTATCTTTAACTCGTGGATTAGGAGTAAGATTACTGCCACTTACGAGCTAGCTAAACCACCAAGGAAGGTATATTTATTTCTCCTAGTTAATCCTTCGCTAAACTACCTTCCTTGGTGGTTTAGCTAGCTCGCAAGTGGCAGAAATCTTACTCCTAATCGAGTAAGATAAAGATAACTCGCCGCTAGCTTCGTTTATTAATATGGCGGTTAGTGTCTGAGTAACATTTGTTGTACTTTCTCTTTGATGTTGATTTTTCCTTAAATTCTAAACGCCTTGCAAACATTGAGCTGCAAAAAGAAAACATCAATTTTGTTCGTACTTTTAATTTTGTTTTTATTTTAAAATGTTCAATAAATTGTGTTTTTTTTTTCTTCTTCTTATATTTTATAGTAATTAATTTTACTACTCAAAAATCAACTTTATTTTGTTCTTCTTTTAAATATAATCATAAAATTATTATTATTATTTTTTTTTTTATTTTCTTAAAATAATATTATTCATATAACTAAACTTATCATACAACTAACTTAAGTTAGATATTGTTGTTTAAATTAAAACATTTTATTTTAATTTTTCAAATTGATACATTATGTATCAACGAAGAAACAAAAGGTTTAGTATTTTTTTCTTTTCATTTGAAATATATTTAATCGTGAGTTATATAAACATTACTTAAATTATTATTTACAATAATAATAAGAATCATATTATGATTAATAATATACTTTTTAATAGTTTTTTTTTTTTTCTTTTAAATCTCTATACAAAAGAACGAACCTAATATACGTTTTGTTTTGTTTTATTTTTTTTTTTTTAATTTATTTAAAATTTGTATCTTTGTAACAATTAATTTATTTTTATGTCAAAACTTAGTTTTATATATAACTCATATGAAAAATAGATTCAAGAACTAAAAACAAAAACATTTTTTACCTAGAAAACTTTCATGTTTTTTTTTTTCATTTAATAGGTTTTCTTATATTTAGTTATTTTTTTATTTAATTTATTATATTGACGCTTTTCATGTAAAACTTACCACAAATACATTAACATACATTAATAAGTATACCTATATAAAATGTATGTACCTCGTACAACTTTATATCAATATCGTATAATTTATTATTATATTTACAATTAATGTGTCGAAGTTAATTTTTATTTTGCTCATGTAGAAAAAACACATAAATATACAATAGAAAAAGCCGAAAAAATTCCCATTTTGTTGTAAATATATTATTGTTTTTTTTTTTTGGTTTGTTATATATTTAACTTGTTTTTTTTTTTCAATTCGTTATATTTTTAAACAAAAAAACTGCGTGTGTTTCTTAAAACTATGGACGAATTTCCGGGATGGGATGTGCGACCTGTTTTGTTTTTCTTTTTTCATAATATATGTTTAACATATATTTATCGTTTTTCTTGTGTAAGCAACAAAAAAATTAAACTGAACTAAAATAATTGTATTTGCATCATGAAATAAATTGCAAACAATATTTAAATAAATTAATTGGTTTTACTTTCTTTTTTTTTTGTTGTATATAATTTTGGGATGGAAACTTGTGCAAAGGGTTTGAGGAATATGTATAAAGCAATTAATTTGTATGAATCATTTCAACGTTTTATTTCATTTCATTATTCGTGGTAAATTGGTATTATGTTTTTTTTTTTATTTTTGTTTTATTCTTTTGTTCGATTTATAATATATTTCTACTCGAGTTAAAAATTGTTTTTTTTTTTTTAATATTTAATTTTTTTTGATAAAATAAAATTAATGTTTAAATTTTGTTTATTATAAAGAACATCAATGGAGGTAGATTTATTGAATCAAAGTTTATTCATTATGCGTGGTGTGGCGATGGGGGTAGTTATCAAAAAAAAAAATAAAAATAGAAGTGTACTGTAGACCCAGATGTGGTGAAAAGCTCAGTATTGGCTGATTAAACATAATGGTTTATAAGCAATTGTGACAAAAATCCGGAATATCCATATTTATGCACTAGCAAAACCTTATTACTTCAGTCAGTAGCGGATCTAGGATTTGGCTCTGGGGGGGGGGGGGGCTTGGAGTTTGGAGATCCAGTTTGAGACCTTAAGAAATAAAATTTGCTTGTCCTAAGATACATTTTATAATTTATAACATGTAATAGAGAGTTAAGGTTTAATGCAACCGTACCAACTTCAGCTGAACTACACTTCACGACAACGTGGCAAAACATTATTTTTTATGAAATTTTAGGGGCTATGTCGCACTTAGCGGTAACTGAACTTCATGCAAATTCATACGAATTTGTGTGAAGTGTAGTTCACATGCAGTGCATTTCCGAAAGCGGTCTAACCTTTAAGGTTTAAGTATTTTTTTTGTGAAAAAGATATATGGAGATACATGTGTAGTTATATAAAAGACAACTTTGAGATTTCCACTTTCATTTTAATGATATCCGTTTTTTGTGTCCCTTTATATCCGCTCCTGTCGCGCTTTAAAATGTTTTTAATATCTACAAAGTACAATAACAATTATTCATACATAATTGCTGTAGCGGAGATAGAAGCAAATTCAAAGGTGCACCAAAATAATAATTTAAGCCATAAATGCTTGAACCACGCGTACAAATTCGTTTATTTATATTATATAAAAATTGATTAGGTACCTACATTATGTAGTTATATTTTTAAATAAGCTGTGGGTATGTTTTGAACTTCCCATTTTTGATAAGATTTGAAAACTGATTATAATTGGCTAGTTCAGAAAAATTATATTTAAGTGTTCGTACTGACAAAAGATCATATATGTGCTTTGACACGGTATCAGTCCTCTGAGATCTCATTTTTCCTGAATTAGCCAAATCAACGGCAAACTATTTTGTTCAAACTGACACTTTAGGACATCAGACAAAGCTGCTCTAAGAAATAAGCCATGGCCCAATTCTGCCAGCGTGAATTAATTTTCGTGTTTACGCTGCGTACACTTTTTATTCATGCTAAAAAAATATGTTGAACAAATTTGCACGACATTCTAGAGTCTAAAGGGATTGCAAATATTCATTTGCTTTTGCATGATTTTCTGAGCGCGCACAGAGAAAACTCACGCTTTTGGAATTTGGCTCCATGACTAGAGAATTTGTATGTAATTGCCTAGTACATAAATATTTTGTATGTACAATTATTGCCTTGGGCCTTTCAAATTTTGAAAATGTAGCCCCGAAAATGTCTAAGCCCAGCCAAGGCCGTAAGAAACAATTCCTGTTGTATTAAACATTTACACTAAACTTGACATCCCGTTGTTCTCAAACGGTTTAAGCCTCAAATGCGTTTCTTTCGGTAAATTAGCTTTGTTTTTAGTATAAACAGTTGGGGCATTTGACACGTTAATGTTAGGCCCCGGCCATTTTTACATCTAATTACTTATCTCTTCAAGACTTAGCCCCAACTTCGGACTTTGGCAGTCCCTAGACTTGAGCCCCCAAAACTCTCTGGAATAAGGTTAGTTTTTCGAAAGTAAGTTGCTTAACCCTGGCTAGGTTTTTTGTCCAATATTCTCAGACCTTATTGCTCCAAAACTGTTTTTTTCTTCCCAATTTTCTGGGTTTTATTTTTAGGGAAAAATTGTCGTTGCATGAAACATGTCCATATTCATAGCCCCCAACTTAGTTTTTGTCCAATTCGCTTCAGACTTTAGCCCCAAACTTAGGGCTTAGAAAAAAAAATTTAATTACATGTGTGCAAATAGTTCAACCCCAACCACGTTATTTTGTCCATCAAATCTCATATCTTAACAATATTTTAGACGGAATATAAAATTCTACACGTTGTAATGTATTGCTTTCTATATTTTTAATTATTTTATGATTCGGCTGTGTGGGGGCTTTAGCCCCTACAGCCACCCCCTGGATCCGCTACTGACTTCAGTGTATTAGTACAGGCGTACTCAAGCTGCTTTTTATTGTGCTGTCGAAAACCATATTAAAGTATTTATGTTTTAAAATGTCCTTAAAAAAAGACGAATTTGAGGATTAAAATTTGAAATTGTTATATGCACGAAACATTAAGACTTCACTCTATTTAAAATTGGATTTTGTCATTTTAATAAACACTGCATTTAGTTTTTTCATTATTGAATCCCGTTTTGGAAGCCGATTTTTAAATCATGAAATAAACTTTCATTTAACTGTGAGACAAACAAATAGGAACAAACGATTCTTTGTCTGAACAATATTTGACCGACTGTGACTGTTCCAAAATTGGCCTTAAAAAAATAATTCACAGTTATCCTCTATTTATTTCATTAATTAAATTTAAATTCACCTTAAGCAAATTGTTTTCATCAATCGTTATTAGCGATTTGAGCAGACGCTTCCTCCATTCGTTCAAACTAAAACCGGGTTTATATATAAACGATGGCTTTTAAGTCCCAATTTATTCACTTCTCATTAAAATTAAAATCGCCACAGAATAATTAAATTTGTATTCAAATTTTAATGCGATTTTAAATTTAACAGACAATTAATAAATTGGGGCTAAGACATATTTACGTTGGTTTAGGAGAACTTTTAATGAACATTTTTTTACTTAAGATTTTACGTAAATTCAATCTCAATCAGCTCAGAAACGATATTCCGTTTCCAATCAAAAAAAAAAAAAAAAATAAAGCATACAATCGCATTCATTTGACACATATTTCCGGATTGTTTCAATAAGTGAAAATCATTGTGATGTTTAAAAGTTTATAAATTCTTCCACAAAAATGGATAGTATTGCTTTATCATCTGAAGGGTTTTCCAATAAGAGGTGTTATTTTAAATAGCCCGCTATTGTTGTCACTTGCTCTAATTTATTGACATTTGACAAGTAGAAACTACGCCATTAACAAAAATGGAACGATACACGCTTTCACTATAAAAATTCACTATAAAATGGAATTTCATCGAAAAATCATCTTGACTGATGAGGCCCATTTCCACCTCGGTGGCTATGTCAACAAGCAAAATTGTCGCATCTGGGGCTCGGAAAACCTAAGATTTGTTTTTTTATTTGGTGCGGTTTATGTCGGGTGGGGTTATTGGACCTTACTTTTTCGAAAATGAGGCTGGAGCAACAGCTACGGTGAATGTATTGCGCTATCGAGAGATGATTAATAATTTGTTATGCCCGGAATTGGATGGTATTGATCTGGACGACGTTTACTTTCAACAAGACGGCGCGCGCTACGTGCCACACAAGCAACGAAATCATCGATCTTTCACGGGAAAAGTTTCCGGACCGTGTTATCTCTCGAAGTGGTGATCACAATTGGCCACCAAGATCTTGTGGCCACGTGAAAGATAAGCGTCGAAACAAGACCTCAAAGATGGAATTCGTGAAGCTATTGAGGTCATACAGCAGCCAATTTGCTATTGGTGATGGGAAATTTTGTTAAAAGGATATTGTGGTGTAAGCGTAGCCGTGGCGGCCATTTGGCTGATGTAGTTTTCCATTATTAAAAGCATACTTTCCTCTTTACATTAAAATAAACATCCTATCATTTATCTCAAAAAGTGCCGTTTTTTTTAAATATCAAAATAACACCTCTTATTGGAAAATAATTCAAGGTTAATTATTGACAGCCAATTAAAAGGGTCCAACCGCGACACAACTTAAAAATAGTTCTCTCCTTTTCCTAAACGTGTTTGCCTTATTTTTCCTAAACTGAAAACACTTCACAGTGACTATTGCTCTAACACTATTTCTTTTAGAAAATACGTTTTGTTTAAAAAGTTCTATTTGGCATTGGTGGTTTTAAAAGTTACGACTGTTTTTATTTTTTATTTGAAAATCCTTGGTGGACTTGGCAGTTTTATAGAGTTAGGACCCGAAAATTCTCTGTGCTTAGCTTAATTCTCAACGGTTAGTCATTTGAAATTTAGGATACTTGTTAATTGTTCAACCCCGATACTGCTTTTTTCCAATTCTCTCCAAGCTTAGCATAGCCTTCGATATCAATGGACCTAATTAATATATTTTTAGGAAATTAGGAATTAAATGGTTTTAGCCGCTAACACAATTCTCTACAAGCATTAGCCCCCTGATGGGTATTTCGTCAAATTCTTTTGTGCTTAGCTTGATTTTTAGGAAACTATTTGTTCTTCCATTTAACATGTATGTATGTGTATGTACCTCTATTTTGTTTAGCCCCGAACTCTTTACTCTCCCAATCCCTTTAACGGTGATTTTACTCGAAATTTTTGATCGAGTGGAAGGTTATTCCGGGGGCGGTTCAAGATAGCATAAACCAATTTAGCTGATTTAAACGCAATGAAGGAATTAAAACTCTCCTCATGTGAGAATCAGCAAGAACGGACACTTTTCTTGAGTAAAGCTAAGAACTGGATATAATCAAGAAAGTACAGTGTTATCAGACTCTGGGTTTCGAAATTTAAGGATTGGATATTTTCGGATTCGATAATTTGATATACAGAATTTAGAATTCCGTTCTTTTTGAACATTTCTTTTGTGAAGGAAATTGGAAGATATTTTTCAAAAAATAAAAAAAAATACTTTTAAGAAATTGCTCTTATTGACTATTATCTCTCATCGCCACTTTTATAAAGACAAACTTTGTTTTCCTAAAAATAAATATTTTTTTTCTCATGAAACTGATATTTTTTAGTGTTCTACCACATTTTAAAAAAATCTACAAAAACAGGAGATATTTATTACTTTAAAATTTAAGTTTTCTACATTAAGTTTAACTACTTACTTGTAATCCACTATAAAATTTGTTATATTAACAATTTATCTACGTATGTTGTTTTTACGATTTTTTCTGAAATTCTATAATTCTTATTGTGTTTTCCTTTTTTTTATTTACTTCTTATTAGTACTTGTTTTGATTCTATTTAAAATGTTCTAATTTTAATTAAAAAAAAAAAAGAAATTAATTGCTATAACAGATTAATAGAAATTGTTTTTGTCTAGTCGAGTAGAATTTTGTAGATTATATTAACGTTTTTACATAATTGTTTTGTTGTTGTTTTTTTTTTGTTTCATAAGACAAGATGTGGTGTAGTTATATCAACGTTTACTTTTTTATAAATTGTATTATTGAATTTTGTTTGTTTGTTTTTTTTTTTTTTTATTTATGGAAACTTTCTGTGAAGAGTTTATTTGCTAAGTTCTTTCTAATAGTTCTTTGTTTGTTTTTCTATTTAAATTAAAAGGAGGAATCGAATAATTTTTTTTAGAAAATGTCACTACATAAACTTTAACATTAAGGATATTTTTAGTTACAGAGCAAACAAAAAAATACTAAAATAATACGAAATTCCTAGTATAATAAATTGTACAGAAGATTCGATGTTTAAATTTAAATTTTAATTTATTTTTCTAAATCTATTTTTCATGTGCCGATTAATATTATTATTATTTCATGTCTTTTTTTAATTTGTTTGTAGTAGTAGTAGTACTTCAGTTAACAGTGCAAAATCTATTTGTGTTTGATGCAATTATCGTCAGAAATAACAAAATTAAATAAAAATTGCACTGTTTTACATTTTTTTATACTTTTAATAAAGCACAGGAACAGATAAATTAATTTTTCCTAAAAAATAAAAAAATAAACAAATTTAAAAGAAAATCCAAAACAAAAATAATTTATTTCAGTTTTGTGGAAACAGTCTGAGAATATAGAGACGATCACAAGATCTTGAGTTTATCAAAACAATAAAAGGCACTGTTCTTTTAATTATTAACATCTTTGTGCAAAAAATCACTGAACGTATTGCTACATACATTACAGATTTTGATATTTTAGGTTCTTAGACGTGCTCCTTATTAGAAACTATTTAAATTGTATTTGTTTTGTTATACTAGCTAAAAGTGACTGTATTTTTTGTTTGATTATTATAATGAGGACGTGAGAAGCATTGACAGCGAGCATTGCACCAGATGTATGTATAGGTACAAAGTTGAACGTAATCTGATGTTTTCGGTTCTGAATAAAAGTTTTTTAATTTTAAAATTCTATTTCATCCTGTTTTTTTTTTTAATTTAAACGAAAAGTGAACTGCAAGTCTTTGGTGTTCAACGTATCAATAGACAATTCTAGTTTGTTATAAAAGAAACTATTAAGGGCTGGTTTTTTGTAGTATTTGATTTTTACAAAATAAAACGTAAATAACCGTAAATTTTCATCAAAATTTGAATTTAAAGTGTCACTTTTTTACTATGAATATTTTTAATATTTTGCAAAAATTTAAACATGAAAATGTAGGTACGTCGTCATTTCACCCCATTTGTAAATATCTGACGTCTATAAATAGAGTTTCAAACCTCGGACGATATCTAAATCGAATTGGGTTCATATATGTATGTATGTGAGTATTAATTAATATACATTATTTGAAAATCGACTTTATTGGAAAAAGCCTGAGGCCCTATTACGTAAAACGATTATCGTTCAAATTCTATCGTAATCGTTAAAATGCGATTATATAAAACGATAATCGTTTTAGTTTAACGATACTCGTTTTTACTTACAACTGACATTTGGCAGTCGTACAGCTTTCGTTATCGTTTATAGATTTATAATTTGCTGAGGTCTGCCGGTGATTTTTTTGTTTGCTGAGGTGTGAAAATTTAAATAAGAAAATATAAGTATTATGAGTGAAAATTAATATTGTGTTGTTATTATTTATTTTATACGCCGCCAAAACAATCAAAGCAATTTATTGTATTTGCTTATTGCTTGTATGGAAAGCAACCCGGGTGTTGCGGTGCCGTGAAATAAGGTAGAAGGAAACAAGGTCGAATCGACTTTATTTCCATTTAGATTGGAAATAATGTCGAATTCAACTTGCTATAAAACCATACAGAGGACTACGATCTCTTTAAAAGGATTCAACAGCATACTTTCTACGAAGCTGGCTAAGCGAGGTAATTTTTTCAAATTTGTAGATGTCAAATATAAGTTCGACTTTATTAACAATCTTTTTCGATTGAAGTTTTTTTTTCTTTTCTCCCATTTTTTAACATTCGCCATTAATTCCATTTTTTTATTTTGTTTTTGGAAATAAAGTCGACCATGAAAAAAGTTAAATTCTACATTATTTCCAATCTAAATGGAAATAAAGTCGATTCGACATTATTTCCTTCTACATTATTTCACGGCACCGGGTGTTGCTTAAAGTTATATGCCTTGTAGCCAAGCCAAAGTAAAGTCCAAAATATTTTTGGCATACTTGGTAGAGGCCCGCCTGAAAATAACAGGGGGATGGAAAAATGTAGGTTAATTTCATCCGATGAGAAAGTCTTGAACGGTTCCTGCTAAAAAGCGAAGAGTCGCACAAAAATTTAATAATATTTGATTTACATATACATACATTTATGTTGATCTTGCACACGGAAGTTGCGAATTAATCCTTTAGGTTTCTTCCCTTTCGGATTCACCTTATCTGGCCAAAAAAAAATCACAATGGAACAATATTTTTACAAAATAATGAAATTTTGTTGATTAAATATTTCAATTTTTGATAGTCATAAATAGGCGTGAAGTTGGTTGTGATTAAAAAAAAATAGATCTTTTCGTTTTAGATTGGCAACATCCAACATCTTTATAGCACCATTCTCGTTTTACAAAATCGCTCTCTGTCGTGACTATCGTTTACTTCAGTATCGTTTATTTGCCGTTCGTTTCGTAATACGCAATAGGGCTTCTGATTATTAAGCCCCTCTTGTTGGTCCTTACAGTTATATGTGCCGTGAATAAAATATTTGTACAGGATGGTTAGCCAAATGATAGTGTTTGATTTGTTCTTTAAAAATATGTGATTTTTCATCATTAAATTTGCAAAAGCAAACATCAAATTGGACATTTACGCACGCCTTTTGTATGCAATTGTTTGCCCCTCGCCAATAATTTGTGTTTACAAATTAAGTGTGACTTTTCCGTTTTTCTTTTTAAGATCTTGAAGATCCGACAAGTAGAAATGAAGTTAGGATTTTTTGAAAGCGAAGAAACTGATTTAAAATATGTACACTTTTACATCAGACAACGATGCTTGTGATAAAGTCAATTTTAATATTTTTTTTTTCGATTTTCCGATCATTTTGAATTCAAGAATTGTTTGCTTTTTAAATTCAAAATTAAAATTAAGTTTTTTTTTCTTATGATTAAAAAAAAATATGCCTGCTGGGCATATTGCTGTGAAGCTTTGGAAGAAGCCCTATCAGGCTAGAAAATATTGTTTAAAAAGCTGAGCGTCAGCATACCACTAATCACTTTACTTTATTGCGGGAAAAAGGGTGGTTATCCTTAGTCTTAGAATGGTTCTTCGATTTGATTACCTAAATGTGACAAATTCTGAATTTCTTTTATTGATCTCGTTCCGATTTTTTTGGAAGTCCTTGAAATCAATTTCCTTTTCAGATACTCTACTTCTTTGAGCTTAGCTTTAATCATTTTAGAAACAACAACAAGTCAAGTTGATGTGATATTATGATTCTTGTTTAGATTAAATAATGATTATTTCTCCTTAAATCCAAAAATAAAACAAATTAATTGAGATAAGAGGTAGGAGTATTTTAAGGTTTATATGTTATTGAAAATTTCAATTGATTGCAGCGCTTCGCTCATCCTTGAAATTAAAAAATCAAAAATCGTTGTTAATTTGATTTACAAATTTCTGCTGGTTTTTACATGAATAAACTCCTTAAATTATGCACCATTTTTATCAAACTCAAAGGAGAGCATAAACTATAGGGCATTCTGACAACTCACTGATGTCGATGTCGTATCATTTTGAACTCTAAGCGGGTGGGTTACACATTATGAAACCTGTAAGACAAAATGACAAATCTGTTCACGTTTGATAGTGAGTACTCTCTGTTTGACAAACACGTTCTTTGTTCACAATTTTTTTGATGCTGTTTGAGTGTTTGGCTTCAAACAGGATTGTCGATCAGATTAACAAATTATGGACAGAACTCCCCCACCTCAAGCAAGCGAAACTACTTCTTGGGAGCTACAACCAAAAACGCTTTGGGCACTGAATAGGCTTAAGCAGGAATAACCACAGAATAATAACCGGTCTCCTCACTGGTCTCGACAAACTGAAAAGACTTCCAGTATTCTTGGGCTGGTGAACAGTGCCACATGCAGATTCTGCAACACTCATGAGGAAACACCTGACCACATATTAGGTAAATGCGACGCACTCGTGCAACAAAGACATAGGTATCTGGGACGTCACCAGATAGAAGAGAGCGAACTACCATCTCTGAAAGTTCTCCAAATACTTAAGTTTCTCAAAGAAACAAATTTGGAGGAAGAGCTATAAAATGAGCGATATCATCTAGCTCGAGACGGGGGTACAATTAAAGATCTTAAGGTCGCAGTGTACTTAACCCCCTTATATTATTCATTCATTCATTCAAGCTAACGAATTATAGGCGGATGAAAACTGATAAGCTTTAAGTTATTGATATTTGGCTAATTTTTGGAATTCTGATATCATGTAAATATTACAACAACAAAATTAAAAAGTAACACATCACAAACCAACTTCACAATAAGTTCTTACAAATTATAAATAGGAACTTTTCCACTAGACGGTTTCCTTTCAAGGTGGCAAAGCCGAAAGTTCTCATTAGTACTTTCCAACTTCCAAAGGAAGAGTTAGCAAAAATTTATTACTTATTTGTCGAAGAATTAATAAAAGTCTACTTGCAAAACGAAACGACAAAAAAACAAGTAATTTAAAACGACAAACGAAATAATGGGCCAATGAATGTTGTGTCCTTTTCTACAATTTCTACCATTTATCTCAACATCTAACTTTACGTTTAATAGGAAAACAGAAAAAACTTACACTATGTATACTGTAAAGCACGTATAAAATGTTAAATACTCAGTCCAATTCTAAATATTCCCGGGGAAAACAATTCCCCAGGAAACTTGTTCTCCCGAGAGTAAAATTCTCCTATTCCGAATTCCCCGAGAGACAATTTTTCCCTTCAAACTCGGGAATGAAAATTTTGTATGTTCGAAACAGCTGTTCCGGTTTATTTGACACAAGAATGTAAACAAGAGTTTCAGAAAAGTCAAACAAACATTTTGAAATTGATATTTATGCATAAATAAATGCATATGTAAGTAGATTAAATTAAAAAAATGTTCATTATTGCAGCAAGAATTTTGTTTGAAGAGGAGCTGGAAGAACATCAAAGCCCAAAGGCTGCTAGAAGATCCTTGAGGGACAGTTCAAACCCTCTGGAGTTGCCTCAATGGTTGTAAGTACTCGTAAATTCACAAATCCATGTATATTAAAAATTTGTTTTTCTAGTTTCATTAAACAACTTGATTCTTAGGTTTCAAAAATATTATAGATTTAACAAGGTTGTCTTCCAGTATTTGCTGGATATTCTCTCTAGGGCCTGTGATCCAGCTATAAAGAGTTTTGCAATTCCACCAATAATAAAATTGAGTGCTTGTATGCGTTTTTTCACTGAAGGAGGATACCAAACGGGGGGGGGGGGGGGGGGCGGTGTGGGAACAGGCTTCAGTGTTAGACTTTGCCTTGCATCCAGCCCAAACGTTGTTGCAGGAACACCTTCTACGGACTCTTTCATCTCAATCAAATGATAGATGCCCTGTTCGTTGTCCGAAAATGGTTGTTCCTTATTTGGTCCACCGCCAGTCCCATTCCTTGCTTTCAGGTTCGCAGCCGCCTTTGACCGAACATATTTTTTCTGATCACTCCAAACATAGGATTATATTATATGTACATGTAAACAACTATGTTTATAAAAATAAATCTACTGTAACTGTTTTTTTTTTGGTGGTCCACATACACGAATTCAACTCATTTTCCACCGTTTGCCAAAACAATGCCACTTCTTCCTTTGTTTTCTTGTGGAAGCCACACGAAATATTGCGGTGAGCCTTTATTAAATTTAAAAGCATTTGCATCTGACCCTTGTTAGTTGTTTTTGACCTCAAAAATATTTGAAAAGTTATCAATTATAATCGCAAAAAAAAAGAAAAACGTACATTTTATTTTCGTAACTCTCCAGCTAAAGTGTCGGGAACAAACACGCGCCAAATGTATTTTCCCTTTTTTTGACATTTAGAATAGCTACTTTTTTCCTGGAGTATTTTTTTCCCATTTTCGAACTTGTTTAAAATAAGGGAAATTGAAAAAGGGAACAAAATCTACGGGAATTTTCCATTTAGAATGAGAGAGAAGGGAAATGGGAAATATTTCGCCGGGAATTATCATTTAGAATTGGACTGACTATGTCCGTTCAATTAATGAAAAACGCTTATCTCGTGTCAAAGTATAAGATTCTATTATAAAATAGAACATGGATCATGGATGTTTATCCTTCATTGGGATTTCTCAGGACACGTTCAGTTAGCAGTAGAAACGCAGCAACCGCGTAAAGTTATGTGGCCAGGAACATTTATATTTGTAATTTTGTTTTAATAATTTGTCAAGTAGTAGTAGAAGTCTTACAGAAAACAAAATTGACAGAACAAGAATATTCACACTTTGGAGGAATTTACAATAAATTCTTCTTCCCCTAAGCACACAATTTATTGATGCGGGGGTCAATAACACTAGATTAAAAATGATGATTGGTTATAATAAGACCAAGCTCTATTCCCACGGAATATATAGAATTGGACTGATTTCTTTTTCTTTCGAAAATCATCAAATCCAAAATCAAAGTTTTAACATTTAACATACTCGTGCCTTATAACAAGCTTTTCAAAAACTATTTTAAAAGACGACATACAGTACGCCAATTAACGATTTCTCAAAGTGGACTGAAATAATTCCAATGGTACATAGGGGGAAGATAACAGTTTTTGAAAACAAAATAATTTCGTTATGTCTCATAACCTCAAAAAAAAGTATTTTTTTTTTGCTGTTTAAAATATTTATATCTCGAAAACGCTTTCTTGAAAATAAAAATTTAATCAAAACTTTGTAAACTAGCCGGCTAGAAAAATTACAAGTTTCTGTAAAGTTTGGGCAAGGCCCTAATAAGTTTTTAGTAGGGAAAATCTAGACGAGGAAAACTCAAGCAAGGCCTCAAGTACCAACAATTTAGACGTGGGAAACTTTTCGAACACTCTTGTGGCCCTCCTAGTCAAAAATGATTAGATATACTTCGGTACCCCATCAGTAATGTCTCTTGTACACAAAAGCAAACATTTTATAAGCACCATGCAATTTCAGGATCATACGACACTTTTTTCTCGATCCTTTGTCTTTTTTTCATATCAGAACAGCACATATTTGTGAAAAACGTCAGACAAGCTAGAATATAAAACCTGTTCTACTTAAAGTGCACTTATTGTTACGCAGCATGATATGAGACATTTGAGTATGAAACTTCTTCACTTTCGACGTTGAATTTTTATATAGCCAGTTAGCCCAGTGGGAAACGCATTGGACTGACAAGCAGATGATCGGGGGATCAAGTCCCGCATAAGCCAACTTTGTTTGTGTTTGTTTGCCTGGCAAGGCAAAAGGGTTCATAACCACCAAGGCCCTCTTTCTAGCCTTTGCTTACCCTTGCTCCCTCCTTGCCAGAATGTATAAAACTCTCTACTGCCTTGTCGGAAGTAGTCCGCAGGTAGTGTTTGCTGTTAAGTTTATATAAGAAAATGTGAACGCGCTTAGACAGTTTTTATTTTCTAAAAATTAGCATATTGGAAGTAACTTCCAGAGTTTTTATTTCAACAGGAAAACTTTTTCGAAGCTAATTATGGAAGTTGGTTAGAATTAAGTTTCCAAAATAATGCTACCTTTTTCTTTTAATAGTAAATTGTTATCTTGTTTTCTAACCAAGAACATTCATAAAAATTTACTCATTACTACATTAATATAATACTCGAAGTATTGAAATAGGGCTATCGTCAAACTTGCATTTCAAAATCCCTCAAGAAATATGCATATTCACTTTTATCCTATTGAGTCGTATTTATCCTAAAGTCGAGTTTATTTCATACAAAAAAATCGAATCTAAGCTAGATTCTACTCATAAATTGACTTTTCTGCCCATAACTTTTGTGTATGTGCAAACAAAACGTTTTCAAAAAATGGGCCCAGGATTTTGTCTGTATTGAAATTATTTTAACTGAATAAATAAAGCAAGATAGAAACCCAAGTAAAACAAAAAAAAAAAAAAACGAATAAAATAAATGTTATGTGTTTATTTTATATAAACTTATTTTTTTTTATGTTTCAAATAAAATAAATGTTTTCAAAACAAAATAAGACAAAAATAATACAAATTTTGAAAATAACATAAATGGTTAATAATAATACCTATACATTTGAAAATAATTATGAAAAAAAAAAATAAAATATAAAACAAATGTGTAACTTTTCATTTATACTTAAAAGAAAAAATTATTTGTAAGCATTTACAAATTAGTTTTATCATTATTATCATCATTAACATAAATTGCATGGTATAAAATTTTAAGTAGTATTTTTATTTTATAAACAAAGACAAAAACAAAATAAAAATAAAACACATCATGTGAGACAAAAAAAAAAAATAAACCTGTATATAATATGATTGTGTTATTTGTTGTTTTTTTTTTGTTTGTATAAATTTATTATTCTTTTTGCTTACATTTTACTATCAATTAAATTTAATAAATTCAAAACAATAGTTTATTTTTTTCTTTATATAAAAAAAGGAAACATTTTAAAACAAAAAAGAATTGCGTACAATTTTGTATTTTATATTTGTAACAAAGACATTTTTCTTTAAATACAGCTATTATTGAAAGGAACCAAGGATAGAAAGAAATTAAAATATTAAAACGGCATTTTCTTTTTTCATATTAAGATTTTAAATTGCAGAACTTAAATACATATTCCTTCTTTGAAAGATGAGCGAACGCATCATAAATGACTGGATGGATAGTACTAGACGACTTTAATATTCTACTCTACACTTCTAATTATTTTTGTTTCTTTTAATTTAATTGAATTTATTTTTGTTTAATTTATTTTGCATTATTTAATAATTATTTTCTTTTTATTTGATGTTTTTTCATTTTTATCTAAATGAATGGTCCTGTTGGTCGTAATTCACATTTTATTTTTATTTTTTTTTTTTTAATATTTAGTTTTCTATTATATTTATTTATTTTTGTGGTAGTTCCAAGCGTCATCATTAAGAATCCTTGTCGGTCCAGATACTTTTTTATTTGTTCTTTTATTTTATTTTGAAAATGTGAAGCTATCGTGCGTTGAATCTCAGTATACTTTTGAAGTTTGTGAAGATCCAGCGCGCAGATAAAAATGGACTTCGTTTTTTTCGTTAATTAATTTAATTTCCTTTTCTGATTCCATTTATTCTCTAGTTTTTTATGTTAATTAATTGAATTAAATTGTTTAATTTCCTTTCTCTATAATTGTTTTTTTATTTTTTTTTAAATTAAATTAAAAAATATTTTTTTTTTATTTAGATTTTTTTTTGTATTTTTAATAAATTTATGTATATGGCTGCTGTTAACAGTAGTGACGAACACCATCCAGGGATAGAACTTGCTTTAATTTTCATTTATTTTGTCGGTTAGGCTCTGGATACAAATGCACACCTTCAACGGTGAAAATCGATGTTTCTGAAGAAGAAAAAAAAAATGGATCAAGACAAATTTAATTTAGTTTTAAGGAGGATTTTGAAATTGTGTTAATTCAAACAAAGGATTGCGTAACAAAATAGCAACCGTTAATTTTATGATTTTCGTAAAAAAAAATATTTTTAGAAAATCACAAATTAAAAAATAAGGGATTATTATTATTAAAATGATAATTTTAGGAATTGGTTGTTAAAAAAAGAGATTTTCGAAGGTTTTGAATGAACAACAACCACTTGTGTTGGCTACCACCGAGTTTTACATTTGGCTGGAATAATTGCAATTTCATGGCTACTACACTAAACATCAGATTCCTTTTAGTGGTGCTTAGTCTAGGTTCGAATCCAGTTGATGGCAAAACAATTTATAAATTAAAATTAAAACTATAGACTAAGCACCACTAAAAGGAATCTATTAATTGGTGTGGCACCAATGAAATTGCAATAATTCCAGCCAAATGTAATACTCGGTGGTAGCCAACACAAGTGGTTGTTGTTCATTCAAAACCTTCAATGTTTAATATAACGGAGCGAAAGCTATGCAGCCTAACTGCAAGTGTTATCACGAGAAAACACCTTTAAAAAGCTTTTTATTTGTAACTGTATTTATTTATATTACTGTATTGTGTTGTACGGTTTTTCAAGTTTTCCTAAATGTACCACGTAAATTGTATACTTTTTAAATTTTTTTTTATTGGTACCCTGGGGCGTATACGTACTTTTTTTTCAATTTCTTGAAATTGTTTGAACTCTTATTAACTAGGTATGCATTTCTTATTTCTTGAGGTGAATTGATTTTTGATGGAATATTCTGATTGTTGATCCAATCTTAATTTATTTCTTCTGAAAAATGTAAAGGTATCAATAAAGCAGACAATAATTTAAGTTCGTAGAAACTTTGTATAGCTAAATTGTTTACGAAGATGAAACTTTTCATCTGAATACGAATTGCGCTTAAACAGTTCATATAAAAAGTTTGAATTTCTTATTGTCAACAGGGGTATAGGTAATGGATTTAATGATTGAAATCGGTAGATGGGTTGTTCATGAGTAAAAAGAGTAGAGGTGAGGTGTGCTATACAATTAAATCTTTTTTGTAGCTGGAAATTTAATAACCTTACTTTTTTGCAGTGATGTGACCCGGTATTAAATGGAATTGTTTGACACTCTTTCAAATATTTTCAGGTCGATCTGAAACTGGTGAAAACCCGGAACCAATTTTATTTGCGTAACTAAACGCGGTCCGAAATTATCTGGCCTGAAACTGTCTCGAAAAAGGCACTTAATCGACACAAAACTATTGAAACCCTTAACTCATAAATGTTCAGGCCCAGTTTCACAGTCGGAGTAAGTGCAACGTACATAAGTGGGGGAACATGCGAAGCTAAAGTTGAACAGAAAATAAGAGAAAATAATGAAAAGTATTGTTTTTAGGGATGTATTGTTTTTAGGGATATATTGTTTTTATAAAAGTACATCGTTGTTCTTTGACTGATTTCAATGAAATTGACATAAGGTTGTAGCAGACATAGAATAATAAAAGAACAAATTATTTTCAGATCTGGGTGGTCAAAAAAAAAGACAACTTCATGCTTTGTGGCACTGCAGCAGCGAGATCCAAAACCCGATAGTAGGATAATCTTTCGTGTTTTTAGGTTAACAATTAAGCATGTTGAATTTAATTGATTTTTCTGTAGAATTGAATAAAATTCGGTATGATCAATTTAATTTATTTTCCAAAAAAAGACTATTGCATAAAAAAAGTATTTCTGCAGTTTTAAGGTTAAATAATTGTGTTTTAATTATTAAAAAACTTTGCGTTATCTGTTCAAAATTTGAACTTCATTGTATTATGCAACAAGGTGCTAAGTGGTTTACTTTTTTTAAGTATTTGTATAAAATCGTTAGTTGAAATGTTTCTGTTTTTCTGTTTATAGGGTGATTCGTATAATATACCAAAAAAAAAAAAAAAAAAGAAAATAAAACAAGTAAGTTGCTTCAAGACAGGAACAACATTGTATGAGAAGGGGGTTGTATTTCCGCCCGATTAAGCAGAAGAGCCAATTTCTATAAAAAAATATCTAAGAATTGACAACAAATATTAAAAACCAACGGTACAACATTTAAAAGTATTTTTAAGCTCTTTTTAAAAAGAGATATGTCACCTTCTATATTGTTTTTAAATTAAGTTATTTCAGGAACTAGTTTGCGAAAAAATGGGTTTCAAACTTTAAAATTAAAACAATAATCCAAAAAAAAGTTGTATATTAAAAATCAAAATTTTACGTTACTTACAACCCGTAGAGATGGTACAGGATTTCCAATATCTTGGGAGTATTGTCTCTACGGGTGGCGGAACTGAACTGGACGTAAACAGCCGAATCAGAAAAGCAAAGGCTGCGTTCGGAATGCTGTCCAAAATATGGAGAAACAACTCTTTTAGCTTAAAGACCAAGCTACGACTGTTCCGCTCCAATGTTGAATCCGTTCTGCTTTACGGCTGCAGCACTTGGAAAGTCACTGAAACTGTCACTAGAAAGCTGCAAACCTTCGTTAATAGATGTCTACGAAACATCTTGAGGATTTTCTGGCCCAACCGTATCTCCAATGCCGAACTTCATGCGAGAACGGGTCAGGAGCCCATAGACTCCATTATACGAAGAAGAAAGTGGCAGTGGATTGGCCATACGCTTCGAAAAGGCGATCGGTGCATTGCATCTCAAGCAATGCAGTGGAACCCGCTCACACAGGAGGGAAGACAAGTGGGCCGGCCTAGAAGTACATGGCGAAGAACGGTCGAACAGGAATCGGCACGACTGGGGAAAAGTTGGAGAGAACTGAAATACATTTCAAGAAATCGTACACGATGGCGCGTAGGTGTAGTGGAGGCCCTATGGCCCCATCACGGACGTAATAGGTCCGAGGACCTAAGTAAGTAAGTAAGCAATAATTAAGTCTTCATTTTTGTAAACTCTCATTCATTTTTGGTTGATTGCTTAAAACAAAAAATGGTTTCATGTCTTATAGTTTTTAAGAACATTAAAAATTACGAAAACAGCTTTTTTAGAAAAACCTCGGTTTATGTGTATTTCAGCACAGTTAATTGACGTTTAAAATTTTTGAAAATCGTTATAATTTACTGGTACTTCTGCGTATATACCTGTGTTGCTGATATTTTTAGGCAAGCACTAGTTTAAGTGATTTTTGGCTTATTTCGAGATAAATATCGAAAATACTTTCGAATCGATGAGCACCCTTAGGATACGAATTTAAAATTAAACATATAATAAGTTAAGAACGTGTAACAATATGAGAAGGTGGGTGACCTCAGCGTCAATTTTAATTTTTTTTTTCCAGTACATTCATGAACCGGCGCGTGGGGCGACCGATATTGCAAGGTTGGAATTCATACAAAAACTAAAACAAAAGAGATGATTATGTTTTGTTGTCTTACGTTATAAAATATTCCAATGCATCAAAAACGCACTCATTCAACTTTATTGCACAATTTCCTACTCTAAACCGTGGACGAAGTACCCACATTAGTTTCCTTGAAATTCTGATGTAAAAAAGGTGAACATTTTAGATTTGAGTATTTTCATCCGGTGTGCATAAGTGCTCTTTTTTCTTCTTTTTTTTTTAATCCACCTTAGACCATTAATTAAGTAGACTTTTTTTTGGTGCATGTTCATATTGGAACGACTTATTTTTAACACAGATGGAGTTATTTTAAATTACGAAAGTGTCTCGAAGCCAAAATAACATTTCTTTAATGTTGTTTTTGAAAGTAAATCATATACAAGGTGATTTGCATAAGAAGCGAAAGAAAGGTGAAGCGTGTTGGTTAGGTTAGGTTAGGTTATAGGGGCTGCCAGCAAAGAAGCCGACACACTTAGACCATCAATTGGTCCGGTGTGATACCACATGAATCTAAGATTTTCTCCGCACTCGCTAAAACCAATTGGAGCTTTCTACAAAGCGCATGAGACTGTTTATGTCCGAGCTTTCTAGATCTGTTGGATCATCGAAGAAGAAATCCCCTAGATGGAGTTTACGTCTTTGAGATAGGGCGGGACATGTACAGAGAAGATGAGGAATAGATTCTTCTTCCTCTTCATCCATACAGCTTCTGCAAAAATCATTTGCGAATACTCCAAGCCGCGTGGCGTGATTGCCTATAAGGAAGTGTCCAGTAATGACACCAATTATGGAGCTGATCTGCAATCTGCTTAAAGATAACAAACACTTAGAGAGCCTCGTGTCCAACACTGGCCAGATCTTTTTAGTTGCCAGGCAAGTGGTGATGTTATTCCACCTAAGGCTTGTACTCCTTATAGCATCTTGCTTCAGCATAAGTTTGCAAGTAGCGATAGGTATACCGATATCTACCTTGTCTGGTAGAATAGGAAGTGTTGTTCCACTTTTGGGGAGTTCGTCAGCTTTACAATTTCCCAGAATGTCCCTATGGCCTGGCACCCAACAAAGGTGAATATTGAACTGTTGTGCCATCTCTGTAAGAGATGAGCGAAAGTTTTTGGATGTTTTAGAATTTGTAGAGACAGAGTCCAGAGATTTCAAAGCACCTTGGCTATCTGAGAAGATACGGATATCCGACGTCGATACCACGTTTTCTTTAAGCCACGATAAAACTTCCTTTATCGGCAAAAGTTCCGCCTAGAACACGCTACAATGGTCAGGAAGACTAAATGAGAGCCTAAGATTTAGTCTGTCTGAGTACACGCCTCCACCAACCCCATCATCGGTTTTTGAACCGTCCGTATAAAAGTGAATCGATTCGTTTTCCAAGAATGTCACATCATCCCATGTGGATCGGGTGGGTATGACAACCTGAAAGTTCTTGTTGGTTAGGTCGAAGTCAAAATATTGAGTTTTATTATTAGACTATTAACTAAAACATTTTTATTTTAAAATAAAATAAATGAATTGATTATACTTTTTTTTTTAAATATTTTTTGTATCTTTATGACACTGCTCTACAGTGAACAAATATTGAAGAGAATTTGGAAAAATTCATGCTTTTTTAGTCATGCTGAAATCACGTTAATGTGTAAAAATCATTTTTAAGTTAAGGTTTTCGGGATAACTGGCTTATTCCATATTAAATGCTTCTGCCTAGTTCAAGAGGGTAATGTTGATGTTATAATATATTTCTCACCTAAAAAAAGTGTAAGATATAAACAAGTAAGGTATATTCAACGGTCCCCAAATTATAGATTTATTTAAAGACAGCAACTACGACTCCGTTTTAAAAACCAAACAAAAAATACAAAAATGTTCTTCTTGTTCCAAAAAACTTCAGAAGGAAATAAAACGAGTGCCAACTTGTAGGGGAACTTGTAGAAAATATGATATCATCATACTGAGAAATAGGCTGTCACATGTCACTTAAAATTGCATTTCGACTTTTTTCCTAACAATAATTGTTGGGCATTTATTGAAGAATACGGTGAGTGCTTCCACCAGGACATCTCAAACATGCAAAAACGATATTAGGGAAAGTGAAATGTTGGCGAAATATTGCTGGACTATTTTTCGGCATGTTCCACAAGCAGAATATAAGAAAGCAGCTAAAAAACCACATCGTAGTCCTGCCTCTAAGTTTAAAAATTGTCTAATTATAAATAATTTTTGATAAATAAAAGGCGAAATTTCTAGTTAGGGCATTAAGGCCATATTTTAGGTCAAACCTTGCACTTTGAGCTTTGGTACACTAATAGTCCACATCCTTAGTTTACTATAAAGAAGTGTGTCCACGGTGGCAACACTGGCAGACTAAAGATGTAAGGGTTGCCTTCTGACCATGTTTTAACACGAAATTTTACATAAATAAGCCTATAAATCGGGAACAAGACATCGATTGATGTCGTGGAATATCTCGTTAGATTGAAAATAAGTGAAGCCATAGGAATATGTTAATTATTTGACACCTCCCCCACCCTTGTACGCGGGGGGAGCAAAATACCCTTGAAGGATAAGTGTTTTTATTTGTCAGAAAATATTGGTAGTAAAATTATTAATCAAAAAATTTTAAGAAGAGTGTCGACGTAGAATTTCATACTCTACAGCATATCCGAAGTCCATTTTCATCCATGTATTAGTTTTTTGTATAATCGCTTTCAAAATGGGGGGAGGGGTAGGTGGAAGTATATCAAACACTTTATATTCGTCTTGGTATAATCTAAGCATATGGCACATGACCCTAGGGTAGTTTTTTATGCCTAATCTTATGCAATTAAAATAATTTCAATAAAATTTCCCTAGAAAAAGTTAT
Organism: Melangyna quadrimaculata; assembly: GCA_949320155.1. Taxonomy (NCBI): domain Eukaryota; kingdom Metazoa; phylum Arthropoda; class Insecta; order Diptera; family Syrphidae; genus Melangyna; species Melangyna quadrimaculata. The sequence continues at coordinate 152,719,485 of OX439484.1, forward strand.
AATCTTTTTATAAAATGACGACCAAATTTTCAGTGAAACGAGCATATAATTACCAAATTTCAATGGTATGCTGATGAAACTTGGCACAAATGTCTCATTTGTCGTAAGAAATAAGAATCAAAAAAGTCCATACAAATATCTGGGCTGAAAGGGTGTTTTTTTTGAGTGAAAGGGAAAAGTGAATTACTATTACCAGTAAACCCCTCCCCAAACTGGTATGTTGATGAAGGTTGGTAGAAATGTTTAATTTCTTGTTAGAACCAAGACTCAAAAGGATCCGTGCAAATATATTTGTTCCACTGGTGTTTTTTTAACTGGAAGGAAAATATGGGCTATAAACCCAACATTTTATTTTAATGTAATCGGGGTACAAATATTCAATATAGTAAATGATTTTAAAGTATTTTTTAACGTTGAATCCAATTTAAGTAAAATTAAGATGATACAATCATCTTTAAGAAAGTAATCGTCGTTTAATGGAAAAATTAATGTATTTTTTGAGTATAGAGGAGATCAAACATTTTCCCTCAAAAAACACCTTCGACAATTGATATTTGATTTATCTTTTTTTATTCTTGGTAACAATAAAAAACAAAACATTCCTACCAACTTTCATCAACGTACTAGTTCTGGAGGGGGTTTACGGGGCATAGTTCTACCCTTTTCTATTTCGGTCAAAAAAAAACACCCTTTAGCCCCAGATATTTTTATGGACTCTTTTGATTCTCATTTCTTATGCACAAATGAGACATGTGTGCCAAGTTTCATCACCATTCCATTGACATTTGTTACTGTTATGCTCGTTTCACTGAAAATTTAGTCATCATTTTATAAAAAGGTTATAACTTTTTCTAGGGATATTATATTGATATTATTTTGATTGCATAAGATTGGGTATTAAAATTTACCGTAAGGTCATGTGCCATATGCTTAGATTATACCAAGACAAATATTATAGTGGTTTGATATACTTCCACCTTCCCCTCCCCCCATTTTGAAAGTGATTAGGTATATAAAAAACTAATAGATGGATAAAAATGGACTTCGGATATGCTGTGGAGTATGAAATTCTACGTTGGCACTCATCTTAAAATTTTATGAATATTCAATTTATAAGCATTATTTTCTGACAAATAAAAACCCCTATCCGCCGAGGGTTTTTTTGTTCCCCCAGCGTACAAGGGTGGATGAGGAGCCAAATAGTTAACATATTCCTATGACTTCAAGTATTTTCAATCCAACAAGACATTTCGCGACATCAGCGATGTCTGGTTCCCAAATTATAGGTTAATTTATGTGAAATTTCGTGTTAAAACATGGTCAGAAGGCAACCCTTATATCTCCGGTCTGCCAGTGTTGCCACCGTGGCAACACTTCTTTAAAGTAAACAAACTTAGGATGCGGACTATTAGTGTATCAAAGCTCATCCCGTCAGAATGAAGTGCAAGGTTGGCTCCCCTAACGCCCTAACTATTCTCGAAAGTTGAAACTAATTTTGAAAAATAATTATTGTTTCTGGTTCAGCATGTACAAATTGATATGAAAAGTTACTTTACACCAAGAATACTTTTTTAAAGTAAAAATTTGTAGAGCAGTGTAATTTATGTAAGTAAACTGCCTTTTCCCATTTCCCCCTCCAATACGATTTTTTTTTTTTTTTTTTTTTCAAAAAAGTGGAAGTTATGGTGGGTATGTCCATGAGAATATTCGAAAATTTGTTAATATTGGTTCCACGAGTAGTCTTGCCAAATTTCAAGTTCCTAGCTCTTTTTGTTGATTTAATGACAACTTTTAGTCTATTTTCCCCATATTATTTATGTAATAAGTTCCCGGGCTTTAAGGTATATTCAACGGTCCCAAATTATAGATTTGTTTAAAGACAGCAACTATGACTCCTTCTGGTTCTTCTTGTTCCAAAAAACTTCCGAATGAAATAAAAAGAGTGCCAACTTGTATTTGGTATTTGATATTCGACTGACTTTAGTGAAAAAAAAAAAAAATAGCTTCATATTTCAATAAAATTTCGGTTAATTTTGTTTATCTTCACACTATTTAGAAGTTTTTTAAGAAAAAATATTTGATTTATCGTTTAAAAGAACAAATTTTGAATTTATTGAAAGTAGGCACCTACCAAGAACCTTTTTTCCGTTTTCGACTTTCTCACTATTGTCTTAACGGATTTAATTAAATTTTTGGTAAAGCCATTTTTGAGAACTTTAAATAATATTGCATACTGAAATATGCCAACAAATTATGATCAGATTTTTGAGCAAAATTTATTTTTTTTTTAAATTTGATATTTCAAAAACATGTAAATGTTTTTGTTTTAAATGTATTTTTAAACTATGCACACCTACATTAATAATTAAAACTCACGTACCCTGACTTTATCTATCTTAAAACAAAAATATCAATTTACAAACTTAAAAGAACAATTCAACTGAAATTGCTCTAAATTTTACTCTTAATTATTTATTCAAAATGGTTGAATTTTTAAAAATATTATTTTAAATATTTTCCTGCAAAATATCTGACCCACGTCATTGCGGTCATTTAATTAACGTTCAATCGCACCACACTATTCCCATACATCCTTAAACAGGATGCAATATGTGCGGTTTCGCTCAATTTAATATGTGCGGTAGCTTTAATTAAAATAATATTAGAAAAACCACAGGTGAGTATTCTCTCATAGGCAAACCTACTCATACAAGAAAATATAACGAACACAACACAAACCCTCATGAAATATGAATGAGACAAGGGCTATCTTGCCTGTCGATGACGATGACGAGTTCGACAAGATTGCAAACAATCATATCCTGTATGTACATAATGTTCGAGTATATCGATTAAATATTGGTCTTCACATAGATATGTCGATGGTTGATGTGGAGAAGTGAGTGTGTGGCAAAGTGTGCCACATAAAAGTGAGTACTCACAGGTGTGGTATTCTGTTATGTACGAAACGGATATGAACAGGTTAATATTTTGACAGATATTATCATATAATGAGTTGGTAGGTGTACCTACAATGTGTCAATGTGACATGAGGCGCCTCTGCTGGATGCTCGCCTGCTCATTTACCTTGCCAGTGGCACACTTGAGGGGGGAGGTGAATGCATGACTAATTAGGAAAGGAGATTGAATCACACACGGATATGTAAGCGCAATGCCAACAAGATAAAACACAGCCATGCAAATAGGATGTGCATCAGCGACAATAGGGAGAGTTCATTTTAATTGAGATGAAATGATAATGGAAAGGATGTCACCTGTATGTGCACAGTGGTCGTTCGGTTGGAGTTTTACCTTTATATAGGTACTCTTGTGAAATACATAAGTAGCTCGAGGCCAGGGTAAAGCATCGATGACAAATATAGAGAATTCTGCTGTGTATGGTATTTATTTTAATTAATTATTTATCGATCAAGCGGCTGATGATTTATGTCACGAGGGTGATATGTCAATGGGATGCGGTAATAATATAAATAATAAAAATAATGATGGTATACCTATTGTTGAGAAATTCAGATACTCTTTGAATGATACACATCATATTGCAGAATTTAAGCCTTGGCAACTCATGCTCAATTGAATTTTTGCTGGTCGCAATGATTAAACAAAAAATATTAATTAAATTGATATTAAGTATAGTCGACGCTAGCTACAAAGACGTGGCTTGTAACAACGAGTCGCTTTTAACAAACACTTTTCTTTTATTTGCTTGGTTTTCATACATTTTGTATTAGTTTATCGCCTGTTTTAACGTGCGTCGTGAAATCATCGTCTATAACGACAAGTTGCATATAGCGACGAATTCCAAACAAAAAATACTTCGGTTTCGCACAAAAGTAACTGAGAATTCAAACACGAACGTGTTCGAATATTTACAAAATGCTTTCTTCGCGAATGAATTCTGGGTTATTTATTCTGTTCTTAATATTTAAAACCGCATACCTACAGTGCTGCCAAAAACATTCCGGATTTTACCTCAGTATAATGTTTTTCTTAATATCAAGTAGAAAACTAATAACTTTCCATAGGTTTTCCATAATTTGTAAAGGGTATGAGACAATTTAATAATAACATTATAAATATAATGCTACGATGACAAGAACAATAAAAAAAAAAATATTTTATAAAGTTGTTCAATAACATGCCTGTGCAAAACTAACCGGATTGCAGGGAGATTGCGAGTCTCGATGTTAAAGTAGCGGTTTTTTCAAGTCTTTTGACTCACGCCGTAGATTAAACAGACTTTACAAGTTGAGAGCAGAATAGTATAGAGCAGAAAATGGCTAAAACACGTTATAGCAACGCGATTCGATACAAGGTAATAGAAAAGTTCCAAGCCGGTACAAAACAAAATTTAATATCTGAAATATTGCAAATTCCAACGTCAACGGTTTGTGACATCATTACAAAATTTAGAAGCGGGAAATCAGTAGAAGCAGATCATTTTGGTGGACGCCCTCGCAAAACAACTGTTCAAACTAATAGGCGCATAAAAAATTTTGTGCTAAAAGACCCTTTTGCAACTTAAAAGATAATTTGTGATGAAATAAATCTACCTATAGGGCCAAGTACGGTAAGGAAGCGTTTAAGAGATTTCGGTCTTTTTGCATTTCGACCAGCGAAGAAACCTCTTCTTACTGCTAAACATCGTAGAAAAAGGTAAGCCATGAAAGGTGTTCGGAAAAGACTTTAAATTCCTAATCAAAATATTTAACTCAGGGTTGAATTTGCAAAAAATCATCTTAACTTGTCTTTAAGCAAATGGAGGGGCGTGCTTTTCAGTGATGAAAGCAAATTCAACTTGTTTTACTCCGATGGTGCAAGGACAGTAAGGCACTCAAAAGGTACGCGATTAAAGCCTGCAAATGTATTTCCTACAGTTAAGCACGGTGGAGCCTCAGTGATGGTTTGGGGCTGTTTTTCAGGCGCAGGCTGCGGTCCAATACACCAAATCACAGGAATTATGGACCGTTTTCAATATAAGGACATTTTGGAGTCAGTAATGCTTCCATATGCAAAGGAAGAAATGCCTTTGCGTTGGGTTTTTCAGCAGGATAATGACCCCAAACATTCTTCAAAGCTGCTAAAAGAGTGGTTTGCGACTAAAAATATTCGTGTTTTAGAATGGCCGTCTCAATCACCCGATCTAAACCCAATTGAAAACTTGTGGGCCATTTTGGCCCCCATTGTGGCAAAAAAAGCACACGTCAACAACTTTTGTTTTTGCAGCCTTGAAAAATGAATGGGAGAATATTCCTGCTTCTATTTTCGAAAATTTAATTCAGTCAATGCCTCGTCGATGTCGAACTGTGATAAAAAATAGGGGTTACTGGACAAAATATTAAATACAAAATAAAAATTAATTGTACAAGATAAACTCCGGTTAGTTTGTCACATTAAAATTCTGAATCAACTTTAATTTTTGACTATTATTTTTTGTTTTAATGGATAATTTACCATGTTTTTTGTTTAAAATGATACAATTGTTTAATAAAAATGGCGAAAAATTACAAATATTTTGTTTGTTCATTTTTATCTCACAAACCAACACTCAATGCTGTTCACCAAAAAAATCCGGAATGTTTTTGACACCACTGTATGTATTTAGGTACTTCGCATTTTAATCGATCATTTGTATGGTAAGACGGATATAACCCCGCCGGCTATTGCAACCACATTTTGCTGGTCCATTGGTGGTCGCTATAAGCGTCGTCGACTGTACATACACATTGACAATTTTCTTTAGAAAGTACGGACTTCGATTCAGATTTATTATTACGTTGGGATCAATTATTAAACTAATAAAACATAATTTTAAAATTTTATAAAAAATGCCACAGTCAGAATCTTATTTAAGTGAAGATAAAAATATAGAAACAGTAGGAACGTACATATTATTATTATAATAGCTGAACTGTTAATATTGCATTTTGATTAATTGTTTCACTTTAGAATTTTATGGACTGTACAACTTCTCAATTGGTATAATTTACACAAACATATAACAAGATTTGTTTGAAAATCATTATAGTCAATCGTTAATTTTCCTAACAAATTGTTGCTAATCAAAGAATTCTCAATTGATTAAATTTTAAAATACACAATTAATTTTACCAAATTGGACTGCTAAGCTCACAAATGGTTAATTGCTTAATTGGTATAATCTAGAAACAAGTATACTCAATGTATCATATTAGGTATCTTCACAGTATTTACTTATTAATAAATTATACAAATCTACAGTCTATAATTTGAGCTAAGTTTTTATGCCTTATACGACCGTTTATAATAAAGAATTCTCATTCTCATTCGAATTAGCAACATTTTCAAAGATTTTCTATATAGACAGTTCAATATATTTTTTAACTTTTACATCGAAACCTATTTAAGTTGAACGAGTTTTGCCCAATTTGTTTTCTGATGTGTAAACATCTTCGCTCTCGGTATGGGTAAAATAGGATAGTCACGGATACAGCATTACATATCCGTTCCACACCATTTTGTTTACCGATCATTTTTGACTCATGGAAGCCAATGGTTCGTGCATTGAATGAGTAAATTGAGGTAATGTGGTATAGGCAGTTTTTTCGAAAACCAAGCAGCCAACTGGAAGTTTGGTATGCCTTGTTTCCACATCCGCCCCTTGAGTCCCAGCACTTATAAATGTTTGCTGGGTGTTTCGGTAAGATAAATATTTAATAGTAGGTACTAATTAAAACGTAGCGCTCATAGATTTTGTTGTCACAGTACGAGGATGGGTTATCACCCTGCAATCCCAAATCCAACAATTAGGTTGTAAAACAAAATATTTCAAATGAATGTCCTCATATTCATATCTTCCAAATAGTTTTTTTGTTATAGCGGTTTTAAACAGAAGCGGTCAACAAGTTTTTCAACAGAATGGAAAAATGCGAATTTCAAGTGCTGATAAAACGAAATTTTTTGCGAAACAAAACTTGGGCTAGCCACGAGACGAGACTCTGCGAGACTTTTGTAGGTCTCGTCTCGGTCTCGTTAAAATCGAAAATTTTCAGTCTCGTCTCGGTCTCGTGTAATTAAGTCTCGTCTCGGTCTCGTCTCCGAAAAATACGATTTCCGGATAACCTGCTGATTATTGGAACGAAATATTTTCGATTATAGTTTAAATACATGCAGAAGAAAATAAATGTTTAACTGAAATTGGATTTTTTAATTAAGTAGACTGTCTGTAAATTTCGGTCCAAATATAAAGTCTTGTCTCGGTCTCGTCTCGGTTGCTTAAAAGCCAGTCTCGTCTCGTCTCGGTCTCGTCATGCGAGACTGAGATCGAGACCGAGACTTTTCTCGTCTCGTGGCCAGCCCTAAAAAAAACATTACGGAAACAAAACAAAAGCTCCAAATATATTATGGGGACTTTTTGCCATCTATTGGAACAATCCACAATTGGTTTACCCAATTTCGCTGCGGAAGCTCCAGGACAAATGACGCAGAAAGCTCCAGTCACCCGATTAAAGTCGCCACACAGGAAATAGTCGACAAAATTCACGGTCTTATATTGTATGATCGGTGAGTGAAGATAGGGAACTCATGGAGGCGCGCTTATCACACGACAAGGTAGTTTCAATTTATACAAATATTTGTATATAAAAAAGGTTTCCGCAAGGTGGGTGCCGCGTTTGCTTTCGATCGATAACAAACGGAATCGTTTGAACATTTCAAAGGAGTGTTTGGCCATCTTCAACCTTAATGCTAGTGATTTGTGACTGTGGATGAAAAATGTATTCATCACCTTACACAAACGACAAAAAACAGTCTAAGCAGTGGACTTCTCCAAGTGAACTCAATCCAAAGAAAGCCAAAGTAAGTTTATCGGCAAACAGGGTGATGTCGACCGTTTTTTTGGATGCGCCAGGTGTCATCCACATCAATTACCTTGAGAAAGGTAAGACGATTATCGGAGCTGATTTTGCTGACCTGTTGGAGCGATTCGACGCTGACTTAAAGAAAAAAGACCCACTTTGGCAGTGACAAAAAATCTTTTTCATCAAGACAACGTTTGAATTAAGGTACGAATTACTCCCCCATGCAGCTTTTTTTCCGGATTTGTCCCCCTGCGACTATTTCTTATTTCCAAATTTGAAGAAATGGGTCGGTGGAAAAAAATTGCTCATGTTGTTCAAGTAACAAATGAATATTGTGAGCCTTTTGAAAAAAATCTATTTTTGGGGGGAATACAAAAATTAGAAAAACATTGGATGAAGTGTATCAAGCTAAAAAAAGAGATTGTCGCCCATGTTCTGCATTTCGATCGAAAGTGAATTGAAATCACTTATCAATTCCACGTGAAATGAAATTGCATATGTTCTACATTACGAAATTGCTTCGAACTGTCAAAACTGATGGATCATCTACTTTTATTTTGTTTCTAAAGTGAAATTACTGCGTTTGAGTATGGTTGCAATATTATTGGCAATGTAAAGGGAAAAAAGGAAGCAGAATTCCAAAGAAAAAATTATAAGAAAAATTTTACGAAATGAATCAAATACAAAATTTATCTGACACAATGTGAGTCCGTGAATATATGAATTGTTTTGATAAATAAAGTAAATTCTTGACAATGAATCAGTTAAAATTTGTCTACCCTTGAAAAACTTCTTGCAAAATTAGGACATTCCTCCATATGCATTTCAGGAAAACCTTTTCTTATCGTATGTTCTTATCTGTACCCCTAAAAAATAAATAAAAACTAAAAAACGACAAAAAGAAATGTTCTTACATTTAGCACGAAGATGCTGAAATACACAAGCTAACAGCAACTGTACCAATTTCACAGACAATTCACAGAACATAAACAAAGTGATTTGAATGCGTTCAGAAAATGGATTCAACCAAAATACAGAACATCCATTTTCATTTTCGAAATTTCAATTCTCAATAACGAATTTTGGCACACCCAAATTCACTTCCGCCATGTGAATCTCAATAAGTGAAATGCAGAACATGGGCGTATGTCGAGAAATAAAAAGTTTATTTTTCGAAAAGAGCGTTCCTACTTATAATTATTTTAGGGACTTATTGAACCACCCTCGTTAACTATTTGAAAATTATGTTTTTTCGCTATAAAAATATTTTTTTATCGCAAGCGGATTACCGGCATTCCATAAAATTGCGTATGCACAATGTTCTTGATAATTGTAATAATAGTACATTTGCCTTTACTATTACACTGATTTGCATCGGTTTCTGTTATTTTATTTTGTCATTCTCTAGTGAACTTAAGTTCACGTTTTAAGCAGAGTTTAAGAATTTGTATCTACGGTAAATTGTTGAATGATTCTGAAGAACTCTGTTTTTATAACTTTTTTTTAATTCATTGCATTATGTACGTTCATTGTATGGTAGCCTACTTTAATTTGACCACATTACAACAAATATGAAGTAAATTTGTTCATGTACATCAGAATGCACAGACAAACAGGCCGACGCGACGGAAGTCATGCCGAAAATGCCTTTTTTTGGACTTTTTATAACATCGCAATGTTAGCAATGAGTGGCCAGCACTCGACAGAGCCACCAATCTCAAGACCATGACAAAAATCTAAAGACTCGCGTGTATAGGTACAACAAGTGCCATGAGAACCACACCAACCGCAGCCCTAGAAGCTTTCCTTTCGCTTGCCCCACTTGATCTTTTTACAAAAGAGCTGGCGGCCAAAAGCGCTCTTCGATTAAAAGAGTTCAATTATTGGAAACGGGGCCACTATGGTCACAAGACGATAATTAATTTCACTGATATTAATATTCAAACGGATTACATTTTACCGCATATTGATTTCAACCCAGTTGTACTTACAGACTTTCCATCAAGAGAACTCTGGAAGGAAAAACGGGTCACTAACGAAGACCATATCTTGGTATTCACTGACGGGTCCAAATCAGACGAGGGGGTAGGGTTCAGCATCTTTTCAGAAAACCCACCCATAAACAAATCGATAAAACTACCGAACTTCTGTAGCGTCTTTCAGCAGAGGTCCTTGCAGATTGTGAAGCTGCAAAGCATCTCTCCACGCTTGAATTAACGGGAAAGAACATTGATTTCTTCATAGATAGTCAGGCTGCAATCAAAGCCATATCATCAATCGTCACTAAATCCAAACTGATTGATTGCTGTCGCAGCGAACTAAAATCCTTGGGCGCAGCAAACACAGTTACCCTTTGTTGGGTCCCAGGACATCATGACATTTTTGCTAATGAAAGGGCAGACGAACTGGCCAAAAACGGAGCAACACTTGAACCGAGCCAAGTCATACCCTGGGTACTTATGCCTCTTGAACAAACAAAAAAAATGTAGAATTCACCATAGTTTCTTAAAAGCTACTAACGACCGGTGGTCAACACTGGAGTCCTGTCGAGTTTCAAGGACTTTGTGGCCGTTGCTCTCTAAGAACAAGACAGACTATTTACTAAAGCTAAGCAGGCCCCAATTATCCCTTTTAGTTGGTATACTCACGGGTCACAACTCCATGGGAACCCACTTGAGCAGAATGGGCATCAGCCCAGGAGGAGGCGGTGGAGGGCTCATACCACTTCCTTTGCAAATGCCCCAGCCTAGCTAAGGAACAGAAGAGCAACTCTCGGGAATACTTCTTCGACGACTTAGATAGCGTCTCTATTTTGCCACCTGCAAACATCATGAAATTTATTCAGATTTCAGGATGGTTCAGGGAGGCTCCTTCCACAATAAGCCCTACCTGATACCCACCGTGTCCTCTCCTCACCCATCCTTTCTCCTACCCAAGTCAACTCCCAGGGAGCACAATGGATCCACTGAGATCCGAGTGAGATGATTCGGCTTGCCGCTTCATCACCCCTTTTAACCTAACCTAACCTAGCTTTGATTAAAACCTGAATATTTTATTTTTTACACGAAACAACAAATTGCCCTTCAGATTAAGTAAAAAACTCGGTTTTTTTTTTATTAAAAATGCAATGACATTTAGGTAGGTACATTATTCTTATCTATATTTCCTCAAAAGATTAATCCTGCAACCACTCATTTCCAGTGGCGATTTCTGGTCATCAATTCTGGGTTGGCTACAAAATATCGTTCAATCAAATTTAAATGTACCTAATAAAAACATAAAATTTCAATTGTTGCCCATTATTTTTTTATTCAATTCTGACACAGAAGAGAAAACTAAATGTTTTGTTTTTAATAATTTAACGCATACATAAATAGTGGTGTACGTGAGAGTACCTTAAACAGAAAAACAATTATTAAAAGGTAACACCTACAATGCCTTCTTATATTGTGGCTGTAAAGCCGGAAATTCCTACTTTTATTTTCCTTAAAAATAAAGTTCAAAAAAAAAAATAATTTTCAAAATTGTACGTAATTAAGTACTACGTTTGCTCCCAAAGTTCAATACTCTTCCCAATTTTTGCCTAAAAATGGTTCTAGAATGTTTACTTTTTAAGACGTTAAAAAGTTAAAAAATTAAGAAACCATATTCTTAGGAAAAACAAGAAAAATCGAAGCTGATTAAGAGCTAATTCGAGCTAGAATTTATTGGAAAATATTAGAATAAAGGGAACTTATAATGTTTACGAATCATAGAATTTCCTTAAAAAATGCATTCAATCGTTAGTGCATATTTTTGCATACTTTGCTATACATGCATTGTTTTGCATATTTTTGCATAATTCTAAAGCATATTTTCGGAACGGCACCAATTAAAAAACATCGGTTTCAATGCAACTATAACAACCATTATAAATAAATAAAATGGGTGGCACAACGGCTCGTAAAGAACTAGGGCCTAGTGACTAACAACCCGCAACCATTCCTGTGTGCGCCTGTCGACAGGAATGGAAGGGACCTACAATTTTATCCTGAATCCGAACGGCTAGACGAGAAGCACTTATTCGTGACAAGTGATACTCTTGGCGGATTTGTCAATTCCTCGCAAGAGGCAGTAGCCCTGAAAAAAAAACTTTTTTTTTAGTTTTTTAGGTGGAAGAGGCTGGGAAGCAAACCCAGACATAACAACCATTAAATATTTTAAATTTTGTTTTTGATTCAGTATTTTAACATTATTTATGATCTCAGATCAGTTTGTGAACTTTTTGTTTTTATTTTGAATTTTCGAGTTTTAAATAAAAAAGGAATTTATTTAGAATTAAACTGCTTATAAATCCTTGCCCTATTTGTGAAAATCAACCGGTTGCTGATATGATCATTAAGCCGGATTCTTCTTAGTTTTATGATAAAGTTCTAGAATCATCCAGTTTGCACTGTTAGATTTAAAATTAATAAAAGCATTGCTTTTTGACAACAAATATGGGCTTCAGTACCTATGTAAAATTTTGTAAAAAACAGTTTAGCATTAGTTTTAATTTTGTGTTTCAAAATTATAATTAGAAGAAGTTTATTTAAAGAGAAAAAGAAGGATTTTTACCTGTGCAAGTAGATACAAAAAAGCATTGTTAGTATTACGTTTTTTTTTGAATAGCTTGTTAACTATTTTTTTTTTAGAAAATTGCGCCTCATGCCTAAAGAGGGGGAATTGACCCCCATCGCCGTAAAGATTTTTTACATTGCTTACACCCACAACCTACATCATCTAGCCTTTTGTCACACCTAAAGTGAATCACCCTGTATAGAACCAATAAAATATAATAATTTTACAAAAAAGATTAATTGCTACCATTGTATATAAATATCTATAGTACTATCAAAAAACCAAAACGACGGTGGCGGTGCCATGGCCTGGGAGGGCATTTGCTCTGTAGATAATGTAGAGATACATTGAAAATCTCATTGAATCTCTCTAGCGGTAATACACCACCTATAGGCGTAGACTATCGTCCCGAAATTCGGCTCATTAATAGTACTATAGGTTTTATATACAATGTTGCTACCTCTTGGTGTGAACCCATTTTACCATCCTAAAATTTACAAATTTTGAATAATGAGTACCCCAAATTATTGGCAAAACAATAATTATTTTTCTTGAAAATGCACATCTTATTTTAATTATAACTTTTTAATCTTTCCTTTAACAGTAAAAAGTTTCAGAGCAAAAATTTAATAAATTAAATTCCCTACAACATCCTCACATTTTTTTTGTGGAACAAACGGTTCTCAAGATATCGCAGAAAAACGGTTTCCACCTCCTTTTCAAAATGATGGCCAGATGGGGGAATTTCAGCCCCGAAACTAATATTATGTACGCATACTGACCCCTCCTACACAATCCAAAAAAATAAAATCTTGTCCTACCAAAAATGCGAGGTTAGGTCCAATTTTTTTTCAATATAGGTATAAGGTACAATGCTCGCATAAAAGACCAAGCACACACACCTATTTTTCTCGTATTTTTCTTCTCAAGTTAGCTCTTCTATGAGGGCAAAACATATCCCACAATCCCACTGAAACTGTCTCGCTGCAAACGATCAAGCAAAAGCACACATTCTTTTCCTGCATTTTTCTACCTAAGGGGCCAGTTATAGCTATTATTGAAATTCCTCATTGAAAAAGTTAGCTGTTGATTTTGAGACCCTTCGAAAGTTTAATCATTGAATATTTTAATGCAGAAATATAGCTTACGACTTTTAAATTATTTCACCTTCAAAAAAAATTAATTTTGACCCATATCTTCCCCATAGCGTAACTCCCCATAGCGTTACTTTTAATTTTTTCAATGATCATTGGTAAGGTAGTTCATCATTGAAGAATTAAAAGTCACGTTATGGGGAAGATATGAGTCAAAATGAATTTTTTTTAGAGGTTAAATAATTTTTAAGTCGTAAGCTATATTTCTGCATTAAAATATTCAATGATTAAATATTCGAAAGGTCTCAAAATCAACAGTTAACTTTTTCAATGATGGTTTTCAATGATAGCTTTAACTGGCACCTAAGTTGGCTTTTTTATTAGAGCCAACGTTTGTGAATATTTTTTCGGTCTGTTCTTAAAGATAGAATGAGACAGCACATCATGTACAATAGTTTACTTTGTATGAGATTTGATAGCGCAAATTCTGTAGCCAACTCAATACCGAAATTGAAAGCAAAATAATACGTAGGGAGTTACTTTGCATGGGATTAATTTAGCACGTAGGGGTTGCAGTAAATGGCTCGATTAGAATAGGTTTTGCTGGTTTTATCATGATTTTAACGCTTTGGGATGTTATGTTTTTTATTATGTATCCAAAGAATGTTCTTGTAGTAAGTATAATTAAGCTGAAATTTTAGGGTTGGCTAGCCAACTGAGAGGATTCGCCACTGCTCATTTTTTAACTTCCGATCGAAATTCTCTAAAGGAGAATGAGCAAATTTGTATGGAAATTGGGTGCGAGCAGCCAAGAATGGTTTTATTATTTTCGGATGTGGTTTGGTCGGTGTAGAAGTTTTTTCGTTGTGGTAAACTTCAAACTGGTATAAAATGCATTTTTGTGTTTAACACTTTAATAGAGTTTTAGTTTGTATTGTGGCTAATGTGAATGGATGTCTTTCTCTGGCATATATTGCTTACTTACTCGTTGTTCTAACATGTGATTTAAAGCTCTATTCAAATAGTTTTGCAGAACTTTCTTTGGTTCCGAAGCCATTGAGAACCGTTCTGACCTGCGTCATCAAACAAAAAAAAGCATGTTTTAGCCTTACATTCGTGTAAAGAGGGCAATCTTAGATATGTCATTCGATACTCCATTCTTATAGAAATCCCTAGTGAACTAGGTATATTTAGACCAAAATGCAATAGGAAAAGTGCATTTTCTCACCGAAGCAGCCTAAATAAGCATGTCCTACCTCCGCCACCGATTTTCTTAACGATTTGACTAAAAGTTTCGGTTGGTTTCCTCTTTTTAAAAACCTGCGATGAAATAAGTAATCTCTTATTGTTCCCTGCCGAACTCGTATATGGGGCCAGTAAAATAACCGCGGGCTATCCTGACCTGGTACGTATTGTGTCACTCGACATTTTGAAATAAGGATAACGCATAAGATAGTTTTTGAAAATGCCATCTCTCCAAAATATGCATTTGAAAAATGCATTTGCAAATGTCTTCATAACTCTTTTCCTTAATGCACTGCAACGAAATGCCCATACTGAAAGTTACTCCCTTCTAGCAGACCTTTCATTTGACACTAATTTCATTCGTGGCCGCTCGCACCCAAAAATGCCCATTCTCCTTTAAAAAGATCTATTAATCAAAAGATTTATCAGAGAAAAATATTTAGGTACAGTGAAGCCTCCTATTCCTATTCCCAGCCTCGTCCACCTAAAAAACTAAAAAGTTTTTTTCAGGGCTACTGCCTCTTGCGAGGAATTGACAAATCCTCCAAGAGTATCACTTGTCACGAATAAGTGCTTCTCGTCTAGCCGTTCGGATTCGGCATAAAATTGAAGGTCCCTTCCATTCCTGTCGAAAGGCGCACACAGGAATGGTTGCAAGTTGTTAGTCACTAGGCCCTGGTTCTTCATGAGCCGTTGTGCCACCCGATTTATTTATTTAGAAGCCTCCTATTACGGACAGCTCTTTTAGACAGACAGATCCATTGAATGGACAAATTCTCACGACCGTGGATCTAGGATTTAAATTCTATACATTTCATGTTCCTTTATGCGGACACTCCCTTGATAAGACATGGACAAGAATGTCAGCTGTAATTTGTATAATTTAATTCTCTTAGGCGGACAAAAACTTCTTTCTAGGGCTGGCCACGAGACGAGAAAAGTCTCGGTCCCGATCTCGGTCTCGCATGACGAGACCGAGACGAGACTATACGAGACGAGACTGCCTTTTAAGCAACCGACACGAGACCGAGACGAGACTGAAAATTTTCAATTTTAACGAGACCGAGACGAGACTTACAAAAGTCTCGCAGAGTCTCGTCTCGTGGCCAGCCCTACTTTTTTTTTCTGATTTTCTCACCTTGTGTTCAGCAATCTTTTTTATATATCTTTTTTGTTGTTTTGTTTAATTCAAAAGCAAAACGTGCAAACTCATTCACAGAATCACTTTTTTGTTTTGTCTATAGAAACATTGGGGCGTATTCATAGTCATTTAAGACCTGGGTCTAAGTTAAACATAGCTTTGGTTGAATTTTCGGACGTTGATTCTTTTTTTTTAAGTTTATAATTTCAAAATATTTGAAGCTAATTGTGTAGTTTACCAAGTTAATTATCTTATAAAAATATAAAACCAACAATTTGTAATTAAAATCGATCTGTATTCATTGAGCCAAAATTGTCTTAAACTGTAGTTTACTTAAACCTGGGTCTACCTGCGACTATGAATATGCCCCATTATGACCATCTTTTTTCTCTGAATTTCTGTCCATCTAAGTCAAGAATTTTAAACTACATGTACTAAATAATAAAATGTATAGGACTTTTACAATAAAATGTTAAGAAAATCAGAAACATTTAGAGCAAAGAAATATGCATGAAATCTCTTAATTTGTTGCCTTGCACGGACAACTCTCTTGATCCTTGAATGGACAATAATATTGTCACCGTCGCTGTTCGCCTAAGGGAGGTTTCACTGTATTATAATACGGAAGGAATGGTTTTCAGGAATAAATAAAAAAATTCATATGTATTTTTTTATTAAAAAAATCTAATCTCGATAAAATTTAGTTTCTCTTAAATAAATTAAAGCAACATCTTCAATGACTTTGAGATTCATTAATATACTTGTATCTCAACTTGTTAAAACAAAATCTTTTAAAATAAATTGAATTTCTCAAAGTAATACACACCTTTGCTGTCGTGTTCCCATCGCTTCTGTTTGCAATTAAACAATTTATATAGAAACAAAAAGCCGAGCCCAGCAATCGCAAATGCAATTAATTTCGAAAATAAACAGAAAATTAATTTGAAAACAAGCACAAATATAATTTACAATTTAAATCCATTCGCAAACTTTAAATTCAAAGGCAGAGATAAATAACTTTTAAGCTAACGCAAATTCCCACGGAACACAGTGTTGTTGCTTTTGTAGTTTATATCCGGTGGTGCTAATGCTGCCTTAAAAAAAAAAAATAGAACATCTCTCCCTGGTTGTATCTCTATATCGATTGTGGTGCTCTAAATAACAGTCCACCAATGTTTGCAAAGTACTTTGGCAAAAACACCAGGACTAGATTCATCTTCTTTATCTTCTGCACCGCTTAAGATACACCAAACACACACTTTATACTGATGTTCCAATCTAAATAAGCAAAGCAATTATTATTTTGCCGGTTTATTTTGTAATTCATTGCTTAAGCAAATCCTTTGGGTGACAGTAACAACAATAACAATTCTAAGGAAGACACGAATTGTTTCTGCTATCATTGCAGAATGTTTTTCTATATAGTTTTGGGCGATTTTGGGATTCACAAAAAATAATTTTACCCAAAGTTTTTATCAAACTCGAAATTAAACGAAAAAGTTTAGGAGAACAAAGTAAGACACTTAAATTAATCGTAGATTAAGTTTTCTCTACAGTTTAGGCCAAGTTTTTCGGTGGCAAGACAAACCGGAGTTAGTTAACTATTGAAATATATTTGTCTAAAGTTGAGGGCCAGTTTGTTCACATCTAATCAAAGGACACGGTAGTGCCCAGCCTAGTTCTGGCACTACACTCTTTTTACAGGATCAAACTCAGGCGATTTTCAGTACTAATAAAGTCAAATTTAAATTCTTTAGCATTACGAAAATCGCAAATACCGTAACTGACTGACTGACTGACTCACTCACTGACACATTGACAGATCATCAAAATTATGGAGCACTTCCTGACATTGTAGAATCTTTTAATTTCGCACAACGGTAGACCTTATTGTGTATAGAAAGGAAAGTTGGACCCGCCGATTTTCTTAGAATTAATATAAATTATTTGGGCCACTTCTGATTTTCGTAGAATGATGAAATTTAATAGGTACAGCGGTAGAGCTTAAAGTGCAGGCAACTTACAAATTTTAAAATTTAAGATTTTTCATTCAGGGTTGCGACCCCGCCCAATTAATAGAATTGGTATCAATTATGAGGAGCACTTCTGATTGTCAGAGGGCGTGGCATCCGCCAATTTTCGCACAATTGATATCAATTGTATGGAGTACTTCAGGTTGTCCTAGAATGATGAAATTTGATAGAGCGAGCGGTAGGACTGGAACTGCAAACAAATGCTTAATTTTCAAATTTGATACTTAACATTCACATTCAGAGGGCGTGGCATCCGCCCATTTTCTCAGAATTGTCATTAATTAAATGGAAAACTTCGGATGGTTGCTGGGAGATTGTCGAATTTTTGTTTAATCCAAAGTATGAGTTGCTATAATCATGGATATCGCTAATCAGCCAATTTTGGTAAATTAGAGTTAGCTTATTAGAGCCTGTTAAGGTCACATACTTAATTTAACCCACGCTGCACAAACTGGCCCTAAGTCAAGAAGCGGTTTTACAAAGGAAGAAGAATGCAAGAAGACTTAATAACCTCGGAAGTCGGAAGACAAAATAAATGAAAAGTAGCTGTTAAGTTAATTCAGAGCTAATTCATCGAATTTAGTGTTAATTCGGGTTTAACTTTAATTCCACATAGAAACTAATACATTCCATTCATTAATGTTACAGTTTTTTGTCTTTAAATGTTAAACTCAAGTTAACTTTTTTTTTATTTACAATTTTGAAATTTCGTTTATTTGTACAAATTTTAAAACTGCCCATCAGAATCAGTGTTAAGAGCAAGTGCGCTCGACTCATTCGTTGCTTTCATAGTTTTTTTTTTTTTAATTTGTGTGTGAAGAGCACTACCAGGGGATGCGTTCTATTTTATTCTGCTATTTGAGAATCGGGATTGTTTTTGTTTGCCTTGGTCCCTTTATAAACGTTGCACAATCCAAATGCACAAATTTTGCCACCATGCTGCTTTGACATGCTGCTGTGAAATAGGAAATAGGATTGCAACCGCCATGGTTAAAAAAAACTCTCATCAACCACAAAGCAGATAGAAGCGAGTTGTTTGGAATTTTTGTTCGCAAATACAAGACCGAAAACATGCTGCGATTAAAGTTTTTATACAAAATGTATGTAGTGCATTACACATATGTATTATATTCGAGTAACTATACAGGATTTTCGAAGTTTTAATAGTTATTTATTATATGAAGGTACCTCTACCTACATAGTTGGATTATTTTAATCGCATTCAGCCTTAAGGTCCAATAGGATTCAAATAACAACCGAATATGTGCTGGGGAATTCTAGTTGTTTACTTTGTGTAGCATCATGTTGTTTGCGTTTAGGATATTCAATTATTGGTATAAATACATATTATCTGGTATTGAATATCTATTCATTACATCTAGCCCAAACCAAAAAGTTCAGAAGAAGGTAAAGGTGGATTTGCATTAGTGGTGTGGGTTTTTCTTTTCGAATGGGGTGAATTGGGGATGGGAAGAACCGGCCGGTTAAAACCGAAACCAGTTTTTTTCGGTGATTTTTGTATCTCGGTTTAAACCGGTGTTTTTTTCTAAAACCCAGCAACCGGGTGAACGGTTTTTTTTACTAATACTTCATTAACACGACTGACAGATTGGCAATGTTATCTCAGTATACTGACAAAAGAATAAGCAAATTCATTCTTTTGTCAGTTTAATGACAGAAATACTGCCAATTTGCCAATCGTATAAATGGAGCATTAGACACTTTTATTCACATTCAGAGCTCACATGAACAATTCTTTGTTGTCTCACATAACCTGCCTGTTTGTGTACTGGGTATGTTTTTCTCCATTTCCAAGCGATAGCATAGTGTAGGGGTAGGAATATAGGAAGGTGAAATCGTGAGTTGTTTTTCTTAGACATTCTCATTCACATTCACAGCTAGCAGGGGTCCACTCCACACATTTATTTCTATAAAAAACCGAAAACCGGTTATTTGAAAAACCAGTTTTTATGTCCGGTTAAAACCGGCAGGTTAAACTGAAGGGGCAAAAACCGAAAAAATCGGTTATTTTGAAAAAAACGCCATCCCTAGGGTGAATTAATTATTAATGTATATGGACTTGGTATTTTTTATATTTGTGTCACAAGAACTATTTACAAAAATAAATAACCGTAATCGGTTTCAAAT
Source organism: Melangyna quadrimaculata (assembly GCA_949320155.1). Taxonomy (NCBI): domain Eukaryota; kingdom Metazoa; phylum Arthropoda; class Insecta; order Diptera; family Syrphidae; genus Melangyna; species Melangyna quadrimaculata. The sequence continues at coordinate 152,739,604 of OX439484.1, forward strand.
AAGAAAATGTTCATTCGGAAGTAAACCATGATACCGCGACATTTTGGAAATTTTCTCCTGAAATTCGCAGGTTAATATAACCTCCACGGATGAAATAGCTTTTCCATCATGTTTCCAAGTCGAATATAGTTAGATAAAGCTTTTCTGGATCTCCTAATGCGTTGCGATTCAATTATTGAATATTTTTGTTTGTATTTTTTAGAATAATCTTTGAAAACTTTGCAAAATTTGTGATGAAAGGAATCAGCGCAGAACAAAAAAGCAAAGTTGTTTTTACTAAACATTTTGATATGCTTATAGAAATTTCTCTCAGTTTTGAAATGCGCCCAGTGCTACAACAATTTGCCGAATGGTTCCGCGTTTTTAACAACAAGGGACTGTCTTTGGTCGTTTGCAGGGATAACTCGTGCAGTTGAAAATTATCTGAAAATGGTTTAATGGAAGCAGGTATTGAGGTATACCACGCAACTTCCACCAGGCAATGACGCACAGTGGACCGACCCCATATAGCTAGATGTAAAAAAACCTATGACGTAGATCACATGTTTTGTTTTTTCTTATCTATAATGGATTGTTGTTGACCCCCAAAATGCATTTGTTCCCTGTCTAACCCAATTTATTGAAGAGCAAACGCATTTCAAAGTCAATTATTGTGTAAAAAAATTGGAATTAATTTTCGAATTTTAAGTTTTTGAGTAGTTGACATTATTATTAATAAAAGTGTTAAATATTGATCAATTTTGATTAAAAAAATGGCAGTGATTTGTAAAGGTATTATCTTTTATATGACTTAAGTTTTAAACATGTGTCTGTGTTAGCTTGCTAGATAAAAATGTTGAAAAATTGTGAAAATAATTTTGAAAAAATCTATGTTCCGAAGATATTTTGGGCAATCTAAATTAGTGCTTGATGCTGCTTTGAATCCAAATTGTGATTTTTGAGTAGCTGCGAGTGTCTTCTTTTTGGAAATGTATATGGTATACCTCGCAAAACATTGCAAAGAATTTTTTTCTTTTTTTAGAATCAAACTTTTTCGTTGTTTTTTTTTTATATTAAGCGCGTGCAAAAGGGGTTGTGACTACCCTTAAGATGATATACACAGCACGAGCGATTAGGTTGATTGGAGGGGATTTAAAAGGAGATACCGATGCACATTGGTTTTGAACGTCTGTAGATTACAATGCAAGGGGAAAATTGAGCTGGGTAGAGCATTCCACATTCGAGTAGTGCGACTAAAGAAAGAATCTCTGTACTTAACAGTACGACCGAAATTGGGCTCAAGGGTAAACTGATGGGCATTCCTAGAAGCGCGAGTATTGCGGTTGAATTGTTTAAGGGGAGGAATGCAACTGGCTATTTCACTAGAGCATTGTTTATGGAAATAACGGTAAAAAAAGACATGAAACATTTCGACGGTGCTCAAGAGATGGGCATGTTTCCGTTATAGTTCTTTCACCTATCATTTTAAAGAGCTCTCTTTTTAATTCTATCCAATAAACTCAAGTGGGTTATTGGAGCACCTGCCCAAATGTGAGGGTTATACTCAAGTTTTGGACGAATAAAGGCTTTGTAGATCACAGCCAGATCAGAAGGGGAGAAAAATTTCTTGCATCGACGGAGAAAACCTAAACACTTAGCAGCATTTTTGGCGATGTCGAATATGTGATCGTTCCATAAAAGGTGGTCTGTGACACACATACCGAGGACTGAAAGCTTTTCGGTTTCCTCAATGCAAGTGCCACTCATGGATAGTGGCATGGGGGGTGGGTTTCGTTTACACCTAAAAGCCTTTTTTTACGACTATACAGTTGGTATCCTATTCCTCTAAGTATTCATAAAATTGTATGCCATTATGTAGACGTCATTAAACATCTTATCGTCCTCATTAGACAACTATCAGATCCATTGATAATTTCATATTTCGGGAAAAACGATTACAAAAATCTTACAATTTTCAATTGAACCTGAAACAGATAACATACGTTAAGAACTACCAACAGTTACAGAAAATTACTTATGTCAGTGACGAAAGCCACAAATCAGAAATCGGATATTACAGCTCGGATTCATTTTTGTATTTAACGATAATACAAGCAACTGTTTTTAGAAAACTCATAAGTCTTTAATTTAAATATGTACTTTTAATTTTAGTTTAAAAAATACATATATGTATGTATGTATATACAGTGTTGGACAGAGAATTAGCACATTATGGTCTTTTTAGTTAACATAGCCCTATACCAGTTGACAAAAGCCTTTCTTAAAAACTTTTCACATAATTGCAATCTAGACTGCATCACCCTATTATCCCTAGAAATGTACCGTTATTTACACATGTTTGTGTATTACTTCCATATGAGAAGTGTGCGATTGCTAAATTTTGCGTGGCCAGAGAATTAGCACATGGGATTCAAATTGTGTTTATAGTATAAAAAAGCTGTATTTTTCGTCAGATTTTAGGAAAAAAGTAATCGACAAATCACAGCAAGTTGTTATAAAGGATTTTTTTTGCAAAATATTTGAATATTTTTTGACTTGATGGGCTGGCAACAATCTTGAACACCTGAGTTTAAAAAAATCATCATCATGATAAAAAATAAGGGGAAAACAGCTCACGAAATCGCAAATAATGTGGGACTTGCTTTGAATTGTCGATTACTTTTTTCCTAAAATCTGACCAAAAATACAGCTTTTTTATACTATAAACACAATTTAGGGTTCAGGGGGGAGGGTCAGCAGTCAGCTAGTAACATAATTATTTTAAACATTTTTCAATTTATTTTTCTATTTTAGTGAAAGAAACACTTTAAATTGAGATTCGAATTTTTCACTTCTAAGTGTATGGAGTCGGTTCACTGTGCGACGTTCTCAGCTGATCTCCAGAGAGACATTTTTGGTGACCAAATAATATCGCCTTTTACTGAATTTAGCTGGCCACCTCGTTGGCCCCATTAAACGGCTTCAGATTTTTCTATTTGGGACTACCTAAAAGACAAGGTGTGACAATAACCATGCATAAGCTTAATAGCAAGATATTGCGACTTCAAAAATGGTCAAGCTTCGAAAATATATAGTTTTATTGTTGTATTACAAGGTCCTATATATGTATATATATATATATCTATATCATACTAGCTGACCCAGCGAACTCCTCTCCGCACAAATTGTTAGTAATAAAAATAATAAATCCGAGCCTGGCACATGCTGCTTAATGAACCTACTTATTTCGGGCGATTCAAATTCTGTATTCAAAAAGTCTATTCAATTTAATAGAAATAACTGAAGTATAACATCGACGTGTTTCAATCAAACCGCAGTGATTGACGTGCCAACCAATTTTTTTTGTTGAAGTGCTTTATGGTAAACAACGGTTTTTCGTTCAATTCTCGGCCGGGTACACGTACAAAGCGGGATGTTTACGAACACGTGAGCACCCAACATACAATTGACCATGTGAGAAACATGGGAATTCAAGATTAATGCCACAAACATCCCGCAATTGTCCTTGTGACTTAATAATTCTCATAGCGAAAGCGAGACGAACGAAAACTGAAGACACTTAAATATAGGGCTGGCCACGAGACGAGAAAAGTCTCGGTCTCGCATCACGAGACCGAGACAAGACGAGACGGGCTTTTAAGCAACCGAGATGAGACCGAGACGAGACTGTATATGTGAACCAAAATTTACAGAGAGTCTTATAAATTAAAAAATCCAATTTAAGTTAAATATTTATTTTCTTCTGCACGTATTCAAACAATAATCGAAAATATTTCGTTCCAATAATCAGCCGGTTGTCCGGAAATCGTATTTTCGGAGACGAGAATGAGACGAGACTTAATTATACGAGACCGACACGAGACCGAGACGAGACTGAAAATTTTCGATTTTAACGAGACCGAGACGAGACTTACAAAAGTCTCGCAGAGTCTCGTCTCGTGGCCAGCCCTACTTAAAAACGAATGGCAGGTCGGTCGAATGGCAAATATCGTGATATAGTTTGTGGCTTCGTTTTCATCCCTCAAGGATTCGATGGATTTGTATGAATGAAGTAACTCTTCGGCGATTTGATTTTGACTGACGAAATTCAACTGATCGACATCTTAGTTTTTCGCAGCAAAATCATTCTTGCCCTCAGCTAATTACGGGAAAAAAAATCGGTGGAAATTCAATCAGGCCGGTCACTAAGTCGACTGGAATCACGCCATTGCCCATCGCCAACAATTGCCTGGAGAACTCTGCCATTTCGTAAAGCAACTCGCTTGTTTGTTATCAACTGCAATTTCTCCACATATCCCCATACGGCACACGCTTTCGGGCAAGTATTCAATTCATCTGTCGGATTTTATGTTGAAATGACAGGAAGCGTATGAATAAAATAACCTGCCAGCATAATCATTGCGCCACTGAAAGGTCTTTCGTCATTTCGTATATTTTTTAACATGTGGTTCAGGGCTTCCCATGCACTTTTGTTAGCCATTGGGCACTTGTCGTAATGTTACATTGCTGCCATACTTTCTCAACCCCAAACTTCCTTGCAATGTTGAACTTAGGTTCTTCATCCACTTGCAGATTCAATGGCAATTTCAATGCAGAATGGTTCGACCCCTTCTTACAACGTGGAATCAATCCCCTAAGAGGCCAATACCATAGCAATCTTAGATCTCGTAGTGCAAATCAGTGAAAACAGAACAAAAATTGCAATTCCACTGAAATAATCAAGGAAGAAAATGCCATCATTTCCGTTATAGAATGTTTGCATCAATTCATTGAGCATCTTGACTCAATACGACTCGATCAAACCCATTTCTCGTTCGAGTTCTCGATTAAATGCGAAGAAATGCACTAAAAACTTCCCGGATTTCCAACTTTCTTGGAAATTTTCGGAATATTTCTCAATAGTGTTCTTGCTGGGGTAAATACAAATCCATCAAACCTAAAATCGTTAAAATCGAACGATTCATTCTCGAGTTATGCTGCTGAAAAACGAAATGTGCGCATACAGCGCAACCTGTTGATAATTTTAAGAATTTTGTATTCCTAAACCTTCGCAGAGCAATTACGAACAAACCCCCAGAAGGACTTGGTGCAGTCGTTTTCAAGTTTTAAATATCCGTATAAACCACGACCCATTTTTATATAGATTCTAAGTTGACCATTTTTGAATTCTCTGATCTGTTGTACGTAAAAAAAGTATTATAATATAGAAAATACTAAAATCTACAAAATAATTTGCAAATACTTTCCGTCAATTTCGTCATTTAAGACTCAAGAGCTAAAAACCGGTATTTTGATCTTTTAAAATACATTATGATATAAAACAAATTATGTATGACTGCTACAAAAAAAAAAAAAATTGTTCGAAGTTATATAGGGTTACATAAGGTTTAAATTTGGCTTGAATAAAATTGATATAAATTTTGCCGTTTAAAAGATATGTGAAAAAAATTGTACTTTCGACTTTTTGCGCTATTGAAGTACCAATATCTTGTGACTTATGACTTGTATGAAAAAAATATTCATAGCCTTTTCGTAGGAACAGGCGCGAACGCAGGGGGGGGGTGTTTGTGGGTTCAAACCCTGGCCCCCCTCCGAAATGTATGAATTTAACTTACTCGCCGTATATATAATATGTTGTAACTTTAGTAGATATCCATGTCATTAGTTATATGTATGTACCTATAATACAACTCCAGGCGCAAATGCAGGGGGGGGGGGTTTGGGTTCGATATGCAGAAGCTAAGCAAGTACTAGGCTTGCCTCAGATTTCTGCAATACGATCTAGCCCAAAGTTCTTAAGAATTGGAATTTGACAGTTTTTGAATACAAACCAGCCAATAAATGCTTATAGAAATTTTTTCATAAAAGGACCACAACGCATATACCAATATGAACAAAATAATTTCTTTAAAAATATCAGCCTTATTCTCGGCAGGAAACAATTTAAATGAAATTAGGAGCCTTCTAACAGTACCTACCTTAAATATTTTTTTTTTTTATTTTTGACTTTCTTAATAATTAACTAATTGAGATTTGTATGCAAATGATTATGGAATAATTAGTTTTTTTGTCGATTTAAAAAAAAAACTAAAAAATCTTGTGCTGCTCAGGCAGCAGTAATTTTAAAAATAGATGTTTTCATTTAAATCGGAGTTGAAACATTATTGTCCTTCAAGTCAAGAATTCGACTTTCCGTGATAAAATATAATATTTAATAACATTTAAAAATTTTCAAAACCCCCCCCCTAAATTTTTTCCTGCGTTCGCGCCTGCGTAGGAACATTAAATTCTACAAATTGAGCGTAAGTTTTTTTTTTTTGATAACTTCGTCAATTAAGAGTACAATGCTAAATCAAACATTTAAAATAATTATGAGTTTTTAAGAAAAAATTAATAATTTGTCCCATAAGGGTCACATAATGTACAAACTTAGCAAATAGATGTTTTCGAAAATATGCACCGTTAAGGAGCTATCTGTACGTTAAAAAACGAGCATTTTTGACATTTTTCGTTTTTTTTTTTAAATATCGATATCTTCTTAACGGTGAGTCAAGTGCTGTATGAAATATTTTTTGATAGCATCTACCGTTTTGGAGTTATGTATATGTGAAAACTGATATTTTTGACATTCAACCTTGAATAACTATTGACGCGCAGAAGATCTGGGCAAAAATACTTTCGCGACAGTATTGCTAATACCAAAATAAAAATAATTCAGTTTAAAAATCTTCACTTGTATTCTTATGACAGGTTGGTTATTTGTTTGTACATTGTTCCTGGGCTATGAGGCCAATATCCGAGAAGAATCGAAGCATCTGGGACCTGCAATTCTAAGAAGTGTTGAAGAATGCTCCGGAAAGGGCTAGTTATTTCGAGAATTCTAATGTAGCTGTAATATGCATGCCCTTTTTTTTATTTACTCACTATATGTACTGAATCTTCTTCATATTTATTTATATTTAACAAACCATTTACGATACGTATACAATACAATATTTCAACCTTCAATACAACACAACTCGATAGCTTAACAAATACTAGAAAAAAATACTTGAAATGCAACATAAATTTGAAAATTCCTGAACAAAAAATGAGATTCGCTTAAATAAAAATAAAAAAAAGAGTAGTCCACAAACACTTACCATCGGGTAGTTCGTATAATTTTTTTGGCAACTGTGCAAAATACGAGTGATGCAGTGCGTCCTCTGCTCCTATCCTCTCTTCAGGATTCAATTGCAAAAAGGCATTCCCTATCGTTTCTCCTTCAATAATATCGTACAACCTAGGAAAACTATGACCTAATTTACGCGACCTATAAAAACCTGTTAAAATATTCAAAATTAAATTTTAGAAAAATCAAATATTTATAAACAATTGTATGATTCAACAAAAAAGTCTAAAAAGAATTAATATACTAGAATGCATGTCTTTTATTTTTTGTCTGACGGATTTTTGTTTTGTTCTATAGGATACCTAATTTATGCGGTTTGTATCCGGGGAAATGTGTCACACCCTGCCACGTCTCCTCTGTCGGCGTGCCAAGCAATTTGAATATCTTATCCAGCTGATCGTACGTATCTCGAATACCGGGGAATGTTGGCATCCCTGTGACCATTTCAACGAATATACAACCCACACCCCACATATCCAACGATGTAGAATACTCGGTGCTACCAAGAAGGACATCTATAAAAAAAATAAAAAGGATAACAAAATTACAAATTTATATATGACATTGTTTGATTATATATTTAAAAAGGAACACGTTTTAAATTATGCAACTATTTTCTTCTGTGTTTTTTGTTTTGCATTTTGGTTTAATACCTTTTTACTTGAACAAAATAAAATTTTAGGTCAATGTCTGGGTCACATCAACCTATTTTTAAGGTTTGTGGAGAAATTAACTTAACTTAAAAAAAAAAATGACATTGGCCGCAGTGTTTTCAAGGCTTTAAAAATAATATTTCTAAGAGAGGGGGAAGCTTTGCAAATATGAAGCCCTCATGTTGTAAGAAATATGCGAAGCTGTGTTATTCCTTCGTACAAGCCGATTGAATTGTAAAATTGCTAAGGACACGCTTTTTAATTTTTCTCTATCATCTTTATGCTTCTAATCTTCTATATCAAAATACCATGTTCAATTTACTTTGTTTGTATCTAAAACTTGACTACCTTCTATCACCAAGTATAAAGGATATATCCTAACAGATAGTTACTAAGGAAACAAAAAAGGATATACCAACTTTATGCAGGCGGTCATTCAATTTTGTTTAACTACTTTTGCTGCTCCTGCTGATGCTATTGCTATTGGTCGTTAGGGGTTAAGTTTTGAAATTGTGTAGGGGAAAGGTTAATATCATAAGGAAACCAAAACCAACAAAAAAAGAAATCAAAAAAAGAAAAAAAAAAAAATATAGGAACACGCGGTTTGAAAGGATGGGCACCGTACGCGATGATGATAGACACTGCAGGTTTTGCAATCTAATAGGATTACGAGGACTCAAACTATATACCCATATACACAGCACTCATTGGTACTTGACTGCGGAAGCAAATATAAAGCCCCCAGATGGACGATATAAAGAGAGGAAAATAAGGATGAAACAAACTAGCATAGTAAATATATAAAACTAAAAAAAAGAAAGGAAACCAGCATCAGAAGTTGGTATGCCGGTAGGTACAACTATAGTATTTTCGGTTATATGGATTTTTTTTTGTTGGTCGATGCCAAAAGGATAAGAAAATACAGTTTGATTTTTTTTCTCAATTTTATTTATTTATGATCTGAGAATTATAAATGAAGTGGTAAGGTTAATGGTGCCCAGCTTGTGGTTTATTTAGTCTTAGAGTCAACATCATTTTTTTATTAAAATGTGAATTTTCTACTAAAAGAAAGTATGTCGAGTCAACAGCTAAAGTTTGAGTCGAGGCAATAAAAAAAAATAGGAGGGGGATCTGTTTCTCCCACTTACGTGGGAAGAGGCAATTTTTTAAAAAATTGACATAAAACAAAAACAAATTATTAAAAACCAACGGTAACACTTACAATGCCATGTTATACCTTTTTGTAAGGCCAGAAATACGTTATTTTATAGTTATAAAGTTAATTTTCGTTTTTGTCTTTTGTTTTATCTCAACATTTTGAAAAAAAAAATCAAACTAATATTTTTCAAAATTTTACATTATTAAGTTCTATTTTTGCTCTCAAAACTCAATGCTTATCAATTTTTAGTCAAACACTGAAAACCGCGTGGTTCTAGGACTTTTACACACGGAGACCTAGTTTATGAAAAATTTAGTTTTCAGCGGAAAATTTGAGAACACGAAAAAAAAGGGTATTGGTTTTTTTAATTAATTACTGTATTAGTCTTAGACTAAATTGTTCGTATATGAAATTAAAGTTAAGCTCTAAAGGTAAACAACAAAATTAAAAGGTAAACTTGCTGCCAATGGCTTTAACGCTGAAAGTAGGATTGGATTATAAAGTCTCAAATTTTCAGCACCGCTTAGGAGCTTTTCAATCAAATGGACTACACACCACTTAAGCACTTTGAAGCCATGAAAAAGCGATACAACAAAGTTGTAGTTGCATTAAAATTTTTAAGGTTAATTGTACTCTCAATTTTAAACATAGAAAACTTTGCTTAAAATTGGAAACCACATGATTGAGTTGAGTTACAGAAAACAATGACGAAAATTTTTAATTATCTTAATGTTAAGGGTTTTAGAATAATAATGCTAAACTTTTTCAATTTTACCACACATGATAAATCTATCTTTATTTTGAGGCTATTTTTGGTGGGATGACATAATGTCCAAAAACATAATGTCCGTGGACCTTAAGTCTGCACAAACGGACATAAGGTCCATGGACATTATGACCAGGGCAAAGTGCAAATATGCCTTATGCCCGTTTGGGAAAGACATACTGTCCGTTTGGACATTATGTCCGTTTAAAAAAGACAAAATGTGCATTTGGACATATTGTCTAATTAAGAATGACATAATGTCCATTTGGACATTATTTTCGTTGAAAGCAGACTTAAAGTCCATTTGAAAGAGACATACACCCGTATTCATAAACGAATATCAAACGTGAATTATCTTTGTTCAGTTAGTTAGGAGCAAAAATGTATTCATAAAATAAAATTGAAGTTAATTAACGTTGATTGACGTTTAATTAACAGAAATTGAGTTGACATAAGTGTTGAACATTGATATATTTGTTAATATAAATTTAAAATGGCATATCGATATTGTGAATTTTTGCATCGAATTGCAAAAAAAAATTTAATTTAGGATCAAATATAGATTCTCCAAGAATAATATAGGAAAACTGATTGCTATTGTTAGCGAAGACCTAGGGGCTGACGAGGTGGACACATTCCCGTAAGCTTAAGTGACGTCATTTTCATTTCAGCTATGTACACGAAATTCACGATTTAATGAGAAAGTATGTGTGTAAAATCTCAGAATATGTGAGCAAGTATTTGTGCAAAATAGCTTTTACTCTTTGATGACATCAGGGATTTTGTTGATTGTAGTAGATTTTCGTTCGTTTTGATTACTAAACGTCAATTAGCTATTGTACGCAGTTTATTTTTTTATTATTAGGAAAGTCTAATTCATGAATAATCTTTTAATCAACGTTTTAGTTTATTTCTGAGTAAGTAGACAATTAACAATTTTTTATTATTAGGGGTGATAATGTACAAATGGACATTATGTCCGTTTAAAAAAAAGGGCGCGGCGGCGCGATGACGAGGTGGCGCGGCGCGGTGGCGGCGTCCCAGGGCTGCGGGTGGTGGCGCGGTGGTGTAACGGCACAACCGCGCCGCGCCGGGCCACCACACCATTTGTACATAATAAAGAAAAACTAATATATATACGTTAAATTAATCTTAACAATTTCTATAGCGAAACTTTTAAAAACTTTCTTGGATAATGCGGGTTCTGTAACGGATTGCGCTCAAACAATTTTTATAAAGAAGGGCCCAACCTCGGTCTCCGTTCAATATGTTGATAGTTTCTTCTAGATCAAGCTTCTCTACGCCAAAGAAGAGTTTACGGAATTCCTTAAGTACTGGACAAATTCCCAGGAAATTAAACACATCTTCTTCTCGTTCTTTAAGATTACATAAATCACACAAAATTGGTGGCTATCGACGATGTAGAATGTAGTTCAAACTAATGAGTTCACCTCTTACTCTGAATAGCAGGCTGATTTCTTCAGTAGAGCTATCAGCTAAAAAGTAGGTCTTGTGGTTTAAGTAATGGTTCAGTTTACTGTAGTAAGCTCTATAAATAGATGATGCAGCTTCTCTCATAAACTTATGATACATCATATTGCCCGCTTTCTTCAGCAAATTATCAAATTTCACCTTAAGTGAATCAGGGTTTTCGTCGGCTGATATTGACAAAGTGGTTGAACATTCGATTGCCAGTTTGCTCCACGCTTGTACGCACGTTCCTTCTGAAATTATAATTTGTGATAATACAAGTCGTGGAATCCTTTCTTCACCCATCGCCATTAACCTTGCCACGTAATTGAAATGCAATTTAAGTGTATCCAAAAAGAGCGGTGCTATTCCAGTTTCAAGGTGTATCATATAATTTGGTGATGTACTTGGTAGCCTGAAGGTACTTTTAATAAAAAAGCGAAGGAACTTTTCCACAGTTTCAAACGAAAGATATCCCCATACTTGTGCTCCGTAGAACAGAATTGCGATTGCAGTTGTTCGAAAGACTTTATATTTTGCTATGTGAGAAACGTTTTTCTTAAGGATACAACTCCTCCATACTGAACACATAGCACGCTTAGCTTCCGCTAATTTCATTTGAAGATGCTTAGTTAAGTTCATGTTAGAAGTAATCAAGACTCCTAAGTACTTGTACTCCTTGACTATTTCTATCAGCTCTTCTTCAAACGTCCACTTTTCGGCCCTGGAGTATCTGCCACCACCGTTTCTCAGTATCATCATTTTTGACTTAGAAAGATTAACCGTTAGGTTCCAGGTTCCGCAATAAAGTTGAAGTCAATTTATCATCAGTTGCATACCTTGTATAGTTTCCGCTAAGAAGACCATATCATCTGCGAACATCAGTCCTGGAATAGTTTTTCCTCTCACAGCGATACCTCCTTTGACTACATCAGTTAAATCATTTATCTATAAAATGAATAGAAAAGTACTGAGAACACATCCTTGCTTTACGCCCATCGAAATCTGAAACTCGACTGAAAGAAATTTTCCATCCCAAACTCGTGCAACATTTTCATTGTACATTGTTATTAAGACAGATATAATTTAAGTCGATATTCCATATTTGTAAAGCTTGTAGAAAAGCGCTTGTCGGGGAATTGAATCAAACGCTGCCCGAAAATCCACGAAGAAAGCATACAGCTTTTTTCCTTTCTTTTTATAAATATCAGCAATATTTATTAATGAACAAATTTGATCGACAGTCGAGTGGTTTTTCCTGAACCCTGCTTGAAATTCATTTAAGATCTGTCTGCTTTCCACCCACTTACTGAGCCTATTGTACAAAATTGAGCCAAAAAGTTTTGCCACTGTATTTAAAAATGAGATGCCTCTGTAATTGGTTGGATCGTCAAGACTCCCTTTTTTATGTATCGGAAAGATAATCGCCGTTCGAAAACTTTCCGGAACTTTACCTGTCTCAAAAATTCTATTATACTCCGCCGTAAGAAGTCGTAAGAATTCCGGTGTAAGATTTTTTAAATATTCGAACGGTATTCTATCCTCCCCCGGAGCTTTATCATTTTTGGCATTTTGAATAACCGTTTCCACCTCAGTTTGAGAAATAGGAGCATCCAGGTATTCATCTACTATCTATCAAAGGCGCTGCATACTGAAATGATGGAGATATTTGGGATGTATTGAGAAGATTCACAAAATGAACTTTTATTTCTTCTATGTGCAGAACTGTAGGAGTTGTAATCTTTTTTCCACTTACAAGCCTGACTGCTTTCCAGAACTCCATTGAAGTTTTTGCTTTGTTTATTTTTTCAATGTTTCTTTGATCAAAATTACGTTTTTTTTCTTTGCATAACACTTTGAAGTTTTTGTTTGCCGTTTCGTAGAGGATTTTATAGTTGATGTTATTGCTACTTCTGACTTATTTCAAGCACGCAAAAGATAGGTTTCTAGCCATCATCACTGTCAAACCACTTCTGTTTATTTTCCAAAACCTTCCTTCCCGATGTTTTTTAAGGTGCCGCTTTTTTGATAAGATTTATTAAGGTGTCCACGTTGAGATTGCTTAAAGAGTTCAAGTTTATCTGATTTTTAAGTTCCCTGTCTAAATTACGTTGAAACAACTCTTTGTAGCTGTCATTCCAAAGAAGTTGTTCCATCACGAAATGCTCCTAATTTGAAAGATACCTCTAACGGCATATGGTCCGAAAACGTTTTTACTACAACTCTAAACTCATCAAAAATGTAGATCCAATTTCCAGATAAGAAACAGTTATCTATCACTGAACACGCTGCTCCGCTAGAAGCCGAAATATCAACATCAGTTTGCCAGATGGAACCATCATCCATACAAAAGAAACCACCAAGTACCTTGGAGTGCACTTCACCAACAAGATGAAATTCAACAAGCATGCGATGGCGATTCTAAAGCGTGCAAACTTATCGTTTCATCTTCTTCATCCTCTACTGAGAAAACAGAATGGACTAAGCAAGAAGACGAAGCTTCTCATGTACAAGCAGCTGATCAGGCCGGTCCTAACCTACGCCTGCCCCATCTGGTTAACCATGTCTCCTTCAGCTATGTAGAAGATAAAACTATTCGAGAGAAAGATCTTGAGAATTTGCACAGGACTATATTGGAACCCCCTTACAAAGAAGTACTGGCCAAACAAAATGCTCTACGAGGCAGCAGGCGTGATCCCCATTGACCACCATATGATGGAACTCACCAGCAAAATCATAAAGAACTTAGAAGCACATCCAAACCCTGAAGTACAACAGATGCTACAGGAGGAAATTCAGCCCAGCCAGCGATACCTGAACCCCAGAGCTATCATTGATGACAGATTCCAGGACGTGTTTCACAATGAAGGAAGACCATTCTATGAACGAGCCGATAGTGGACACGACAGGGGATGACACCATAACCTTTTCTTAAACATTTTTAATTATTTTAAGAGACAATTGTTTTGTAATAAAAAAAAAAAAAAAAATCATGTATTAGATTAAGAAGCCAAAAATATGTATCCGCTATTAAAATTGTTTTGTGATAAACCTATCCTTCCATTAAAATCCCCGATAAGCATAAGATTTGCTGGACCTAGCACATTAGTAAGGCCTCGTTGCTTATCAAAGTAGCGCTGCCAATGGCTGCAATTCAAGTAAATTGGAACGATGCAATGTACCCTGTCTTCTATTTTAATTTCAATCACCCTGTATATCGCAAGTATTAATAATTGTTTCTGTTATCGTATTTGGATTTAGAGCGAAATTTTAAAGAAATGGTCACCGTATAAATGCATGAAAGTAAGTTGATGATATTTAGTATCCTATTTGGAAATAGACCATCCTTTTTCAGAGATAAATGTGAACTTGCGATATTGAGGATGCTATACCTACACTTAGATATATACCAAACTCGATAAAGATACAGCTAAAAATTTGAACAAAAAATAACTTAAATTTCACGTGTGTATGATTGCCAGGGCGGATCCTTTTATTATATTTTTTTTTATTTTTTGATAAACTTTTATTGATTTTTTTCTTTTCAATTCTGCAGGTAGGTAGGTGAAAAATTGAAGAGAACTTCAGTTTAAGCGGGATTAAAGATTAATGAAAGTGTATTTTTGTTACGATATCGATAGCTTGCAGAAAAGTTGAATGGATACTCGTTGTCAGATTTATGTACATAGAGCTTACACTGATTGAATTTATGGGCCAATCTTTGATGGCGAAATATCGATTTCTAAAGATAAAGTAGGTATATTATGCAACCTTTTACAAAGAACTATAGAAAACTGATTGCCAATTACACATAATCGAGCTTAAGAATGCAATAATAGTTTCCGTGTTAAAATTACTTTTAAAATATCTGTTTAACTCAGAATATATCTAATTCCAGTAAAAATCTGAATTATTATATAAATTATAAGACGAAACAAATATTTTGTATGTCCGCGTACAAGTTTCTTCTTAATTCTCGCAAAACTGGACATATTCCCGAGAAATGAATGGTTCTATGTGGTATCGTCTCGTAACCGGAACATCATTGAAATTGTGCTTATATTACTTTCATCCTTGAAGTAGTAGTTGTTTTAGTTGAGAGTGTAATCCAGGCGATCATATATAATAATAATTAATAATAATTTTAACAATATGCCTGTAAGACCTCAGGTCTTTTAAATGCAATGCACGGCACTAGTTAGAAGGAATAGAAGGAAAGGAAAGATTATTTCTCATGAAATTCCACGGGTGGCATCCAGTTGAAACTGGAGAATATAGAAGAGAATGTTGCCTAGACTGAGGCTCAAACCCACACGTCCATGTTAGCAGTCAACTAGTATATCCACTGCGCCAATACCACCCGCAAAGTTCGGTGAAGAGACTTTGCTGGTTCTTCCTCGTGTTTTTCCCTATATATAAGGTCTACTTTTTTTTATTAGATCGTACAATAAGGGTCTCACAGTACCTGGATCATCTAAATTTATATTAAGTACAAATCCACACTCTTCAGCTAAACATTCGCATTCTTTAAAAAATCCCCTTTTGCTTCGCACCATTTAGATGGCAATCGCCTTAGGGAGTCGTTGTTCAAGCCATTGTAATACACGGAGAACTTGTAGTTTCAGTGTCTTAATGAGTAACGGAGGCAATCCAGTCTCAATCATAAGCATATAGTTCGGTGAGTTGGGGGGAGATGAAATGATCTTTTGAGGTAGTACCTTAAACGTTTCTCAACCGACTCATATTCGGAGCCTCCCCATACCTGTGCAGCATAAAAGATATTGATTCTGCTACAATTTCAAAGATACGATATTTACTACTGTGCCTTATGAATTTGTTGCAATTTTTCCAAGTAGCGTTTAATGCTGTTTATTTTTTAAATGCTTATCCATTTTCATATTTTGAGTGAATAGTACACCAAGATATTTGTATTCTTTAACAACCTCAACAGCATTCCCTTCGTAAAACCATTTCTCACGTGTATAAAGTTAGCAGGGCAACTCTGAAAATTCATAAAAAAAAATAAATAGCCCTGAGTTGCTAATTTCTTGCGAAAAAAAATTATTGCGTTGCTAAATTGACGTCAAGATAGCAGGTCAACTTTTTAAAAAATGTAGATAAACGACCGGGAGTGGATAAATGTTTAAAAATAATTTATTTCTAATTTATTGCGGAGAAAAAATATTACTTTTGTGTTTCGTTTGCGAGATACAGCGTTACCTCCTGACTTCAAGTTAGCAGGTCAACTTTCCCAAAAATGTAGATAAACGACCTGGGAGTGGATAAATGTTTAAAAATAATTTATTTTTTTAATTTATTGCGGAGAAAAATATTGCTTTTTTGTTTCGTTTGTGAGATACAGGGTTGCTCATGAGTCGTTTTTCTACATTTTTGAGAAAGTTGACCTGGTATCTTGACGTCAAGTTAGCAGGTAACCCCGTATCTCGAAATCCGGCAACACAATCATTTTTTTTTCGCAAGAAATTAGCAATGAATTTTCAGAGTTGCTCTGCTAACTTTATACACATCCATTTCTCGTTTGCGCTAGTTCTGCCTCCTTCTTTTCGAACTACCATAACTTCGGACTTATCCGGATTAACCACAAGATTCCACAGCTTACAGAATTCTTGGAGCTTATTTAACATTAACTGTAGAGTTTCAGATGAGTTTGCCATTATCACTTCATCATCTGCAAAAAAAAGGGACTTTAATTTGCAGTCCCGTAAATTCTATGCCACCAGGTAGACAATAGTCATTTATAAAAAAAGCAGATAGATCGGGGCTTAGTGGGCAGCCTTGTCTAATTCCTGTTTTGGTTGCAAACCACTCAAAATTATTGGCACCATTTTAAACTGACGATTTCGTATCGCGATAGATATTTTGAATTAGTTGACCAAATTTTAAGGACATCCCAACCCCGTACAGCTTTTACAGTAGGGCATCCCGATCGACCGTGTCGAACGCTGCTCTAAGATACATGAAAATGATAAAGGGCTTTTTACTTCTTGCAAGGTATGAGTCACCAATACTTTTGAACACGAAAATTTGATCAATAGTATAGAACAACCCGATCTAAAGTACGCCTGAAATTCACTACAGATATCCTATCCGATCCAGCTGCTTCTTTGCCATCCTTGAGTCCATTGCGAAGCAACGCGAGCACAACTCAGCTAGTAGTCAATATCAAACTTAAGCCATTTTAATCATAATATAATAACAAACTACTTATAAAAAGTTTTATTTAAAATCTGCTGAGGATTAACCCCCAGTCAATTGCACAATAGAAAAAATAAATAGCACACATTTTTACAACTACAAAGTTTTATCCAGATGATGCGGACTAAGTTTTTTTCGTTTCAACCAAACAAGGACAAGGACAAGGCAAACAACAAAGTTTAAAAATAAATGCGAATAGTTTTCCTTGCCTGTGTCAGTGTGTCCTGTGTGCAAAGTGTTAGATTAAAGTTTGTCCTTTTATTTTGAAGGAATCCGCTTATCATCGTCTAGTCAACCTCTAATAACAATATCCGACTTGGACCTGCTTATCTTCATCACCTTAAGACCGAGGACAGAAAACTGTATCTTTCATACTGCGTGTAAATTAAGGTCAAAATAGAAGTTATCACTCACCGCCCGCCCACACTCTACCTTTCGTTGCCTTTAAAGGATGTTGCAAAATATTTAATGAAACATCGTAGTTTATGTATTTCACTCTGGCTATCATCGCTTTATGTTATATCCTAGAGAGATACCACAAGAGTAGTTCAGAGGCCAACATCCAAAGAAATAAAAAAAAATACCAACAAAATGTTGTCCTATAAAGAATATAAAATATCCTTTTTTTATGTAACGTTTTTGCGTTCCTGTCCATGGGTAGATTTATGCGAAAACGATGTATATATATTTTAATTCCCTTTTGTAGAAATTCTGAAAGATCCACAAGTAAATATGTATGTATACGTGTGTTTTGGCAAATTGGTAGGTAGGTATGTGGGTTTTTCGATCGATTTATTGCTTAATGAATTTAAAAGCTTTTTTTAATCCTGATGGGGAGAGGAAACAGAAGTGAAGAATTGTGAACCAGTTGAACCACCAGCGAGCTACCACTATTATATAAGACCGGAAAAGAGGATGATGGCATACACGTGATGCGCAGTGTGCATCACTTGCAAATTACAACCAAATAATATTTTTCATATATTAGTGGGGGATGACTTTTTTTTGAAAGCGGACGCTTTTTTCATACTGTCGATGGCGATGGTTGTTTCCTTTTACTATATGTGGCTTTTCCAACTAAGAAACGTGACGTAATTTGATTGCTGCAACGTTATATGTACGTTAGGTAATAAATGTTGGATAATCTTGGAAAAAAAGAATGAAACGGATGAGGATAGAAAGAGTTTTTTTTAAATATTTATTTTCTTTTTCTTTTAGCTAGAGTTGATGATTATGTTTACCTCGAGACTGTGTTGACGTTTGTAAATGCTAGGGATTATGTGCTTGCAGCGAGTTCTTAGGATGGAGATGATAGAGGGATTAAAAAGGATATACATAGGTACCATAGCTGAAGAGAACATTTTTTGCTAAGTTAAGAGACGAGCTTTAATAAAATCTTTTGTCTTCATAATAAGATAAGATGCATTTAAGTGCAGAGTTGTGTATAGATATCTACTTTCAAAAAAAAAAAGTTGTAGGTAATAAAAACGAACAAATTTAAGGCTTAAAACATTCCTTTTACTCTATATTTCCTACATTCCTATTCCTATATTTCATACATTCTTATACAGGGTGATTTACCAATAAGATGATGTGACAAAAAGTCTGTAGGTTGGGTTTTCCAGATTTTTCGAGCGTTATAGTGGGTGGGCCATAGTCCGTAAATTTATTTGAAGTGGCTATATAAAAAAAAATGGTGAGTGTACAAACAAATCTAAAACTTATATAAACGTATACAAACGAAGTGCAAAGGATTGCAATTAACAGTTTTGTCCACTCAATAGTTAGTGGGCCAACTACATGCAAGCTAGAAACTGAATTGAATTTTCACCCAATCAAATGTTTAGCTAATTTTGTTTTAACATATTTCAATAATGTTTACAAACTAATAAAGATCATCATTTTCCCTTTAATAAGTTTAGTCATTCACAAGGATCAGACAGTAAGAACCTAAAGTTCTAAGCCTTACAAGTTGGCCGGTCGATCTTACCTTTTTTTATTTTATTTATTTTGGGTCGACTGGTCAAAAAGTCATTTTAATTTTTTCAAATTTAAAATGAAATTAAAATTTTTTGATTAAGTTAAAAAATGTCGACATAATGAAATCTTGACTTGACAAAATTTCGACTGCCTTGAAGAAAGTCAAGCAAGTTATCGACTTTCCGATATTTGTGCCTAACAAATAATTGCGAAATGTCGACTTTTAAATTATCGAGTATGGTGATTGAAAACGATGCGATACCAGCCAGTGCACGATTTTAAAATTTTCAAAATACTGAATTTTCAAAAAAAAAATTTCAATATTTTTTTAAAAATCCAAAAATAACTTTTTTGAAAATTTTTAGGTACATATATGCAAAATTATTTGAATTGTGAAGGAGTTCTTGTATAAAAATGTTGGTTAAAATCGGGGGAGCCGTCAACGAGAAATTTGGAAACAAAAAAATCGGTTCTATGACAGGTACCGTTGTTAACCGTTCTTGG
This sequence comes from Melangyna quadrimaculata, assembly GCA_949320155.1. Classification (NCBI taxonomy): domain Eukaryota; kingdom Metazoa; phylum Arthropoda; class Insecta; order Diptera; family Syrphidae; genus Melangyna; species Melangyna quadrimaculata. Next base: position 152,759,523 of record OX439484.1, read on the forward strand.
TAAAATTTGTTTTCATCAAAATATTCACCATACCTTAAATTGTAAACGCACATATTTTTATCAGATTTCCTGCGGCCGTTTTTGAGAAAAAGAAATTTTTTTCTTGACGGTTTCTCAACATTTGTATCGAAGGTACCGCTATTTTTTAATTTAGAAAGATGATCTTTCAAAGTATTCTACAAAATAATAACAATATATCTCTTTAGTTTAAAAAAAATTAAATTTTAATTTTGGTTCACAGTAATGTTTATATTTTTTAGACGATTTACCATAAAAAAAATAAGAATTTTAAACTTAACTGTTTTCGAGAAAATCAAAAACCAACAAAATGGTTATGCTGGAGGTACCCAAAATATTCAATTTATGAAAATAAAAATATTATTAAAAAGTAGCATTTCCTAACTTAATTTATTTGAATTTGTTTTTAACAAAATCCTTTTGGTCCTATAAATAATTTAAAAAAACGTCTGGGCATATTAGTGAAAAAACACTATATACCCAGTTTGAAGAAAATCCCTCCAGCCGTTTAGGCTGTACGGGTGAGGACAGACAGCAGAATTCCGGGACCCACTTTTTTCGCGTGTTAGGGAAAATTATTATCTCGAGTTCGATTTTTTTACGTATCCATAACTTTCCATATACAGTCAACTCCGCTTAACTGAAAACATCGTTTATCTGAAACAAGAAATTTATTCCGAAGGCTTTTTGAGAATTTTTTCACAACAAACTGCTTCGCGTAACTGAACTCCGATTAATTGCAAACTCCGGATAATTGAAACAAAATTGTTTGCTTTTCAGGCTAAATGAAAATTAATTTGTTTTGACAAAACTCCGTTTATTTTAAACAAGTTTCAGTTTACCGAAGTTCGATTAACTGAAAACTCCGCTTATCTGAAACAAATGGTCTGCAATTATGGTGTTCCAGTTAAGTGGAGTCGACTGTTGTACCTATATCGCAAGTAAAAATGTGATTCAAGTCCCCAAGCCCTTTTTTCGGGCCTACAAACATATTTGTAGAGGTGGTTTTCCGCAATTATCATACCTATATAATTTTTTGTTTTAAGTTGTTCAATTTTTCATCAACTTTTCGACAATATCAACAATCATATTGATGGGTTCACCACACATTTTTTAGTATAATTTTTTTCTTTCGTTTCGTCGTTATTTTTCTTGAAATTATCTACTGAATATGAAGAAATTTGAGAAATTTGAGATGAAGAAATTAAAATATTCAAATTACTTCTCTTTTAAGTGGGGCGAATGAATATTATTCAATTAAAAAGTACAAGTGGCTTCAACTCCAGAAATATGATAGTGAGCGTTCAGTCAGTCTGTCATATTCTAATATGATTTGTATAAGAGTTGGTAAACATCGACCAAAATTATTGTCATAGTAGGAACTGACAGACTAACTGAACAACCCACTGTCATTTGTGGGCGAAACAGATTCATTTCTGGAGTTGGGGTCATATGTATTTTGGAAGTACATACATATATATATCTAGAGTAACGGCGAGATACTTAATCTTGAAAGTTCATTTTAATTATGCTCCAAGTGTCTGCATCTTAACAACGGCCGATGCAATGCACTTTTTATCAAAAATTCGAAAATACAGTTCGGTATTTCAATGCAACGACATCCTTTGGAGCCATTAAAATATTCCAATATTATAAATATTATAGTAGCCCGTAGCGTAATGGTTAGTGCGTTCGACTGTCACGCTGGAGGTCTGGGATCGCTTCCCAGCCTCGTCCACCTAAAAACTAAAAAGTTTTTTTTCAGGCCTACTGACTCTTGCGAGAAACTGACAAATCCTCCAAGAGTATCACTTGTCACGAATAAGTGCGCCTCGTCTAGCCGTTCGGATTCGGCATAAAATTGTAGGTCCCTTCCATTCCTGTCGAAAGGCGCACTCAGGAATGGTTGCGAGTTGTTAGTCACTAGGCCCTGGTTCTTCATGAGCGGTTGTGCCACCCGATTTATTTTTTTATAATATTATTTTATTATTATTATTACAATTTATTAAACTTTACATTAATGTATAGAATAATATAAATTACAGCTCTATAGCTACCAGGGCTTAAGACTAACGTATAAAAGTATATAAAATACAAGTAAATTTGTGGGTTTAAATTTGTTTGGGTAAAAACTCTGTTTGGGGGCGGTTGAGAGAGGGATTAAAAGATCAATCCCTCTCTCGACCGCCCCAAACATAATATTAAGCTAATGATGTTATATGCAATTCACGAGTTTTAATTTTTTTTAAAAGCAAATGTACATTTTTTATGTTTTGTTCTCATGGAACAGCAAGAAGATTATAGAAATCTTTATTAAATAATTCGTTACAGATTTGTTTGATATAATTGCAATCGACTGTTAAGTGTTGTATGGTTAAGATGAGGTTGGAATGGCAAAATTGACAAATCGGTGGAGGGTCCTTGCTTATTAGGTAACTATGTGTAAGCTTCGTGTGTCCAATTCTTAGTCTTAAGAAATTTTTGTTCATTGCTTTTGTTGAGTTTAATGGGTAGATAGCAGGAGATGGGTTTGTATTAATAGAGGAGTAGTGGTGAATGTATTGCGTCTTTTGTTCTTCTTTTTGTTGTTTCCAATGCGAATTGATTAATTTAAGAAGGTCGTTTTTATCAGGCTGGTAATTTGAAACATTGATGTTGGAGTTCATGGATACAGATTTAGCTTCACGATCAGCGATTTCATTGCCTTGTATACCAATATGGCCTGGAATCCAGACTACTTGTATATTGTTTTCCAGTTTTATGAAGTTGTCGTGAATTTTTCGTATGTAAGGCATTTAAAAATCATTCACTTCTATAAGTAAACGATGTGGAATAAAATTGTATGCACGTTTAGTTTATTGGCGATGATGATTTGCAAATTGATCAGCAATGCGGTATGATTCCCTGTACTAAACCAAATATTATATCAAACTTTTCAAAATTGAATTTATTGAAAACATCAACTTTAACAGAAAATATTAACAAAATTGGAACGCATGAAATGCATTAAAAAAAAAGTTCTAAGTCATCGAAGCAAGGCAAGCACAGGTCGGCTAGTAATATCAAATACCTACAATTCTAAGCAAGTTGAAAATAAGACCAAGCTGTGAATTTTATTTTTAGGGTACTTATATTTTTGGGAAACAGCGTGTATACATTTCAATTCCCCTTACATGTTTCGAACTCCTTAAATAAATCCTTTACAATTCTTACTCCTAATTCCATTTAATTTACCGAAAACTTGGGCTCAAGATATTTTAAATACAGAGAAAATTTAAATTTGCATTTTGAGCTAAATCGTACTTATATTTAAATTTCTTTGTCAGTGCATTTCCTTTAAATATACATAGAGAAGTTATTTTGTCAAATTTATCTTTTCTCATGACCTAGTTTAAGGCAAATTTACCAAAACAAACACTGTACATAAATATTTAAGCCATTAAGTCCTCTGCTCATTTAGAAATTTTCTTTACAGGAAAGTGTCTCAGCATAATATAAACTGGTAATTTATTAAACCAAATAAAAAACATTTAAGTAAAACTTCTATATAGAATACAGACATACAAAAAGAGACCTAAATCATTGTTCCTAGGTAGAAGGCACCGTATACAGCTTTTCAAGCTTCTCAGATAGAAAAATAATTCGTTGTTTTGTTTGCTGAAAATTCGGTGACTTACGAATCATACTAACAAAAGCAAGTTAAAACACGTTCGTTTGTTTATATCCCCCATATAATCTGTCTTGTAAATTTATGGCGACAATAATTGTGGACAACAAGACAAGTTGTTGGATTGGACATTGGAACAACAACAACCAGCAACTACGAAGCACCGAATGGCCAAGTGGAATATTATACACAAATGGAAATCCTTTTAAATCCCCGACTTGTTTATTTTATGCAATAAATTCCTTAGATTCCACCCACAAATAAAGTGTTGTATTCATATTTCCAAAGAAAAAGGACTCACAAAGGAATTTTTTTTTCTGTAGTTTGTGTGGACTCATTGATAGGCTGGGCATAACATTGTTCGGCTAAGTGACTTGGTTAAATAAAGGGTCCGCCATCTAATGTTTTTTTTTTTCAACTAGTGCTTATTTCGTGAATGGTAACACTTAGCTCATGTCTGATTTGACAGATAATCCTTTCGCTGAACGAATATGGTTGTGTATACGCTTGAACAACGCTGGGAAATATTGCGACATTACTTTGCCGATTTTGCCAAAAAAATCATCTTTTCAGATGAAGCACATTTTGATCTTGGCGGGTATGTAAACAAGCAAAATTGTCGCATTTGGGGCACAGAAAACCCGCACGCATACATTGAAAAACGATACACCCAAATACACCCAAAACGAGTCACTGTTTGGTGCGGATATTGGTCCAGAGGCATAATTGGGCCATTTTTCTTCAACAGAGCAAGGAGTGGCCGTTACAGTCAATGGCGATCGTTATCGGGCCATGTTGAACGAATTTCACAAAAATTGAAGAGGAGGATATTGGCAACATTTGGTTTCAACAGGACGGCGCTACGTGCCACACAGCCGAAGCTACACTCGATGTTGATGATGCCTTTTTTAAAACAAAAAAAGTTATTTGGCGGACCCTTTATTATGCTAGACGGAGGAAGGTTCTTTATCTTTTTATACAGTTAGTTATAAAACCACTTAAACATAAAATAGTTTTTGTTTTAAGGTATTTTAATGGAATTCCCTTCTTCTCCTGGTTTCTCGCATATAGTTTTCCAGACAGGATCATCAGGACCCCTTTCTTATGGTAATCCTTTAAATTTATTCTATCAATCTCGTAAAATTGTAAAAGTGGTTTCGTGTGTATTGTTTTCTATCTATTGTTTTCTTAATTAATTCAATTAGCAATTGCTGACAGCGTAGTCTTTTATACAACAAAGAGGATGATCCTGCGTCTCTTTTCTTTTATCTATAAACATTGGCATTAATTAACTGTTGAATACTTTGGTATACAAACTTTTTCTTTTGCCTCGTCATCGTCATAAGAAAATATGGTGTATGATGATGAAATTGTTTTTTGAGCAACGAATAAAGATTAATTGAAATCAAAAAAAAAACTCTTTTTTAAACCCAAAGTTTTTTCTCCTATTAACATTGTGAGTGTGTGTGGTTGGTAGAAAAATTAGCATGGAAAATGTCCTTGTTTCAATTCAATTTCGTCTCAGTCCCCCATCCCAACTGTGAATGGGGTTTTCTTTTCCTATTTTTTTGCAAGAATTTAAATAATCCTCCAAGACAGTTGTTTATTCGTTGTTAGAGAGACGATACTGGGATGCTTTTGTAAATCCTTTTACTCAAGTGAAACGAGGACATCGAGATTTGAGAAGACTGTAGATGATGGTGTGCAAAATTGCGCCAAATAAAAGAGTTCTTGGCGAGGAAAAATCTGTTTTATTTCTTTTATATTTTTTTTTTCTTTCTATTTCTTAAAAAAAAACCAAAAGAGAAAAAAAAAATTAAAGATAATGAGGAATGTCAAGGAGATTGGATTATTGTTGTGGAAAGTTCAATTCATCTAGTTGATGATTATACAAAGACGATGATGTTGTCCTCGTCGGCGGTATAGTTCAGTATAATTTCAGATTCAACTTCACGACAAAAGAAAATAGTTCTGTTTTCTTTGCAATAAAATATTTTTTTTTATAAATTGTGTGAAAATATACGTTTTGCCTTCGGATGAATTTATGTTTTATTCCTAATTCAAGGAGTCGGTTATAAACAGATCGTCATTTTAATTGTGTTTAATGCAAAAAAAAAAATATCTGCATAAAAGAGTGATTCATTAAAAATAATGTCATTTGTATTCAATTACGCTGAAATTTATATTAAACTTTTTTAATGATGTACAGAACTAAATATATTCAAAATGTGTGTTCGAACATATTTATATGTATGTAGTTATTAACATTTGAAAGCAATCAAAATCTGAAACATGAGAGTACTTATACACGAACAAATGTTTGCTCTATCAATGTTATTTTTATTTATTTATTATTTGGAGTTTGGAAATCCAGTTTGTACATATGAAGTTATATCACAGAAAACGAATTTTAACATCACTTTTTCTTTAATAATAGCCGTGTTTTGTGGGCCTTTATATCCGCTCCTACCGCGCTTTAAAATTTTGTCAAAATAAAGCACAATAACAAGAATTTGGGATTGATGTGTTAAGCACGGGAACTATTTTTAAAAGCAAAATTTAAGGCTCAGCAAAACATGGTAGTATAAATAATTTTATTACTTTAAGTTCTAGCCTCGTTTCAGCCTCAAACCACACGAACGAATTCGTTTATTTATAGGTATATTGCTTAATAATTGATTAGGTATCAAGTGCCCACCTACATGTTTACATTATGTAAGTGTTTGTTTAAATAAGCTGAAGGTATGCTTTGAACTTCACCTTTTTAACAAAATTTGAAAACTGTTTGTAATGCTAGTTCAGAAAATGATATTTTGGTGGTCTTACTGGCTAAAGCTCATATCTCATTTGCTTTAATTAGCCAAATCAACGAACCTACCTGTTTTCTTCAAATTGTCACTGGAAAGCACGAAAATAATATTTTGTGGAACGAAAAATAAAATATCAAAATTTCAAGACTTTTAGTCGGGCATAAGAAACAGCTGCTCTAAAAAATAAGCTGCACGGCCCAATTCTGCAAGTTAGTGTCAATGAATTTTCGTTTACACTGCACCTACATACACTTTCTATTCCTGCTCAAAAAACTCAAGAGTCTATAGAGATTGTAAATATTCATATCCACCTGCAAAATTTTTCTGAGTTCACAGAGTTTCTCACGCTTTTAGAATTTGGACCCTCGACTAAAGAATTTGTATTGAAATGCTTAGCCCAAAAATATTTTGTATGTATTCTCTTGGACCTTTGAAATTTTATAAACTAAGCCCCAAAATGCTCTAAGCCCAGCCAAGGCCGTAAGAAACAATTACTGTTGTATAAAAACATTTACACTAAGCTTTACACCCAGGTGTTCTCTTATTTTTTGAGCCTCAATTGCGTTTAAATTAGCTAAGTTTTTAGTGTAAACAGTTGTTTTTTGACATATAAATGTTAAGCCCCGACCACTTTTTTTTTTTTTTTTTTAAATTATACCTTCAAACCTTAGCCCCAACTTCGGACTTTGAAAATCCTTAGACTTATGCCCCAAAAGCTCTATGAAATAAGGTTAGTTTTTAGGGAGTTAGTTATTAACCCTGACTACGTTTTTTGTCCAATATTCTCAGACCTTATTAGTCCCAAGTTGTTTTTTTTTCCAATTTTCTGGGTTTTGTTTTAAAGGAAAATTGTCGTTGCATGAAACATGTCCATTATTCATAGCACCCAATTGTTTTTTTTTTCCAATTCACTTCAGGCTTTAGACCCAACCTTAGGGCTAAGAAAAGAAGTTGCAGAACATGTAAATTGTTCAGCCCCAACCACGTTATTTTGTACATCTAAATTCTCATCTTAACAATATGTTAGACGAATATAAAACTTTTCACGTTGTAATGTATTGCTTTCTATATTTCAAATTATTTTAGCAATCGGCTATGGGGGGGCTTTAGCCCCTATAGCCACCCTCTGGATCCGCCACTGCACAGTAAGATAAAATATCTTATAAGCTAGTGATAAGTTCAGTATTAACAAAAATATGGAACTCTAAGAAATGTTCATGCATAGTTAGGATTTTATACAAAAGGCGTGTTTTATTGCAAAAGCCGTCCATAGTACAGTACGATTTTACATGCATTTCAAATACAATATCGCTAGAAGCTCTACAGCCGATAAGAAGCTAAAGTAGAATCCTACTGTGGAGAGATTTTTGGCATTTATTAGAGCCTCTTATCTGCTTTAGTGTTTTATCGGCTGTAGATCTACTAGCGTTGTTGTATTTGTAATGCCCGTAAAATCGTACTGTTCTATGGATGGCTTTTACAATAAAACACGCCCATTAATATTTTTATGAAACTTCAATTTTTTTAAATATTTTAAGAATAAATTAACTAGAAATTGTTGTTCGCTTCTTTCCTTAGAACAAAAGAAATTACAGTGAATGAAGATTAAAATTTAAAAAATATCTTGTGATCAGGAAGTAGATAGATACATTTTTATTTCCTTTTCATTAAGGATACATGACGTGGTTAACACGTGGTAAAGTATTCTAAAGGCGAATATTGTTAACTTAAAATTGACGTTCGGAGGTAAGGGAAGAGTAGCGTGGATGAATGAGTTGACACGGTTTTGTTTGATGAAGTTCTATTCTATCGAATAGTCGAATATTCTATTAAAGAGATATTCAGATGTATGTGATAGCAGTACGTCAGTGATCAAAGCTGGTGCGGTATTTGACAAGGTTATCAAATGTATTCAATACTTTCACACACTTTTATTTTAAGTATTGTTACATACATTCAAAAAAATTATTAAAACATCATGTTGATTACGCATTTTTTGGAGAAAATTGACCCCAAAGTCAAAAAATTAGCATGGGCAAGAAAAATGAAACAGTCTAAAAACTGGATATTTTAAGACTGAGACAAGATATCAAATTTATTTAAACGCAATTACAAAGGCTGGTTTGTCTTCTAAAAATAAAGGCCTAAACATAGTTCCTATCATAAGTACTTACGGCGCAATTACTGGTAACATGGATCAGGGTACCCCAAAGTGAGACTTTTCTTAAATTCCCGATAAATGATATCAAAATTGGAGATAGGCCCTAAATGTAGAACAATTTTTTTCTAAGAAAATACCCCAAAATCATACCCTAAAATACTCTTGACGAATTAAGGGACACCCTGTATTACAACACCCCTCCTCAAAGTTTTATTTATAGTTGTCAATGAAGTGCATTCCGAAAGCTGAGCTGCAAGTGGCAATGTTTGATACAAGGTAGTGCTTTCGTAAGCATATCAGCTGGCATTTCATTGGTTGACATATACTCCAATTTGACAAGCCCTTGTTGACAGATATCACGAATAAAGTGAAATCGAATGTCAATATGTTTCGTCCTTTTGTGAAAAGATGGATTCTTGGCTAGGGTTTGAGCTCCTTGGTTATCGTTGAAAATTATTATTGAGTCCAAGCTCCGATATAAGACGCTTTAAGTATATAGCTTCTCTAGTTGCCTCTGGCAGAGCAACATATTCTGCCTGTGTGCTTGAAAGAGCTACTGTTTTTGCTTCCGTGCCTCCCAACTGAAAACAGACCCAGCCACCTTGAAAGCGAATCCAGTGAAGGATCTTCGGTCGTCTAAGGATGCACCCTAGTCAGCATCAGTAAAACACACAGGTTTACTTTCTTGTTTTCTGAATACAAGTCCATAATTATATGATCCCCGCAGCACACGTTTGGCTGCATTCGAGTGTTCTGTTGAATAGCATGTATTAAATTGACTTAACATGCTGACGGTATATGCGAGGTCCGGACGGGTGAATAACCCACTCTTTTTTGTTTAACCCTACTATATAATAAAAATACTGGACAATGAAGCCGAATTCTGTTTAAATGTCTCAAAAATGATACATGGACGCAGGAGACACTGGGATAAAATAAAATTTGTGTATCAAATACGATTCATGGGACGCGTAGGTATAGTTGATGACTTATAAAAATTAAGTGTGTGAGAGTGAAAGTATGATCGCTGGTTTTTCGATATTTTTTCAGGTCGTTTTTTTTTTGTTTAATTTTCATGGTCAGACTTTTTTATATAAATTTTTAAACCATACAATTCGGTTGAAAATATTTTTTTAAACAAAAATTCTCTTAAGTTAAATTCTCAAATTCAGCTTTGTTTTTATTTAGTTCTAAAAATATTAAAAAGTGACGACTATCATTCCTTACAAAATACATGGGTAATTTTCGTTTTTTAAGTAACATATTTAATAATAAAAATCCTTGAACGCAATTGTTCCTTACTAAAAGGTTCATTAACTACCCTTAATGCTTTTTAACAATTTTGTTCCTATTTTAAGTAAATTTTACAGGAAATTTCCTGCCACGCCAGAATGTGGGGGGATGGACAGTTGGACACCCATTAATAGGTTAATAAGTTTTAATAATCACGTTCAAGTTGAGTCTTACCAAACTAACACTAGAAATCATATTAAAATTCATAAGTTCAACCTGGTTATCCTTATCGTTCGTTGAAAAAATATAAATATTTTTAATTAACGGACCAAAACTACAATACAAAATTAATTTCTTAAATCTAAAAAGTTTTTATTTATGAATTTTCCGATATTTTTTTTTTTACACAGAAGAAAAAAATGCATCGAAAATAATTGTTTCCGAATAGTTATTCGAATAATTTAGTTAAAAATAAAAACAAGCTTACCTGGTGGACGGTACCATAACGTTACCACTTCATGTGAATAAGTATGGCTTGGAACACTTTTGGCTCTTGCCAAACCGAAATCGGCAAGCTTCAATTCACCAGCATCGCTAATGAGTAGATTTTGTGGCTTCACATCACGATGCAGTACCCGACGTTTGTGGCAATACGACAAACCGCGCAGCAATTGAAACAGAAACAAACGCACATTACGATGATCCAGACCGCCCGGATGTTTTTCCATATATTGTGATAAATCCGTATTCTGAAAAATGTCAATATGTAATATAATTCTCAGCATCAGTAAATATTTTTTTTTAGTCTATAAAAATGTATACTCACAACATATTCAAAAACAAATGTTAGCGTTTCTCTCGTATGTACAATGTCGTGTAATGTAACAATATTTGAGTGTTTCAGTTCTTTGAGTAGCGAGGCTTCACGAATCGCTGTGAACGGGGCACCCTCCTCCTCCTGCAGTCTAATTTCTTTTAGTGCAACTCTTTGGTGGGTTAAACTGTTGAGTAAATAAAAAGATCCAATTCAAAATATAAATCACAGTTTTTGAGTGAAGGTAAATAAAAAAAAATCAGTTACACAATGCAAATGGAATTTCAATTGGGTTTGATGAAAAATTAAATTCAGCCACGGACAGAAGTAGGTACTGGGTTGGGTACCCAGGGGGGTTTAGTTCAGTACTATGTATATATGTATGCCTCCAGCGAACGTCTGACAGATGACAATGGGATTTTATTTATTATTATCGGTTGGTATGGCTAAGAAGATAAAAATTGATTTCCGACCAAAAATAATCGTAAATAAAATGTAGAAATGCATTCCAGCATTCTTTTATGACTGGAGGATATCCGTTAAACTATTAAATTTACCTCAATGATTTGATTTACATTCGAATTTAAAACGTACATAAGTATGGTTTATTATGCAAATAAATTCAGATATACGAATGCAATTGTATGTAAGGATTCCAGGCAACTCAAAACTGTAATTTTAAAGGTATAATAAGCAGACAAATATTTGGTTTAACTGTAAAATGAAAGCAACTGTGTAATTGTTTTAAATAATAGAATCAAGCGGAAACAGGTGGAAATTTATTGATTTTGTACACCTAGGTAGAGTTACAAGTAAATTTCAAAGTTTCATTTTTTGGTTTCTCTATGTAAATGGTTTGGAGTAAGGGGCCAATTTATTGATAACATTAAGAGTTGAGTTGGGGACATTTTACCTGCAGTAAAATTTAAAAATTTTGAACTCTCGACTTACGAAAAATCAACTAGACGAGGGCGAGGATAGTTGTATCGTGGGGCAATTTGGACACAGCGAATAACTCGAAAACTAAAAGTCCTACACGGACATGATTTATTTATTCAGCTACAAATTTAACAAATTATTAGCTCTGAGACTATATAATTCTACACTGAACCAAAAAATTCATTCCCACAAGAATTAAACTGTTAGCCACAAGAGAAAAAAGGCCCCAAGCGTTTTACCTATTTCCAGCTATCGGTTTAAGGTTTCACTATTAGAGAAAAGTTCCTGCTTATAAAAAGTTAATCTACGAACAGCAAAAAGAAAAGTTCTCGTGACAAACAATATATTTATTATCTACAAAAAACAAATTATTAACCACAAGCGAATAGTGTTTTTCACAAATAACAATCTTTTTCTTTAACCTGTAATTTATTATTTTTTTATTTTTTTTTAATTTTGTTATTTTTGTCCACCTCATGGGCTTTGCAGCCGCTTCTATTTATTCTGAAATGTATACAATTGTATTTATTTGAAAAAAAACTTATATTTCACTTACTTGATTTTTCTGGGATTTGAACCTGGCACCTTCCGGGTAGCAATGCAACATGCTACCACCAATTTACCACGATATGTATGAAGAATGTCGAAACTTAATCACTTTGAAAGTGATACTGTACATTTCAGACTGGGTCATATACAAGTCTGTTTGACCCCACATCGAATATCGTTCGTAACAAACAGTTTCCGAATTTACAAGGCTAATTCATTTTTGGTAACTCGTAAACAAAACTTTTTCGTTTTGTTGAACACAGTAAAACGTTTGTGACAAACAATTTTCGAATTACCAACTAAGAGCTACTAACGTTTTTGTTTATAACTTTTGCAATTCATCAAAAAAACTTTTACTCTGTTGACTAGAGTGAAACTCCATGCATACAAACAATTTGTTCACGAAACATGTTTTAAGAGTCAAAAGTTCTTGAGTGTACTAGTATATCGTTATTAGTCATAAATTAATATTAGAAGTCAACTATTTCTATTAGAAGTAAACAGTATGAAAAACATAACTCTTGTCACAAGGATATTTTTCGGAGAGTGTATATAAATCTTTTTTTAAACAATATTTTGATGAATGAAAATCAATAACATTAAAATACTTATAAAATTCTGCACATGCAGCAAACAAAGGTTCATGAATTCCATAATTTGTTCTGTTAAATATTTGACTTAAAAAGTCTCCAGATCTAAAAGATCGTGAGTATATATTTAGGTTGAGTTGTGATAAAATATAATAAATGAAATTCTAAAAACTGTTTTTCTATTCATTAGTGATAGTCAATTAATAAAAGCAAGGTGTTGATTGTATGGTGGCAGATGTGTGTTGATATTCCATGGTAAATGTCGAAGGGCATAACGAAGAAATGGTTTTTGTATAGATTCCAATCGATTAATATTGTTTTGGTTGCTTTGACTCCAAACACAGCTACAGTATTCGATATGCGATCGCACAAAGAGCAGTATAAAGTTTTTAAAATGTATGGGTCTCGAAATTCCTTTGAAAATCGACAAACGAAACCCAATCTGCATTTTGCTTTGTTAATGATATGCGATCAATATGTTTATTAAAGTTTAATTTAGAGTCCAATATAACTAATTGGGTTGGATATAGTTCACATTCGATTTTCGCTGTAAAATTGATGTAAGCTGGACTGAACTTAATAAAAATTGCGTCTTGACAAGGCCCTCACTGTCAACTGAAGAGTCCAAGTGAGAACGCCGGGACGAAACGCCAATTTGTATGGACTAAAGGCCGTTAAAAGCTATATTGAATCAATAATTCAACAAGTCCAATTAAATAATGCTAAGTCTTCTACTTGGCTGATGTATTTCAGTAGTATATAGAATTTGTATTATAAAAAACACTCATATGTTAACAATGCCAGGCCAATGGTAACAAAATTTCCAACAATTCTTGATTAGAAATTCTAATCGGGTTGGATATAGTTCACATTCGATTTTCGCTGTAAAATTGATGTAAGCTGGACTGAACTTAATAAAAATTGCGTCTTGACAAGGCCCTCACTGTCAACTGAAGAGTCCAAGTGAGAACGCCGGGACGAAACGCCAATTTTTATGGACTAAAGGCCGTTAAAAGCTATATTGAATCAATAATTCAACAAGTCCAATTAAATAATGCTAAGTCTTCCACTTGGCTGATGTATTTCAGTAGTATATAGAATTTGTATTATAAAAAACACTCATAAGTCCAATATAACGCCAAGATCACAAAAATGATCAACTCTTTCGAGTGGTTGACCACACAACATATAGACATTAAAGAAAGACGCACGTTTGCGAGTAAAAGACATACACTTGCACTTTGATACATTGAGTTCCATATCATTGACTTTACACCAAAGGGAAACACTATTTAGATCTTTTTGCAGTAATTCATAGGCATTATTATTTTTTTAGGATAATCGAAACTTAGCATCATCAAGAATGAAGCGTGCTTATGAATTAGCGCAAGTAGTTTGAGGCAACGTTTTTTTCAGATCTTTGTCAAAAAGCGCTTAAATCAAGCTGCAACTTACGACCAAGGAATTGCCAACCAAAAAAATGTGTACACCGGCTCATCATTTAGTGCAGTGTTAGTATAGTTAGTAGCAACAGACAGACTACAAATAAACACTAAGGAGAACGGATTCTCAACGCAAAATGAGACAAGCAAGAACAAAACACAAAACAATAATAGAACAACAAATGTGATTTATATAAACATTTATGAGCGTGGTATACTGGTCTTCAATACATTTTTAAGTTTAATTTTACTAATATAGAAGTCATAAATACTTTCGTTTAAATTTAATAGATTGCACATTCGAGTTAACGGTTCATGCATTCCATAATTAGTACGATGCTGATGTGAATTCATCAAATCCAGACTGCAAAGCCTGTGGGCCCCTCACCGAAAGTTGAATCTTAAGCAATTTAATAAATCGGGCGCATCGATAACACCACTTTTTAGTTGGTGTGCAAAATCATTACTGATCATCCGTTGTGACAAAGTTTGGAACTGGAAGAATTATTCGAATTATAGAATTATTCCCATTGTAATCCCTTCAAGGCAAATCGAATAAAATTACGCTGTACAGCTTCTATCCTATTTTTAAGAACACCGTAGGAAGGAGTCCATATCTGGGATGCATATTCAAGGTGGGGTCGAACTAAGCAGTTGTAAAGAGCGACGTAAGGATCCTGAAATTTCTTAGCCCATCGCTGTACAAACGCCAACATGGCTTTTATAACGACAAATTGATGTGTTCCGCAAAATCAAGCTTAGAAGTAAAATAGACTCCAAGGTCTTTAAAACTTTGAACACGAAGTAAAAGTAACGACAAAACGTGGTTCGGAAATTTTATAATTATATGAACTTGGAATCCGTTTTTAAGAAAAAATCATGGCTTGACATTTAATTGGGTTTATATTCAAACCGTTCTTATGACACCATAGAACGAAACTATCAATATCATCTTGCAGGATCAAACGATCGCTGGCAGATTCAAGGCTTTTGAAAATTTTCATATCATCTGCAAATATAAGAATTTCGCTAATACGTATACAAAAAGGGACATCACTAAAAAAAAGAGGTCCTAAGTGACTACCCTGAAGGACCCCCGACTTGGCAATAAAAGGGTTTGAGGATGACTCTCTAAATATAACCTGGTAAGATCTATTCTCGAGATATGATGACATCCAAGTGATCCAAGACCATGAAGAAATCTAAACGCGTTAAATTTAAACGTGATCATTTCATGAGAAATTGATCAAAAGCAATATTTGATTTGTCACGTTTTTTTAAAAACTCGGGTGATGAATGCCTTCTTCCAAATACTGGGAAATTTTCTTAGAGAAAAAGAAGAGCTATGAAAATGAATGGTGACAGAAATATAACGGAAGCATTTGCAACTCTCGAACACCGCCGCAATGTTTCATGTCTTTCGTTGTTTTACCGTTATTTTTATAAGCAGTGCTCTACTAAAATAGCCAGTTGCATTCCGCCCCTAAAAGAATTTAACCGTAATACTCGTACTTTCAGGAATGCACATCAGTTTACCCTTGAGCCCAACTTCGGACGTACGGTCACGTATAGAGATTCTTTTTTTAGCCGAACTACCCGAATGTGGAATGCTTTACCCGGCTCTATTTTTCCATTCCATTTCGATATTCAAAGGTTCAAAACCAATGTGCATCGGCATCTCCTCTTTAATCCTTCCCTGTTTTCCTAACGCTCGCACTGTGTTTAATTTAACAATTTAAGGGTACCAAAAACCCCTTCAGTGCGCGTACTATATATACAAAAAAAAAAAAGACAGGGTAAAATTATGTAGAAGAAGGGATGCTAAGATTGATTTACAATTTTTCAAAACAATTAGAGGGATACCGTCTGGTCCTGGTGAGTACATATTTATGTAATGACTACATATTATTTTTGTAACAATAAATTGTATATCATTAATGTACTGAGTATAAATTTTTAATGTTATGTAATGACGAGTAACTACTTTTTATTAACAACAACCACTTGTGTTGGCTACCACCGAGTATTATACAGGCTGGAATTATTGCAATTTCATGGCTGCCACTTAGTGGTGCTTAGTCTATAGTTCCAATTTTAATTTATAAATTATTTTGCCGTCAACTGGATTTGAACCTAGACCAAGCTACCTCAGAGGCCGCTGCACTACGCATTGCACCATCGAGTTCACCTGATCGTGCCCATCCAAATGAAGGTTTTTTCTAATTTTACAATTGCATTTGGACAACAAGCATTTTTACAAGCCACACACAAGTTAGATGTTATTCATTGCAATAATCCCAGCCTATATAATACTCGGTGGTAGCCAGCACAAGTGGTTGTTGTTAATTCAAAACCTTCAATGTAAATATGACGGAGCAAAAGCTATGATGCGACCTGCATCGTGCCTGATCGGGAAACTATTGATTGCTCAGAACTTGGTCTGGGCCAGTAGCGCAACAATCAGTCACGATGAAGTGCTTGTTTTACCTCCTCGTGGTGGTCCCCGGGCAACTATTTATGTATCCCAATATACATAAATAGGCTAAAATTACAAGTGCGAAAAGGCCTAGCTTTCTAGGATAGGTTACGGAGGTTAGCATTCTCCGTAACTGAAATCAACCCGCTACCGAAACCAACACTACGCCTCGGATAATTAATGATAACTCGTTGACGACTTTTGGCTATTGTACCCGGACAAAGATTGGTTTCTGGAATGTGAAGACGCTTCTTGACAATGGAAAAGAAGGTCCTCAGAATGCCAGATTCCTGCAACTAGAGAAGGAATTCATGCGGTATAGGATGGACATCTTAGGGATAAGTGAAGTTAGATGGCTGGGTTCGGGGAAGTTCAAGTCACCAACCCGTAACACTGTACTATTCTATTCCGGAAAAACACCTGGAAGCGCTCGGGAATCTGGCGTTGGATTGCTGCTTTCCAAAACAGCTCTCAAAAGCCTAATTTCCTGGGAGCCTTTAGGTGACAGGATCCTGAAAGCCAGGTTCCGGACTAGAGTACGTCGCGTCACCATCATACAGTGTTACGCCCCAACTTTGCTCTCTTCTGACGAGGAGAAGGAGGCCTTTTATAACCGGCTGAGTGCTGCTTATGATAGCGTTCCACGAGGTGATATAGTTATGGTGATGGGAGACTTAAATGCCAAGGTTGGCAATGACAACACTGGGCTAAGGCATGTCATGGGAAAACATGGTGTTGGTAACCGAAACGACAATGGCGAACGATTTGTCGATTTCTGCAACGCCAACGGCCTTGTTATTGGAGGGACCATGTTCGAGCATAAGACGTGCCACAAAGTCAGTTGGGTGTCGACTGACAGACAAGCAACTTCCAACCAAATTGACCACTTCGCGATCAGCCGGCGTTTTAGAAGCAGTCTCCAGGACGTCCGTAACAGAAGAGGTGCTGACATGGGAATGGCCCGGGACCACCATCTGATAATTGCTACCGTAAGATTGCGTACAGCTGCAGTTCGGAGATCCCAAGGAAACACTCGAATGCCCAAGTTTAATACAGATAGACTAAAGGATCCTGCAGTGCGCCAACAACTAGGGGACCACCTTTCACAAGGATTGAACGCAATCAGCAGCACGGAAACCACATCCATCGAAAATCATTGGTGTGCTGTGAAAAATGTGTTCATATCCGGTGCTGAAAGTATAGTCGGCCGGGCGCAAGGAAGAAATAGTGCTTGGCTTTCCGACGAAACTTGGGCAAGGATCGAAGAAAGGAAACACCTTAAAGCTCGCATCGCAGCTACCCCAGCAGCAGGGAGAAACGAGCTTGAGTCTACGTACCGCATGAAGATGAGGGAAGTTCACCGTAGTGTGCGACGTGATAAGCGTAACTACATCAACGCACTGGCTACAGAAGCAGAAGAAGCCGCTAGTAGGTGTGACAGTAGGACCGTCTACAGAATTACCAAAGAGCTCACTGGTGTCCAGAGCTCTAAACAACACCTGGTTAAAGACACAAACGGATCCCTGCTAATTTCGGATGAGGACCAGCTCATAAGGTGGAGGGAACACTTTTCTGCGGTTTTAAACCGCGTTTTCGCAAGTGAAGTGAACCCTATTCCCACTGAGCTACCCGAAATAACAATTTCCCGAATACGCAACGTACCCCCCAGTAAAGAAGAAATTATCACCGCCATCAAAGCACTGAAGAACAACAAAGCAGTTGGACTTGACGGTATTCCTGCAGAGCTCTTAGGAGCAGCCCCAACGACATCGAGCGAGCTACTGCACCCACTTATTAAGAGAGCTTGGGAAGCAGAGAGCTTTCCTGAAGAGTGGAAAAAAGGAATGATTGTCAAGCTCCCAAAGAAAGGAGATCTCACACAGTGCGAAAACTGGAGAGGAATATGCGTTCTGCCTGCAGTAGCCAAGATAATAGCAAGGATAATATTGGACCGAATTAAAGACCACCTCGAAGACACACTCGACGCCGAACAAGCAGGTTTCCGCACTGGATCTTCCTGTGTTGATCACATCAACACCTTGAGGATCATCATCGAACAGTGCGTTGAATATCGATCACCACTTCACCTGCTGTTCATCGATTTTGAAAAGGCGTTCGACAGTGTCAATAGAAAATTTATTTGGCTTGCTTTGCACAGGAGGGGCATCCCAGATAAATTGATTGCTATTATCAAGGCTACATATGATGGATCCAGGTGTCACGTTTTGCACAAAGGTAGGCTGTCAGAGGAGTTTGAAATCCAAAGTGGAGTTAGGCAAGGCTGTATACTGTCACCAATACTGTTCCTGTTGGTGATAAGTGACGTACTGCACGCAGCTTTGTCAAATGGAAATGGAGGAATTCAGTGGACTCTGCAATCTCACCTCAAACATCTGGACTACGCGGACGACGTATGCTTACTCTCTCATAGGATCATGGATCTCCATCAAATGACAACAAGGGTGGAGAGAGAAGCAGAAATCGTAGGGCTTAAGATCAACTCGGCAGAAACTAAAAGGATCAGCCTTGGAACTTCCTCATCAATCCAAGTAAATATTTCTGGACAACCGGTAGAGATGGTAGAGGATTTCCAATATCTTGGGAGTATTATCTCTACGGGTGGCGGAACTGAACTGGACGTAAACAGCCGAATCAGAAAAGCAAAGGCTGCGTTCGGAATGCTGTCCAAAATATGGAGAAACAACTCTTTTAGCTTAAAGACCAAGCTACGACTGTTCCGCTCCAATGTTGAATCCGTTCTGCTTTACGGCTGCAGCACTTGGAAAGTCACTGACACTGTCACTAGAAAGCTGCAAACCTTCGTTAATAGATGTCTACGAAACATCTTGAGGATTTTCTGGCCCAACCGTATCTCCAATGCCGAACTTCATGCGAGAACGGGTCAGGAGCCCATAGACTCCATTATACGAAGAAGAAAGTGGCAGTGGATTGGCCATACGCTTCGAAAAGGCGATCGGTGCATTGCATCTCAAGCAATGCAGTGGAACCCGCTCACACAGGAGGGAAGACAAGTGGGCCGGCCTAGAAGTACATGGCGAAGAACGGTCGAACAGGAATCGGCACGACTGGGGAAAAGTTGGAGAGAGCTGAAATATAATTCAAGAAATCGTACACGATGGCGCGTAGGTGTAGTGGAGGCCCTATGTCCCGTAAGGGAAACATCACGGACGTAATAGGTCCGAGGACCTAAGTAAGTAAGTAAGTAAAAGCTATGTAGCCTAACTGCAAGTGTTATCACGAGAATACACCTTTGAACTACTATTTATGTTATGAGTATATATTTATGTAATGAGCACTTGCTGAAAAACTTTGCTTATATCGACTTAACCGACACATAGTTATGTGATTAATTCATGGAATATTATGTATTATTGGAATAAGGGCCAGTTTGTTCACAGCTAATCATCTTTAATCCATGATTAGTGGAGCTGGGAAATCCTCAAATGTGTTGGTTGATCAATTTTTTTTTTAAATTCAAAGTATGAATTGCTAATCATGGATTTCACTAGTCAGCCAATATTAGTTGATTACCGTTGTTTAATGAAAGCCTATGAAAGTCACATATTAAATTTAACCCACTGTGAATAAATTGGCCCTAAGTGGAGAAAATATACAAAACAAACTGTAGGTACTGAACTCACTTCATAACCGGGACATATTTATGTAATAAGTCGAGACGCTCATATTTATCTAATGAGTCCATATAGTAGTATGTACATGAAAACATTATTTATCAATATAACTATGAACTTAGAGATAGAGATAGCCGATAGAATTTTGAATTGACTATATCATGCTAAAAAATGTATGTACTTAGTATACATTTCATGATGTAATGAGTGAAAAATGCAATGTGTTATGGGATGCATGAATTCAACAATTATTTGCTTAGTACATACATTTTCCCTCAAAAACTACTATTAATACGACCAATATTAATAAAATTTTGTTGCATTTAATCTGCGTTCAGTACGTAAAGAGGTACTCAGACGCATATATCTGAAAGGGAAAAATACATATGAATAAGAATTGTGCATGCAGCACATGTAAACAATAAAATATCAATCCGGAAGACAAATCATTCATTTATGGACAAAATGTCACAATGGACTTATATGGTAAGTAAGTTAAAAAAAAAAAACAGTTTTTGAAAAGCTAACGGTAATCTGTAAAATACAAAAAAAAAATTGTTTATAAATTGTGTTTGCATGTTTACATTTCCTAAATATGTAACAAGATGTTTTGTATAATTAAAAGTGTCATAATCGTCACAAGTCACAAACGTCATATTTAGAAACGATAATGACACAATTTACATGTGTATCCTTTTTAATTAATTAATTTTAATATAAATAGTGTAATAAGTTATTTTGTGCCAATTTTACTGTTATAATCGTCACATGTTAAAAGAGTCACATTTAGTGACGAAAATGATACGCTTTTGTCACTAATGCGAAATAAATAATTTTAATGTCAATAGTGTGGTGAATTATTCTGTGTCAATTTAATTGTCACAACCGTCACAAGCGTCTCATACAACAACGAAAATGACACAATCTATTAGTGTATCTTTTTTTTTTCAATGCGAAACGAATAATTAATTTAAATGTAAATTGTGTTATAAGTTAATTTTACGTCAATTTTACTGCCATAATCGTCACGTATCAAAAGCGTCACATTTAGAGATGAGAAAGATTCGCCTTTGTTCTTAATGCGAAATAAATAATTTCAATTTTTATAGTGCAATTAGTTATATTGTGTCAATTTAAATGTCACAATCGTCACATTTCTCAAGCGTCACATATACCGACGAGAAAAACACACTTAAGTTCTTTATCTTTTTTTTTTTTAATGAAAAATAAACAATTTGAATGTAATTATCTAGTCACTTTTATGTCATTTTCGTTACAAATTATAGATTTTGTATTTTTTGTTTTAAATCCGTTAATAACTTAGAAATTATCATTGTTTTCAGGTGGAGAAACAAAATAATTCGAATGGAATTTTGTGATGTGAAAAATCTTAAAATAGTGTCAAGGTTTGAAAAATTTAAGTTAAACATTATTGTGACGAAAATGACACGATCTTTAAACCACCTACATAAATTAATTGTTTGCTTTTACATTTTTGGACAGACGTATTTTTCCTATTTCTGTTTGTATTCAAAAACTAAACTTTTACCCTTACGAAAATTCTAATTTAAATAAATGGGTATGAGCAAATGACCCGCATATATATCACAAATATTGCAACGAATTTCGGTTTCAAAAGGCCAATATTTTTAATAGAAAAGAAGATGAAAACTCAATAACCTATTTGATGTGAAGATTATTATTTTATAAAACCATCAGTGTTAGACTTAATTCACAATATTCTGGACATTATTCTGCTCTGCTATCCCAATCGTAAACTAATCCATGAGAACACTTTGACCCGCCTAATGAACCATTCAGAATGAAAACAATCCCAACTATCGATTATTCCATTTCATTTGGTGTAACAAAGGTTTAACCCCAGCAACCACAAAATTCAAATTGTTTTCCCAAAAACCTCAAATACATCTAAACCTATTCACAATGAGTTAAATTATACAAAAATAGATTCAAAGAGATATACCAAAGCATCCACAATACACTCCAAACTGTAGGTATTGTGTTGTTAAGCCCACTCTATAATATTCATTGGTTAGAAAAACCTCCGAAGCGAAAGGCTTGAAAACACTCGACTCACATTTATCCTTTTTCATCCATATACACATGTAGATACTACCACTGCTAAGCCCCATTCACAATCGATCGAATATTCATGACTATTTTGCAGGATTATGCCCTAGCAATCGTCCTATAACCATAAATTATAATTGATTTGCAGTCATAGATAATAATTTTCCATGACATTCAGATCCGAAAATGTTAGACGGTTATCCGTAACTGTGTAAGTGTATAGCTAGCTAAACGATGTGCGACAAGGACGAAGCTATGAGAGATAAAGACCCCGAATGTGTGCGAGTTTGATGTAAATCTAGGTCACAAAGAACGTGCTTTATGTACACATTTGTATACACGTTACGTATTCTCTGATAGAAGTCAGAGCCAACCCCGTACGAGGCGAAAAGTTCGTTTAAGTATCCATTTAAGTCTTATCCCAAAATTCCTGGCATAGAGTCAACTAAAACCCATCATTTCTCTTTGGAACAAGGCGATGCGACGCCCGTCGACGGACGGAGAGCTGTCTTGCTTGTATGTGTTTTTAATAAAGTTGAGGGCGCTCAGAGAGGTGCTTGTCTTTGGCTGGGATGATACCGTTGGTCGATGATAATGGTGCAAGGTCTCATTCTTATCTTTTTAGCACAAAACCCGGTCTTTTGAGGATACCATACCTACTTTTCTTCTTTCTGGTGTGGAAAAGTTTGTTTTTGTTCCCAAAGATATAGTGTTAGTGTTACGAGGTGAAGGTGGAGGCGAGGCGGTTGGTTGACGATAATGTCAAAAAGACTATAGGAAGGTATAGTGAACCAGTGACACACATTATTATATGGAGAATTTGGCCGTTGCTATGTTGCTGCAAGTCCATAGCGCCGCCATTCTGGCTGCTAATGGGTTATGAAACAGAAGCAAAAGCATCACAATATGAAAAGGGTTCAAAAAACTATTAGTGTAATGTGAGGTGTTAGGTTTCTTGTGTGATGATGTTCTTGTTCTTGGCACTTTGGTCGCTTCGGGTGAAAAAACAAAATGACATCTTACTTTGGAATTAAGATCTATTTTAATGTTTGAACAATGGTCATACCTATAGGGAACGGGTTATATTGAACAAAAAAGATTGGAAGACATTTTGGTTTCATTTTTCTGCTTTTGCTTTAATTATCTTTGAGCTTTTTCATAATTTTAAGAAACAAGCATTAGGT
This sequence comes from Melangyna quadrimaculata, assembly GCA_949320155.1. Taxonomy (NCBI): domain Eukaryota; kingdom Metazoa; phylum Arthropoda; class Insecta; order Diptera; family Syrphidae; genus Melangyna; species Melangyna quadrimaculata. The sequence continues at coordinate 152,783,150 of OX439484.1, forward strand.
AGATCAAAGACGGGGCAACCCCATTTCCCAGGGGAAAAATTCAATCAAAGGAAAAATGAAACCAACAAATCTTGATCTGTTGGTATTTAGGTCAAAGAAAATGAACAAAACGCAAAATGGTCGAATGGCAAAACTGAAAATTTAACAAACGGAAAATGAAAACCCTTGGGCACATTAAAATTAAATAGCAATAGAATTCCCAATTGACAAAACAAAAAAAAAAATCCTTCAACAAAAACTTATCCGAGAATTTCTATGTCTCTGGAGGGTTTTCTTTTACTATGCTACGAGGTTATTCCATCAATTCAATATATACATAGATACACAAAAATCAATAATCGGATGGCTTAAGTGAATTTGACCATAATAAAAACGACCATTTGGGAAAACCCATTAATACTTTGTTCTATGTATGGTTATATGTATTTTGTTATTGACAACAGTTTCCGGTATTATTTGGCAAAACAAAAAATCAAAGAAAAAAAAATATATACCTATGAATATTTTTGTTTATTTAAAATTATTTGTTCTGGTTTAAGGATTAAATACTAAATATTGTGAAGTAAGGTAGTTTTTTAAGTTTCATATTAAAAGGATCACCGCAAACTGTAGTAAACATTTTGAAAAATTGCGTGTAAATAACGAGGAATGCTAATTAATAACTCATGCAGATAACTATTAACAATATTTGTGCTAAAAATATTTGCTAACAATTAAAAAAGACATATAAAATACCCATTGGAAACAATTTTAATTTGATATTATGACGATATGGGAGACGCAATTTTGCCCGTTTGTCCGAGCGGCTAAGGCCGGATGGATTTATTTTCCCAAATTTGGTATAGCTACACATTAATATTTTTTTTTGCGTTTGCGAGTAACGAATTTCTTTTGCTGTAATTGTAATACATTTGCTGGAAATGTTATACAATCCCTGCAAACGTATTTCATTTGTAGCAATTGTATTACAGTCGCCACAGAAAGTAATTCCGCATCAAACATATAATAAATAACCCATTCGTTCGGAGCTCAATTTGCCTGGGTTGATTACGGTAAATGACAATGTTTCCCAAATTCAAACGACATGATGTTTGCAAGCAAGTGTAATTGTTTATGGCAAACGAATGAATCGATTGCGAATTAAGCTTTTGAAATGCAGTTGCTGCAAAAAAGTTTACGTTTACTATATAAATTACAATTGTTTGCAACTAATGAATCGAACATTTGGGACGAATGGTTATAATTCGTAGAAAGTAGGGTATATATTTTTAAATCGTATTTTTACAAATTAACTTAATGCTTGTGGTAAACATTTCATGCTTGTGAGGCGAAAGAATTTTTGATTTTAGGTTTCTTTAAAAGAAATTCGCTTGCAGCAATAAATTTCCTATTTGGAAAAAGTATTTTATTTGTTTAATTCCTATCTAACCAATTTCAGGTAATCTATAGGGCAAGTATTGAGTACGTTTCAATACTTGTTTTGCTTTATCAATTTGGTATTGTTCTGAAGTTCAGCACTACTTGTACAAAAAATCAAATTTCAATTGATAATATGTTGCATGTAAAAAGAATGCGATTCAAAATTGTAAATTTGTTGCTTTAAAAAATAGCAAAGTCGAAATTCCAAAATATTTGCATTAAAAAATAAAATAAATGCTAGTTTAAAAATCTTTGCATTAAAAATAATTGTTAAAATAATTACATTCAAAATAAAAGTTCAATTTTAAAAATTAATAAAAATTACCTACATCTCCGTTGTTCGTTTCGAAAAACAATGGTGCAAAATTTTAGATGTTAAGTACGATGTTAAATCAATTTTAGTATGATACTAGGTTAAAAATTGTGTTTTGCTAATTTTAAACGAGTTTAGCATCGTACTATCCCCTTACATTTTACTAAAGTTTAACATAGTTTAACATAATTAAAATACATGAAATTGTCTAAGCCACATTTCTTAATCAGTACATTTCCTCTGCTCAACTAAATAAAAGGAAAATGTGTGAAGTTTTCAACCGATTAACATTTTGCGGGGGATTTTATGTTTGCAAATTAGCTCAGTGGATGCATGCTCGCTCTCGACACGGAAGGATACCAGTTCAAACCCAGGTAAGTAAAGCTTGACATGTTTTTCAATTAAAATAAAATAATATAATTTCAGAATTAAGGGAAAACCAGCAGTCACTGTATTGATTGTGGCAAACGTACAAGTCATTAGCAACAAACGTGTTATTCATTTGTCACAACCACTTTGATCTTCTATAACAATTTACCCATTCCCTTGTCGTTAAAGTATTAACGTTTACTCTAAAAGCACCATTCGTTTCCCACAAACAGTAAATATGTTTACAAAACACCATTATTCGTCTGACAGAAACACTTCATTCGTTTGACACAAACACTCCATTCGTTTGAAACAGACGATAGAATTTTGCTACAACAGTATGAATTGTTTGTCTCAAACAAATTTAAGAGTTTGCTGCAAACGAACTGTCAAAACTGGCTGGCAAACGAAAGCCTTTTGGGCAATTTTTACGTTTGTCGCAAACGATGTGTGTGGTAAAACTGCAAAATGTAAATTAATTTCTTTTTATTTATTAGTAAAATTTAGAAATGCATTTAAAAATATCTTATTTGTAGTTCAGTAACGCCAAATCGATGTAAAAGAGAATAAGCTAACTTTTATGGGTCGTGAAAGAAAGCGACCAAGAATGGTTCTTTTTATTTTTGGATGTGGTTTTTAGTCCTACAATTTCTGTGTAAAAGTTTTAACAATGTGGTGTACTTCAAAAAGGTATACTACAATACATTATTGTTTTATTATAAGTATGTACATATGTATGTATACATATAAGGATTTTTACAAAAATTGTACATGTGTATATCAAAATAATGATATTACATGCCCTTACCCAGCGGGAAAAATTCAAAAATTCATTGAGGAAAAATCAGCTTTTTCCTTGAGGAATGGCAGCTGCGCCGTCCACTTTTCAGCTGATTCCTTTGATGAAATTTACTTGGGCATGTCCTAGGCGGGTAGCACATGCTGAAAATCCGATGCAAATTCGTCAACGAAATCAGTACTTCATTGGAAGTTGTTTATTCACCGACCCAGATGATGAAAAACATGGTGGTTGCATATTCTATGAATTCACTGCATAAATGTATGTGGTTTATTCATCAGTTCAATATTTTCGATGAAAACGGTAATGAAAATTCAATTATCAAATCACAGGATATAGAAGTAGGTAGTTGTTTATTCAGCAATTAGTTAATTCAATATGAAAAATGTGAAGAAAATTAAATAAATGGTAAATTCATACTCTGTTGTGTTGTGAATTATTTGTTATTGGTTAATAAAAATATAGAATTTAAACTTTAAATTAAAGTTAAATCACTAGGTCAGTGGTTGTTGGTTAATCACCACTTCATATGCGAAGTGGTGATTAACCAAAAAACTGAAATACTTTGAGAAAATCTGAGATTGCCTCTTTTTAATGGAAATTCATAAGTCCTCTTATAATATTTACTGTCAGTAGACAATGTCAACACAGAGAACACAGAAAAATTCAACATCTATCAAAACACACAATGGCGGTGCACACTTTACAAAGCATATGAGTGGACATAGACGATGAACTGATGATCTTCTACATGACTTTTCGACAGTTTTTTCATCTTATAATTTTCCATATCAAAAGCAATTTTTCATTCAACGACAGAAAGGGTTGTTTTCTAAACACAAAGCAGAAAGTGGGTTCAAATCTATGAACTGAGGAAACCTCGCATGACTCTTCACTCACTTAATCATTGCATGACGTTTCCTTTTATTATTTGGCTAGTGAATTGATTGAAGAATTCAGCTATAAAATTCATTGGGGACGATATTTCCCGCTGGGTATTGAGAATCTAGCAGTAATTTTATTGGTTAATGGAGCGAGGTGGAGCGCTCTTATAAAAATTGTTTTATTTTTGCATATTTATTTCATTTTTCAATTTTATTTCATTTTAGATGATTTTCAACATATCAAAGGAAAAGTTAGCGTTGCATAAATTTCCTTACTTCTTGTGTACTTTTTTCGTTTGTGACTTTTGTAAAGCTCAGTAATGAAAATAGTTACTTGACTGCTCCACAAGAATCATATAAAAAGCACCAATTGTTAGCAAAAACAAATAAGACGATTGCTAATTACGCTACCGTTCAAACGCTATCGATTTGACTATATCTTTTTGACGATTTTTGAGTTACGGAAAGCAAATTTTCGATCGCCAAGCCGATATCTTCTATACGATAGTGATTATTGTTTTAACGTGAAGTAAGACTATCGTCAAAACGATATCGTATGGCGATAATCGAATTACGGAATGACCTCCCTGTTTATTTGTTTTCAATTGTTTGATGGAGAAGCGCTTGTAAGAAGTTAAAAAAAGTGTTTTTTTACAAAATTTAAAATTGCATTTAGGAAAATCTTTGACTGATTAATTACTGAAATCAGCTGAAGATTTATGAGAATTTATTAAACTTTCAGATGTTTTTTTAAACTCTATAAATTAGGTGCTTTAAGTCCTATAAGGCCTTGAAAAATAAAAACTTAAAAATTTCATTTAAAAAAAAAAATATGGCTGACTAATTACATAGGTATTAAAATAAGTAGACTCTCTGATGTTGTTTGTTCTAATATCCAAAAAATGCGATGTTTTAAGCCTTATACAATCTTGAAATTTTGTTCAAAAATCTATACCTGATCAATTACTGAAAGTGGCTGAACTTTCTTCACCAATTACTGACCTTAGATGGTATGAGGGCTTAGATCCCCGAGCCAAAAATTGTCTATTTAATCTACTTTAATTTTTATTTCAGATCACAAGAAATATTTTGGAAAGTTCATTAATTAAAAACATTTGTAAAAATTATTTGCTATTTATGTTATCATATTTTTTTTTAATTTTAGATTATGATTAATGTGTGAAAGTAGTAGCCCGTATCGTAATGGTTAGTGCGATGGACTGTCACGCTGGAGGTCTGGGTTCACTTCCCAGCCTCGTCCACCCAAAAACTTACTTACTTTATATGGCGCTCACAGCCCAGGATGGGCTTCGGCCTCAACTAACAAGCCCCTCCAGCCAGCTCTGTCCCTAGCTAGCCGCTTCCAGTTGCGCACACCGAGTGCTTTGATGTCGTCATCCACTTGTTTGCGCCACCTGTTACGGGTTCTTCCTCTGCTGCGTACCCCATCGGGGTTGGATTCGAAGACTCGTCGGGCAGGTGCATTGCTGTCCATACGCTCCACGTGCCCCAGCCAACTCAGTCGCTGTATTTTCAGCTTTTTGACCAGGTCAACGTCGCTGTATAGCCCGTACAGTTCGTCGTTGAATCTTCTCCTCCACACTTTGTCGATACACACCGGACCAAAAATCACACGAAGAATCTTCCTCTCACTTCCAGCACCCTCGCCGATCCTATCCGATTTTCTCAGTGTCCATGCTTCTGATCCATAGAGCAGGACCGGGATGATTAGGGTCTTGTTTCTCTGAGAGAGGGCCTTACTACTTAAATGCCTTCTTAGACCGAAGAAACAGTGGTTGGCAAGAGTAATTCTTCGCTTGATCTCTGCACTGATGTCAATTTGCGAGGTAATAGTGGAGCCCAGGTAGGCAAAGTCCTTGACAACTTCGAAGTTATATCTGTCCATCGTGACATTTTGCCAAAGTCGAAAATGTTGAGATTCCTCTCTCGATGACAGCATATACTTCGTTTTGTCCTCGTTAACCGCGAATCCCATTTTAGCCGCCTCCGATTCAATGCTCGCAAATGCCCATGCCACAGCTCGCTTCGTTCTGCCGACAATGTCTATGTCATCCGCATACGAAAGCAATTGAACGGACTTTTGATAGATTGTACCGTTGGTGTTGACATGTGCGTTGCATACAATTGCTTCAAGAACGATGTTGAATCGGTTGCATGATAAGATAACTTGTCGCCTTGCCTCAATCCTTTCTCAACACCAAAGGAATCGGTGGTGTTCTTTCCAATTTTGACGGAGCAGCGAGATTTTTCCATCGTCATCCTGCACAGGCGGACGAGTTTGGCAGGGATGCCGAGACTCGCCATGGCTCTGTATAATTCGTCCCTTTTCACGCTATCATACGCGACTTCAAAATCGATAAAAAGGTTGTGTATCGATCTGGAATTCCTGGGATTTTTCTAAAATCTGTCGGGGTGTGAACATTTGATCGACGGTTGACTTGCCTGGCCTAAAACCACACTGATAGGGGCCGATCAGATCGTTGACAAAAGGTTTTAAGCGGTCACACAGGATAGCCGACAAGATTTTATAAGCGACGTTTATGGATGGGGCACACTATACCGAGGTTCCATTCATCGGGCATACTTTCATCCGACCAAATTTTGCAGATGAGCTGGTGTATGCTCCTAGCCAATTCATCTCCCGCTGATTTAAATAGTTCGGCTTGTAAGCCATCCGCACCAGCTGCCTTGTACGACTTAAATTTGGATATCGCCAGCCGCACTTCGGTTAGGTCGGGTGGACGGAACTCTTGGCCATCATCGTCCAAGTTGAATGAAGCGTTCTGCCTATTAGCGGCATCTTGGCTGTCTTCGCCATTAAGCAGTCTAGAGAAGTGTTCTTTCCAGATCCTCAGCACTGACTGTGTGTCTACTACCATATTCCCACTCTCATCTCGGGAGGCTTCCGTTCTAGCCTTGTGTCCTTCGGTGGATTGCTTCACCCTCTGATAAAATTTTCGAACATCTCCTCTACCGCTACAACCCTCAATAGACTCTACTCTAATAGAAGCCTATCTGACTTTAAAATTAGCAATAACGGTATTTTGATGGATGATGAATACAAAATCAAAACCGTGCTATATTTTGAGCATATTGCAAAAAGAAAATCAAAGCTTTGTTTTAAAACTACCAGTGTTTAAAAATAACCTGATTCTTATTTTTGTTCTACTGCAAATAATGAAAATGCAGTTAGGCCACTATTGCACTCATATATCATCACACTTCCTTTACGTTTCTGTTAAACTTTTAATTTTTTTTTTTTAAGTTTTGATGAATAGCTTTCGGGTATTGGAATAATAAATCCTCCCCATTTTCAGAAAGTAATCTATTAAAAAGTCATTTAACAAAAACAAATAAATTCCCTCTTTCAATAGAACCCCAGTTACAAACTCCTGAATCACGACCATCATCAAAATTGGAAAAACTACATAGGTACTGCTCTACTACTTTTGAAAGTTCATCTTTTGCTATATCTATTTCCTAGATGAGGTCAATTTTCGATCAACTTTCTCATAGCCATAAAGTTTTTCTACGAAGAAAAGTATATTTCTCTTTAATTGCCCTCTGAAATTTATTTTAATCCTTTGATGGATGGAAAATAAAATAATTTGTATAAAATCTATTAGGCGCTTCCTTGTATGTTGCAAAAAAAAGGATTTTGCATTTGACCATTTTTTTGTAAGATAAAAGTTCCAGAGTTTTAAAAAGTTAGACCAGGAATTTCGTCAGTTTTTTATTTGATTATAGCAAAGGGATAAATTTAAGGGATAAGGATGAATTTAGAAGGAAAAAAAATTAAAATTTTAGCTTGCATTCTCTTAGTAACAAGGGGATTTTTTTTTTTTTTTTTTTGCAAGAAAAAAAGTAAAACTAAGACGGAATATCATTCAATTCATATTTGCGTTTAATTTGCAATTGCAAGATCATTTTGTTTATTTTTAATTTATTTCAAACTTTGAATGATTGTTGATTGTTTCTGGAGAATTCATTAATTCCATTAACTCTTTGATGTCAAAAACACCGCTACCTACTCGTATACCTAATCATTGTTGACTTTGTGAAAATGAATTTAAATTATCTATCTCTCCATCACCCAAACCAAATTGTTCTCATAAATCAAACGACACTGAATCAACTTCAAGTCATAAATTAAATTTGTGTCTTTTATACACACTGTGCATGTGATGGTTGCTTTTGTGTCTACAATGACACAATGACCATACATCAATTATTATTCTATTCCAAAGGGTTGAGCGCCCGTCGTCATAGCAAATGACGACTAAAGTATCATCACAAGGAAGTCGAGAGCCAACCGGATGAGATGACATAGACGGCAAGGACAAGGACAAAACACATGTCATTTGTCAAAGAGCATAGAAAATATTCTGGTTTGATAACAGCCAAATGTTGGTAACGTTTTATTATCGTACAAAGCTACCAAAGCATCCGGACTGAAACAGAGGGTCGTATCTGGCCTAATCCAAAAGGATGATAATATAGAACTGGATGGATGCTATATAAGGGAAAAAACCTTAATCAAAATAAATGAACCTACGTTATATTGCACAGGATTGGAACATAAAGATATATCTGTCACTACTATGCTTTGTGCTCTTTGATTGATTCACAGAAAAATAGGACATTCCTGAATCCTGAACGCGACACAAATAGAGAAATAAGGTCACCTGGATCTTCTAAAGTGATAATATAGTTGAGTAATGACAGGAAAATGTTGTCAAAAAGAATGGATATTTCAACTACCCATGACCTCTGCTAAGGACATCGGCATTGTTTACACAAGTGAGGAAAAGAGATAATAATTTATCGGACACTGTGTACCTTTTATTGACATAAAAATAAATGAATACAAATATTTTTTGAAGGACTTTAAATAAATTGGATACCAATTTGTTTTAATATCAGATCCAGAAACTTTCAGGCATGACGATTATGATGAGTGATGTATACATAACGAGAAATTATTTTTAGATTGCATATACAGTTTTTCAAGGACATTTTTTGCCTCCCAAGGCAGGTACCATCTTTGCATTTTCTTACATATATTCACAATTTTGGGATTTTTAATATGTATATTTAACGTTTCATGGGGGAAACGTTCAAGACATTCGTTAGCTCAATTTTCGATCGGAATTCGTTTAAATAAGATTTAAAGATTAAAAAAAAAGAAAAGGTACTTACTTGCTAAAACCCTTATAGACAGTTGCATATGATCCTTCGCCCAGTTGTTCTAATTTTATATAAGCATCCGTTTTACCAAACGGTGAATCACCCTGAAAATAAAGAAAGAAAAGAATAAATATCATTGTAAATTTTTAGCATTTTTGTTTGCAATTGAGTACATAAATATTTAACAATGAATAAACAATATAGGAACGAGAAGCTCACTTGCGAAAAGTGTCAACATTTCGCATTGATATAAATTTGACATATGTATGTATTCCCAATTATTATTACTAAACATATCTTAGAGGATGCAGCAGCTTAAGAAAACCAGAACCAAAATCGAAGCATTAATGTTGTTAGTTGTAAGGCACACTTATTAAACCCAAAATATGAGAACATGCTGATTAAATTTTATGGTTGAAATGAGTACGTGAGTTGTTACTGAGTATATAACAAAAATGGAACGTTGTACGTGGTGTATTTCAGTAGCCATATTGAAAAATCCATTTTACCTAATATTTACAGAACAAATTGTTCTACAAAATATTTGTCAAGGCCGTTTTATACAAAAGTCATTTTTTTTTTGTCAATAACATTTTTTTTTAGGATTTTTACTTTGATACAGTCAAAGGTTCTAAACAGTTTTTTTTTTCGTTTTTCACACTTAACTAGATGCTGATAGGTAAAGATAGGTGGCAACATCTTTAAAAATTGTTGCTACACTGAAAATAATATTCTTCGTAAAGTTATGAAATTTTTTACGTTGGCTGAGTTTTCGTTGACTACGCAAAATTCGTTGGCCCAGTAAAGTACTTGTTTTAAGAAATATATTGGTTCATGGTTGTTTAATTGTTTCAATGAAAGTACATTCGTACACTTTTTTCTTTACTCTGAAGCCAATTGTTTATTTTGAGGAAAGATTTCATAATAGGTACAACGAAAAACATTCATGAAAATATGTTGTTACTTTGCGATTCCTCAAAGAAAAAGTTCATGGTAAAACTAAGATTGTCGTTGTTTAATGTAAAATAACTTAACCGAATTTAAATTTGTGTGGTGTTTTAGTTCACACTTGATTCTTGTCGAAGAATCTACATATATGAATGAAAAAAAAAACTGAAAATTGCGTGTTGACAGCATGCTGCACAGGGTTCAAAATGTGAACCATCATTTGTTGCTGTCAGGCGCCTGGTAAACACGTCAGTTAATTTTTGTTTCGTTGGTTGACAGATTTTTTTCTACAAAAATCATAAAATGAACAAGAATAAAACGCAAAATATAAAGTATCATAACGAATAAGTAAGTTGACTTTTTTTACAAAAATCATAAAATGAACAAGAATAATACAACGCAAAATATAAAGTATCATAACGAATAAGTACGTTGACTTAAATGATGAAATAAATTCATTGACTCAACGAAAAATTTTGTTAATGGATTTTTACGTTGACTTATTTCATTGACTCAACGAAAATTCGTTGTTTGATGAACAGCTTCATCAAGGAATGGATGACTAATCATTGTAAGAACGGAGTCCAACATCGGCTGAATTTGTAATTATTAAATCGTTGAATAAATTAAGTTTTTCTTCGTATTAACGTAAGGATTTGGTTCAGTGATTGTGTATCAGTAATTTTCATAGTAGAAACAAAATAGAAACAAGAATGAAATTTCTATAAGAAAAAGTAATTTTTGTAATTTTCAAAATTTCTCAAAAAGAAGACAAATTTAAATAAGCATCGAAAAAAAAGATTCAATTTTTGCTGAAAGGAGTGACAGGCTACATAAAATTTGGCCCTATGTAATTAAATAATCGTACAAAAAAACCGCTTTTTTTGTACGATTATTTAATCATTGTCTTAGAACTATCCTTTTAAAATTTGATAAATCTGATTTAATTAATCGTAACAAAAAAAAAATAGCGAGATTTTTTTGTACGATTCTCATTTTTCTGTTGTTGTTGCTTGTCATATAGAATTTTGGTGCAATTTTTAACTTTTGTTGGGGCAATTTGCAAAAAGGGGCTATTTTTGATTAAGGCCAAATTTTATGAAGCCTTAATTTATCCAAGATTGATTGAGTGATTCGCTTAAGACGCTACAAAAATATGGAGCTAGACGTCGAAACTTGATAAAACAAAAGTATGAGAAGGGTTTTTTTTTTCCCCATTTAGGCACGAAGAGAAATATACTAAAATATTGAGTCCTTTGTGGGGGTTAGTATTAAAAAAATACTGTAACCTAAAATACTCTGTTATACTTATAACTTTAAGGCTAGAAATTTCTGCTTTTATTGTAATTTAAAATAAAGTTGTTTTAAGTATTTTTTTTTTTTAATTTCTTGTCCTAGCTAACGGCGGCGGCGGGGGGGGTGTCGGAATAAACCCTTCTCCCATGGGCTTTTTTTACTGTCTCAACCCAATTTACAAGCACTAGCTTTTCGTCGCACCTTATATGTGAATAAACCTCCATAAAGGTCTTTTACAACAATAGTTCTTGAATAATTTTCAAACATTAAATTTTAGCAAATAATTTTTTTTAAACTAATGTTTTTTTAAATAACGTTATCAATATCTAGTCAAACACAGTAAGACTATCTTTTTCAAAACACATTCACTGCCGGTCATAAGGTTAGAAGCAGTAACTTTTGAGATTTGAATTTGCAATATCTCGTGTTATACGCCAAAGAGATCGAAATTTTGTATGACACAAGAGAGACTGTTTAATGTGCCATAGCAATACTTATGCTTGCACTTCAAGAACAAAAGTTAACGGCAGCCAAATGTTAGCTGAGTCACTTTTTTTAAGTAATTTTATTGACTCATAAGGTGAAGCACATACAAAATTGAAGAAAAACGATGGTTTAAATTTCTTTTTAATTTTTTTTTTCAACAAATTTATTTACTTAATAGTGTGTGCTGCCACCAGCTTAAAACAAAAATTTTGATGTTAAAGAGAGTTATACAGTGATTTAAGATAGTCAAGTGAAATTTTACTCAAGGCCAAATTAAAGGTGTGAAGCAGTCATCGCATAGCTTCGATTTTTCGTATACTTTCCATGTGGGCCATCCCGATAAATTTTCTTTTATTTTGAAGTCCCGTGAATAGGAAACCAAGGCAGCAATGGAACATTTTTCCTTAAAATAATGATTTAAACACTCGAGCTGGATAAAAAGGAGCCTTATTTTGTTGAAAACCAATGCGGTTTGTCCGAAAAGATCATTGGTTTGCGGAACAAATGCTTCTGGCAATGTTTTGTAGTACCAAGATGACTGGAAATCAGGCATCTTATGCTGCATTTACACGAATGGCAAAATGCCATTATATTTGTCAAATTATAGCCATTTTTCATTTCATCGTGTAAAAGCTCTAAATACTGGCAAAATTTTTGCCAAAATAAAATGGCAGAGATCATTTGGATAGAATGCTACCATTAATATGACTATGTGTAAACACTTTACTGACGCCATTTTCTGAAATTATGCCATTCTAGATAATAATGAACCTACTCATTCTTTTATGGCGTGTTGCCAGTATTTTGAAATCTGCCATTATTTGAACTTGTGTAAATGCATGTCATAACAAAATTATTTCTGCCATTATTTTACTATTTTTTGGCAGAAATACTGACATCTTTGCCATTCGTGTAAATCCGGCATTAGTACTTTCAACTGCCAATTTAATTGTTCCCTAATAGGATATTACGGCCCAGATTATTACGGCTCCATCCCTGATGTGATGACGGTTCATAAATCGTTCCTCCTTTATCATATCATTGCAAATTCAATTCTCAAAAATTACTGCTTCTAACCTTATGACCGGCGGTGTACAAACAACAAATAACTGAGCTGATGATAACCTTGTCGTTTTTAAAATGACTTGTAGTTCTTGACAAACAAAAAGTAGGTAATAAGCATTGAATATTAAATCAAAAACGTATAATAGGGGAGAGTGAGTACGAAAGTAACATTTTTGATATTTTGTACCATAATTTGAAAACTCCTCTACGTAACGAAATGAAAGAAAGTCCAAATCAATGATAGGACATTTGGCTTTCATAATTTCTAAACTCGTGATTGTTTCAAGTCAATGCTGTGAAAAAGAAGCTAAAGTCAAATGTTACAAACGTCCTTTAGGGTGTCTCGGTTGTAACACAGAGGAAGGACGATTGTAACACTACATAAATTTTAGTAAACAAAATAATTAAATTGGTTTTACTTCATTTTTAATTCAAAAAACCAAGGAACACAAAGTATAAATCAGTTCAGCGGTTAATATATGCATCCAACTTCAACGTTGAAAGAAAAAAATGGAAAAAAACTGGTAGTTTTATTGTTTTTATACACAATCACTCTAAGAACATACTTCGCATTCATCTGAGAAAACTCGATTGTGCGCTCGATATCCCATAGTTGGATTAACAGCCAGGGGAGCCTCGAATCAATTTTGTCTAACGTACAAAACGATCTAGTGTCACATGACACATATTATGAATTCTTGCGATGCTTCGAAGTTATCTCCCAACTTTGAGGACTTCCTCTTCTGCCTTCATATACTAACACTTCTCTTGAAATCATTCCTCGAGAGCTCTTTCTTAAGCCTGATCCACATCTCTGTCGTGTGTTGGGTTGTGGAGTTGTTTGTCGCTGTCATTCCATATATTTTATGAGCCACACTGCAACACAACACACGAGACAAATATGTGTCTACGCACATGAAATACATTGTAGCGATAGCGACACACAACTCCACAACACAACACACGACACAGATGTGGATCAGACTTTATACGTTGACGTGGCATAGCTCACTTTAAACTCGCGTATAAACTTTTCCTTGTAAATATAAAATGTAAACGACAAGCTTGCATTTTTAGTGTGGACGGTTGTAACATGTTACAACCGTCCACACAAAAAATGTTACAAACGTCCACCCCTTGTTTTTTTTTAAATAAAAAATAAATTAAGGAGATACTGTTAAGCACATCATTAAAAGACTTATTTCATACGAATCAGCACAAAATAAACTACAAAAAGGTTGCTTTATTTAAATAAATAGTTAACTATATTAAATAAAAAAAGAAAAAATCACCAAAAATCAAAAAAATCGTTTTGCACTCAAATTTCACGTTTTAAACTTTATCTGGCACTGTGATTAATGCTGACACTTGGTTTTTTGTGGAAGCATTCAGCACGTAATTGTGAAGAATTGTACATTAAAAATGAACGCACACAGGATTAGTTTTTCGTAAAAGTTGAATGTTACAACCAACCCACTGTTACTTTCGTACTCACTCTCCCCTACTCAGTTCGAGTGAAAATGAAATTCCTATATAAAAGCGACACTTATTTCACAACGATGAAATTAAAAACGAGAGGTGAATACCCAATTAAGAAAGTGAAATATGAACCGGTTCAAAATCAATTTCATTTTATAATTTTTATTTCGCAACGTACAGCCACTAGGAAGAAATAATAAATTTGTGGAAAAGTGTGACATTTGTCAATTAATTTATTAAACTCAAAATAAAAGTACAAATAATTAAATTAAAAAACATAAGGAATTATTTTGAACTTAAATGTTGTTTATTTTTGAATTTAAAGTGCTACCATCAAGCAAAGACAAGAAACCATGGTATTGAAAATAGTCTTCGTTAGTATTTTGTCAGTATTATGTCAGAAAAACTTTCACACAAATCAATATTTGTTTTCATTCAAAGTGAGTATGAAAAATTTTCGAACTGAGGACTGAAAATTCACGTGGAGAATTAGTTATGGTTTCACAATGGTTATTCACGTGAATTTAAAACCGCTTTTATTTTTCATTTCACACAGAGGTGAGTACTAGGCTTTGAACATTAATCATTCAAAACATTTTTGTAAAAACTTGGTTTAAAAATAAAATAAGAGATTTGTTTTTTTAATAAAAATAACGTCTCCCGCCTAATGGAAGACATCACCCCTATACGATTTTTGCTTTGTTTCACTACAGCCTTCGCATCTCACTGTCACTGTCGAAAAGCTCTTTCTGTATACAGGAAGTTATTGTTTTATATTGAGGGAAAAATGTATGTACTCCGCACATAAATGTGTTGACTCATTCCATTGATGTCTGCACACGTAACTTTATGTACTCATTAAATGATGAAATCTGTACTGAGTACATATTTTTCCTCTAATGTATTCAATAAAGAATTCTATGGACCCATCGCATAAAGATGTGTCGGAAAACTGAAATAAAATGTCACTTTTCAGTTTTCTAACATAAAATATGGACTAAATACACGTTGCATTGTACTCAACACATAACTTTGTTTGATGAATAAACGCTGCTACAATCGTATTGAATGAATGATGTTTGCTCTAGGATTTTTGAATGCATTTAGTCAATGCCACTGTCATTATTGCCAGTAGTCAATGCAAGTGATACATTTTCTATAGACTGACTTCATAAATTGTATTCATTGAGGGTGGGTTTCATTTGGTACATAAACTGAAATGTAACCAGCACACGTTAACTTTACTTAGTAAAGTAAATAAGGCTTTCATGGAAATCCTATGCAAACTTCAGTACATACATTTTTCCCTCAGTGTATACTCCTTATCAAAAAATCCAAAGAATTGAATGGGTTTGAATTTGTTTGTTGTATTTTTTGAAACAATCTATAATGTAATGGAAAAATAACAACTAAGATGTTGACGCATTTCAGAATGATTTCTTTCAATTGGAACTACCTTCTAGACAAACTTAAAATTATAATTGAAGAGGGCCCTTTCTCACAATCAAAAAAAAAAAGAATGGATATAACTATCGATACCCAAAGTGCGACAGTACCTACGTCGTCGGCCGCTTGTTATGATACTTATTAAAACTGTCTGAAATGTTTAAACTTTAAAGAAACTTATTTCGGTTGCACTGCGCACATAAATAAAATGATAATTTGATTCAAACTTTGTTTTCGGTAAGTTCAATTTAATTTTAACCTTTTCTTTAAGGAAATTGACAAAACAAAATAGCTTAATGAGAACGAAATATGAAAAGTCCACAAAGACAAAATATATAAACAAACAAAAAACTCACCCCAAATGCACTGAAACGTTTTCGTCTTGGATGCGGGTCCTGTTTATTTAAAAACACTTCCGATTTAGGTCTGGGCGGTTTTTTTGGTCTCATTATGACTCGTGTCTCTTCTCTAATATCATCATCTAGCAATTTGCTGTCTGATGATACGGACAATTGTCGCTGCACTCGATCGTGGTCATTTACGCCACTTCGCCAGTCTAAAAGAAAAACAAAGAAAAAATATATATAAAAAATGTCATGGTGTTGATATAATTTTCATAAGAATATACTTAAATTAAAACAAATTGGACTAAACTTAACAAATTTAAACTTGGATATGTATGGAAAAAGTTCACACAGAAGAGCCCATTTGTTTTATAAAAATTGTACTGCGAAAAAAACCATAATGAGTGCAAAAAAAAAAAAATAAATGAGATGTCAGAAAAAAAAAACTTCACAAAGGGATAATTTAATATTATAATTTGTTAAAATGGCCACTGGCGCATCGCTTTTTCTTCGCTCTATATCTCTCTCTATGGTGCTCCTCCTCGGAATTCAAATTAAATGACAGAGTCACAAGATGGAAAATCAAATTGGAATGGTTCATTAAAAACTCTACACTCTACTGTTTTGCTTTGCATGCAATTCCCGGTCAAAGTGAAGTAGAAAAGTTCATTTTTTTCTTTCTGATTCCTTTGTCCTCCTACACAGAACCTTACGTAAAAAAAAAATAAACAAAACTATATCAAATTAACCGGGGTCAAAACCATGCTTCAGATCCAGCTCTAACTCCATTTCCAGTAGTCGTACAGAGTCGAAGACCAAAACGAATGGACTGAGTCACATAATGACATCGAGCAGCCCATAAATATTAATGCTTCTTCCCTATATACCTACTCTCGTGCCTTTGGATTTAATTCTTGGCCATTGCTGTTCTGTTTTTTTCAAGAATTTTTTTTTAACTTTCGTCCTTTTTTCCTGTTGCAAAACTGTATTCGAGTAGTCACCGGCATGATGGCCGGCATTCAGGAAGCTGGCTTCGTTCTTCTGACACAATAAATTGAGGAAGTTATCCTCCAAAACTCAGTGTAATTTTCTTTTGGTCCTTTTTTCCTGAATATATGTATAGTTTTCTTTCGTATTTAGTTTTTGTTTGCTGTCCAAAGGACCACCGATCAAAAGCACTTCCATGGCCCATTTTTTTATTATTATATTCTCGCTTTTCTGTCGCAAGGACTTCAGGGATCTCTCGTAGGAAAGTAAACCCGCATTTGAAAAATAAAAAAATTTATAACCAGGACACAGGATAACTATGACACCGTTGAGAATTTATTCAACGGGCGCGCATGTAGGTAGGTAAGGCATACAATATCGGAACCGTGGGAATTCTCTTCAAGGATGGATGGTTTTGAACAATATGCGAATGGATAGCGAATGTGCCATTGGATGTTGGCCATCCGGATGAAATAGAGGACACCGGGTTCGGTCGATGACGAAGGTTCGTTCGGTAGGCATTTTCTGTTTTTGTTGCTTTCCTGACCCAGAAACCCGGTGTGGGTGTCTCTATAAAAGGGGCGAGAATGATTGTCGAGGTTTACGATATAGAGGATTAATTAGTTTTGAAAAACAAAATAAACCTTTAATATATGCGCGTTATAGTGGTAGTTTTTCATGGTTCTTGGCAAGTCATTTCCGCTGTGATGCCTGGATGTTCGAAAAGGTATACCTATACCGAACTCACTCTTTGAAGTTGTTTTAGCAGTGTTGAAACAGTTTGGCTCTTGGAATTGAATATTTAGTATATAATAAAGTCAGAGAGATAAAGATAAACTTGTTGATGGAAGCAGGTTAATTTTAAACAGAAAGTTATGTGGTGGAGAAAACTTCACCTTAAAATACGGGAATATATAGGGCAGGCCGGAAAATTGAGTTTCAGATGAAAATTTATAAAGAATTTGCAGATAAATTTGGGTTATTTATGTTTGCCTTGGGGAGGTTTTTATTTTCATTTTTGAAGGGCTAAAATTTGAATAAAGAAAACGGAATATTCATTTATGTACCTAGGTATATCTGAATGAAAAAAACCTTATACCTTTAGTTATGATAAAGATTTGTTTTTTTTTGAATGTTTTTTATAGTATGGCCCTGACCGCACTTTAATGAATTAATTTGCTTTATCGGATCAAAGTGATGCCGACCTATCTTATATACCTACGAAAGAAATTTTAATTTGTTTAACATACAAATTTAAAACAAAGCCTTTCGACCACTACGACCCAAACGCAAAATAGTTGGCCTACTCATCAATTAACACATTAATCCTCTTTATATACCTTCATTTTCTGTCCCAAGCAGTTGTTTATTAAATTTTTTTTTGTCAATGTAATAAATTACATTTAATGAGTAAATAACACCAAACAGAACTTAATTTGAGAAAACACACATGGCTTCAGGTTGCATTCTCTTAAACAAAGATAAGAGCTTAATAGTTGGACTACTCTCTATGGGATGCAAATAAGTTGGCCTATGACGATTTAAATAGATGTTCAGTTAACCGTTATTAAAAAATGACATGCACTTGTTTTGTTGTTTATTGATCTCTTGTTTTAAGTAAGCCAGCAACAGTTTAGTGTAAATCATGGTGCGTGGTGTTGCATTATCACGAGACCTTAGGGAATCCATAGTTAAAGCCTTCGAAACAGGATTGTCGAGCTACAAAATAGCAAACCAATTTAATTTATCTCGCTCATCAATTCGAAAAATTATCACAAAGTTCAAAAATAGGAGGTTGTTAAAAAAAAACGGGACGCCCACCAATTGCGAAACCTCGAGATTGCCGAGTTTTAAAAAAAATAATAAAGGAAAATCGACGTCAAACTGCCGCTGCAATAACTGTTCAATGGAGAGAAAGAATCCAAAAAAGTGTTTCAGTCGACACTTGTGAGTGGACAATGAAAAAAATTGGATATAAATTTTATAACGTTTGTTTAAGATTTATTTAAATTAGAGCTATTTTAATTCGTTAAAACATAGGCCAAAGAAAACCCACTTTTAACACCTAAACAAAAGAAAAGGCGCCTAGAGTGGGCCAAGCAACATAAGAACTGGACTTTAAGTCAATGGCGGTCCGTTATTTGGAGTGATGAGTCGAGATTTGAAGTTTGCGTGGGCGACGAACGAAAATGTGTCATAAGAAACTCCAAAGAGTCCTTTCACAAAGATTGCCTTAAAGAATCAGTCAAGTTTCCAGCATCTCTTATGATATGGGGATGCATGTCTGGGCGAGGTTTGGGCAATTTACATTTTGTAAATGGAACTGTCAATGCTTCCAAGTACCGGGATATTCTGGAAATTGATCTACTCCCATCAATACCACGACTTCGAACTAGTGATGGAGATTTCATTTTCCAACAGGATGGTGCTTCCTGCAGCCCTGACTTTTCGCCAATTGAAACTGTCTGGCATAAAATGAAGCAATACCTCCAAAAAGAACCATGTCGGACTCTTCAATGGCATGGTTTTCTGCTGAAGCAATTCCCTGAATGGAATGGGCTTCCAGCAGCCCTGACTTTTCGCCAATTGAAACTGTCTGGCATAAAATGAAGCAAAACCTCCGAAAAGAACCATGTCGGACTCTTCAAGGCCTAAAAGCTAAAATCATAAATATTTGGGAATCTTTTGGTACCGAAGAATGTCAAAATTTAGTTGACACAATGCCACGACGCATACAAGCAGTTATCAAGGCCAGAGGCGACGTACTACCATGGTAAAATAAAAATTAAGACGCGTAGGCTAACTTTTTTGCGTTTAAAAATATGTATCAATCGTTATTTTATTTTTTAAGACTGCTCTATATGGTTATTCAATTAAAGTCATTTTGTTTTTGTTACTTATTTCTATCTAAAATAAATATACATATGTAAAGAAAAATACCAAAGTATTGAGTTTATTGCAGATGGAATTTAAGAACCAGCTGATTTTTGTTTTTTATCATAGGTAGTCCAACTATTTTGCGTTTGGGCTTGTATTTACCTTCTACAAGTTTTTTATTCAGAGATTATTGTTATTGTAACTTGTAAAAGTTCATTAATTTTTTTCATTTGAATGTGAAAGAAAAAGTTCGCTACTCATCGTATCTTTTTTAAGATGATTTTTTTGATCTAAGATTTAATTACAAAAAATATCCACGGCTGGAACGGACCAACTTTCTCCCGTAGCAAACAATTAGTATTTAGGAAGACATTAATGGTTCCTAGTAATGTTCCAATAATAATATTAATACATGTACAGTGTAGAAGTTTTTTCATTATAAATTGTACTCTTATGAGTGTATTTAACTGATATTTTGTATTCCTTAGAAAAATAACTTTGGGCTATCTTGACCTGGTACGTAATGTGTCACTAGACATTTTGATATAAGGATAACGCAACAGATCGTTTTAAAAACGCCGCCATTTGCCCCAAAAATGCATTTGCATATGCCATCATATTTTTGTTTCTAAATGCACTGCAACGAAAAACCTATAATGAAACTTACTCCCTTGTAGCAGAACTTTCATTTGACACTAGTTTCATTCGTGGCCGCTCACACTCAAAAATTCCCATTCTCCTTTTAAATACAATATTTTTTTTTGACTAACTAAGAGGTACCTACCGGATTGCAAAAATATGACAAAATCAATCAAGCCAATAATGAGATATTCGGGAATATCCGAAAACTACTAAAAAAAGAGGGCATGACTGGATCGCACAAACTTGCTGGCGTAGCTAACAACTTTAACGTTGCTAGAAATTGATGATGTGCAAGTACCTACATACCTACATGTTTCAAAATATACTTACTTTACTTTTAAAATATAATGAAAGCATTAAAAAAAAATGTAAATGTCTTTCATTAATACCAATCGCTTCATTGTAATTTAACCTTACTGACTTAAATTGAGTTGGTTTACCATTCAAGATTTCATTTCAAAATTGAGTAATTAGGTAAAAAAAGAAAACTTGCCAAGTAAACCAACTCTATTTAAGTCAGTAATCATTAAATAATAGATCTCTTTAATAATTTTGAGGTTCTTCGAAACTACTCTACCTAAAATATTTGATATTTAACATTAATAATACTTAGAACTTGGCGTACTTTTAGATCTCATTACTTTTTACGGCTGACTTATCACGCAAAGGTTTTTCAATATAGAAGAACTTGACTACTTCTTTAACATTTATGTTTTTGTTGTGATTTCACTACTTTTTGCAAAGGTTCTTTTTATCTGGAAAAGTGAGTGGAATAAACTCAAAATGAGAGCCTCATAAGTAAAGTAAGTTTTTAATTTATGCCTTACCACAAGTCCTACCCATCTATCAATTTTCATAAGTTAGAATTGCTCCATTGAAATGATAATAAGTGATAAGAAGTGGGTGGATGAAACGCCCCTGCATAAAAAATTATATGATTTCAACTATTTCTTTGTATACACCTGAAAACGAACCGCTTTACCAAATTTAATAATACTGTACCAAACGGAAGTGCTCTCAATATATTTAATATTGATTGTGTGAAAATGGGTGGTTGCCACGCCCACTGAATGTTAAATCTCAAATTTTTAATTTTCCCTTTGCTAGCATATCAAGTCATATCGCTCTACCAAATTTCATCATTCCACGACAATCAAAAGTGCTCCAAATAATTTATATCAGTTCTATGAAAATGGGCGGAAACCACGCCCCCTGAATGAAAAATATCAAATTTTAAAATGTTTCCTTTGCCTATACTTTAAGCCCTACCGCTGTATTGAATTTTATCATTCTACGACAATCAGAAGTGCTCCGAATAATTTATATCAATTCTATGAAAATGGGCGGGTACCACACGTATACACCACAGGGCCTACCGTTGTGCGAAATAACAAGATTCTACGATGTCGGGAAGTGCTCCATAATTTCGATGATCTGTCAGTAAGTGAGTCAGTCAGTTACGGTTTTTGCAATTTTTGCAGTCTTATATCTCGGGAAACCCTAGTGCTAAAGAATTGAAATTTGGTAAGTTGCCTAAACCTGGTGAGCTTAGCAAATGCTGCGAGTTTGAAGTTTCTGACTTTATTGGTACTGAAGTAAGAGAGGGGGGTCGACAATCGCCTGAGTTTGATCCTGTAAAAAGGGTGTAGTGGCAGAACTTGGCTGGGCACTACCGTGCCCTTTGATTTTTTTTTTTGACCCGAAACCAGTACTTGCTCTTTAGAACACGTAAAGTAGATACAAGGTTAGGCAAAAAGTTATGGACCTTTATAATCGAAGTTATAATTTTTTTAATTGAATATAAATGTGCTATCTCACTGAAATTCGTAGGATGGCGAGAAGGTAAATTGACACTCTACATACAAAATATTTTACCACCTTCACTGACATACAAAACGGCATAACAAGAATTTGAAAATTTGTTACTGTATTCTTATTATGTAAATTGAAGTATTTCAAGGAGAATGCATTGTTACATTGTTTGAACTTGCAGTCGAAACTTGTTTCCAATTGAAGGTTGCACGACCGCTTCGCTTCAAGTCTTAAGGCACAAAACGCAACGCTTCTTCATAATTTTACCATTCTGAGTGATAATTTTGTAAGGAATTGTGTGAATGGGTGTATTAGGGCTGTATATGGCGAAGTCCTTGAAGAATTTGTAATTGATGAACTCGACTCTAACATCTGCCTCAAGAGCAACATTGAAAATGGGACGCTGTGAATTTATAAAAAAAATTAAAAATTAAATACGTATACGCCGTAGTGTACATTTTTTTTTATTTGCTCAAATGCAAACAAATATTAATAATTTAAAAACAAAAGTTAGAAACATTTGTTTTTATTCTCAAAAATAATTTGATCAACATTTTTGTAGGTACAATTTGTCCATAAAGACTCACTAAGAGAAGGTACCTCCACCAATAGAACCGTATTTTTGATTAAAATTATCAAAACAAATATTTCTGGTATTTAAAAAAGTAAAAAGAAACAAGACCTATTTTTCGAAAACTGAACTCCCCAATTATTGACAGAAATCATAATTACCTACAATGTTGCAATCCAGGTAAAGGGAAATATTTTGAATACGGGAATATACCGAACCAAGCACACAATAAAACCTTAAATTCAAAACAATTTCTTCAGAAAGAATTAATAGTTTGCTAAATTTCATATTATGAGCACTTTGAAAGACAAAGTTCAAGTTTTGGTGGTTTGAGCATTCAACCGACTTTGAAATTGTTATTTTGGTAATTAGTATTAACATAAAACTGTGTGACGTTATTCTTTCAAAACGAAAAGAGAACAGGATGAAACTGAGAGAAGTGGTTTAATAACCCGAGAAAATGATGGCCACCACATGATTCATTCATTAAAATGGGCAAAACAAATTTATTGTTATTATTGTACTCTTCGTACTAGAATGTCAGCTTATTAGGCTTGACTATTCTTTATTCCGTCAATTTCATTGAATTTTTGTTGTTGTTGTTCAAAAATTCAATGAAATTGACGGAATAAAGAATGGTCAAGCCTAATAAGCTAACATTCTAGTACGAAGAGTACAATAATAACAATAATAACTTAATAGTCTGGTTCGTTACCGATCTTCCAACCTCTCCCCCTTTGATACGTACTGCGAATTGTAGTCTATCGAAATAAGGTATGGAGAAAAATGGAGGCCGAACAAGACAGAATACTTAAAGGCGCTTATTCAAATGCTGATGCTCCAAATGCATTTTATAAACAAATAACACATCTCGACCTGTGACGTCAGTGGTCTAAAGCACAAGTAGCACAAAATAGTATAATTTCGGTATGACATTTCTTACTTCATACTTTATTCAATCTTTAATTAGTATGCCAGTTTACGACTTCTTAAATTGATCTGTATTTCTTCTTTATAAGGTATTTTCGTCAAGGTCTTAAATTAGTATGTTCACTTCTACTTAAAGTATTCTTAAATCCTTCCTCGATTTGCTTTTTTCAAATGTTTGCTTACCTTCTTTCTTAAATACTTCTTTAATCCTTCAAAAACTGTTCTTAATTTTGAAAGGCGTGGCTCTGGTATTTTTATGATTCTTAAATACTTCTTTTGATCTTCTTATAATAGTATTTAAAATTGCGACACATGATTTGATGGTAGTAGGTAGAAGCGCGCAGCTTAATGGTTAGTGCATTCAACTGAACACTTGGCAAATGCCACCATCGCCGAGCGAAACGGGGCTAATTCCCTGTTAATTTCGAAAGGTGAGCTCCAGCTCATCTTCGCTTCATTAAAGAAAAAGAAGTCAGCAGGAATCGATGGTATATCCAACGTTGTACTGCGACATCTGCCTCAGGAAGCAGTAGACATATATGCCACACTGTTTAACAACGCTCTGAATAATGCATATTATCCAGGGCGGTGGAAGACAGCTGTGGTTCATCCTCTCCCGAAAAAGGGAAAGGACAATTTCAATCCGGCGAATCTCTGGTCGATAAGTCTTTTTCCGAGTATCAGTAAGGTATTTGAGAAAGTTATAAATAGAGCTCTGTCCAAGTGGGCGGAGGACAACAATATCATACCGGACAATCAGTTCGGCTTTTAGGCGGGACATGACACCATTCATGCCGCGTTTAAGCTCGTTTCTGATGTCCAATGGAACAAATCTAAAAGACAGTGTACGGGTGCTTGTCTGGTTGACTTTGAGAAAGCTTTCGACACCGTATGGTTAGAAGGTCTATATCTAAAGCTTGCCAGACTTGACATAAGTAAACCCCTTTTATATATGCTTTATGAAATGCTCAATGGTAGAAAGTTTGTTTTCAAAAGAGGCAATGTAACTTCTACCGCAACCTTCGAAATTAAAAATGGTCTTCAGCAGGGAGCGGTGAACTCACCGATTCTATTCAGTATTTACACCAGCAATCTGATAGGTAGCCTAGCTCATGCCATAGCGTATGCCGACGATCTAATTGCGTACAGAACGGCTCCAACAGTTGAGGTCATCAGAATTCTTTTGCAGCGTGACTTCGACAAGATTCAGCGATATTGTGATGACTGGAAGTTGAAAGTCAACGTCCGGAAATCCGAAACTATTCTGTTCAGAACTCCATTGCATGGAGCCTCTAGGGATACAAGAAAGAACTGGCGCAAGCTGGTGATCGTAGGGCCACATGGACATCCACTGGCGAATAAAAGTGTAGTAAAGTACCTTGGCATCTGGATGGATCAGTATTTGTATTTCGACAGACATAAATGCTGCTCTGACCAGAGCCAGGGGAGCTTTCGCCCCGACAAAACGGTGTTTTTTTAGCAGCCGTCTTGATAGCAGGGCTAAGGTGATTTGCTACATGGCCCTCATCCGGCCAAAGATTGCCTATGGATGCCCGGTGTGGTTTTACGTTGCCCCATCTCAAATGGAAAAGATTCGGGTGTTTGAGAGGCAGTGCCTGCGACGCTGCCTTGGATTACACAGAACACCAGAGTCGGAGTACAAACATTATTATTCCAACGAGGTTCTATACAATGGAGCCAACATTAACAGAATCGATAATTTTATACTCAAGCTGATTCGGGGTCACATTGCAAGAGCGATGTCCTCGGCTAATAGATTAATTTTTGGGACTTACTACCCCAACAACGAATACTTTGAGAGTGTGCGTTTGAACGGTTATATTCCACCTAACGCATTCTTCTATTTAGACAGTCGGGGCTGATACAGGATAAAGAGGCGGTTCCGCTAATCTACCACGTCGGCCGTAGAACTATGGATAGGCGACTTCTTTATGGTCGAGACGTCATCGCACAAGGCGGAGCTGAGCGACTTCGGTTCAGTAGGACTGTGTCTGATAGGGACCGAAGAGATAGAGTGAAGCAGGAGAACCAGTTTTGGTGGCTTAAGTTTGAAAATAGTAATTTTTAAAGTTGGCTCTATAGTTCTGGTCTTGGTCGACTTAAATAGTTTTAGGTTTATTAGATTTAAGTAGGGACAGTCAGGGTGGCACAAAAAAAAAAAAAAAAAAAAAAAAAAAAAAAAAAAAAAAAAAAAAAATTATAAAATAACAAAATCAAACAAAAAAAATTATAAAAACAACTAAATCAAACAAGAAAAAAAAAAAAAAAAAAATTAAAAAAGCCTGCTGTGGCTGTTCTAGTTTTTAAGGTAGTTATAAGTAGTTTTATAGAAGTCTAAGTAGTTTTAATTAGTGTTTAGATATTTTTAGGTAGTTGTACGTTTTATATAAAAAATTAAAATAAAAAATGATATAGATACCAAGTTTTTTCTCAATCTTTCTTGGTGAAAAATAAAACCAGTTAGATTTTAGTATATAATTAGTTCTTAGACCGAAAGGCATTAGTATTAAGAAAATGTTTAACTTAGAGCGCCCGCCTAGGGCCAGTAAGTTTGTTCTAAGATTTTGATAAGTAAGCTAGTTTTTATGAATTTTTGTCTAGCATTAAGATAGTTTTAAGTTGAATATAAAAAAAAAAAAAAAAAAGTGCATTCAAATGCCTCGCCGGAGGTCTTGGGGGTTCCATTCTCAGCCGCGTCCACCATTATTTTTTTTTTTTTCACATTTGATTATTTGGTACCAAATTTGTTGGTGTTTGCTCTGAGCCGAAGCACACATAGATATTACCTATTGGGCAACACAAAAAAAGAGATCGGGATACATACAAATTCAAATTGCTGAAATATGTAAACTTCTTTCAACTGTCAAGAATCAGATTGGCAGAGTAGGTAGCGCACACGAACGGCATGCGGAAAGTACTCGAGTTCGATTCCCGGTGGAAGCACAGGTAAATAAAATGAAAATGTCATACCGATTTAAGAAATAGTTCGGAAGTAATTAAGAAGAATGTTTCAATAAATCAATTTAGCGAAAATGTCATACCTATTTAAAAGTAGTACCGAAGTATTTAAGAAGAATGTTTCAATTTAGCTCCTTTATTCGAAAATGGCATACCTATTTAAGAAGTCGCACGGAAGTATTAAAGAATGCTTCAATAATTCAATTTAGCTTCTTAATTAGGACCGCCCACTTGCGCCTTTTCTCTACTTACTTACTTACTTAGGTCCTCGGACCTATTACGTCCGTGATGTTTCCCTTACGGGACATAGGGCCTCCACTACACCTACGCGCCATCGTGTACGATTTCTTGAATTATATTTCAGCTCTCTCCAACTTTTCCCCAGTCGTGCCGATTCCTGTTCGACCGTTCTTCGCCATGTACTTCTAGGCCGGCCCACTTGTCTTCCCTCCTGTGTGAGCGGGTTCCACTGCATTGCTTGAGATGCAATGCACCGATCGCCTTTTCGAAGCGTATGGCCAATCCACTGCCACTTTCTTCTTCGTATAATGGAGTCTATGGGCTCCTGACCCGTTCTCGCATGAAGTTCGGCATTGGAGATACGGTTGGGCCAGAAAATCCTCAAGATGTTTCGTAGACATCTATTAACGAAGGTTTGCAGCTTCCTAGTGACAATTTCAGTGACTTTCCAAGTGCTGCAGCCGTAAAGCAGAACGGATTCAACATTGGAGCGGAACAGTCGTAGCTTGGTCTTTAAGCTAAAAGAGTTGTTTCTCCATATTTTGGACAGCATTCCGAACGCAGCCTTTGCTTTTCTGATTCGGCTGTTTACGTCCAGTTCAGTTCCGCCACCCGTAGAGATAATACTCCCAAGATATTGGAAATCCTCTACCATCTCTACCGGTTGTCCAGAAATATTTACTTGGATTGATGAGGAAGTTCCAAGGCTGATCCTTTTAGTTTTTGCCGAGTTGATCTTAAGCCCTACGATTTCTGCTTCTCTCTCCACCCTTGTTGTCATTTGATGGAGATCCATGATCCTATGAGAGAGTAAGCATACGTCGTCCGCGTAGTCCAGATGTTTGAGGTGAGATTGCAGAGTCCACTGAATTCCTCCATTTCCATTTGACAAAGCTGCGTGCAGTACGTCACTTATCACCAACAGGAACAGTATTGGTGACAGTATACAGCCTTGCCTAACTCCACTTTGGATTTCAAACTCCTCTGACAGCCTACCTTTGTGCAAAACGTGACACCTGGATCCATCATATGTAGCCTTGATAATAGCAATCAATTTATCTGGGATGCCCCTCCTGTGCAAAGCAAGCCAAATAAATTCTCTATTGACACTGTCGAACGCCTTTTCAAAATCGATGAACAGCAGGTGAAGTGGTGATCGATATTCAACGCACTGTTCGATGATGATCCTCAAGGTGTTGATGTGATCAACACAGGAAGATCCAGTGCGGAAACCTGCTTGTTTGGCGTCGAGTGTGTCTTCGAGGTGGTCTTTAATTCGGTCCAATATTATCCTTGCTATTATCTTGGCTACTGCAGGCAGAACGCATATTCCTCTCCAGTTTTCGCACTGTGTGAGATCTCCTTTCTTTGGGAGCTTGACAATCATTCCTTTTTTCCACTCTTCAGGAAAGCTCTCTGCTTCCCAAGCTCTCTTAATAAGTGGGTGCAGTAGCTCGCTCGATGTCGTTGGGGCTGCTCCTAAGAGCTCTGCAGGAATACCGTCAAGTCCAACCGCTTTGTTGTTCTTCAGTGCTTTGATGGCGGTGATAATTTCTTCTTTACTGGGGGGTACGGTGCGTATTCGGGAAATTGTTACTTCGGGTAGCTCAGTGGGAATAGGGTTCACTTCACTTGCGAAAACGCGGTTTAAAACCGCAGAAAAGTGTTCCCTCCACCTTATGAGTTGGTCCTCATCCGAAATTAGCAGGGATCCGTTTGTGTCTTTAACCAGGTGTTGTTTAGAGCTCTGGACACCAGTGAGCTCTTTGGTAATTCTGTAGACGGTCCTACTGTCACACCTACTAGCGGCTTCTTCTGCTTCTGTAGCCAATGCGTTGATGTAGCTACGCTTATCACGTCGCACACTACGGTGAACTTCCCTCATCTTCATGCGGTACGTAGACTCAAGCTCGTTTCTCCCTGCTGCTGGGGTAGCTGCGATGCGAGCTTTAAGGTGTTTCCTTTCTTCGATCCTTGCCCAAGTTTCGTCGGAAAGCCAAGCACTATTTCTTCCTTGCGCCCGGCCGACTATACTTTCAGCACCGGATATGAACACATTTTTCACAGCACACCAATGATTTTCGATGGATGTGGTTTCCGTGCTGCTGATTGCGTTCAATCCTTGTGAAAGGTGGTCCCCTAGTTGTTGGCGCACTGCAGGATCCTTTAGTCTATCTGTATTAAACTTGGGCATTCGAGTGTTTCCTTGGGATCTCCGAACTGCAGCTGTACGCAATCTTACGGTAGCAATTATCAGATGGTGGTCCCGGGCCATTCCCATGTCAGCACCTCTTCTGTTACGGACGTCCTGGAGACTGCTTCTAAAACGCCGGCTGATCGCGAAGTGGTCAATTTGGTTGGAAGTTGCTTGTCTGTCAGTCGACACCCAACTGACTTTGTGGCACGTCTTATGCTCGAACATGGTCCCTCCAATAACAAGGCCGTTGGCGTTGCAGAAATCGACAAATCGTTCGCCATTGTCGTTTCGGTTACCAACACCATGTTTTCCCATGACATGCCTTAGCCCAGTGTTGTCATTGCCAACCTTGGCATTTAAGTCTCCCATCACCATAACTATATCACCTCGTGGAACGCTATCATAAGCAGCACTCAGCCGGTTATAAAAGGCCTCCTTCTCCTCGTCAGAAGAGAGCAAAGTTGGGGCGTAACACTGTATGATGGTGACGCGACGTACTCTAGTCCGGAACCTGGCTTTCAGGATCCTGTCACCTAAAGGCTCCCAGGAAATTAGGCTTTTGAGAGCTGTTTTGGAAAGCAGCAATCCAACGCCAGATTCCCGAGCGCTTCCAGGTGTTTTTCCGGAATAGAATAGTACAGTGTAACGGGTTGGTGACTTGAACTTCCCCGAACCCAGCCATCTAACTTCACTTATCCCTAAGATGTCCATCCTATACCGCATGAATTCCTTCTCTAGTTGCAGGAATCTGGCATTCTGAGGACCTTCTTTTCCATTGTCAAGAAGCGTCTTCACATTCCAGAAACCAATCTTTGTCCGGGTACAATAGCCAAAAGTCGTCAACGAGTTATCATTAATTATCCGAGGCGTAGTGTTGGTTTCGGTAGCGGGTTGATTTCAGTTACGGAGAATGCTAACCTCCGTAACCTATCCTAGAAAGCTAGGCCTTTTCGCACTTGTAATTTTAGCCTATTTATGTATATTGGGATACATAAATAGTTGCCCGGGGACCACCACGAGGAGGTAAAACAAGCACTTCATCGTGACTGATTGTTGCGCTACTGGCCCAGACCAAGTTCTGAGCAATCAATAGTTTCCCGATCAGGCACGATGCAGGTCTCTACTTAATATGAACTTAAATCCTTTTTAAAGAAGCATGCAAGTATAGATTTAGACTTCCTTCTTTAAGTAATTCTGTGCTAGTTGTGAGCGGTGGAGTGCGTAGTGCACACGACTGCTAAGACTGAGCAAATCTGATATGCGTGGGTTCGAATCCTATGGTGTGCATAAAAAGTTTTTCAAAAAAAATTGGATTAAAGCTCAGCACCACAAAAAGGAGATTGATGAGTGCAAAAGTGGCAAAGCACGAAACAGCTATATCTCCAGCTAACCAATTGGTGGTAACGCCTTTAAGTTGTTGTTCAAAGTCTTGAATTATTAAAACGAAAATCTGTATTTCCTAATTTTTCACTTAAACAGGCCCTGAATAGAAAAGGACATAAAATAGGCGTAGAGGCACCAATATTTTTGTTTTAAAAAACGTACATATACGAAATTTAATTAAAAAATAATAATTTTGTTTATAAAACACTCAATTATTAATAACATTTTCAGGCATTATCTTTGCCAGACTCATTCAACTCCACCGCTAAAGCAAGCATCTCGTAAACAAATTTTACTACTTAGCTCATAAACTATTCTTTTCTTGTTTTTATGATGATAAATCAAAGGTAAATTTAATGGGGGACAAATATTAATGTTTGCTATAAAATTTATTTTCGTATTTTGTTTGTTCTTTCTTTGGCATAATTACTTATACTTGGTTACATACAACAACAACAAAAAATCATCCCAAAAACGAAAACAAAAATGAATCCCCAGAGTAGATACACACCCAACCAACACCGTATCCGCACACATCTCTTCTCATAAAATTTTGAACACATCATAAAATCCTTATGGTAACCAATTTCATATCTCCCATTGTTGGGATCAAATATTCAAAAGTACTAAATCGTATATCCCATTTCCTTAACTCCGGCATTCGAACAGTTGTGGGAAGCCGGGAGGCGGAAGGTCGGTACGCGGTAACAAAAGGAAGCTGAAAACTTTCTCAAGGACAATGGTAAGAACGTAGGTACATATGTATATTGAGCAATATTCCTCCTGTAAGAAATAAAAGGACAAAATAGAACAAGAACAATGCAAGCTTGAATGGATATAAGAAAACGAATTGAATTTCCTTAACAACGAACGAACACACAGTCAGGAAAAAAAAAATTAAAATTCAATTCGAAATGAAAAATTGAAAATCATATCCTTTAATAGGAGCGACCAACTTGTATTCGTATTATGCTCCTCGTATATGTATAGTCAGCCTCTACAGCACACAAGAAACAACAAGCAATAATCTGAAAGACGTATAATATGAACCTAACCTATACCTCTGTCTGTATATAGGTACAATACACATACAACAGACTTTCAGGATTCATTTAGGATGTTATAGAATATTTAGAGCAATTTTCGTGAATTTTTAAATTTCAATTGAAGCCACGGAAACGGATGAAAACCGATTTTGCTGCACATCGTCTATTATATATGTATAAGCTGGGTAGTGTTCTCATATTATAAGTGTATCCTATAGGAACTAAAAAAAACACCATCAGAATCAAATTTTAATAATTTGGAAAGAACAACTCTGCGGCAAAACTTTCAAGATCCTAGATTCTAAAGTTTAATCCACATAAACATATCAATGCACTGCAACTGCAACTTTTGATTGAATTTTTTTTTATTTTTCGAAAATATGCTCTTCGACTACAAAAATACTTACATACATTATAGGAATATATTGTAATAATTTGAAAATGGAAAATATAGCTTGAACGAACAAAGTTTTCATCGGCTGCTGCTGCACCCAAAAAGCATAGACAAAGTTTCGTCTATTTCAAGTCGAAAATTGTTTTTTTTTTTGTATTGAAAAACTATCGTTGGAATCCGATTGGGGATATACGTACATAAATAGAGATAAAAGAAAATCTATAAGAAATATTGGAGTTTTAAATTTTTTTGCATTTATAACTTTTTGGATAGCAGAATCTTAGTTTGAATAGTGTGAATTGGTAATATGATGATCACAACACTTAGAGAAAAGCTTATGTCATACAATTCACACGAGCCAAAATTAACTAACCGCATTTCCCAATTCGCTGGGTGACAGAAGTTGTTTAATCTTATAATATAGTCTTATAAAAATGCATCGCCGAAATGTATGTACGCGCATAACTTCCGAACGGCTGGCATTAAATTGGATAATTCTTTATTGTTTGTACTCGTTATTGTAGGGAAAAGGTTTGTATAAAAGAAAATTAAAGCAAAATCGAGGAGGATTCTTTTTTAAATCTTCTAACATGAAAAGTGAATGAGACAGATCTTCAATATAATAATAAAACATTGACGTCCAGTTGTTTAGCCAGCAGTTCTAAACTTCAAATAGACCATACGTCATACATAATGACTTTAAATCCAAACTTTGTTTTGTGTGTTTTGACGTGCGTTTAAGGGTATCGTAGTGGCGTTACAAAATGACATATCAGCGGAAGAGTTTTCAATGAGAAAATTCCTGTTGACACTTCTACTGACCTCATTTCTGTTCCACCAAATTTTGTTTCAATTTACAACGTCAAAGGAAGAATTAATATCAAAAGTGTTCGTAAACATTGGTGTGAATTATAAAAACGATGCTTGGCTAAGCGAACGAGCAATTTTAAGAGTTAAAAAAATAATGTCGATGGTTTAAATATACAAATTCAGGGTCAAATTTATGGAAAAATGTATTCATTTAAATCGATCGATTCCATTATCGATTCAAATTATCAATCCAATTGAATTCTTATATTCTTTGGATTTGCCAGGATTACCGCTCAACAATTTACAGCAGGTTGGATCTGTGATAATTATGTCACGCAATCTGAATCAGCCAAAATTGTGTAACTCGAGGTTCGGCAAACCATCGGAGCTCACGAATACGTACATCAGTACATTAGTTATGGTCGACTTATTTATTTGTAATTTTATTTCATTATGTGGTCGTATTGTAAACAGATAATTTTTTCTTTTATTTTTTTGTCATTAAGTGCGTAGATAACGTGTGAAATTTCCGTTACTTTTTAATTTGACGGGTTAATCACTTTCGATACATCAAACATGTCAACTATTCATAATCCAACTGATTTGAATTTACCGGAAGTGTATAACATTTCTTTGGTCCGCGAATGTACACCACTAGTGTGATGCCGAGGCGGGAATAAACAGTAAGGTCATTCAGGAATTTCTAAAAAATTCACGAAAAAAAAATGGCGGTACGAAGATCGTCGGGTCAGCTTGTTTTGACTAAAATGAGTTTTAGGTTCACAATTCTCGATTTTCATTGTTTTTCTTTATAATTCGATTTTTCGTTCGATATAAGCCATTTTTGGAGTTAGGTTTTTTGAACCCTTAACGCTACCTGATTTTGTTCAGATTTTTTAAATTAGGCATAGGTATGTAAAAGGCGTTTTTTGAAGTTTTAAAACTGTAAAAAATACAAATATTGGTTTTTAAATAATATCTTTGATGTCAAAATCATCTGTGGAAAAAGAAAAATCAATTTGTATCTCGTTTATCAGAATAAAATTCTAAAAAAAAAATAAATCTAAAAAAAAGACGTCTTTCGACATTTGTTTGGATAAATTTCATATCAAAAAATGTTTTAGAAAAAAATTTCTGGAATGGTAGTGCTAAAATTATTGAAAAATGCGTTTTTAGAGTGTTAGGGTTTTTTTTTTTTGATTTTTTCTTAGAAAATAATGGGTACAGAATTTTTTCTTTCACGACAAATTTACTATAAATTCACGACAATTATTGGCATTTCTTTTTTTTAGATTTTTTTTTGAGGGTGGGTAGTGCTAACTTTTTGACAACTTTCCATTTAAATTTAACTGACAAAATGGATGAATGGATTTTTATTTAAACCTTTCATTTAGCGTGTTTTGGACAATCCTCTTTTCTCTACACAACACACACTCTCTACACTCTACACGAAAAAGACAGAAAATACTTTATTCGTAAGAGCAAAGACAAACAGTGTGCAATATCACATTAATACAAAAACACTTTATGTCCATGTTTTTTTTCAAATCTTTGCCGCTAATGAAAAAAGTGTTAAAATCTTTTAAGTGTAAAATTTAATAAAATTCAATATTCTCTACAAGATTTCTTGAAAAAAACTGATAATTTTCGAGATATTTGAAAAAGTGTATATTTCTATTATTCGTTACTCTAAAACCGTTATGATTCAGTTGTTACCAAATTCTGATCACCCATGACCTGGCTTTTCAAGAGTTCTAGTTTGCACGATTGATAATGGGACACCCTGTATACTAAATAAAAAGTAATTTCAATGTTTTTTTTTTCAATAATGAGAAAGTCGAAACTATGAAATCGTTCTTTGGGAACAATCGTTTTTTGCTTAAAAATGATCACACTAATTAATTTAAAAACACACATTTTGTAATCAAAATCACCTTAACAATTTTCAATTTAACGCTCTTTTTTTAACATTTGTATGTAAAGTACTGTTATTTTTGGTTTTAGGAACATAATTTCTTCAAGTTTTATAGAAAGTAGTTTCACACCAAGTTCTAAAAAAAAATTAATCAAATTTAAAATTCAATTTTGAAATATGAAGTTTTCAGACAAATTAAGATTTATTTTTAGAAATTCCATAAAACAATTGTCAACAAATTTGGTAGGTTTAGGTAGGTACACAGCATAACAACAGTTACTGGACTATTGTTTCGGCACAAAAAAACCTTTTTATTGCCAAGTCCAATGGCCACAGCACAAATCAGTTACAGAATGCAAAAAATAGCACATTAAAAAATTGGTTCAGCAGCAACTCGATGGCAACCAAATGTCTCAAAATAACGAGAGGTTTTGCTTTAATTTTTATTCAATTTAAGTAGATTTAGTTTCTAGCTTTAAGTATTGATATAAGTATAATAGGATAATTTTATTAAGGTTGTAAGTTAATTTTAAGAACAAAAATGAAAGTTGCCGAATGGGCCAATTGACAGATTAAGAGTGAAATTGAAAAAAAGGAGGAACTCACAAGGTAGTGAATTCGAGGCGAAGTTGGTTGCGGTTCACCAGCTGAACACATTCCACAACCCAGTATTATGAATAATGCTGGGTTTCGGATGCGCTCAGATGGTGGAACCGGCAAGCACAACCTTTAAGGCCTACTGTGCATGCGTATTGCTAATGTTGGCCCTCCGCGCAGACTCCTTGCAAGGAGTTGCACGGAAAGGCACAACAGGTTGCAATACGCATGAACAACTATATTTATCCGTGTGTTTGGATTAAACACGATAACTCCATACAAAAAATTCCCCTTCAACGCCCACTTTCGATCAGGCTAGAGTCTACACGATTTGACCGATTTGCTTCAAATCTGGTACAAATATGCATTGAATTAAAAACAAATGATTCTCTTATTTTTTAAAAAAAGATTTTTCAACATTTTAATACAAATTAAAAAAAAATACCCCTCGATTTTTACCAATTTTTTTTTTCAGTATTTTAAGTTATTTTTTTATATAAAATTTCTCTTTTCTCTTGTTCTCGCAGGAAGAACATATCATCCCCCTCCTATACGAAATTTTCTTTTTTTTTATCGCACCTATAAAAGCTCTAGCTTTTTGTCGCATTTTTTGCAAATTGATCTGTAGAACACATTATATGAGTAGGTATAACACATGTTTACCATATTTACAAATCGGTGTTCAGATTGCTGGAGAATTTTAACTTCACATGTAATGAAAGGACTATACAGACGATCTTAATGTGAAACGATTCTATAAAAGATATAATTTCATAGAATTCGATATCTATAAAACTTTCAACATTTGCGTTAAACAGAATTTGTATTTTATTGGAATATTCTGTCAAGGAATGAAAATTCTTCGTAAATATAAATATGATGATAAGTTAATATACAGGGTGTCCCATTAACAATGGTCCAAACTGAAATTGGTGATAGGCCAGGTGATGAACTATCAGAATTTGGTAACTTTTCCATACCGAATCATAGCGGTTCTCGAGTAACGGCTATTTTTTGAAATTTGAAAAGAATCTAACTCTGAACCAGATTTTTGCTCACCCTGTCCATAATTGATTTTTGTTTTTTACAAATTTTGCATTAAAAAATTCACTTATAGTTTCACTAACTTTACTGAGTAAAATATTTTTGATTGGCATCACCATTTGCCTACAAATCATTAGTTAATATTGAACTTTGCCAAAATTAATTTTTGACCTCAATCTTCTGATGAGCCCCCTGAATAAAATTCGTATGGCTCAATACAGGTTTTATATTTCAAAAATTGCCTATTTTTCTGTAGTTTCAAAAAAGGTATTAAACTTGCCAAAGCTATTTTTAAATAGACAGTTATAACCGTTTGAACCCAATCAAACAGGTTCAAAATCAAACAAAAATAAAACATTTTTGTTCAAATATTTCGATAAAATTAGAATTTCACTTCAAATATAACTCCGAAAGAGCTGAATTTTGGTGGAGATCTTCGTTTTAATGTCATACGCATTTCTTAAATAAATACATTAAATTTTGACAAGGACTTTTAATTTTCTGTGGTGAAAGAGTATAAATCCAGTATATTTGAAAATTTTACGAAAACCATCAGGTTTTTTAAGAAGTGTCTTTGGAAAACATGTAGCTTATAAAATTCTACAGAAAAAAGATTAACTTCTTTTTTTCGTTGGAGCAAGAGATTTTGAGAAAACGGGGACAAAATGTGATTTTATACTTTGATGTGGTATTTTCCACACCGTTGCATTTGCGCACATTTGTCTCAAAATTTATTGGTCTTACGGAAAAATGTATCCTAATGGATTTTTTAGAATGCTATAAGCTACAAGTTTTCCAAAGACACTTCTTAAAAAAGCCGATGGTTTTCGAAAATTTTTCAAAAATACTGGATTTATATGCTTTCACCACAGAAAATAGAAGGTCCTTGTCCAAATTAAAGGTATTTATTTAAAACATCAAAACGAAGATCTCCACCAAAATTCAGCTCTTTCGGAGTTGTATTTGAAGTGAAATTCTAATTTTATCGAAATATTTGAACAAAAATGTTTTATTTTTTTTTGATTTTGAACCTGTTTGATTGCGTTCAAACGGTTATAACTGTCTATTTAAACATAACTTTGACAAGTTTAATACCTTTTTTGAAACTACAGAAAAATAGGCAATTTTTGAAATATAAAACCTGTATTGAGCCATACGAATTTTATTCAGGGAGCTTATCAGAAGATTGGAGTCAAAAATTAATTTTGGCAAAGTTCAATATTAACTAATGATTTGTAGGCAAATGGTGATGCCAATCAAAAATATTTTACTCAGTAAAGTTAGTGAAACTATAAGTGAATTTTTTAATGCAAAATTTGTAAAAAACAAAAATCAATTATGGACAGGGTAAGCAAAAAACTGGTTCAAAGTTAGATTTTTTTCAAATTTCAAAAAATAGCCGTTACTCGAGAACCGCTATGATTCGGTATGGAAAAGTTACCAAATTCTGATAGTTCATCACCTGGCCTATCACCCATTTGAGTTTGGACCATTGTTAATGGGACACCCTGTATATTTTGTCTTGTGTAGTAAAAAAAGTTTTTGCATTACCAAGTCATGAATTAAACAAAAAAAAATGCCAGAGGAGACACTCTATATTTCTCTCTACACTCTCTAGAACATCTTCACTTTTTCTAAAAACTTCAACGTTCAACTTTGATATTAAATTACTTTGCAGGAGAGCAATAACTTCTGCAAAGATTTACACGCACAAATAATATGAATACTAGTATTTTCACGATATGCCCCTAACTACCATCCATGAACCTACCTACCTACTTGGAAACTGCTTTTGCCATTTGAAAGGAATCCAATTTAACATAATAAACAGCATACCCATCTTCGCCATAAATTATATATATTTCAGACGAGATGGCGACTCTTAATTTAACAACAACAATAAAAATGAAATAAAATATTTTCCATTATAATATTTGAATTTTAGTTATTTATTCGTGGGCAACAAAAAGTCTTTATACAGTTACAGGCACTTAAAAATTTAATTACACATACAAGACATAAATAAATAAAGGGTGGGCCATCTAGTGGGTTCTTTTTAAATCATAGGTTATTTTGACACCGACAGCTGTTTCCCGCTCATAATCTTGACAGAAAGTCATTATCATAACTCCGCGTAACGAAATGAGACGCTTTACGCTTTAACAACGTTGGGAAATATTGAAAACTTATTTCTAAACTGAGTGCTGTGTAGCCCAAACAGTGTGTTTTTGAAAAGAAGTTTTGGTCGAAATGAAGCACCCATTCGCGTGCCTGCAATGTTAACAAAATTGGTGCATCTGGGGATCAGACTCCACTGAGTGACAGTTTGGTTCGGATTGTGGAGTGCTGGCATCATTGGATCACTTTTCTTCGATAATGAGGCTGGAAATAACGTTTCGGTCAACGGTGGGCGTTACAGAGCCATGTAAACCGACTTTTGTTTTACAGAAATTGAAGACATATGGAATTTGGACGACCTCTGGTTCATGCAGAATGGCGCGTCACATGCCAAAATCGATCTTTGGGGCACCAAATTCCCAAATCGTGTTATCAGTCGTCTTGGCGATGTCTATCTACCGCATCGGAGCTGCGATTCGACCCCTTTGTTTTTTTTTTTTTTTGTGGGGAACCGTGAAGGAACGATGTTATGCCCACAATCCGGAAATGATTCAAGCATTTAAGGCCAACAGGTATCATCCAAGCAATCCGTGAAAAACGCCCGAAACCATCAACTAGGTCTTGGAAAATTGGACAGACAGGATGGGCTACTGATGCGAAGCCAGCCGAGGCAGCATTCCATAATTAATGGGAATGCTTGCTCCTATTTATAAAACCATACTACAAACAATTTAATTTTATTCATTTTATTGAGTTTTTAAAATGAAACTTGTAATTGGCCTACCCTGTTTGCATAAATTCATTTCTTTTCATCTTTTAATACAAATATTTTTTTTTTTCAGTTCTGTTCTGTCGAAAGTAGTGTCTGTCGCGATGCCTTTTAATCTTAATCACTTTCTTTGAAATACTGATGCTGCTGCTCAAAACTATCGCTAAGCTTTTATTTTAAATTTCTGTTGCTAAATAAAATAATCTCCCAGACACACTGTGATTAGCATCTTTATGAGACAGCGCATGTAATTTTACTAAATCAAGTATATCCTGTTGCAAAGAGCATCAATCTCGGAAGAAGAAGACGAAATGACATCTTATATTCGCTCGCATATTCTTTGAAAGAAAACTCTTAAAAGGATCGGAGCTTCACTTTGGTGATGGAAACGGCGAAGAGGGTCTCATCGAAAATCAGTGAGGCGTCTTCTTTTATTTTTTTTTTTTTTTTTTAGCGACGGTCGCGTCGTTGTTCTCGTTGTTGACGGTTTTAATTTAATTTCTTGTTGAATAATAAATCTACCGAGAATTTCGCTCCTTTAGTTGTTTCTATTTTTATAAGTTTAGTCCTGAATAGATTTTTTTTTGTATAAGGACCCTAGAGTACCAACCAACATTTTAACGGAGACGAATATTTAATCGGAAACAAAAAATACATTTATGTAGAAATCATGTGCTTTTATTCTTCGAGACTTGTTTCGGACAGGATTCAGAAAACAAAAGGAAGAACTTAATATTTGTTATTTTTTTCATCGTTATAGGTATGTGCTGTTGATGCACCATATACTCAGTGTGGTTACATATAGCAAAGTTTTCTTTTGCATGTGACACATGTAAATGTTACATAAAATGTAACATCAAATGGGTCTATTCGCTATATAGAAGACATGTGCTTTTATTATTTTTTTTTGTTTGTCTTTTCTCTGTGACAAATATTCAGAGCATTTGCATAACAATATTATTTCTTGGCTCTTTTACATATTCAGACAACATTATTATTTTGGTTGAATGCAAGGTTGGATAAGGTATACAAAAAAAAAAAAAAAAAAACACTCAGGTAGAAAGGTAAAACTTAAATTATTTTTGTTTGTCTAGAAAAATGGATAACGTTGACATTAGGTCATGAAAAATATTTGTTTATATGTTATGGCTCAATCTTTTGATTCTGAAATATTTCTCTAAAGCTAGGTACTTCTCTCAGTGCTACTCAAAGTAATTGTTTTGTAGGAACTGAAATAGAAAAAAAGCATTGGAATTCTATAAGAGATAGATATTTACCTACATAGGTATGAGTTTTTGAGATTTGCAAACCTTCTTCTTTATTGCAAGAAGATACGAATATCTGAAGCATATGGAGAGCAAAATGGAATTTGGTGTTGTTTTATGGTATACAAATTATTATTTTTGTTGAGGTGAATAAACTGTTAAAATAAATTGCCCGACTTGGTACAAAATTTTTTTTTTTAATTTTATTCAACCCTTTGTAAATTAAATTAACAATTGGAAATTTAATTTATGCTTTTGTATATGAAATTCAACCTTTTACAAATTAAATACATTTTTTTAAAAAAAGGTCGAGTGGTCAAAATGTCAAATTTTCGCTCGACATTATAAAACTTCGACTTGGCAAAATGTCGCCTGCGTTAAAAAAAGGTCGAGCAACATGTCGTCTTATCGATATTTTTTCTTTTAAGATATCGACTTTTATATAATCGACTTTCATAACGGGCGATTGAAGACGATGTGAAACTAGCCAGTGAGAGATTTTAACCATCGACATTTTGATAGTCGACATTTTGATAAAATTTTAAAAGCATCGAATTTCAAAATCTCGACAGAAATAATGTCGACTCGTTGAAAGATCGACTGAAAAAAATATCGAAACAAAAAACTAGACCGATTTTTAAAATGCAACTATCAAGCTGTCGACTTTTAAAATATCGATTAACAAAGTGTCGACTATCAAAATCTCGATTACTAAAATGTTGATACAGTCGATATTTTGAAAGTCGATATTTTGAAAATCGCATTTTCAAAAATTGTTCTAGTTTTTTTTTCGATATTTTGTTCAGTCGGTCTTTTAACCGGTCGACATTTTTTCCGTCGAGATTTTGCGATTCAAATTGCTACATAAGTCACTAAAAAAATAATAAAATAAAATATAATAACGATTATTTACGATAGTAAAGGGTTCCAAGTATGTGTACAAAATTAGTGCCAGCTTAAATCTCTAACTTTGGCCACTGCATTGACACAAAAATTTCGCGATGCACTTAATTAACATTATCTCTCAAGTCGAACCTATCAGACTGATTTTAATCGAGTTTCGATATTTCTTTTTGTACTTCCCTAGAGTGTACCTACTTGAGTCCACATTATAGTAGAATTGGACCATTTTTTATCTGTCCGTTAAGCGCTTCAAAACTACTGTTTTTACAGTTTTTTTTGCCTTCAACACTGTATAGCAACAAAAATATAACACCAGAACGTTGGAGAATTTTAAAACAAACTAATTGTGTTGATGTTTTTTTTTCATAAGTTGCATATTATCCAAGTTAGGGGCCAGTTATAGCTATCATTGAAAACCATCATTGAAAAAGTTAGCTGTTGATTTTGAGACCCTTGGAAAGTTTAATCATTCAATATTTTAATGCAGAAATATAGCTTACGACTTCCAAAATTATTTGTCCTCCAAAAAAATTCATTTTGACCCATATCTTCCCCAGATCGTAACTTTTAATTTTTTCAATGATCATGGGTATGGTAGTTCATCATTGAAAAATTAAAAGACATTTTATGAGAAAAGTTGTGCAAAATTGAATTTCGTTTTACCTAGAAATAATTATTAAGTCAATTAGCTTTGCTTTGGCATCAAAATTATCATTTATTTTTTCTTCGAAACCTCTCAAAATTGACAATTAATATTTTCAATGATGGTTTTCAATGATAGCTAACTGGCCCCTTATATAGGAAAATTACAAAACAGGGATTACACGTTTTGATTTTTCCTGCATGTAATGTATTCATAAACACACCACACATTGAATTGTATAAAGTGAACGCACCCAACCTAATGTAGTTAACAAAGAACTGTCATTTAGTAGTAAGTAAGAGAGAACAATAAAGAAACATTGTTATACCGGCAATCAAACAGCACACATCTCTTTTAATATACT
Source organism: Melangyna quadrimaculata (assembly GCA_949320155.1). Lineage (NCBI taxonomy): Eukaryota > Metazoa > Arthropoda > Insecta > Diptera > Syrphidae > Melangyna > Melangyna quadrimaculata. Next base: position 152,825,692 of record OX439484.1, read on the forward strand.
TCACTGCAAATAGCGCACCTTTTTGAGCGCGATATCGTTGTTGTTGTTTCTATTATTTATATCATTTCTGATCGAATCCCACAAAAATCTAAAAATCTATATGTAACATCAGCATTATGCTTCAATTTTATCTTAATATGCCTAGACTATTAGGTTTTCGAGATATCCTAGTCTAAAAGTGCCAAAAATCAATTATTTGCTCCGTAAACATCATTACGGCATCTGAAAGACCTTTTCTTTCTCTCAAAAAAAAAATTGTAAATTGGAAAATGTTGTTATATTGATACTTATTGCACGCAGAGAAAACGTTCACTGCCTACCTACACCTTTAATTTTTTTTGTTAAGGTCATAACAAAAAAAAAAAACAATTGTTGGAAATTTGCCACGCTTCTTCAAGGCACTTACTAGAGAGATCATGAGTTATGACAACAAATAATGTTAGCAATTTTCATTTGCATTTCTGTTGCCTACACATATTTCTCTTCGACCTAAAGGACTTGAAACATAAATGGGGGCCATTTTTGATAATATGCGCTAAATTTTTGTCATGCTTTAGTTATAGACTTCGAAGGATACAAGTAATTGAAATACCAATTATTTGTTATTCTGTAGAGTTATTTCTAAGTGAAAACTCGCGGCACTCTCTGTCTCTATAGTACTTCCAAAAATGCTACAAAAATAATACCTATAGTTAATACACATATGCAATTTGTACAACTGCGTTTTTCGAATCCGATTGATGATTTCTACATAAAATGAAAAAAACCTTTTTTATTTTGAAACTATCCCACATTTCAAATCCAAAAAGAAACAAAAGTTGTAGGAAATTTAATTGTTCATTACCCTTTTTTCAAAACTAATAGGTTATCTCAACTTTATATGACCAATGCATAAAATTAAGAAACATAATGAAGGCTAGGCCTTGAAAAAAATTGAGGGGTGAAATAATAGGCCCTTCCTATAAATTGTTGGTACTGAAATCCAGCCAGGGCTTGCCAAAAGTTTTTCTCGTCTAGATTTTCCCTACTGAAAACTTCCTAGGGCCTTCACTAAACTAGACAGAAACTTGGAATTAATGTATTGATGAACTATGTATTGTATATCTTATGCTTATATGATATTATAAAAACTAAAAGAAAGTACCTTGTTTCTTTTCATTATTTGCCAGTTCCCGATCTAAAAATAAATAAAAAAATAAACAAACAAATAAAATACAAGAAAAAACAAAACATAGATAAATAAATTATATTAAATTTAGCAAAAAATAAATTCTCCCGGCGACAAAATCAAACTGCGAAGAATAATAGTTGAAAAATAATCCATAAAGTAAAATGCCAAATAAAATCCCCATCAATGATAATATCGTTTTATTTTGTGTAAGAAAAAACATATTTAAATTATATCGAACTCCTTAAATTAAAAATCATTTTTGTTTACCCTTCAAGGACCTTAAGTTAAAATGTCACACCCAATATTCATCATTATTTCATTAAAAAAATAATTTGATTATGTTTTTTCTTTTAACTTACGCCTGACAAAGAATAAATGCAAAAAAAAAGGTAAGCCAATTAAAGAAACGAAACGAAAATTTCTCTCTAATTAAGGACCCGATGATATTAAATGCAACAAAAAAGAAAATAACTTTAAAGTTAATTATAATGATAAGGTGAAAGGTAGCGATTATTTTTTGTCCACCAACAGAAACTCTGTTTTAGGTTAATTAAAAAAATATAATGAAGCGATACAGGAAGTTATAATTTAAAGATATAAACAAAAAATATAAAAGGCGCAAGCTATTACACAGTTAAATTCAATTCAGTCAAAGTAAAGTAACATTATTCAATTTAAGCCTTTTTTAATGTTTTTGGTTGAGGAGAATAATGGTAAAGGAAAATTCGGTCCAGTTGTCCCAGGGATATAATAAAATAAAATAAATAAAATGTTCTATAGCTTTTGAATTTATTAATGGAAAACGACTAAATGTTATTAAAAAAATTAAGAAGATTTTTTTTTTAAACAAAAGCTAAAAAAACATCCAACTTATACTTCAAGGCCATTAAATCCCGGCTTGAAAAATGCCAAGTTTCTGTCTAGTTTGGGCAAGGTCCTAGTAGGTTTTCACTAGACGACGAAAACTTGTCAGATACTTGAAATAGGGCTGTCCACGAGACAAGACTCTGCAAGACTTTTGTCAGTCTCATATCGGTCTCGTAAAAATCGAAAATTTGCAGTCTCGTGTTGGTCTCGTATAATTAAGTCTCGTCTCGGTCTCGTCTCCGAAAAATACGATTTCCGGGCAAGCTGATGATTATTGGAACGAATTATTTTCGATTATAGTTTGAATATGTGCAGGAGAAAAAAAATATTTAACTGAAATTGGATTTTTTAATTTATTAGACTCTTTAAATTTCGGTCCAAATATACAGTCTCGTCTCGGTCTCGTCTTGGTTGCTTAAAAGGCACTCTCGTCTCGTCTCGTTCTCGTCATGCGAGACCGAGACTTTTTTCGTCTCGTGACCAGCCCTAACTTGAAAGCCCTTGCTGGATTTCAGTGCCAATAGTTTAGACGAGGAAAACTTTTCAAACACAAACAGGCCCTCCATAGTAAAAACTTTTTGGACATGTTTAAATGCCTCTTGTACACAAAAACAAACATTTTATAAGCATCTCTCTTTCCTTTGTCTTCTTTTTCATATCAAACTTACATACATAAATTTAAAAAAATTGCCCCAAAAATGTATACAACAACAAACAACTTTTACTTTTACAATAAAACCTTATCAGCAGGCCTACTGACAACATAGGTGCCTGCCAGGCGACTGAGTATACCCTAAGCGGACCTTGAGCGGGACACGTTACCCAAAAAGGGAGTAAAAACCCTTGACCCACGAAGCGGGCCAGGAAAGGTACTTTTAAGGCTCTCCCAAACCGACGCAAAATATTTTTTTTACGATTAAAATTTTTCTGTTGTTTAATCAATTTTGATTTTTTGCGGAGAAGTGCATTTCTGCTTTTGAAGTCGGATAAAAAAAACCCGCGCAGAAAAACAATCTAGCTTTCGACAAGACACTTGAGTGTTTTATATGCATAGATTCCGGCAAGGGCAAGCAAAGGCTAGAACAAGGGCTTTGGCAATTATGAACCCTTTTGCCACGTCGGACAAAAAAAAAGTTGGCGTATGTGGGACATGATGCCGCGAACTTCCGTTCTCAGTCCAATGCGCTACCCACTGGGCCAACTCGCTATACAAAAATTCAGGCTTTATGAAATTGGGCCCCAATGAAAAATGGCACATGCAGAAAATGAAAAATTTGGGGCTTTTTTTATAATTAAAATAGAAAAATACCCCCAAACTTATGAAAAATGGCCCCACACAAAAAATTGCCCAAAAATTAATATAAGAAGCAACAATTTTATATTTTTTGTGTGGGCCATTTTTCATAAGTTTGGTGTTTTTTTTTTTTTTCATAAGTTTTCATTATAAAAAGAAGCCACAGATTTTTCATTTTCTGTTTGTGCCATTTTTCATTGGGGCCAAATTTCATGTAGCCTGAATATTTGTATAGTGAGTTAGACCAAATGGTAGCGCATTGCACTGACAAGCAGAAGATCGCCGGATCAAGTCCACCTACGCAAACTTTTTTTTTGTCCGACGAGGCCAAATCCCTTGTTCTAGCCTTTACCAACCCTTGCTAGCTCCTTGCCAGAATCTATGTAAAACTCTCTTGTGCTTTGTGGAAAACTAGATTGTTTTTCTGCGCGGATGTTTTATCCGACCTCAAAAGCAGAAATGCACATCTCTTCGCAAAAAATCAAAATTGATTGAACCCATATATTCAAATAATTTACATTCATCAAAAACTTTGAAATTACTTTTGATTGATATTGATGTAGAAACTTTCTTCGAATAAATCTGTTTGCGTATTCAGTGCTGATGTTTTCATGTTTGATTTCATTAGCGTACAATGAATGATTTCTTATCTAAATAGATAGCAAAGTTCTTCTGATTAACTAACCTTAAATGGAAAGATACTCAAAACAAACTTTAAGCAAAGTAAACTAAGATAAACCAACCGTCTTAATTTCATTCAGTGTTGCTCTTTAATTAGGTCAAACCGATGATGATGATGATAATGATGATGCCAGCTATAGGCAAATTGCTTCGATTCACGTAACACAATCTGTCTATCCTGCTTCTTTAAATGTTCGATGTAAGTGCAAGTTGGTGTAGCGACCTACCTATGTATATCTACTAAACTAAGATACTTAATACTCTTACGAAAGTCCTATTGATTTATGCTCCTACCTGTACAGAACCAATTAGAAGATTGTTTGCACCATAGGACTTAGGGAAGTAAATGGGAGGGGAGGGGGAGGAGGTTGGTATTCTATTCGTGATCGGGCTAATTTATTACTTAATTTTTTCGGCATTACGTAAACATACTCGGACATACCTCCAACTAAGCTATAGAATCCCCTTGGGGATATTAATAAGTTCTCTATTAAGTCTTACACTTTTTTCTCTATTTATGCCAGTTTCTCAAGGTACGAGTCGAGTATCCTGATGAACAAAAAAAAAGCTGTTCTTATATTAAATGCTATTGGAGAATATTCTATAACTTTACAAGTATCTTTTCTTATCACGAAATTGAATTTATTCGTGCAGAATGAATGAATTCTCCATAGGTATTCATTTACTGTTGGTATTTTGTGTTTGTACGAAGTTCCTTTTTTTTTTGTTGATCAAATAATGGTCAAGACTTTATTTCTTCATTGAAGTTTTCTCGCAGGATATTTTCTGTTAACTACATCATGCAACCAATTCCTTACCCAAATTCCACTTCTGATCATTACAGTCTATCGGTTTGATGAATCTATTGAATTGAACTCTTGTTTAAATAACAAATTCAAAGCTTGAATTACTTCAGATCATTTATACAGTAGGGAAGAAGCACAAAAGCCATTTATGCCACTGCGCTCTCCTGGATGCTGATGGCTGAACTTCAACTTATTATTAATTTTCAGATGAAAGAACATTTTACTAGGGTGGTTTGGGTCATGGCATGGTAATGGGCATGAGTATGGCTTCGTCGTCGTTGTTGGGGAAATGATTTTGGAATAATAATATCTTTGATGTAATTAATCGAGTAGAATATAATTGTATCAACAGAATGTTTAATTGAATGTGACAGAAATATATACCATCAGACAGAGAGCATCGAACAAGAATTAAGTAATTCCTTTTAAGAGTTGTTGGGGATTTTTGTGGAGAAAACATTAAATAGCTAAAATCATTTAAATTATTTGCTTGTAAAATCTTGGTAGAAGTTTTTGGATTTGTAAGGAATAAATCGATTTGAAGATTTTAATGAAAAATTTTAAGTTTGACGATCGATTTAGAAGGACAAACAAAATTTGGGATATAGCAGGTAACAGGCAAGGTAATTATGTCTAGCGGTAACAACTGTAATTCTTTAGTCATTTGTAAGTTAACTCAACTTGAGTAAATTTAAGTACTCCTGGCATTATAGTTAGTAAGTTGGTCAGTTAGACTATCACGCCTGACTTCTGGGTTCGAATCTAACTTTTTCATCTATTTTTTTTTTATTTCTTCTCCTGCTAGAAAGCGACAAATCCTCCCATAGTATTTTATTTTATTTATTTCATCTTCGCCGTTTTGGATTCGTAAGAAAATTGTGAGTCCTTTCGACTGACAAAACACACAAAGTCCATTCAGCGAAGGAAAGAAAACTTCTTTCACATCAAAAGAAATTATATGCATTTTTCTCGTATCTGTAAAATTTGAAATTTTAAACTTTTCTTTTCGCGGACATTAACATTGTAACTTTTTTTCTTGAAAATAACTCAATCGGCAGGTAGTTTCTTCTTTAGTTAAAGAGTTATTTGGTGTCAAAAACTGGGCTTCCGTTATTAATTACTAAAGCTTAAGTATAAGACGAAGGGCTAGCGCAAACGTTTTACATGTTAATTGAGGTTAGAGAAGGTAAATATGTTTGCTAAGTTATCTTAAAGAAATTGCCTTGGCTTTATTTTTGTACCAGATTGTTTTTACTTGCGATATATAGGTAATTTATGGCAAGTTATGGATTTGTAAAAAAAAAGAACACGAGATAATAAATAATTTTCCAAAACCCGGGGTTTAGATAAGCGAGTAGAACTTCTTCTTATTTCTTCTTCTTCATTTTACCGCCGATTCTCATGATCTTGTGGGGGACCACAACTTTCACACTCAACTGCTTTGCCTAAGGTTCCACTTGTGGGGTTCGCCGGGTTGACCTCAGAAAACGTCGAAAGGCCTCCCGGTTTTGGTTTGTTCCATGTCTGAGGCCAACTAAATGCAGGTGTCGTTGCATTTCTTGCAACCTGCCTTTCTTCCGCGAAAGTGTTGGAACGTCTAGTGATATTGCCTTTTGAACTGGGTTCTCATGGCATCTTCTTTATACATGACCGTACCAGCTAAGTTGGTCATGCTGTATTTTGTCCAAGATGGTATTTTTGACGTGTAGGCTTCCTCGGATTTTACAAGATCACGCTTTGTCACTCCTGCTGTCATGCGAAACATCTTCATTTCAGCTGCCGTCAATTTACTCTCATAATTTTTGTACATTGTCCAACACTGTGAACCGAATGTAAGCGATTGACGAACAACTGCCGTAGAGCTTGCCTTTCAGCTTAGGGGGCAGTATTCTATCACAGAAGATGGCAGAGTTTTCCCGCCACTTCATGCACCCTACGCTAACGCGATGTTTGATGTCGTCATCACAAGATTCTTCGCTATAGATCATTGATCCAAGTTATTTAAACTTTTTGCATTTGGGAAGCACTGTTCCATTCAAATAGATATGCGGAATAGGCCTGTGTGGATCAGAAAATGGACAGCATAGGTATTCGGTGTTTTTTCGCGCTAATGCGGTATCCATTTCCCTGCAGAACATCCACCCATACATCAAGAGGTCCTTGCAAGGACACAGGATCTTCACTTATAATGGCTCCATCGTCAGCAAAGAATAACTGATTCACTTTGGGGTCCGTCACCTTATTCTCAAGCAGAAAGTCAGGGACAGTAATAAAGAGCAAAGAACTCAAGACACGCTTCCCTGGTGCACACCTACTCTAATTGGCAACTCTTCGGTGACTCCTGCGGGGCATCTAACCTTTGTTTTAACTTGCTCGTACATGTCCATGACCATCCGCACGTAGACTTCCGGAACTCCTCGTTGCCTAAGTGCAACCCATATCAGGTTGTCTGTCGAATGTTTTCTCAAAATCAACCAATACAATATGCAAATCTCTCGAGGAATCCCGATATTTTTCCATTCTGATTCTTAAACTCTGAATAGCATCTGTGGTTGATTTACCCGAAACAAACCCGCACTGGTCGTCAGATAGCCAATACCCGCTCAACGATCTTCATGATGTGTGACATCAGCGAACGGTAGCTGTCGCAATTTCGTGTATCACCCTTCCTCTTGAAGATTGGAAGAAGGCAACTTTCCCTTCACTGATTCGGCATTCGGTCGCCGCAGATAAGTTTGGAGATGAGAATCATGAGCCATCGAGACCCGATGTCTCCCCTTTTTTTCCAGAACTCAGAGGGTATCTCGTCTGGCCCAATCGCTTTTCCCTATTTGGAGATTTTCACCGCATCACTAACTTCTTCGACTTTGATGTCGGCGAATTCTTCATTGCTAGGTGCAGCTATTGGAAAGTATATCCTTGGACACTGTTCTTTTAAAAGTCCTTCACAATACTCTTGCCATCTGTTAAGAACTTCGTCGTCACCCACAAGGAGTTGGCCTTGAGCTTTGTTAATGAATTTTGGTGAACGAATCTCCTGAGCATTTTTCCTTCTCTGTGCGGCGATTTTGAAAATAGTTGCGCCCTTGTTCATGTCGCAGTTCCTGAATAGCTTGGTTTGCATCAGCAGCCGGTGCAGATATTTCCTCCAGCTCCCGATACATGCTCTTCGAACTCTCTGCTTGAAGTTGGGAACACTTGTTCTTTGTTTCTTTCTTGCAACGTCTGTTAACCACTCTAATGCGTGCTTTTATCTATGTTATGAGAGGGGCTAGTTGACCAAGCTTTGGAAGCCGTTTTTTTTCTAGTCATTACTGCTTTGGTTTCATCATTCCACCACCATGTTTCTTTGTCGTGTTGGTAGTGATCTCTGACTATTCCTAGCAGTGATTTGGCTTCCCGCAGGCAGGTTTCTTGCAAAGAGTGCCACAGTTTTTGTACTCCACACTCTCTATTTGCATGTATGTCGATTTTTTTAAACAGATAATCATCCATAAATGAGACGAACGCTTCGCCTTTTACTTTATCCAGATTGTACCACTTGATTCCTCTAGAACCCTCTGTTTGTTTGTTTGTCGTCGTCTCCATAAAAAGTTCTGTCAGCAGAAGACGGTGTTGTGGGGTGATCGGTTCACCTAAAATCACTTTGCAATCTTTGACTTGCGGCTTCATGAAACTGGGTGCCAGATGGTAATCGATCTGAGTTTCATTTCCACCACTACCGTAAGTGATAAGATGCCTTTGTTGTTTGATGAATATGGTATTTAACCACGATAAGACTATATGATCTGCACATGTTAAGGATGTCTTCACCAGGAGGGTTCCTAGTTCTGTACCCCAAACCACCATGACAGTCCTTATAGTCCTTCTTAGGTTTCCCAACATGTCCATTCAAGTCTCCGCCCACAAACAGAAGCTCACCTTTCGGGATGTTTTTAAGGTGGTTGTGAAAGTCTAGCCAAAACGCATCTTTTTCCGGTTGTTCACATCCAATTTGGGGAGCATAGGCGCTGACAATATTCCACACGTTTCCTTGCACCACCAATTTTAGAGACATCGAAAGATCACTGGGCTTCGAAATAGACAAGACGTTACCAAGCAATTCCTCCGGAATGATGATACCGATTCCGGTTCTGTTCTTTTCTTGTCCGTAGTAGAACATCTTGTATGCCTTTGTCTTGCCCTGTTTCCATTGTTTAGCCATTTTGTTTCTTGGACGCACAAGATGTCTATTCGCCTTCTTTCTTTTTCATCTGTCCTCGCCCCTTAGACCTAAACGGCTGGAGAGATTTTCTTCAAGCTTGGTACAAAGTGTTTTTTGACTAATATGCCCACACGTTTTTTAAAATTTTTTTTTAAGGACCAAAAATACTTTTCTCAAAAACGGGTCCAAGAATTTTGTTTAAAAAATTCAAAAAGATTAAGGAAATGCTACTTTTAAATATTTGTTTTAATTTCAAAAATTGGCTATTTTTGGTATACCTCCAGTACAAGCATTTTTTTGGTTTTTGATTTTCTCGAAAACAGATAAGTTGAAATTTTTAATTTTTTTTATGGTAAAACTTCTAAAAAGTGCAAACATTATTGTGAACCAAAATTAAAAAAAAAATCATTTTTTTTTTTGAAAACTAAATAGTTTGAAAACGACTTGGTCAAAATTTATAAAACTTGATGTAAAATAATTTTTTATTTTGTAGAAGACTTGAAAAGATCATATTTTTGAATTCAAAAATAACAAATGTTGAAAAACCGAAAGGAAAAATCATATTTTATCTAAAATGGCTGCAAGAATTTTGATAAAAAAAAGTGCGTTTCCTATTAAAGGTATGGTCAGTAATTTGATAAAAAAAATTGTACCAATAACTGTTATTAACGGTACCTGTCATAGAACCGAAATTTTTTATTTTCAAATTTCTCGTTACCGGCTACACCAATTTTAACCAAAATTTTTATACAAAAGCTCCTTCACAATTCAAATAATTTTTCATATACAAATTTTCGAAGGAATAATTTTTGGTCTTAAAAAAAAATATTGAAATTTTTTGTTGAAAATTCAATATCTTAAAAACGGGATAAAGAATATTTTCTTTATTTTGTGTAAAATGTATTGTATTAAATACTAAATGTAAGCATACCAGACTTTTTTTCTGAAAATTTGCAAACAATTTTATATATAAAAAATGAATTAGAAAACCGCATCAACTATTTTTGATTTTTTTTTTTTCATAAATTCATATTTATCAAACAAATCAGATGACATACTTTACTTTCAGCTCTAACTTTTTAAGCTATTAAAATAATAAATTTATAGTACATAATAATTTATGTAATTTTTTTTAATAATATCATAATATTTTGGAGCCAATACAAGTACATACATCATCAATTTCCAGCTACTTTAAAGTTGTTAGCTAGTTTGTGCGATCCAGTCGTGCCCATTTTTTGATACGAGAAACAAATTGCAATACAAATGGGGGACACAACAAAAAAATCTACACGGTTCTCTTATAGTTAAATGTATATTGCGGAATCGAAAAAAAAAATCATATAATATATTTTTTTAAGGAAATTAAAAAAGTTTAATTTTTATTCGATTTTAGTAATGGTTTTCAAGATAAAATTGAAAAAAAAAAAAAAAAAAAAAAAGAACTACATGTTTCTCGTCACTGCCACAAACGATTCGTCGGATTCTTGTGGACGTTTTTTAAGGAGATCGTTCGACAGCTCGAAGTAAACCAAATTTCGAAAATGTTGAATTTGTTTTAGACAACAAACCTTTATTAATTGGAGAGTGGTAAGCCACTAGGCCCTGGTTCTCTTCGAACTTTCAGCTCAAAAAATGTTTTTTTTTTCTTTATTTCAGTGCACTTGGAAATAAACCTAAATGTTATTAGGGTAAATTAAATATCAGTTCTTTACCGAAATAAAGTCTCTAAAACTTTTTCTATCAGTTTTTCGATTTTTAAATTTAGTATAAAACAGTCAAATTGAGTTCTAAACACATACAAAGAAAAAAAGATCAAAAGTAAAATAAGTTCTACGAGTACCCTCATCAGAAATTATTTTTTAACGAGAAAAGTTTTCGAAGCAAATTAATGGTTTAAAAAGTTTTTCATTTTTTTTTAAATATTCTTTTCTACCCACAAATCATTCAAATGTATTTCCCTTTGGTATATTATATGAGTTGTCAAGTTAATAAGCAAATTGTGGCAAAAATTGTTGCTTTTGTGCGTTTCGGTAGAGATGCTTTATATTATGAAAGAAATACAATTACAGTCCCTAAAATAGATACCTTCGTAATATTATTCATCGGAAACACAAGAGGAGGTCCCCGTCACAGTTAATGAAGAACCAGATGGATTCAGACGAGAGGTAGTAAAGCTTAAGAAAATAAAAAAAGGAGCTGGCTCTGATGGGTTTGCAGTGAAGCCCTTCCAATGCGGAGGTAAAGTGATATTATGAAGCATGCACCTAATCAACAAGACCAAGTATGGATAGTAGGAAGAATTTCCGAAGACTAAAAAATATCAGCTCTGTATGCCCCATCTGCAAAAAAGGCTATCCAATAGTCTGCAAAAACTATAAAGTAATATCTCCGCTTAACGTCACATTCTTTTTTTTTTCCTATAATTAATACGCACTCAAGGGATTATGATAAAATGTTGGTTTAACACAGTGCGAGTGATTAGGAAACAGTAGGAGGATTGAGTAGGAGAAATCGATGTACATTCGTCTTAAATATCTGGACATTGAAATGGGGAGGAAAAATAGAGTCGGTTAAGGAATTCCACATTCGTGTCGTACGGCAAAAGAAAGAATCTCTGTACTTAACTGTACGTCCGAAATTTGGCTCAAGGGTATACCGATGCGTATTCTCAGCGGCACGAGTATTACGGTGAAATTTTTTTAATGGGGGAATGCAACTCGCTATTTCACTAGAACAATGTTTAAAGAAGTAGCGATAAAATAGAGATAAGCAAGAGACGTTCCGACGATGTTCCAACGATGTTCCAACGAAACAATTGTTGCGGAAATTGCTCTTCTCTGAATTCTGTCCAGCAGGTGCAAAGATGTTTTTGATGCTTCGGACGTATGTAGGCCTTATAAATTGTGGCCAGATCAGAGGAGGAAACAAAGTTTTTACATCGTCTTAGGAAACCTAAGCATTTGGCCGCATTTTTAGTAATATCTAATATGTGGTCATTCCACAAAATGTAGCTAGTAATACGCATACCAAGAATTTACAGCTTTTCTGTTTTCACGATGCAAGCGCCATCCATGATCAATGGCATTGGGGGAATATTCCGCTTTAAGGACACACAACAACTCTGAGTCTTAGAAGCATTAAATTCAACACGATTTTTAATACCCCATCTAACGATGCTATTTAGATCGGAATTTAATGAGCTTAACATGCAGTTCCACATTTGAAGAATGAATGAGGGTGCTGTCATCAGCAAAACAGTTAAGTGGATTAGTAGTTTCGGAGAAAAGATCATTTATAAAAATGAGAAAAAGAGTCGGAGACAAAAAAGAGCCTTGAGGGACACCAGCATTTATTTTACGAACTTCAGACTTAAGGCCATCCAAAACAAATTGAATTGAACGGTCAGAGAGGTTATTACTAATCCAAAGAATAAGAGATACATCATTATCAAACGCACTCATTTTTGAAAAGATACTATCCATTTTTCTATTAAATCATCGTAAGAGTTCCGTAACACTTTAATTATCTAGATGCCAGTGCACCAGGAAAATCTACCACAGACTATATCTTCACACTGAATCAAAATCTGGAGACCAATGAATTTCAAATTTAACCACACCGATCTTCAAAGCATTCTTCGTCAAGAACTCTGTATGGAGTGAAATTGAAAAAAGGCAGTGTAATTTGCAATAAGGAATCTGCACTTTCGAAGATGCGCTATCATATATGGCTTTTTCAATTTCGTTCAGGAGCATTGAGTTCGACAAATCCTTGTACAAACTTGGGTAAACTGACGATGTCGACATCATCGGCCGCTCCTCTGCACGAGTTGTTACAGAGCCATTAACGGAGAACAGGCTAAAATTGTTGGCTTTGGAAGGATAAGAGGATAAGATCGATAAGATAAGCAATCGAGCATCTATCCATGAAACCAGCTGGGACAAAACTACTATTGTCGATGACTACTGATAGCAGTAACTTCAAGGTAAGATTAGAAGTTCATCTATTTCAGAGTAAACGTAGAATTCAGGATTAACATCATAGTGAAGATCCAGCGAAAAATTACCGTAGGAAATTGCTGCTACTTTGTGCTGGCTAAGCAACTTGGTTGAAAGCTTTGTGTAAGTACGTATTGCAAGAGGAAGTGCATGCTCTACAAAATCTTTATACTTCCAGTTCTGCTGTACTTCATGCACCCAGTGTTGGATAATAGGCAGAAAGAAAAATGCTCGACTGATAGTCCTGTCTGCGCAGAGGACGATTGGGGTAGAAGATATAACTGCGATATCGAAGATGTAGTTCAGAGAGTGAAAAACCGTCGACTATTTTGGCTCGCCTAGATCGAGAAAAGAAACAAAAATGATCCAGAAAAGAGATATTCAAGGCGTCAAACGAGAGCGAAAGTCTGCTAGAACTCTTAGTCAGGAAGACGACTGGTAGTGCAAACGAAACTGAAGTGTTTCAGCATATTACATATGTGAGCTTATCTAATGTCGCCACAGAACTCACGAAGGGTGGAAGCTATATAATAGTCAAACAGAGCGAAGCAGAAAAGTTTAATTTGGATTTGTAGTATCAAAATTAATTTGAGGTCTAACAATCCCCAATAAGGTATTTAAGGACATATATCGGGTTTTTCAATAAGAGCGCTACAAAAGTTTTTTTAAATAAAACAAAAACGGTTTTGGATGGCCACGATCTGGTGACCTCGGTGGTGCAATGCGTAGTGCAACGCCCAATTTCACGTTCGATATTCGTACGAAGTTCATCAATCGTCGCTGGCTTGTTGTCATAGACCATAGACTTGACGTAACCCCACAGGAAATAGTCTAACGGCGTCAAATCGCACGACCGAGGCGGCCAAGCGACTGGACCATTTCGTGAGATAACACGTTTTCCAAACTTGGTTTCCAATAAATTGATTGTGACATTCGCTGTGTGGCTTGTGGCGTCGTCATGTTTGGAACCACATGTCCTCCAAGTTCATATCATCCAATTGGGGACAAAAATATTCGGTTATCATTGAACGGTAGCGATCCCCATTCACAGTAACGTGCCGGTCTTGATCATCACGGAAGAAGTACGGCCCAATGACGGCGCTGGCCCATAAACCACACCAAACCGTCATTTTTTCGGGATGCAATGATGACTCATGGAGTACGTGTCGATTACTGCCTGACGAATACTGCATATTTTGTTTATTGACGAAGCCATTCAGCCAGAAATGAGCCTCATCGCTGAAGATGATTTTCCGATGAAAATCCGAATCGTTTTCAAGTTGTTGCTCAGCCCAATTCACGAACATACGACGCTTCTGGTGGTCAAGCGGCTTCAGTTCTTGCGTCAATTTAATCTTGTAAGGATGTAGGCAAAGATCTTTTCGCAAAATTCGCCACAACGACGTCACAGAGATACCCAACGCTTGGAACGACGTGTGAGAGACACATTTGGGCTTTCTGCAACTGAAGCCTCAGCGGCAGCAATGTTCTCGACACTACGGGCACTTCTTTGTCTCACTGGCACTAGACGATCAATTGTTGATCTGCTAGGACGATTATGACGACCATAAATTGGACGTAGCGCTCTTAACGTTGAGGCCACTGACTCCGAAGACTCGTTGTTGGCTCGTATATCTTTCCGTCATGAAATGGCAAACCTTACTGAAGAGAAATGTCAAAAGAGCGGCAAGAAATTGGCGTCGTTTGCTGTCCCTGTTGCTCTACTTTTGTAGCGTCCCTGTTGAAAAACCCTTTACATAAACGTATTTTTTCGGAATGTTTTTGAAGCCATAAGTTAAAGACAAAATTAAAATTTATTAATAAAAAATTGAAAATAATGAATTTCGTTTTTAGGGGTTTTTATTGTATTCCTACTATTTAACAGACATTTTTAAACCATCGCATCATCTGTCATATTATGCTTTTAACTTGTATTCTTAATTTGCACAGAATGTTCTTTAACTTGGCTGTAAATCAGTTTTGAAGACAGCAATATGATGGTTTTCAGTTGATCTTCTCGTAGGTTGTGTCCGAAGTTTGTGCTTTGTTGCTATAGCCACCGAGCTTCTTTCTTCAGAATATTTCCCTGAACAAACAACCATAAACAAACGGATTTTACTATGCAAAAAGATTTTCCACGACTACCCTTTTAATAAAAAACCCTACATTCCAAATTGTCCCTGTTCGCAAAACTGTACTATTTTATAGCTACCGTTAAATTACATCATTATGTATGAACATAAGAATTCTTTTCTTACTTCAGGTTACACGATAAAAAAATATATACACGATATTTGATATACTTAAGTCCACCACCATCAAAACTGCACAAAACCAGCTCCCCATCGCTATAACCATCGCGACTATAATCGTCAATCCCATATGTGTCCTTTTACAAGCCATTCGCCATCCCAGCAACAACAACAAAAATTCACTTGAACGAAATTTATTACACTTGAAGGTGTATTAACGTGATAAGATATTCACCTTTCATGTTAGAAACGTGCTTCTGTTTCCTCAGGTAAACCTGATGGTGACGTTTACATTTTACTCGTGCCTTTCGGAATTGCTCGTCCAACGTCTTCAACCACTCGTGCATTTGGTTGAGGAGGTCGTTTAATATTCCTCCAAAGCTTTTTATTGATTTTTTCGTTCCGTGTTTTTTGTTTTTGTTACTTTAATTCAAGCACGCGGTTGTGTTTCATCCATGTGATGCAAACATACAAATATTTTCCAGCCGATTCCCCTAGTTCTATAGAAACCAACATTATTTGAGGTTTATTCTTCGACTATGTATGCATCAGCTCGACTCCACATAATGTATTATGTTTTCAAATAAAAACCAACAAATAAAAATAAAGGCTTCCCTTTTTGCTGACGGTCATGTTATTTATATTGTTGGTTTATATATTTTAGCAGTGGTTCGCGCTGCTATATTTTATTTTGAAAGAAGCATCACAGAAATTATTAATGATGCGATAAGGTTTGATAAATTACACTCTTGGCGCATAAACATCTTATGCTGGTGGTTTCTCATATAAGGAAGCAAATCCTTTGTTGAGTGGCGAATCTTGAGATGAATAACTATTATATAAATAAATATCATGCCTACAATATTGGTTGTTTTATGAGCTTGGTAGCCTTAATTTCGAAAAAGGATGCAGTAATGATTTTGACTTAAACTGAGAGACTAAAGGAATAAAAATAATATGTTACATATGATATGATTTGACAGCGCACGCATTAATGAGATAGAATCATTTTTCATCCTATTTTTTGGCATTTGGTTTAAAGAAAATTATTTGGGGTAAAGTTCATAGCACTTTAATGCGTATAAAAAGATGAAAAGAAGTGTTAAATAATCGTTTTAAAAAAATGACAAGTGATAATTAATATTGAAGATTTACTAAGGTGGTCTAAAGAATTTCCGACCTGAACATGAAGATGACAATAGCACTCGTCAACGAAAACGTTGGCAATGTGTTTGCACATCTTTTGAAAATTATTCACCAAAATAACAAAATGGCCGCAATTTTGGTGGGTTCTTGTTGTAGTAGCCCGTAGCGTAATGGTTGGTGCGTTCGACTGTCACGCTGGAGGTCTGGGATCGCTTCCCAGCCTCGTCCACCTAAAAACTAAAAAGTTTTTTTTCAGGGCAACTGCCTATTGAGAGGAATTGACAAGTCCTCCAAGAGTATCACTTGTCACGAATAAGTGCTTCTCGTCAGCCGTTCGGATTCGGCATAAAATTGTAGGTCCCTTCCATTCCTGTCGAAAGGCACACACAGGAATGGTTGCGAGTTGTTAGTCACTAGACCCTGGTTCTACATGAGCCGTTGCGCCACCCGATTTATTTTTTTGTTCATATTATAACTAACATACACTGCACACATAAAAAAAAATATATTGAGTTTTTTTTTATCCCCATTTTAAATTTAAACTTATTTTTCCATCGAAAAAATGCGGAGTTGAATTTTTGTTTGTTAGAATTGTTAGATGCAAGAAAGGCATGGTTTTATAAAAAAAAAATTGAGAAGAAATGCTCAACTCGAGATATGAACGTTTGAAAGTCAAAATTTTGCAAAATAGATGTTTCAAAAATAATTGACTAATAGGAATGTTATTTTTAGGAAATTACATACATAGATGCACATTGGATACATGTTTTACTAACAATATTTTTCGGTGAGTGGATTTTTGACCAAAACATTTTTTGCCCTAAATTTAAAATCCCGAACACCCAAAATTTCGAAAATCCAAAGGAGAATGGGCAAATTTGTATGGAAATTGGGTGCGAGCGGCCAAGAATGGTTTTATTATTTTCGGATGTGGTTTGGTCGGTGTAGAAGTTTTTTCGTTGTGGTAAACTTCAAACTGGTATAAAATGCATTTTTGTGTTTAACACTTTAAAAGAGTTTTAGTTAGTATTGTGGCTAATGTGAATGGAAAAATAGAAAATGAAAGTGAAATAACAGCTAAAGACATGAGTTTCGGAGATATGTGTTAGACAAAGCACATACATAATTAAATATTAGTACAATTCGCATACTTTGTATACCTAATAATCTAGGTATATTAAAAACATTTTTTTTTAAGTATAGTGCCTACTCATACTCTATAATCGGACTTAATTCCGATGCTGGTAATCAAATATCATCGGTTTGGTTTCTTGAGCAGCCTAAATACCAAACCACGCACATAATATGCGCGCATCATCCGACTTTGCGCCTTCTACTCAGACAGTAACAGTAATAGTGTGCAATAGCTGCTCTCACATTCCTTTTGTCGGCCAATCCAAATGACGAATAATAATTCCTAGAAAAGAGCTTAACACGTCTAGGCTGCATTCGGAAGCGCAGCAACCAAATGTCTTGCTCTTGGATATACTGCGTAAGACCTCTTACTCGTTGTATTAACATGTGACTTAAATCTCTATTCAAATAGTCTTGCAGGACTTTCTTAGGTTCCGAAGCCATTGAGAACCGTTCTGACCTGCGTCATCAACCAAAAAAGCATGTTTCAGCCTTACATTCGTGTAAAGAGGGCAATCTTAGATATGTCATTTGATACTCCATTCTTAGAAATCCCTTGTAAACTAGGTATATTTAGACCAAAATGCAATAGGAAAAGTGCATTTTCTCACCAAAACAGCCTAAATAAGCTTGTCCTACCTCCGCCACCGGTTTTCTTAACGATTTGACTAAAAGTATCGGTTGGTTTCCTCTTTTTAAAAACCTGCGATGAAATAAGTAATCTCTTATTGTTGCCTGCTGAACTCGTGTATGGGGCCAGTAAAATAACCGCGGGCTATCTTGACCTGGTACGTATTGTGTCACTCGACATTTTGAAATAAGGATAACGCATAAGATAGTTTTTGAAAATGCCATCTCCCCAAAATATGCATTTGAAAAATGCATTTGCAAATGTCTTGATATCTCTTTTCCTTAATGCACTGCAACGAAATGAAATGCCCATACTGATAGTTACTCCCTTGTAGCAGACCTTTCATTTGACACTAATTTCATTTGTGGCCGCTCGCACCCAAAAATGCCTATTCTCCTTTCTTAAAAACTAAAAATGTAAAATTTCTAGCTTCATGTGCATAAGGTGGCGAGGAAGGTGATTTTTTGTATTTCAATTTTTATTCAAAGCCTGCAGATGCTGGATTGTCAAAAAGAAGTTAATTTTTATTTCAGAGCGCTCATAGTTTCGATTTTGTGTTTTTTTTTTTTTTTTTTAATCAGACCAAGCTCTAATCGTTCAGAATAAAACGTCAGAGTAAATAGAGTAAACAATTAATGAGGGTAGTCAACGAGTCAACTTCATAACATTATTCATGTTTTTGATAGTTCAGTTCTCCAGTTTATTACATAATTTAATCAAAGAGCTGCGATCATTCCCGGCTCAGAACTTGCTCGATTAGCTTCAGAATAATCTGATCTCAGTTAAAAAAACGTATAGTATAGGTAACCTATTTATTGATTTAGAGATAAAAGAAAAAAAAAATTATCCCTGTTTTTTTTTTTAAATTAACCGCGCACTAAAGGGGTTTTTGCTACCCTTAAAATGATTAAACGCAATGTGAGCGTTAGGAAAAAAAGGAAGAATTGAATAGGAGATACCGATGTTCATTGATTTTGAATGTCTGAATATCAAAATGGCAAGGAAAAATAGTACTAGGTAAAGCATTTCACATTCGTGTACTGCGACTGAAGAAAAAATATCTATCTACCTGCATATACACTCCTCGTCAACTGAATACGCACAAACATTTTTTAATATACTTTATCCATTTTTTCCAAACAGTGATGGTTATTATGCCATCTGTTGATGCTAACTATTCCCTTAAGATGTTAAGCAGATAATTCCGAAAGAATTATCCAAAAACAACCGTGAGTTTTTCTTCAACCACTTGCAAAGTGTTTTATATGCAAAGTAGGAGTTTTTTTTTTAGTCAACTGAATAGGTACAACGCCATTTTCTTCGTTGTTTATAAGTTTTTTGGAGTGCTTGACAGTTTAAATTAACGCCATTTTCTTCGTTGTTTATAAGTTTTTTGGAGTGCTTGACAGTTTAAATTAACGATTTTAGTGTTTTCAGTAAAATTTAATTCTTGATTTCAAATTTTAAGAAAAATGGGTAGATCTACGTGTCTTAACAGTGTTGAAAAAGCTAAACTCGATTTACTTAGAGACCAAGGCCTAACTGGACGTGTAATAGCTGATAAAGTTGGCCGAAGTTTTAATGTAGTTTATTCTTACTTGAAAAATAAAGATGCATACGGCAAAAACATGAAGGGAGGTAAGAAAACAGCAACAACAGCAGCTGAGAGACGAAGAATTTTAAGATGTGCATCAAATTATTCTGATTCTGTGGCAAAAATAAAAAAAAGTCGGCGTAAACGCAAGTTGCTCAACAGTATTAAGAGTAATCAACAACTCAAGCCATCTTAAACGAATGAAACTTAAGAAAAAACCACCACTTGACGAGAGACGGAAAATGTTGCGATTAGATTTTTCAAGACTTCACATGAGTTGGAAAAAAGAATGGTATCACGTGGTTTTTTCAGATGAAAAAAAGTTTAATTTCGATGGCCCTGATGGGTTCAACTTCTATTTTCACGACTTAAAAAAAGAAAAAAGATTTTTAAAGCGCCATCATAGTCGTGAAGGAGGTGTCATGATATGGGGAGCAGTCAGTTATTATGGAACAGTTGAGCTCGAGGTTGTAACATCAAAAATGACAGCAGCTGGGTATAAAGTAATTTTGGAAAGAAATTTTTCTAAATTTTCTAACATCTTTGGACCCATAAACTGGACCTACCAACATGATAATGCGCCTATTCACTCAGCGCGCATAATAAAAACATGGATAGAGGAGCAACAAGTGCAGTTGCTTCAATGGCCGCCGTACTCACCTGATCTAAACATCATAGAAAATGTCTGGGGATGGTTAGTACGCAAAGTTTATGAGGTTGGTCGTCAGTTCGAAGACAAAGAAACCTTAATTTCTGCAATCAAATTAGCGTGGAGCGAAATTTCGTTAAATTACATTAAAAAGCTATACGATTCCATGCCGGATCGAATTTACGAAGTAATTAAAAATAAAGGTGGAAGTACCCACTACTAAACTTAAACAAAAACTTGTTTCATTCCATTCCAATACCAATTTTAATTTTTGTACCTATTCAGTTGACTCAAAAAAAAACTTCTACTTTGCATAAGTTACACTTTGGAAGTGGTTGAAGGAAAAACTCACGGTTGTTTTTGGATAAAACTTTGAAATTCTGTTATTTATATGTTACGAAAATTTTTACCATCAACAGATGGCATAATAACCATCACTGTTTGGAAAAAATGGATAAAATATATTCAAAAATGTTTGTGCGTATTCAGTTGACGAGGAGTGTATAGTAGTATAGTAGGTAAAATAGGACATATAAAACATAAAAATTCCTACCCTCATGAAATTTGGTGAAAACGTTACTTTTTCTATAAGAATGAAGAATTCAAAGAGTCTATAAAAATATCTTGTAGGGAAGGGTGTTTTTTTGGGGGGTAGAGGGGGGAGTTTCTGTTCATCAAAAGGAAAAATGATTTTGGCACAATCTATGAATATGGCACATGATTTTAAGGTACTTTTTAATGGTGAATCTAATGACATTTAAACTTAGGTTCACAAGTGTTGTGGTAAAGTCCGTAACTTTTCACTTCCCCTCGAAAAAGCACCCTCTTAAAATAGACATATTTATGGTGTCTGTTTGTTTTCCATGAGAAATATAACATTTATACCAAGTTTCATCAGCGTACCATTAAGTATGTTTAATACAATGTCGTATCGTTTTAGTTTAAATGTCGTAAGATTCACCATTAAAGAGTACATTGAATTCATGTGCCACATGCATAGATTGCAGAGTTGGGGAAAGAGTGCAAGACTTTGGTATTTCATTTTTTGAAATCCAAGTAATTTGATTTATCTTTTTGAATGCAGTTAAATACTTTTTCTAAGTCTTTTAACTTTAAAATGTAATTCGCAGTTAATTTTGTAATCTTTTATATTGCAATCATTTTGAGCAGTTAAATGACTTTAAGTTAAAGAATGCAATACTAAAGACTTCTTGAATTCTTTGAAGTCTTTTGAAAGTATTTCACCTGTAGGTACTAATACTTTTTTTTTGCTGACGAACTTTTCGTTGTATTTTTCGAAATAATGAATTGTTCTTTCAATGGTAGCTAAATGTTCATTCAATAAAATGAATTATTTTGACAAGTTTATTGGTTATAAGGTTATGACACGAAATATCAAAATTGTAACTTTCGTACTCAATATCCCCTATCGTTGGATATTTTTTTTTTTGTTTTTATTTTAAACGGGTGGAAATTTCAAGTGGCCCTACTTAAAGTCATGTTCACATAATACACCAATACTAACAACTATTTAGATAAATATGGTTTTGTCACAAAATTCACATTCTAATAACCCTCAATATCTCTTGCGAAAAAAAATCGTTCGTTCTAAAATAAGCATCTCACATTTATCTTCATTAAAATCGTAGAAGCCTTTTTCAAGAACAGTAAAATGGAAGCGGGTCGAAATAAAATTCAGTTATCGTTATAGAGATTCTGCTTTTCAAAAATGTATCTTCTTTCGGTTCTGTTTAAGCTTTAACAGTGATAAGTTCCCTTCTGAGATCATTTATGATTTTGTACCTATAAGTCTGCATGACTCCTACCGACTTACATTATAAGTCGATGGTGTCATGCTTCAACACTGTTCCTTATTCTTGAAAATATCTCTCTATTTACTTTTTAACTGTCAAAAACAGCCCAAAACTAAAGTGAGTATTCTAAATTCTTATTTTTAAATCATTTAAAATTGAAATTTAATTTCAAAAAAAATTAAATTTACTTTAAATACAACTAGATCACTTTCTTTTATTAATTCTATTTATATAAATTATATGAAATGTGATATCAGGCAGACGGCAGAATTCTCATGTCCTTGTTCTTAAAAAAAAAACTTTTTAAAGCTTGCTGATGAAATTAAGAATTTATCTATCTATCTATCTAAATTCTCATAACTAATTTTATCGGGAGCTATGTAGGTAATACTGTCTGAAATTCTGGTTCACAAAATTCTGCAAATTCTGCGAACAATACAAAAAATTTCAAAAAAGGTTAAAAGCGTACGCTACAAAAAGAAAAGCTGAATTTTGAATGTAGAATTATGACCCCGTCAGGATTTCGACCCCAACTCCATTATTGCTTATACTAAACAAAAGATAATTGCGTTTAAAAATCTTCACTAAGATTTCTTTGGCAGTATCAAACAACAAACTAAAGGAAGTTTTCCATTGCAATGGTTCGTATGTAAACAATTTTATCTCCAGTCTCAACTTTCAATTTTGTCGAATGTTAAGTACAACAATGAAATTTGAGACTGATGAGAAGCTATTTTCATGCCAGTCAATGAAACAGTTAAACAAAGGGATGTAAAGATGTTCAAAGAATTCTTACTACAACTTAAGACAAAAATAATACCAATTGGTTGGTTTTTTTCCCAGCAAATTCCTATAAATAATTAAGCTATTTCAAGAAAATCACCATTATTTACTTGTTCTACTTTAATACCAACCTCCGATACTCGTGCTAAACGTATATGTTTTTCAAAAACACGTTTCAACTACCAAACCGTGCTTACCGAAACAAAAATAAGAAAAAAAAAAAAAACACACAGAAAATCCGAAGAACTCAGCAAATTGCAGAGTTTACCTTTAGCAACACAACATCCCTTCATGTCTGAGATGCTGGTCATTAATCCCAAGGCTTGATTGTTTCGTGTATTTCCTGAATTCCACTCTATATCTGGCCAACAAAACAACAGCAACAGCATAACAACCATATTCATACAAAAAAAAAAAAAAAAGTTGCACGAAGTGCCTCCCATTCCAAAATACTATCATCCTATTTTCCTATTGTTAAGATCAGAGGATGATGTTATTAAGTAAAAACTTATCCTTCTTCTATTTGCCATTTTCCTTTTCGCTTTAGTTATGTATATACATTTATCTATTATTTTTGTTTTCGGAAATATTTTATTTATGAAACAATTCTCACATTTGTTTCGGGTTTTTTTTTTCCTTGTTCCTGGTTTTGTATTTTGAACTTGCTGCTGTGTTGTGTCTCTCAAGCTCTCAAGTAATTTATGCTTCAAGTCGGGGTAAGTACAGCAGCAGAAAAAAAGGACCAAACGTGTTCTTGAATCGAATGTGTTTTTTTGTTTTTCGAAAGAAGAGAAATAAAAGTTTGTATTCTTCTTTAAATTTAAGAATCAACAAGAAATCAAGTTTTCGAACTTTTGAAGCACGCACTCTCGTACCAAGAATATACACTTTGGAGTACCTTATAGCTACTGGTCGTTAAGATTGTTTGGGGGTGGTGGTTGGGTTGGGTATGGTGGTGGTAAACCTTCCGGGGGTTAGATTTGAAACACGCAACCTGAGTGATATGCTTAGAGAATGAACTTTTATTCTTCGGGTTTGGGTTTCAAATTTATACACAATCCAAAAAGACAGCTTCATGGGGTTTGGGGGTCGGTTGGTTAGTTGGTTTGATTTGGTTTGTTTGAAAAACATATAAATTCTCTTGAGTCCTTCCAACCAAAACACAAAAAGGCAAACAATTTTGTTGACTATGTAAGTTTTTTTTTCTTTTTTATCAAAAAAGAAATCACTTTGGTGCTCTCTGTTTCTTTCGGTGAGTGTCTATATCTACCCATGTGTTGAAGAGGGAAATGAAAAAGTTTATTACTTTCGTAGATGGGATACTCTGTTGACTGCTGATGATGATTCTGTAGTACTTGAAAAATTTATTACTACGCGGCGCGCCATCCAACCATTCGTTTGCTGACTGAATGCAGAAAAACAAGTCAAACTGAACTTCAAAAATCAGCAGATGTATGGGAATTATATTATTCTGGCTGATGGTTGGCAGGAAAGATAGTAGTAATTTAAATAAGTTATAAGGATGCTGAGCATTGATGGATGTTTTGTTGGTGTTGAATTGTTCATTTCGTTTGTCCGTGGGCAGTAATTTGACTCAGTGCAGTGGAAGGAAATCTCTACATTAAAACGCCATTACTAACTTCAACTATATTTGAATGTTACAATTTTTGATGTTGTTTAAGAATAAAACCACGAGTTTCTTTTAAGTGCTGTAAATAGTATCTATACATTTTAAGGTTATGGTTTATTCTTTTATTTATATTTGTCACAGGAAGGCTATTAAAACAGTTTTTGAGTCTAAATTGGTATTCATTTCAAACAAATCAGACATTTGAAGCGCTTAATTCGGCTCATACGCGTTCTTATGGGATTTACTAGAGGGGAAATTGAAATTTCTTGTTTAGCTCAAAAAATAACGGTACCTGCCATACAACCAATATTCAAAAATTGATTTATTTCAAAAACTAACGATTTTGGAAAAAAAATATACGAGCTACTAAAATTACTACATTTTATATTTTGGTAGAAAAAAAAATTTATGACGGTTATTAACGGTACCTGTCATAAAACCGATTTTTTGGTTTTCAAATTGCTCGTTAACGGCTACACCGATTTCAACCAAATTTTGTATGTAAGAGGTCCTTTACTATTTTAACAATTTTGCATATAAAATTTTCCAACAAAAATTATTTCTGGATTTAAAAAAAAAAATATTGAAATTTTTTTTTTTTTTTGAAAATTCAATATCTTTAAAACGACTTGATGATTAATTTTTAAATTTTGTGAAAAATTGTATTTTATTAAATACTAAAAATTGGCATACCAAATTTAATTTTTTTTTAATTTTCAAGAATTTTTATATTTAAAAAATTATTAAAAAAACCGCTCTAACGATTTTTGAATTTTTAATTCATATTTATAAAACAAATCAGATAGCATACTTTTTTGAGCTCTATCTTTTTAAGCTATTAAAAAAATATATATTAATTTATACTCGTTGTAATAATTTATATTTCAAATTGTTTTTAAAACTTTTATAATGATATCATAATGTTATAGAACCACTATGCACATTGTCAATTTAAAGCTACGTTCAAATTGTTAGCTAACCTTTTTATTAAATTTTACCTGCCGCTGGTTTTCCAAATCATTCAAACAAAATATCAAAACATCATGTTGATTACGCATTTTCTGGAGAAAATTGACCCCAAAGTCAAAAAATTCGCATGGACAGGAAAAATGGAACAGTAAAATAATATTTGACACCCTGTAAGAAGAAGATTAGTCTTAAATGAAAACTTGAAAGAACACACAGGTTTCACGTTCAGGTAAGGAGTTAGGTACCCATGAAAAAGAAAATCAATTATTTTTGAATTTGATTCAAAATTTCTGAGATGCTTGAAACTACTAGAAGCTTTCGTCTTAAGTTTCATAACATCTTGTTGAATGTACAAATATAGGAACAAAGGCATTCACACGTTTATTATAAGACTCCCTGGGGTTGGTTGCTTTACAAACTTATATGTTCACTATTTTACAGAAAGCCATTCTCTGACTACCCTTTGCCATATCATAACTTCTTTCATAACATTTATTGTACATGTCTTCATATTTAGTTAGTGTGGAAAATGTGAGCATCTTTCCGGGCAACTTCAGTGTCATATGCGCTACCTCTTTATATTCTATCCCTTTTGAGCAGGAGTAGTATTATAGTTGGTGGCTTACAATTTCTATATTATGGCGTATTATGTGGCATCATTAATATAACTGACGAAGTACAGAGTACACCGTATAGTGGAACGAATTCATTCCGCGTTTTGAATGCTGTGTGAGGTCTAGGACACCATCAGGCATATAACTTTACATTGTGGGTACCGTATAGAGGTACAATAGAGAGTAACGTTGCTTCCTAAATGGTTTCAGTCACATTAACTCAAGGGTGGAATTGAATTTAAGTTCAACTATATTGTGTGTGGTGAGTGCATTTCTTCAATGAAATTTTCTATCTCAACTGGGTTGGCATCCATCAGCGGAATAACGGTGAATGGCCTTGCTTTATGTGTGGTAGGTAGGTAATTCTTTGAATCTGAAAGCCTTGCGTTTTTGTGGAGATGTAAAAGAGCTGGATTCATTTCTGTTTGCGATATAGATAGATGCAGGCATTTTAAGGAGTGTTTTTTTTATTCGTAAAACAAATAAGATTGTTTAAGATATTCTAATATTTCTTAAGTAGAACGTTGGACTGTCGCAGCGGAAATCTGGGTTCAAATCCAGTCTATTAGATCCATTCATTAGGGGGTTCATTGATAAGTACCGCTTATCTCCGCCGTTCGGATCCGGCAGAAAATTGTTGGTCCCCTCCATTTCTATAAGCAAAAAACTAGCACATGGAACAGCTTCAGTGTTGAGTATAGAAAAAACATGGTCTCCATTAGAGACGAGACGAGACGAGACGAGACGAGACGAGACGAGACGAGACGAGACGAGACGAGACGAGACGAGACGAGACGAGACGAGACGAGACGAGACGAGACGAGACGAGACGAGACGAGACGAGACGAGACGAGACGAGACGAGACGAGACTGCCTTTTAAGCAACCGAGACGAGACCGACACGAGCCTGTATATTAAGACCGAAATTTACCGAGAGTCTAATAACGAAAAGGGGACTGAAAATTTTCGATTTTAACGAGACCGAGTCGAGACTTACAAAGTCTCGCAGAGTCTCTTCTCGTGCCCAGCCCTATCTATAATCAAAAAAATCGCACATGGGACTTCTGTCAAATTGTGTATCTCGTGAACTAAGCATGCCAGGAATTTGCAGTTAGGCTCCAAATTTGCAGTTTATTTTGCATTTCAAGAAATTTTAGGTCGAAATTCAAAGGTAAAAATTCCTAGCATGCTTAGTTATCGAGATACCCTCTGACCTAATAACTTCACTGTGAAGTTAGCAGGGCAATATGGATTTTTTTTTTTTTTTTTTTTTTCAAATAATGACTTCAAAATTTGTACCTAAAATTTCTTGGAATGCAAAATAAACTGAAAATTTGGAGCCTTACTTCAAGTCTCTTAGCATGCTTGGTTCTCGAGATATACTATGTGACCTGCTATCTTTACTGTAAAGTTAGCAGGTCACTCGATTACACCCACTATTTGGTGAACTGCAAAATCGAGAACAGAAATGCAAAATAAATGCAAGCAAATCTGCAAATAACTGCGTTGGTCCTCTTACTTGCTTTGAAAAAAAAGTCATTGATAGGAAATTCATTGCGAAAATATTGCAAGAACAGGTTTCTGCGACCCAGTCGTGTATTTTAAAGTTTTTTTGTTGTTTTAGCTATAGGAGGGTGTATTTATAATAATTTCTCGTGAAACACGCTATATGAATATCTGAGAAGGGAAAATTAATTTTTCAGAAAAATTAAAACTAAAATGTAAGAGTACTCTGGCAGGCGCACACACAAGTGCCTCCTGGCATACTTCAAAATTGTTTAAGGTGTTTAACCTTGTCACCCTTAGAATTATGTTTTTTTTTTTTTTATTTTTTTGTTTTGTATAATTTTAAAAATTGTGCAGTAGAGTGAGAGCTCTTTGTTAAAGTTTTCGAACCAAACAAAAAAGGGTTTACACAAAAATTTATAAATTTATGAGTTGGAGGATAAAGTTGTCTTGGGGTAACAATGTTTTATTTAAGTTGTATTTATGTGCAAAAAGATATAAATCATTTACACTTGAAGGAGCAAAATAACGTGGAATTCTATTTAAATATAAGAGTAAAGTGTTCAAGTAGAAAGATGATACAATTTAAAATAAAAACAAATAAGGGAAACCATTTTTATAAAGGAACGTCTTTATTTTGCGACACAAGACCTTAAACCTTTTGGAAAATTTATTATACATAACTCTCAATTGGGTAAGCCCCTCTTAACGATTTTTTTGAAATTGTGGCGGAATTGAGGGGTGCGAAGATGTATGTAGTGCATATTCTGTAAAAAGGTATTTAATATCTTCTGGGTACTGATAGAAGTAAGAAGTTTCCGGTAATGCGATTCAATTGCGCCTAAATTTCAAATTAGTGAAGTAAGGTGGTAGTTTCATTGCAGAAAATTGTATGATGTAGTGACTAAGTAAAATCTTAAATCCAAGTGCTAAGAATCAACATGAATGCAATTAATATTTATGAAGCAGTATTTTCTCATCACAAAAAGTTTTAGACGTTGAGTATAAAGCAACGTATTCAGTCTTTATTTGTATAAGAAATCACCATACTTAAAAAGACTTTTATAAACTTGACTATAGTATTGGTCTGAGAAAGAAAATTGTAATCCTTTTATTTTACTAGTTTGGGACCCATATAAAACTTGTAACTGTTATACTTACTACAAAAAAAAAAAAAAAATACGAAGAGTTCATATTTTCTGTTGGTTTCACAGGTATACACGGCTTGAAAACGAAGAAGTTAGATTTGTCTTAAAGTAACTTTACGGCGATAATTCGTCATCTATTTATTTGCCATCTGTTCTCTGTTTGAAAATGATAAAAAATATCCCGGCTGGAAAAATGACAAGTTTCTGTCTAGTTTGGGCAAGGCCCTAATAAGTTTTCATTAGAGAAAATCTAGGCGAGGAAAACTTGTCAAATACTTGGCAAACCCTTCCTGGATATCAGTACCAACAATTTAGATGAGGGAAACTTTTCATACACCCATGAGGCCCTCCCTAGTAAGAACTTGTTGGACATGTTTCGGTACCCCATCAGGAATGTCTCTTGTACACCAAATACAGACATTTTATGAGTACCATGCAATTTTAGTATCATGCGACACTTTTTTCTCACTTTCCTTTGTCTTCTTTTTCATATAATACTTTTTTGTATGGGTGTGAGACATCTGTATATTATAAATGTATATTTGTTATGAAACATTAAACTTATTCACTTT
Source organism: Melangyna quadrimaculata (assembly GCA_949320155.1). Taxonomy (NCBI): domain Eukaryota; kingdom Metazoa; phylum Arthropoda; class Insecta; order Diptera; family Syrphidae; genus Melangyna; species Melangyna quadrimaculata. Next base: position 152,855,158 of record OX439484.1, read on the forward strand.
GAACATTGCATTTTTGTATATGGAGTTACCCCAGTGGGTTGACCTCTCCTCAACCTGGTGATTGTGCTTACGGACACTTCTTCAGTAACCTGAAGACTAATCTGACTGAACGGGGCAGACGCATGCACCAACCACTGATCTATCAAGCTCACCCAGCGGACGTTGCATGGAGCCACTGCTTCTACGGGCCCGGTGGAGAGATGATCTTTCCGGTGGGGGTAAATGAGGGGATCACGCCCTAAGAAGACAATGGTGCGTTTAACTCTCTTCAACCCGGTGTTAATATGCCGTCAGACAATTCTTCAATACCTGGATAGCTTCACAGAGTTAACTAGGCAGACACATACACCAACCACTGATCTTTCAAACTCATCCACCGGACGTTGCACGGAGCCACTGCTCCTACGGGCCTGATGGGGGGATGATTTAACCAGTGGGGGTAGGGGCGATCACGCCCTTAAAGGACAGTGATATGTTGGTCTCTCCTAAGCCCGGTGATTGTGCCGACGACGTAGGTTTACATGACAGAACGGGGTAGACGCAGACACCAACCACTAATCTATCAAACTCACTCACCAGACGTTGAATGGAACCACTGCTCCTACGGGCCTGGTGAGTGGATGATCTATTCAGAGGGGGTACAGGTAGAGATCACGCCCTTAAAAGACAACGGTGCGTTAACCTCTCCACAACCCGGTGATTATGCGCAAACAAACACTTCTCCAACACCTTAATGGGACCAACTTAACAAAGCTACCACATACACCAACCACTGATTTATCAAACTTACCCGCCAGACGTTGCATGGAGCCACTGCTCCTACGGGTCTGGCGGAGGAATGATTTACCTGTTGGGGGTAAGGGAGAGGCACACGCTCTGAAAACACTATGGTGAGCTGGCCTCTCCTTTGCCCGGTGATTGTGTCGACGGACTCTCCTTATCTGACCTAACTGGGCAGTCGCTGGCACCAACCACTGATTTATCGAACTCAGCGCCAGACGTTGCATGGAGCCACTGCTCCTACGGGTCTGGTGTGGGGTTGATCAATCCAGTGAGGGTAAGCGAAAGGGACACGCCCTTAAAAGACAATGGTGCGTCAACCTATCCTCAACCCGGTATTTACGCAGCGACTGAAACTCCTTCAATCAATTTGTAAACGACTTTCCCAAGCTTCAGCTTGTAAGAAATGTATTGACGCCCTCTACGGGCTATGTCATTGGATTTATCATAGGTTTCTTTTATGGGGATTAATCCCCAGGGTTTCACAATGGATCTACACCGATCTAAGTGTGACGGTAACAAGATCAACTGTCAGCCAACTAACCTAACCTAACCTAGCCCAGTGGGTAGCGCATTGGACTGACAAGCTGAACATCGAGGGATCAAGTCCCACATTAGCCATCTTTTTTGGTTTTTACCTGACGAGTTAAAAGGGTTCATAATCGTCAAAGCCCTTGTTCTAGCCTTTGCTAACCCTTGCTAGCCCCTTGCCATCATCTATGTAATACTCTCTAGTGCTTTGTTTTTCTGCGCGGGATGTTTTTGGTATTTTTTAAATAATTTATTTGTGTTTCTAAAAATTCATGAACAGAACTAATCGTATACCTAGTATCTTCTTTTAATTTCTGTTAAAACCTTAGTTAAATAAAAGCTTTCACCCATTTGTCACTATATTTTTGAGGTTATGTAACAAAATTAAAAAACTAAAATTAAGTGGCGCAACAGCTCGTGCAGAATCCAGGCATAGCTACTGACAACTTGCAACCATTCCTGTGTGCACGTGTCGACAGGAATGGAAGGGGCCTACAATTTTATACCAAATCCGAACGGCTAGACGAGCAGCACTTTATCATCATCATGACAAGAAATACTCTTGGAGGATTTGTTAATTCCTCGCAAGAGGCAGTAGCCCTAAAAAAAATGTTTAGTTTTTAGGTGGACGAGGCTGAGAATTGAACACAGACCTAGAGCGTGACAGTCTAACGATCTAACCATTAATCTATGGGCTACTACGTAACAACACGAGGTATTTTCTTTCAGATAAATTACCAACAATTTAGAAAAAAAGGAGTTCTTATTTATACAGTTTTAATCTTTCCAATATCTCTTTTACTTTTTGAGAAATCTCGCCTTTAGGTGTGTTCCAATTTTTCTATAAACTTAAACCCATATTTTATACTATTAACTAACTAACTAACTATTTCATGGAAAGTAGAAAAAACATATTGCTGACTTTAAAATGTGCATGCTCAATTGTTCTAAATAAAAATTTAATCAACAAACCGATAAAATTACCACATTTCATAGCCAACAACAAAAAATTTCACAATTCCCACATAAAATATTCCGAGTAAAAGGATATCTAACATTTGAACGACGCACAAAAAAGGATTTACTAACCATACTCCCACATAAGAAGACTACTCCATATTACTTTATTGAAAGCATAGTGATTTTATTTATGGCTCTTTGTGTAGTAACCAGGCATGGATATGGAATCCCAATCCTAGTTGAAGACAGGCAGAAGAGCATTGTAAATGTAAACAACGCATAAGGCCGCGCGCCGCCATCATACCGGATACCGCTACTGACTTTGGCATGGCTGATGCAGAAATACCAACAAAAAATTGTTATTCTACGAAACCAGTAATATGTCATACGCATAACCTCCCGATAGTCCTATGTGGATATCCCACAGGCACTGGGGTTTATAGAGTAATTGATGGTGTCTGTTCTTTTGCCATCATGTTGTTTCCATGGGATATCTGCTTGAGAGTGCTTTTCTGTGAGTACTACGAGTTGATGCCTATGACAACCAATAATTCGCTATGGAAATTTATTTGAATTAATAATAATTGGAAGAAATCGATGGTAAAAAGTTCAACAACCAAAAATGTTATAAGTAAAATCGTGTTTTCCTTTTATACAATACGTACGAGACAACCGGGAGGAGTGTATTTTATATGTACTCGCCATAACACGCTGGTTATTTGACTTTTTTATTATGATGTGGTGAATTTTTATTGACAATATTATTGACTGAGGGAGCATATACATAGAACGAAATGAAAAATAACAACTTTTTATCTGTGATGGATTGAACAAAATTATTGGATTAGGGTTTTATGAGTACAAATGTGATTCCAGTAAGTTTTTTTTTTTGGAAGGGAATAAAAAGGGGGCAAAATAAGAAAGTATTCTACTTGGACGTTGATTTTTTTCAATGAAATTGAAATGTGGCATGTAAATGTGACATTTGAGTCAAATGCTTGGAACTTGAAATTTCTATAAAAACAAATTGTTATTTCATGAAATTATGAAATGTCATTTAAAAATAAAGGAAGGGGAAAATAAGCATAATTAAAAGTTATTTTTAATAATTTAATTTCGTAAGCTATGCACTCAAGGGAATGTGGGTACTCGCGTTTTGAATTGACCAAAAGACTTGCAATACTCTGCGCTTAGGATTATAATGTGGGATGATTTTGTTTTTTAATGCGTGAAAAATTTGAACAAACTTCCTTGAATCTGCTTCTAAGTCGTTCCAACTTAATTCAAGCACAACAGGAAATTTAGAACTGTGTGTTTTAAAACATTTCGTAGGATCATCAAATCCTCCACAAATACAGTGGCCGAAATAAGTATAAAGACAGCCATTCTGAAACTGTTAAATATGACGTAAGAGTAAAGTTCCAAAAGTTATGCAATGTTTATATTCGCCAAACGCTAAATAAATGAATTCTCTCTTAAATACAAAATCGATTAATTGCCATCAAATTTGGACGACCTGTTTTCGTCGTGTGTAATTTCCTTAATTTGGGGGAAAATTATAATACTGCTGCTAGATCTGGGCGACCAAGTCTTTTGACCTCTCGAAAAAGGAATGTTATTTGTCATGAAGCAAGGGGGAATAAGCTAAATGCTAGGCAGATTAAACGTAAGTTAGACCTCCCCGTTACTGTTAGAAGAGTGCAGCAAGTGTTGAAGGCAAATCATAACCTTCGTTACACAAAAAAACCGCAGCTACAACAACATCATAAAGAAGCAAGATTAAGGTTTGCAAGAGATCGATCATATGGCGTGGACCAGAGAGTTGGAATCCGTTATTTTTAGTGATGAAAAAAATTTAATTTGGATGGCCCCGACGGTTTTAGCTATTATTGGCGTGATTTGAGGGACGAAAAGGCAATTAAAATGAGTCGGCACTCTGGGGGTGGCAGTGTTATGGTTTGGGGTGCTTTTGGTTTTCTTGGTAAAATTCCCTTGATGTTTGTACAACCCAAAATGAATGGCTAAAAATACAGAGAGATTCTGGAATATGCCTTGGATGAATTTGGAGACATTCCTGCCGGTCAAAGTTTTATTTTTCAGCAAGACAATGCTCCCATTCATAATGCCAGTTGTGTTCGCGAATGGTTTGAAGTCATTGGAATCCAGTGTTTGTCATGGCCTTCCTGTAGTTTTTAATCCTATCGAAAATTTGTGGGGAATAATGGCAAGAAAGATCTATTTAAATGGAAAGCAGTACAGAAATGTAGCAGACCTAAAAAGAGCAATTACCGAAGAATGGTTAGAGATCAACGAACAAGTCCTCCTAAACTTGATAAATTCGATGCCGAACAGGATTTTTCAAGTTATTGAGAACCAAAGAGGTTGTACAAAGTACCTACGGACTTTCAAATTGGTAGGTAAATTGGTGTTAAAATGAATAAAATATTGAAAAATATTGACTGTCTTTATATTTATTTCGCATTTTTTACGCTTCTTTTCCTATAATTAATGACAAATCAACCTCTCTTTCAAGAGAAATTGGGGATAACGATCATTTTTTGTTTGTGTTTAAGAGAGAATTCATTTATTAAGCGTTTTGCGAACATAAACATTGGAAAACTTTTGGTACTTAACTATTACGTCATATTGAACAGTTTCAGAATGACTTATTTCGGCCACTGTATAAACATACATCTCACAGGCTTCTTTCACTTTTGCATTATGTTGGCGCTTTAGTGAACAGAAATCGGACAAGTTGTAATTCATTTTCTATGCTTGAAAAGAAATCTTTATAATTATCAATAGGAATTTTTGTACGATAACTTGTAATGATGATATTTTTATTGTTTTGCCCCTTGGCTCGAAAAGTTGAATTCCAAAATTCTATTGAAATATAATCATATCTTATAATAATAACAATTATATTAACTTTGAGCAATTTTTTTTGTTTTACCCGGCTGGAAAAATGACAAGTTTCTGTCTAGTTTGGACAAGGCCCTAGTAAATTTTCAGTACGGAAAATCTAGACAAGGAAAACTTATCAGATACCTGGCAAGCCCTTGGTGGATTTCAATACCAACAATTTAGACGAGGGAACATTTTCAATGACTCGTAAGGCCCTCCTTAGTAAAAACTTATTGGACATTTTTCGGTACCTAAGCAAAAATGTCTTTTGTACACAAAAAACAAATATTTTTATAAGCCCCATGCAATTACAATATCATCAAAACTTTTTCCTTTGTCTTCTTTTTTATATTACACTTTTTTTATTGGTGTGAGACATCCGTATTTTTATACCTGTGGTGTTTATTATAAACATGTAAGCTCCATATAAAAATACACTTTTGACGCCTACTTTACTTTGAGCTAGAGCGTAAACGTGCTGACCGATTTGCTTCAAATTTGAATTGAAATAACATGATTCCCTTGTTTTTGAATGAGTTTTTCCAACATTTTAATACACACTGAAATTCTTTTACTTTAAAAACACGTTAATTAAGTTATCATGTTTATACCAAATACCACAGAAATGTGTGTATGTGTTATGCAATATAGTATAATGTATGAAACATTAGAGTATGAAACTTATTCACTTTCGAAATTAAATTTTTCTATAGCGAGTTAGACAGGTAGGCACCGCATTTGACGATGAAGATCGCAGGATAAAGTCCCACATAAAACAATTATTTTTTTTGCCTGGCGATGGCGAGGCAAAAAGGTTCATATATATAAAAGAGAAATGTCGTCCGTGTGTGCGCGCATAATTAAAGAAAGGATCGTTTGATTTTCACAATTTTAGGCTTGATAAATTCGTATTTACCCAAGGAAGGACATAGGACACTGTAGAATAGTCCCGAAAATCTATATATATAAAAGAGAAATGTCGTCCGTGTGTGCACGCATAACTCAAGAACGAATCGTTCGATTTTCACGATTTTAGGCTTGATAAGTTCGTATTTACCCAAGGAAGGACACTGTAGAATAATCCCGACAAATTTTCAGGAAAATTGGAAATCAGGGATCATCCTCTTTTTAATGCATATTTCGAGAACGGTCTCTTCGATTTACACATACATTAAGGTCTTGATCGATTCGTATTGGCTCAAGAAAGGACATAGGAGATTGAAGGAAAATCCCGGGAAATTTCCAGGGAAATTGAAAAGCAGGGAACAATCAGTTTTTAATGTATAACTCGAGAATGTTTTCTTCGATTTTTACGATTTAGGTCTTGATGAATTCGTATTAGTTCAAGGAAGGGCATAAGAAACTGGAAGGAAATCGCCTAAAATTTCTAGAAAAATTGAAAATCGGGGAACATCCTGTTTTAAGTGCATAAGTCGAAAACGGTTACTTTGATTTTGACGATTTAGGGCTTGATAAATGCGTATTGGCCCAGGAAGGGCCTGAGAGCATCGGCTTTATTGCTATTGAAAACAAACGTGCGAGTCACTTTACGAATTGATCAGTTCGCTGCAGATTTTTCCAGTCAATTTATTGGCGATGGACAATGACGTGAAACCAGTGGACCTAGTTACCGGCCTTAATAAATTTCCAGCGAATTTTTGCCTTTACAACAACGCCGGAAGAGCTCATGGCGAATGTTTTTCCGAATTTAACTCAAAATTATGTTAACCATGATTGGCTGTGTTCACGCGCGATTTTGGTTGCGAAAAACAAGAATGTCGATCATTTGAATTTCGTCATTCAAAATCAAATCGTCGGTGAGTTAATTTATTCAAATCCGTGGACTCCGTGATGGATGAAAACGAAGCCCACCAACTATCCCACGGAATTTTTGAATTCTTTGGATGTTCCGGGCTTCTCACCACACAATTTAAAATTGAAAGACGGCTCAGTTATAATTTTGCTGCGCAACTTCAATGCACCAAAACTTTGTAACGGAACGCGTTTGATTGTGAAGTGCATCAAATCAAATCGTATATTCAAGCCACGATTTTGAGGGGAAAATTCAAAGGCGAAGATGTTCTCATTCAACGGATTCTGCTTATTCCGAACGATTTGACATTCGTATTTAAGCGTCTTGAATTTCTAGTGCATCTCGCTTTTGCTTTGACAATTGACAATCAATAAGTAAGGACAATCGCTGGATGTTTGTGGCATCAATCTTGAATTCCCATGTTTCTTACATGGTCAGTTGTATGTGGTGTGCTCACGTATCGGCAAACCTACCGCTTTGTACGTTTACGCGCCTGAATATAAAACGAAAAATGTTTTTACCATTAAAGTCATTCAGTAAAGAAGCGGAAGCTTGGCCGACACGCCAATCATTTTGGTTTCATTGAAACACATCGACATTGTTGATTTAGTTATTTTATTGTATTTAATAAAACTAGAATAAAGAATTTCAATTGACCGAATTACATGAAACATCATTGTATATCATGCTCGGAATTATTATTTTCTTTAGATAAATGGATTTAGGCGGAACGAAGTTCGCCGGGTCAGCTAGTTTAATATAAAACTCAAATCAATAATTTTCAAAAGATAAAACTGCATTTTCGTGTAAAATATTCAGTAAAAAGATCACTTGTTACAAGCTAACTGTTTTAAGTTCATAAGTTAAAATTTGTCAACAATCTAACAATTACTCCTAACAATTGTCGTTTTGTGGTACAGAACATGGAATTTATCGAATTTCCCGCTTGTTACTGGTTGTAATTTTTATTGTTAAGAGGATTCTTAACTTATGTGTTTGTGGTACAGAAAATACTGTTTATTGTTAGAATTAGCTTGTTTAATTATACTTGTTGGATTGTGGTACAGCTCTCTAGTATGTTTTCTTCAATTTATTTAACAATTGTTAAAGGGAATACAACTTGTTAAATATCAATGCCGAAATGTTTGTGGTACAGAAATTAATTTTCTTGTTGATTTCACATGTTAAAATATTACTTGTTAGAATGTTAGATTGTTGTTTTGTGGTAAAGGCCCCAGGTCTCTTTAAACCAACCAAGTTTTAAACAAATTTGACCATTTTAACTTAAGAAAAAATTTAAAAACATTTTTTAAAATATTATGGAATTTGGAAAAAAAATCATAACTGAACCGTTTTCGAGTAAATCGAAAACAACCCTTTTATAAAAAAAAAAATACCAGCTGTTAATTAAAAATTTTTTTTTTTGTCAAATCGTGTCAGTGGTTTCTGAAGAAAAAAAAATATGATTTTTTTTTTTTTTTTGCTTAAGAAATTGTTAGGTAGGTTGATTGGTTATTTTTGCTCTTTAAAAAAAAAAAAAAAAAAAAAAAAAAAAAAAATTTGAAGAAAAACCAGCTCTTTAGCACGTGGACAGATCGACAAAATTGTTTGACCTACCTACTTTTTTCGCCTTCCTTATCATCGTTATAGAAAGTTTGATAAAAATCTCAAGTAGAGAGACAGAAGCCTTAAAATTTCTCATCCTGTCCCGTCAAAATATTTACCCACAGAAAATCTCTGAGATATTATTTTGATTAAATTCTTGGTCTTCTCTCAGCCCTCATTTTAATGGCAATTTTAAATTTCGAATTGAATTTTGTATGTTCTGTGAAAACTCTCATTATATCAATCAAATTGAAATTAAACAGTATTTACGCGGTATTGACTTCTTTATTTGCGCAGATTTCTTTCGCAAAAAACATAACAACATTCTCTGTATTAAAATAAACATTTTTCCATATCTACGCTCAAACTGTATTTGCCAACTTAAATATGACAATGCACTCGTACTTCGAAAAAAAAATATTTTCCAATATCGAATATTAAAATGTCATTCAGCTCAGTCAAAATTCCCATCAATTTTTGTTAACATTTTATCCTTCCTGGCCACAGGTGCATTACTGGTGGATCTCTTCCAGAAATAAACCTCGTTATATTTCACAAAAACCCAACTTCTCTATAAGGGTATACAAAAGTAGAGTAGCAACAATAAAACTGACTGCAACTTTGTGAAGGTGCACGAACGAGTATATGTAAATTTGTCCTGTAATCAAGTTATATTCTGTGATGTGATGTGAGTATAAGAAAGCACTATGGCTTTCCCAATGAGTTCGATGTAAATGAACACAAAAGCAATAAATTATCTGATTTTCATATCGGTCACCCATGTTACAAGAAGTGACAGTCGGACATATTTGTGGTTATGTTATGCATCTGACGCAGAGGATGCTGCTGCCTGCTATGACGATGAGGATGACCCTTATATAATGATGATGGCACAGTAATAATTGTACATCATAATTACAAATTCAGAACGGAAGACTGAATTACAATATAAATACGGATGCGAATGGATGTGGACATGAAAAACCATTTCCAGGATGAAATCAAGTTGAGAAAATAAATGCGGTTACACCAGGGAAGTCCAGATACGCAAAAACCACATTGAAAGTGGAAGATAGAATGAGAGAGGGACTTTGTGGTTTATGAAAAGTAAAGTATTTTATAAATGATGGAATCGATTGAATTCAAGGAACTTCAACAGACAATTTGCATCCAATAATCAACATTTTATGAAGGATTTAAGGGGCTTACACAATTTAATTAAATTATATTTTTATTTCTGGAGAAATTTGCATGCAAGTGCTCGAGGCAATATGACGAAAAGATAAACATACATTATATTTTACCTTTTTGTTTTTCTTCATTTTAATTCAATTAAACGCATTTTTCTTTTTATTTTATTTTGATAATCTATATATTTCGAGGACCTATTTGCCTCATCGTCAGGATCTATACAAATAAAATAGATTTTACACCACAATTTTGGATAGCATATGTGGATGATCATTTAACAGCTATTCCAAGAAACAAAATTGATGTAGTAAAATCAGCTCTGGAATCTCTTGACAAAAATATTATTTTTGCATATGAATTGGAGGACACACTTACTCGTGAAATAAATTATTTAGATGTTTCAGTCAAAAGAAACAATGATGGTAATATTATAACAAATTGGTTTCATAAGCCAATTGCATCAAATCGTTTGTTAAATTTTTATTCGGCTCATCCAACTCGAATGAAATATAATATGGCTAAAAACTTAATTCGTAAGGTATTTTCATTTAGCCATAAGACCGACTTTAACAATAATATAATAAAGATACAAAATATATTGAGAAAAAACAACTATCCAATTAATATAATCGAAAAACTAATTTCATCAGTTAAAATCGAAAATTTACAAGCCAAAATTAATTTGCCACAAAGATTTGACCAACGTAACTACAGCTTTCTATCTAATAATAATGATCGGACAAGAAACTTATTAGATATGGATAATAAAATTTATTCAGCAATGACTTATGTACTTAAATTAAGTGAGTCCTTAGCTAGAGTGTGCCAATATTTTGTACGAGATGTGAAAGCAGCAATGAAGCCAACAGAACAAAATTCAAAATTCCTTCTTAATACAAAACAAAAAATTAATAAATCAGAAAATAGTGGATTAGTTTACTCTGTAAAATGCAACGATTGCGAAAATTCAAAAAATGGGGTCAAGAATAGGTCAACACAAAAATGAATGTCAAAAAGTTAACGAAGGATCGGTCAACAAAAATATAGCTGCTTTAGCTGATCATGTAAAGGAAAATGGACATTCTTTTGATTTTGATGGAGCTAAAATTTTAAAATTAGAAAGAAACAAATTTAAGTTACAAATTCATGAGGTCAACCAAATTATAAAGAATGAGGGCATTGCGTGTAACTACAAAATAGATAAAAGGGACTACACTAATACATACTACAATCTCATAGTTAATGCTAATTTACAGAATAATCAAATTCAAAATCAAACAAATTTGTTAACTTTAAATACTTGAAAAACTCTATAAGAAAATTTGTTCAATATTTTAATTTTTATTTTATAAACAAATGTCTAATATTAAAAAATAATTTATAGTTAATGTTAAACTGAAACAGATAATATCAAATAACTTCTTATAAATTAATTTTGGTAATTTTGTATATATTTAAATTTATTATGTATTTATTTAATTTTGTATTAAAACGCATGTATTTTTTTTTGTATAGATCCTGACGATGAGGCAAATAGGTCCTCGAAATATATAGATTATCAAAATAAAATAAAAAGAAAAATGCGTTTTATTGAATTAAAATGAAGAAAAACAAAAAGCTAAAATATAACTATAATTAATTCAGCAATACAAAAATCATAATATATAAACATACATGTTAGGTAGGTATTAGGTGACCCATCCTCGCGTTGCTTCGCGATGTTTTAAGTTTTTGGTTTTAAATTAAATATTACCAAATAAGAAAACATTTTTTGTCCCACTTCTGATTCAGTTATATTGCTTCCTATATTTCTCAAATACGGATGGGCAATTAGTAGTTTGAACGGTTTCCTATATTTTCTACCTGTCTTATTTTGTTATTTCTATACCTAATGTTGTTATTCTAATACTTAACTCCTTTCCAAACGCGCAGCAACAACAATGATTCCTAAACGAACTGCTACAACAGGTATAACAATTTAGAAAAAATATTTGTATGTTTACCACCGTAAGGTTAGGTTAAATGCTAATGGAAGAAAATTTAAAAATTAAAATATTGAATGAAAATCTAATTTAAACAAATAACAAAAACACTTAAAAAATTATGCTGTAGGTTTTCTTAAAGACAGAAATCTACATATCTTATTTTATTCACTTCCAATTTTACGTTATCTAGTTTCCAATGCTATTATAAAACTAAAGTCAAAAACTAAAAACCAGATGACTCAAGAACTTCTTCTTTTTAGGATATAAACAAATAACGAAACCAATTTTCTCATTAAAAGAAGGAAATTGGACATTTGAGTTTAGCCTTTTTTTTTCTTTTAGTTTAAAAAGTAAAAATCCTACAACTCTCTGGTTTTCAATGTTTGTTTAACAAGTGCATTGAGTACTAAAAACAAAAATAAACTATTTAATAACTTAAAATTCTGAAAAAATTGGTTTTGAAAATTATTTGTTTCTTTTTTTCTTTCAAATTTTTAGTTTGAAAATGAATTTTCTAAAATCTATTTATTAAAGCAACTTAATTTAAAAATAAAATTAAAGAATGGAATTATAGCATTGAAAATAATATATAGCATTATATTGTTAATGTTGTAGTTCTTTTTTTTTTAAATTGTATTACTATTTAAAACAGTTTGTTGTTAGAAAATTGGTCTTCTAATTGAATGGGCGGAAATAGAACCGCCTTAGTTACGATCTTCAGCTTATCTTGACTCAGCTTGTAGCTATAGGTTTTTGTCGAATCTTGTTCGAGTCAACCTGGGGCCTCATCACGTAAAACAAAAACGATTCAACGATATCGTTTTGAATACAGCTGTCTTTATTTTTCTCTATAGAAGTGATAGGGATAGCAATATTGAAAACGATATCGTCCGATCGTTTTCGTTTTACGTGATGAGGCCCCTGTATAGACTCAGTAGCATTTTTTCTTTCCTAACTCATTTGTCCATCAAAATATGAGCGGGTCACAACTAATCGATTTACTGAAATTTTTCAAAACTTGTTATCTCGTTTTCTGTGAAAATTTATAATCCTAAACTTAAGCCTTCTTTGTACTTATAACTTCAATGACATATATTTTGCTAAGCTTTCCCTCTGATTGAACGGAAGTTGCTTTCAATAGCGAGTATAATTTACAAGATGCGTCAATTTATCTTAAACCCAACCAACAAAGCTCGATTTTCTTCTGCAGGCAAGAACACATAATAACAAAAAAGAAATCAGTACTCTCATCATTTTCATTTTTTTAATACCGTATTGGCTAGACGACAATCAATCAAAGGTACATTGTCCACACTTTAATGAAGCGAATAAAAATGTCCTTTTCAATTGTACTTACCTACCTACTATCCACTCCACGGTCGGTATTAAGTTTTTTTTTTTTTTCAATCTGTTTAAAGTATCTTCTAACGTATAGAATAGCCATTCCATATATGTATGTATATTTAGGTTTGTAGAGATATAGCCGGTCGTACTACAACAGATGTAAGCCAATATTGTCTTTTGTCCATTTCAATATATTATTGTTATCCCTTTCCAAGGCCGGGTTTACGGAGATTTCTTTAAAAGAAGTTAACTTGCACTACGGAAGTTGCAATTTGTCTTTAGTATGATATCGAATATTTGAAAAGAATCTTTTCTATCTCAGCTTATATCTCAAATTATTCTTTTCCGCCAACAAAATGAAGATATTTTTTTGTATTGAATTTGTTATTTTTATATGATATATGGTGATAAATATTGCTTTCACTTCCGTATTTTTACTTGCGATATACGTAGTATAGGGCAAGTTTAGGATTCGTGCAAAAAAAAAATTTAAGATAATAATTTTCCCTAACATTACGATGATAGAGAACGCGAAAAAAGTGGGTCTCGCAATTCTGTCTGTCTGTCCGTCTGTCTGTCTGTACCTCGACCTGCAGCCTAAACGGCTGAAGCGATTTTCTTCAAACTTTGAACTTAAGTTCCTTATGTGATTCCCTAGAGGGTAAATTGAAATTTTTTTTTTAGCTCAAAAAATAACGTTACCTGTCATACAACCAATATACAAAAATTGATTTATTTCAAAAACGGCTCTAACGATTTAAAAAAACCTCACCCTCATCTCTTTACCAGCTGAAAGGTATACAGTTTTTTAAATAGTGTCCAAACAAACAGTTTGCGCATAGGTTGCCTAAAATATAGTGGGGCCTTCATAGGGTTGCCACGGTTTAAAGATCGATTTTTGCGTTTATTCAATTATCTTATTGCGCTTATGTGGTAAGCCATAAAGATATTCAAAAAATATACTATGAAAGGAAATTTAATTTAAAAATTTCCAAATACGGGATTTTTTAAAATTTAAGTAGGGTAAATTAGGGTGAACGTTTTAAAAGGTCGAAATCTTATTTTCAAAACGGTAAGTCAAAGCGAAATAATTTTTTTTGCAATCGATAGGTTTTATTGAATACATGAAAGTTATACATGACAACAAAAATTTAGAACTCGAGATATGAACATTTGAAAGTCAAAAATGGCGAAAAAGATGTTTGAGAAAAAATTACTATCAATCAGTGTGACGTTCTATTGAAATATATGGTATGTTGTTATGAAGCTGATTTAATAAAAAGATAATAGGTATCTGCCAAATTTTTAATTAAAGCTTTGGTTTTGGCAAAGTCAATTTTTGAAAAATATTTTTTTTTTTTTAATTTATCGGTTGTTTTATTTTAATTTTTGTACCCTTTGATATTTTCAGTGAAATTAACATCAAAATGAAGATAATTCTCCTATATAAGCATGATAGCACCAGGATTTTTACAAAAACTTGGTTAAAACTCAGTGTTGCCAAACTTTAATATTTCTCTTTGCGTCAGAGAAATCAGTTACTACTCTGTGCCATACAGATGTCTATAATAGATATATATGAGTGCGTTTTATAATACAAATTCTATATACGACTGAAATACATCAGCCAAGTAGAAGACTTAGCATTATTTAATTGGACTTGTTGAATTATTGATTCAATATAGCTTTTAACGGCCTTTAGTCCATAAAAATTGGCGTTTTGGACTCTTCAGTTGACAGTGAGGGCCTTGTCAAGACGCAATTTTTATTAAGTTCAGTCCAGCTTACATCAATTTTACTGCGAAAATCAATTGTGAACTATATCCAACCCAATTAATTATTATAGATATATGTATATGTAGGTATATCAGATGAATGTACTGCACTTTTTTTATCAGAGTGTGCTTTACTTCATGCATGTATCGGATCCTTTATGCTACAAACGTTTGATAAAGTACTTCAATAAATTCTAATCCAACTGTGTTTAAGTAATGCACTTAAATTCTCATCATATTTGACTGCTATTTAAGACCTTTTGTACAAATATTCCATACAGCTGGCAGGGCCTTTTCAATCTATACCTATTTTCTTTTTATTAATCAGCTTCATAACAACATACCACATACATTTCAATAGAACGTCACACTGATTTGTAGTAAATTTTTTCTCAAACATCTATTTCGCCATTTTTTACTTTTGAATGTTCATATCTCGAGTTGTAAATTTTTAACATTTTTTTTGTTATGTATAACTTTCATGTATTTAATAAAATCTATCGATTACAAAAAAAGTCATTTCGCTATGACGTACCATTTAGAAAATAAGATTTCGACCTTTTAATACGTTCACCCTAATTTACCCTTTTTAAATTTCAAATTTCAAAAAATATCGTATCTAGAAATGTTTAAATTAAATTTCCTTTCATAGTATATTTTTTGAATATCGTTATGGCTTACCACATAAGCGCAAACAGATAGTTGAATAAACGCAAAAAATGATTTTTAAACCGTGGCAACCCTATGAAGGCCTACTATTTTGTAGACAACCCATGCGCAAACTGTTTGTTTGGACACTATTTAAAAAACTGTCTACCTCTCATCTGGTAAAGAGATGAGGGTAGGTCGTCCTATGGCCGTCTCCCCGACTATTAGTAAATGTAAATATTCAATAGTTCTTAAATTAATATTCGGTTTTGTGTGTTTGATAATTTTTCATGAAGAGATAATTATAATCAAAATTTCTATTTCCCACTAAAAAGTACTAACAAATTTACGAAACTGCAATAATATTCAAGAAGTGATATCATTTTACATGATTTCTTGATTCATACGGAAGGTATTGAAAAAGTACTACAAAAAGTAATAAAACAGTACGGAAATTCGGGAATGGACTTTAATCCCAGCTCATATTTTTAAACATTAATTTACCGTTCTGTCTGTCTCTTACAAATCATAACTTATCTCTAAATCTAAATAATTCAATTAATTAGAAACTTATTGTTTCAGAATTTATACTTATTTTTCGATTGAGTAATTATAAGGCAAACACAAGGAAGTCAATTCATTTGTTATTCAACATAAAGAAAATATCCGCCCACATTTAATAAATCCGACCCAACCTATGTGAAACTTAATCTTACTATAACCACGTCAATCATTTGTCTAAGTAAAATATTCTGTAATAACAATTGCTGTTGTCTTAAAAGAACACCTTTTTCATTAATTAGAGGCTTCTTGTATTCGAACATTCTATAAAAGGGTATAAGATTAGGTATACAAAATCCCTTTGTTTGCCCGTCATCATCGTCGTGTAGTCTCGTTCACAACAAACAACTTTTAGTAAAATTAGAAATTTGATCTGTCAGTTAGTTTTATACCATCCAACATAAATACTGCACTGTCTGATGTTTTACATCGTGTCCCTTTCCCTGCGCTTCAGTAGTTTTATCTATAACTAAGGAAGGCGTAGTCCCCAGTGGTGTCTTTTCTATGTTAGAAATCCATATTGGTAGGTAGGTATACATAGCCCTGTGGGAAATTCACCCTTTATGGTGCTATACGATGATTATGATGATGCCATTGTTTGAAGTTTTGTCATTCATTAAGTCAAGTAGCCCATCGTATGT
The DNA here is from genome assembly GCA_949320155.1 of Melangyna quadrimaculata. Taxonomy (NCBI): domain Eukaryota; kingdom Metazoa; phylum Arthropoda; class Insecta; order Diptera; family Syrphidae; genus Melangyna; species Melangyna quadrimaculata. Next base: position 152,871,896 of record OX439484.1, read on the forward strand.
TGTTTTAATGACGTAAAAATTACATACATTCACTCTATGCATACATAAAACCCATATGTACTAACAGGAACTATGTACCTATGTCTCTATAAGATAGCACTTCTACAGGACTCCTTAAGAAAAGCAACAACAACAACAATATAACAACTGCGATGATGAAGGCTATACGATTATTATCATAATAATAACAAAACGTCAATTTAGAGAGCCACCACAAAAGGTTTTTGCCACTTGCAGCACATTCTCATAAGGGGTGTGTAATTATCGTTCTTCTCTTGGCATAGATCCACTTCTACTTTATTCTTACTATACGCCAACCAACGAAGAGACGTGTGAGTTTAAAATTCTCCATTAAAGTGTCTTTTTCCGTCAATACACTCTGTAACGATTATTTTAAAGGCATTATACAAAAATTTGTATGCAGAGTGTTACAGAAATGATGTTATGAATATTTAAAAAGAATATTTAAAAAGATATAAGACCCAAATGAGTGCATAGTATAGATACCAAAGCAGAACATCATGTTTTAAACGATTGGTTTTTCTTTTTGTTCGCAGATTTTTGTGAACAATACAAAATTTTTTAAAACTCTTTCTCTTTTGGATATTCCTCACTCATATGAGTTTGTCCTTGAATAAAATTCGGAAATACAATGGAAAATAAAATAAAATAAATTGGGTGGTGCCACGGGTCGTGAAGAACCAGGGCCTAGTGACTAATAATTCGCAACTATTCCTGTGTGCGCGTGTCGACAGAATGAAAGGGGCCTACAATTTTATGCCAAATCCGAACGGCTAGACGAGAAGCACTTATTCATGACAACTGATACTCTTGGAGGATTTTTCAATTCTTCGCAAGAGGCAGTAGCTCTGAAAAAAAAAACTTTTTAGTTATAAGGTGGACGAGAAATTCAATGGAAACAATCATTGAATTAAATACGTTCAATCGAGAAAACTGAGTGTGAATCATTTCTTCATTTCATTTTTAAAAATTAAAGTTTTTTTTTAAAACAAAATAAGTTTTTTTTTTTCATTTTTTGTCTGTATATAATATTTTTAGCGTAATTAGTAAAACATGAAAAAATACACTTTTCAGGGCTTAAACTCTGAAAAAAAAATTATACAGAAAAAAAGTCGATAGAAAAATTTCCTATAAAAGTTTTAACAAAGCTAGTGTACGCTCTCAACTGGTTTTGCAAAATGGCGACTAAGCACAGGTTTTTAGTCGTAATTTACTATATAATCAGAAAAACGAGCCACCTACCAATTTATTATGAAAATATTTTGTGTCTCTATTTTTTCTGGAGTACCTCAGGAAAGCCATTTAGGGCCATTTATTATTATGTTGACTATAAATAATAATGGAGTGATCGTTCTTTTATCTGAATTGAAAATCTACGCTGAATACAAGAGGATCTTGTGGAATATCTTCTTTTGAAGATGTGTTTTTGTTTTTATTAAAAGACTTTGTTTAAGTATTTGTTTTACTTGGTGCTTAAAAAAAACTATATAAAAAAAAACTTATTTTTCTTAACAGCCACTCATATATTTTCTTTAAAAAAAAAATCAATGAATTATTAGAATTCTTTTATCAGTTTTTTTGAATTTTCTTTTTTTTTTTTTTTTTTGAAAACTGTTCAGTTATGAAGAAATTTTAAAGTACCATAGAAAATGAATATGATGATACCACAGCTCTTGAAGAACAAGGGCCTAAGGGCTTACAAATCTCTGTCATTTCTGTGAGACTTACAATTTTCTTAAAAATCCATAGCCAGTTATAGCTATCATTGAAAACCATCATTGAAAAAGTTAAATGTTAATTTTGAGACCTTTCGAAAGTTTAATCATTGAATATTTTAATGCAGAGCTTACGACTTCAAAATTATTTCTCCTTAAAAAACATTCATTTTGATCCATATCTTCCCCATAACGTAACTTTAAATTTTTTCAATGATCATTGGGAAGGGAGTTCATCTTTGAAAAAATAAAAGTAATTTTATGAGAAACGTTGTGCCAAATTGAATTTTATTTTACCTAGAAATAATTATTGGGTCTTACCAATAAAGCGTTTAGATAAACGCCACGTTAAACTTTAGAGACGAGTTAATTTGTGTGTTTACCAATAACCAAATTAAACACGTCTTTAACTAATCAGTGCTCTATTAAATTATCTACTACATTTGTTGCCAAACAGAAGGCTTCTGTGAGTGGAAATGACCGCGTTCAAGAATCGATGCGATAGCCTATCTAAGATAGCTTCCTATCCATATAGGTTTCTGGTCAACCAAAACCGGATAGGTAAATTGAAAGTGTTTTAAGCTAAATACAACTCGATGACGGCAAAGCAATTTCGGCTTTGCATTATTTGTAGTCGGCTTTTTTAACGATTTCGCTTGGGATACAAACGTGTACCAACATTTTTCGGATAGCATGGATAGCTACCCAACAGCAAAAGCTGTTTTGTAATCAGCAGTGGGATTACAACAACAAAAACCTATCTGGATAGCACTACATAGGTTTTTGATCGTGGAAAATGACATAGTTATCATAAAATAAAGTCATCAAACAAATTTTAGGCTGCGTGCGATTTTTAGTGTTAGTTTTTCGCCATTCACTCTCAAATTGAAATTTACAAAAAAAAAAACAAATAAGAAGGAATAAATCTATTTGTTTATTTTGATTACCTTATTAGTTTTATAGCCTTGCAACAAAATTCACGAACAAGCAATTTAATTCAATTGTAAGCGACAAACATAGAGGATAAGGATAATTATTTAACTCCTTTGTTTTTCAGAATGACAGCACAAACGTTGCGTTTACACCTAATCACGAGTTTAAACATGCGTTTCTTTACTCTAAAATTTAAAGTGACATTAAGCGTTAAGCTGACTATTAAATTGATTATTGGTATTTATTTATTTGGTCATTATTTAGAGTCCATTTAAATATTTAACTGATCTCTAAGTTTGATTATTGGTAAGGCCCATTAAGTCAATTAGCTTTACTTTGGCAACAAAATCGTCATTTATTTTTTCTTCAAAATCTCTCAAAATTGACAATTAATATTTTCAATGATGGTTTTCAATGATAGCTATAAATGGCCTCTAAGATGTAAAACACTCTTTCATTACAAGAGATACTTTTGAAAGATTTGTTCTTTTCCTCGCAAGAGGCAGTTCCCTGAAAAAAAAGTTTTTGATTATTTTTGGCGAGGTTGAGAATTGAAGATCCAGAACTCCAGGTTGAGAGTTCGACGCTCTTACCGTCATACCAATATTAAAAAAAAGTACAGTATTCTCCGATTTAATTTAGCTCACTTAATTCCCTCTACTGCTTAATTGAACGAAATTTTTCTTCCAATATTTCCTCTATAAGTCGATCAGACTTGTTTATGGTTAATTAAACCCTGCTTTATTAAACATGTTTAGGAAAAGGACACTTCAGAGAGCCTCAGAAATTTCAGTTTCCTGAAAAGGATTCTTCAGCAAAAAATCTCAGTTTGGCTGTCAAAATACTGAAAAAAATTAATGTATTCGCTTGCTCCGATATCTCGTTTTTCTGAACACGCCAATTGATCATACAGTTGTAGCTAACAAGCAAAGAAATACGTAAATTCTTTGGCGATCAACAATTTATTACATAAAATTGTTATTATAGAGTAAGATCCCAGGGTTGCCAGATATATATATATATGAAGGTATACGTAATTTTATCATCGCCTAGATTTTTTCTGTGATATACCATCTACTAAGGTTACGAAAAAAAAAAATGGATACTTAGAATTTTGAATCCAATGACAATTAAGATGTAGCTAGTTTTAAAATTGCATACAAATATTGCTACCTACATAACGTTATCTTATCAAAGCTGAACTTTTGTCTTAGAAGGTGGTGCCATTACGCGTTATCTGACAGTTGCTAGAGACTTACAGTTAGCCCTAGCGTCAGCCTTAAATCTTAAATCCCTTACAGACATACTATTGACTTGTTTCAAAACTTGTTTTACGGCAAAACTAGTTTAACAGAAGTTTTACAAGTTTTGGACAAGTCGGTATTATTAACTAAAGTTTTGGTATTTTAAACTCAAAATATTGAAAGTGGGATTTCAAAACTTTTATTAATAATACCAATATGTATAAAACTTGCAACTTTAAATCTCCATAAAACTAGTTTTTCTTTTAAACTAGTTTTGATAAACTCAAAAATATGGCTGTAAAAGTAATGATCTCATTTACGTTCTGGTATCAAAGTTAATTTGTGTATGGTCTTTGTGCAATTGTCTCAAAATATTCAACCAGACAGCCACGTCCAATTGGTCAATTTTATTAAAACCAAATTTATTTTTTAACTTGTTCTAAAATACAAAAATAAGTTGTCCGTAGAACGAAAAATAACGGTATACTTTACAATAAAAATGTTTAAACAAAAATGTTTAGAAAAAAAAACTAAAAAATTGTTCTTTAACACCTTCACTGTTCAATGTATCATATTTGATACATACAATTTTGTTTTTCCTGTCTCTCCCACGTCCATGTATCATATTTGATACATTTTGAAATGCGGCTTCACTGTCTCAATACACGCTGATTATAAAACATCAATACGTTCATTATTTGTTCTGAGAAAAAAAAACATCGACTATACGTCCCAAGTATCATATTTGATACACAATTTTTTTTTTGTGTATTTTTTAAAACAAGTTTTTATATGAAAAAAAATTGACTAGAAACCAAACTTGCATATAAGCATGTAGGTGAAACCCGGTACTTTACAAAACTGCAAAAATAAATGGAAAAATGTTTAAGAAAAAAAAAAATGTTCACAAGTAAACTTTTACTTTTTTTTATTAACAGAACAATTATATTTTTGGAATATATAGGACTAAATATTTTTTTAAGGTGATATACATATGTAAATAACAGACATACAAATTAAAAACATAACAATTTTCCAACAAAACATAACATTTAAACAACAAATATAATTAAAAAGACAATAAAAAATTTGTTTCTACAACATTGTGTTGCTCATTGAAGCAGTTCAAGCAGAATGCTTTATTGCTGCATCGTTTGCACTCAGTCAAAACTTTCTTCAAAATAATGGCTGCAATACCGTTTGTCTTTTTCTTATAGCACAAAACGCATAGCTTTTTTAAAACTTTACTATTTTGACGTGATATTTCTGTGAAGAAGTGTGTGCATGGGCGTATTAGGGCTGCAGATGGCATATTCCTTGAGAAAATTTTTGCAGATGAGCCTAGCATCTCCCTCAAGAGCATTTCCTGCACTTGCAACATTGAGTTCATTCATTAGCTTGTTGTAAATGCATCATGTATTTACCACTGCAACCCCAAATATGAGGTCAATGTAACTCTTCGTCGATTTGATTTTGAATGCCGAATTCAAATGATTGACAATAGCGCGCTTAGCCAATTATGGTCAGCATAACTCTAAGAGATATACTGTAAAAATAGTGATTTCGGCAAAAGTTCGGTGGAAATTCAATAACGCCGGTGACTAAGTCGACTGAAAGCACGCCATTGCCCACCGCCAACAATTGCTTGGAGAAATCGAAAAAGACCTCGCGTGTTCGTTTTCAACTGCAATTTGTTCACACATTTTCGACGCTTTTTGGTAAGTGTTCAATTCATTATTTATTTGCCGGAGTTCATCGTATAAAGATAATAGCCTGACAGCATAATAATAACATTACCAAAACTTTCATCATTTCGTATATCTTTCAACGTACGATTCAAGGCTTCCAATGCAAGTTTGTGAGCCACTGTGCACTCGTCCTAGGTGATCTAGGTGAACATGTTTCATTTCTTCATTACTTTCGCCATTTCAGACTTCTTTGGAATTTGTTGCATGTAGGTTCTTCATCCACTTGCATATTCCATGGCAATTTCAATGCCGAATGGTTCGACCCCCTTATAACAACGTATCCCCCTTAGAGACCAAAACCAAAGGCGATCTCAGATCTCGTACGAATCGTAGCCATACAAATAGTGAAAACAGGAATGCCTTTTTGCCAATTCCACTGGACGTATCAAGGAAGAAAATGCCACCATTTCCGTTGTCGACTGCTTGCATCCATTCATAAAACATAAGAACTCAAGGCGACTCGATCTAAATACATTATTTTGTGAGGTATGCCCAGCTTCGCTGCATGCTCTCCTATTGGCCAGTGTCCGCTACAGGTTGCAACTTCCCTGGCTATGTCTTGCCTGGGTCTGCGTATTAGATCAATTGTTCGGTTCTTGTCATAGGTGGGCCAAATCTTTCTAAATATAATACAGTTTGATAAACTGCTCCACCTACGGTTTGCTTTAGTAAGATAAATTGGGAGAATGTTGCCCTTCATAACTCCAAGCGGAATGTTGACTCTTTCCGCAAGTGAGCCATGAAGGGGTGAACCTTGCCTGGCCAGCTTGTCAGCCCGTTCATTACCCTCAATGCATCTGTGACCCGGGACCCAGATAAGAGTGACATTGAGGTCAGTGTTCAGACCCGCAAGCTCATCCCGGCATTGCTGGACCAGTTTGGAGGATGTTGTAGCTGAATTAATGGCTTTAACAGCCGCTTGACTGTCTGTAATAATAGCTGCATTACGGTTTTGGTTTGGATCTGCTTTTAGTAACTTACAAGCTTCTTTCATTGCCAGCAATTCAGCTTGAAAGACGCTAGCAAGGTCAGGTAGTCAAAAGGACCTAGATACATTTAGAGACTCAGAGAAGATTCCTGCACCAACGCCACACTCCATCTTTGAGCCATCAGTAAAGATAGTTGTGTCCATTCCAATCCTTCCTGGATGGAAATTTAACTTTGAAATCCTTACTGATACTCATTGTAGGGGTGCAGTAGTCAGTGGGACTAGAAAACATTTCCATTGCGGAATCAAGTCTGTGATATTGCTGTGACCATAGGGCTTGGCAAACCAAGGGTTTGATTCTTTAAGTCTTAAAGCGCTGCAAGATACTAGATATTTAATATGTAAATCAAGTGGTAGAAGGTGCAGAAAAGCACTTAAGGCATCAGTCGGGCAGGATCTTTAAGCCCCTGTCGTGTCAATGCTAGCAGTTCTTTGAACCATCCTAAGTCTATCGATGTTATATTTTTTGTTAAGTGCAGGCCACCATACAATCGAACCGTATATGAGGATCGGTCGTACGTCCACAGGATCATCTTCGACTGAAGCCCCCAAGATAGATCTTGAGTCAAAGGTGAAATCCTTTGAGGCATCAATGAGCACTGCTTTTAAGGTCTCATGTCCAATAAAATATAGCCGTAAAACGCTACCTCCTTGGTGGAATGAAGACCTATCTAATCTAAGGAAAATGACTAGAACAATCTTTAATATCTGCCACAAACATAATTTTTATCAACCCTATAAAGACTGTCTCAAGGTTTACAAGCGAGCTCTCGCATCAGCCAAGCAACAAGGCTGGAGAGAATTCTGTCAGTCAATTGAAAATATAAAGATTCCGCAAGGCTCGGTAAAATTCTATCTAAGGAACATTGCAATCCATCATTCTTGAAAAAGCCTGATGGTTCCTGGACAGTCTCTCCAGCTGAGTCCTTGGAGCTATTATTGACGACGCACTTCCCGGGCTGCGAGAACAGTAGGTTAGCGACGCTGGAACCTTGGGACATGTCTTCATCTCGAGTAGAGATATCAATACCGTTATAACAAAAGAAAAAATTGCCTGGGCAATTAATACATTCTCACCGTATAAGTCTCCAGGCCTGGACGGCATACTGCCAATTATGATCCAGAAACTGAGATAGCAGTTCCCTGGCTGGAAACAATTTTTAAAGGATGTTTATCTCTTAACTATGTTCCCGAGTCCTGGAGACATGTAAGAGTGGTTTTTATCCCGAAAGTCGGTAGGCGGGGGCATGAATCTGCGAAGGATTTCCGTCCAATTAGTCTAACCTCTTTTGTGTTTAAAACCTTAGAGCGCATCCTCGACATCCATATTAGAGACATCCTGGATAGATGTCCACTTGAAAACTCTCAACACGCATACCTTAAAGGCAAATCCACTGAAACAGCCCTGCATGAGGTAGTGCGCACTATTGAGAAAACTATAAACTGTAAAGAACATACTCTTGCCACTTTCTTAGATGTTGAAGGGGCTTTCAACAACGTGCTTACTGAATCCATTCTAGAGTCTTTAGTTGATTTCGGTGTAGAAGACTACATAAGGGAATGGATAATATTTATGCTCAGAGACAGACGGATTCAAGCTACGTTAGTTAATACAAACTCGACCAAACATGTAAGTAGAGGTACACCCCAGGGTGGGGTTCTGTCCCCTCTTCTATGGCTTTTAGTCATGAATAAAATTCTTGTTAAGTTGGAAAGATGTGGAGTAAAGGCGGTGGCATATGCTGATGATTTGGTGATATTAGTGTCTGGGAAGTTTACTCCGGTGTTAAGTGAGATCACGGAAATGGCTTTAAGGAAGCAGCAGCTGGGCCACGAGCTGTGGGCTAGGAGTTAACCAAAGCAAAACTGAACTGATGCTATTTACTACCAAGACTAAGATACACCCCTTCACTCTACCCTGACTCAACGGCCAAACACTCTCACTCTCCTCTAAAGCTAAATATTTAGGTGTTATTCTCGACCCCAAATTAAATTGGAAGTTGAACATTGAAGAAAGGGTCAAGAAGGCCTGTGTAGCATTCTATGACTGTAGTAACAGAAATTGTACTTCGGTTTGGTAAAATAACAGTAGGTACTTTTCGTTGAACAAATTTCCTTATATTCGAGTCTTTTTTATATTATTCAAAAAATCGATTCAAATAATTTCGTTTGGGCAACATTTTCTAAAAAACTTCGTATATCACATTGCATATCAAAATTTTTGTTCAGGTCACTTAAAATTTTTAAAATTGAATTACTTTTAATCGCTGAAGTTTTTTTTTAAATTTTTTTTATCTTCGTCTCGATGTAGGTACACTGGTCGCAACCTATATAACGACGTGGCTTATAACGTCGAGTCGCTTTAAACGACCACTTTTCCTTCATTTGGTTGTTTTTCATTCAATTCGTAGTAGTTTATCGTCAGTTATAACGTCATGAAATAGTCGTGTATAACGACTAGTTGCATTTAACGACATATTTCAGACAAAAAATACTTCGTTATGAAAACGACGAATAAAAAAAAGGCAAACTAAAAGTTATCTAACTGAGAATTCAAACCTGAACGTGTTCGAATATACACAAATTCCATTCTTCGGGAATGAATTTAAATAGGTTCTTTATTATTCTGTTCCTATAATTTAAAAGCGCATACCTAAATGTAGGTACTTCTGTATTTTCGTGTCGATCATTTTTGTGGAAAGGCGGTTATAACAGCCGACTATTGTAACCACATCTGGCTGGTCCTTTGGCGGTAGTTATAAGCGGCGTCGACTATACCTTAAAAAAACGACAGTAAAACTGCAAAACGTTTTTTAATGAAACTTAAGCTAAGTAGTAGGCCCTAGCGTAATGGTTAGTGCGTTCAACTGTCACGCTGGAGGTCTGGGTTCGCTTCCCAGCCTCGTCCACCTAAAAACTAAAGTTTTTTTTTCAGGGCTACTGCCTCTTGCGAGGAATTGACAAATCCTCCAAGAGTATGACTTGTCACAAATAAGTGCTTCTCGTCTAGCCGTCCGGATTCGGCATAAAATTGTAGGTCCCTTCCATTCCTGTCGATAGGCGCACACAGGAATGGTTGCGAGTTGTAAGTCACTAGGCCCTGGTTCTTCATGAGCCGTTGTGCCACCATCTATCGTCTTTTACATCTTCGCATGGTGATGATATTTTTGATAAATCTATTACAATCGATTTAATTTCTGAACCCATTTTATAAGATTCTATCTATATAAAAAAAAAAAAAAAATAGCTTTATGTCGTCAAAGAATGAAACAAAATGGTTGTTTATGACGCCCACGATTGACAGAGATAAGACAGAATGGAGTCTCGCTCTCAGAACAAGCAAGACAACAAGCATCATTTTGCCATATCTGACAAATGGCATTAATTAGGTGCTGGGTGAAAAGTTCCAACGGATTATTATCATCGTATCTCGTATGTATATAATCCCCCAGCATACAAATGTTATACACGAGCTATATGTATGTACATTGTAGAAGTACATCGTTTGCATGGCCTGTTTTAGATATGTAAGACACAAATTTATACAACAAGCGTTCACTCAAAAATTAATGGCTTTTCTCCTCGTCTCTTTTCTCCCCCCATACTAGAACAGATGGTAACATCTTACATAACTATACACTTTCTGGATTATTAACTGTTTTGGGGTAAATTTTATATGCTACTCAGAAGTGATAATAGCGGGAGGAAATATATATTCTCGAAATAATCAGCCTGGAGTTGTGTAGTAAAAACAAAATTAGGTCACTTCGATTCAGAACGTACATATATGAATACAGAAGGATTCATGCACAAATTACTCTTGTAAAATGGGTTGCTTTTTGAAGTCATAACGTCACAGTTATTGTATATTATGGAAGAGTAAAATTAAAAAGTTGAAATGAAATTGAAATTCTTAGTAATATCTGACAAGTTATAATTTGTAGGAATGTTTTAAGAGGCTTTTAATTTGATGGGATATGGTAACTACTTAACGGGTTCGAAAATTTCCTAGATCTATCTCATTAATTCAGGTTCAATTTAGGACCTTAAACATTTTCATTGCAAAATATAGAATTCCACAAGTGAGCCATTAAGGACCACTTCTTTTTATTGGAGCTATCTATGATGTACCTATTCTGCTGTATCTGTATGTGTTTTGTGTATACATTTATTGATAGTGAAATTTTTATTTTCAAATCATAAAAAAATCTGTGATCGTTAACTTCTTTTAAATGATAATAAATAGTTTGGTGTAATAAGAACCGTTTTAATAGCAACTTTTTTAAATGTCCAGGCAGTGACTTTGTGTTTCAAAAAACGTATTCCAAGTGCGATTGATTAGGGTAAAAGCGGGTGAGATGGTCTTTTTATTATTTAACATAAATATTTTTTGTTAAATAAGTAATTATATACAAAGTTTTGTAAATCAGACTTCAATTTTTAATTAAAATAATAAAAAAACATTAAGAAAAACCATATCCCCTATGGGGTGGGTGAGATGGTATACCGTGGTGGGTAAGATGGCGCATGATTTACTTTGTATTGATTTTGCCACAATCGTTGCAAGTTTGCTTAAATGATGTGCATGAATCATGTGCCCCTCTATGACACATGATACACATACACTGCAACCAATCATCTTTTTGCTTGGTGGAATTGTATTCCTCTGCGCATCCCACACAATGTATGTCTGTGAAGAGTTGTCGGTGGTACCGTGGTACGTTTTAAACTTTAGCAGCAAATTTAATCGACATCAGCTTTTTGTTAATGTCATTTTATGCAGCCTTCAAAGAAACTTCTCACCTAGATCCCCCGCTAGAATTATGTTTCTTCTTATAAACTATTGGCATCGCAAAAAAGTTGATTTCTCAAAAGGACACACGATTTTGTGCAAAGGGGCATCAGTGAACTAATGAAAACCTAGTGGAAACTAGAAGCGTTCAATGAGTTCACTAACACTCCTTCACTCTGTTTCTCAGAAAATGTATTAGAGCAAAATAAAGATTGAATTATAAAAAAAAATCGTTGGGCGGGTGAGATGGTGTACGGCCACAGTGCACCAAAGTGAACGAATGTGCAGTGGAATGCGCCATCTCACCCTCAAAACTCCCCCTTTTTGCTATTCCCGCTAATTTTTAGGCACACAAAAAAAAACAGGTAGAATTTTTGCAAACTTTTCATAGACAGGTCACAGTCAATACATTGTTTTATGTTTAAATGTATCATAGGTATCAAAGCAACCATTGACTCACGAGGAAAATAGAGAATACAAAATGTAGAAAAAAAAATTTCGGATAAAAAACCTACGTTTTGTTGTTGTCACATTTTTTATTTTTTTTTTTCATCACAGCAGAGTCGATGAACACTACCTACTTCGATTTAAAATGAGAAAATGAATACAAAACAGGTTTTAAAGTTTTGTTTGGACCATAAATGTAGGAGATACTAAAGGTGCGCCATCTCCCCCGCTGCCATCTCACCCGATTTTACCCTATATAATATTTCAGCACACATTTCGTTTGTCGTGTTCAAAGCTTTAAAGACCTTAGAGTTTTTAAACTTGTGAATTGTGACAGGGGTTCCGGAGGATTTTGATAATCGTTATGTTGGTAATGCAAATAATATTAATTTGCTGGATTAGGAAATGTTTTGAGCTTAAGGAATTGAAAAAAAATATATATCGATTATAACTAGCGGTATCGATTATATATGATTATGACCTGGATTTCTATACACTACACAATTCAAAATGTGAGCTTAAAATGTTTGTACTTACAAATAAAAAATATGCAATATGCAAAAAAAAAATATTCTTAGACTTTAAATTCGTCAATTTCATATTTAAACCTCTGAAACTCTTGGTGTGCCGCTGCTAAATTGTCTACTAATTCATAACACAGAACCAGAACCATAGAACGAAACTTTTGTTGATTAGGTGTGTTTTGCCTGTTCCAAAACAGAATAGTGGATACAAATTGGATACAAATTAAGAAGGGTCATCAAGCTAAGACAACTAACAATCCAACTATTTCCGAAAAGAAAATATCGTATTTGAAATACTTAAACTGAGTTTTGAAGAGGAGTAAGTTTACTTTCAAATCTTAAGATTTTTTTGAAAAAAAGTAATTTACTTAAACCTTAAATAAAAGAGCGTTTTTTTATTTTTTTTGTATGGATGTCTTGAAAACTACTAAATGAACACTGCAAAAGTAAACTAGTACCTACACAACATTTGGGGCAAATTTGGTCATTAAAACTGAAAAATAAAAGATTTTTTTTTGTAAATTCCCAACCAATAAATCAGTTTTCCAAACTCAGTTGCTCACAAGTTGCCAGATTTCTTTTGCTGTGGAAAACAATTTAATAGCATCGAATTTTATGGCAATCAATAATAAAAGATGCCCTTACACTTTTTGAAGAAGAAAGGAGCAAGAAATATATTTTAAAAAATACATATATAAAACCTACTTAATACAATTATAAACAAAATTTACATTTTTTCTTGTTGAGCGTAGAAATATTCAAAATCTACTTCTAAGAAAGTAGATATCGAGCCCTAACCGCCAATTTATCGTTAGCGACAAAATGTAAATTTTACAGGAAACACATTTTTTTGTTTCTCTCCTAAATTGCAAAACGGAGCGAGTTGATTTTCAGTTTTTGGTTATATTTTTTTGGAAATGGAATAAAGTGAATATAAACGTTGTTTTTGACGTTTTTGGTGTTCACTACTTACTAGCTCATGATCAAGTTTTGGTGTTTACGATAAATTTAAAAAATAGCAAAAAAATCGTATTTTTATGAAAAAGAAAATTTTTACCAATTTGAGCCCAATTTAAGTTTTCAAAATACAACTTTTCGAAATTTAGCAATCAAAAATGTATAGTAACAAGAAGTAAACACAGTATAATCAAAAAAACAGGATGTTTGGTTGGGTCAAATCTCCCATAAAAAAATACTTAAAATAAAAAAATAAAAAAAAATAATAATGAATCACATATACTAAGAGTAAGCTTAGGGAGTATATTTAAAAATTGTTTGATGTTTGGAAACCTTTCTTGATCACATTTTGCCATTATCTCCCTAATTGTGGAACTATTGATGGATTCTCTGCCATTAAACAATTCATAGTCTGTATTCACCTACATTATTACTTTGTGTTGTCTATCGATAACTATCGACATTACACATTTCTTTCAAAGGAATTTGATAGGTTACGTCTTTATAGATATGGAAAGAATAATCACAACAAAAACATACATTTTAAATAAGTATCGAAGTTCTTCTATATACAAAAACCTTTGCATAAGAAAGTCAGCCGTAAGAAGTAATGAGATCTAAAAGTACGCCAAGTTTTAAGTTTATTAATGTTAAAGTTCAAATATTTCAAGTAGAGTAATAAAGATGAACCTAAAAAATTTCTGAGAAAGCTCTTATTTAATGATTACTGGCTTAAATTGAGTTCGCTCAGTCACATGACTTGGTCAATCAAATCCAAGGTCTGATTACAAGGGACAAGCTCCAATGGGCTATAGACAGCTTCCAACCTTATAAATCCGCGGGACCAGACGGCATTATACCTGCTGAACTTCAGAGATCCTCAGATATCATAATTCCTTTACTGGAAACTATACTGATCGGCTGTCTGAATTTCATTCATATTCCTTCAGTATGGAGAGAGGTGAAAGTTGTCTTCATACCCAAAGCTGGAAAATACTCCCAAATTAATCCAAAAGACCTGAGACCAATTAGCTTATCATCATTCATTCTTAAAACTTTCGAACGTCTGATTGATATCCACCTGCGTGACACTATAGAGCTTAACCTTATCTCTAAAGCACAACACGCTTACTGTAAGGGAAAATCGGTGGAAACTGCTCTTCACACCTTAGTAAGATCTATCGAATACTCCCTGCACCATAAAGAGTACACGCTTGCGGCTTTCCTTGATATAGAAGGCGCCTTTAACAACGTCAGCGGCCGTGCAATAGTAGGAGCACTGGAAAATTTGAAGGTGGACGGCCTACTGATTAAGTTGATAGACCATATGTTGGGAAGTAGGGTCATCAACTCTGCATTGGGAGGCTATTCCACTAGAAGATCTGTCACTAGAGGCACACCACAAGGTGGGGTCCTTTCACCACTTCTATGGAACTTGGTCATAAATGACTTACTGACTGTCCTGGAGGGTGAAGGATTCAAAGTGATTGCGTATGCCGATGATGTTGCAATAGCTATATCAGGGAAACACCCCCAGGTTCTTACAGAACTTCTTCAAACCGCTCTTAACAAGCTAATAAAATGGGCAGAACGCTGTGAGCTAGGTGTAAACCCCCGCAAAACAGAACTTGTCCTCTTCACAAGGAAATATAAAATACCACAGATAAATCCTCCAACAATTAATGGTGTTCCACTTTCCTTTTCAGATGAAGCCAAATATTTAGGTCTCATACTGGATAAAAAACTAAGTTGGAAACCTAATATTCAAGAGAGAATTAAAAAAGCCACTGTTGCTTTATTCTCCTGTAAAAAAGCTATAGGTACTAAATGGGGTCTATCCCCTGCCATAACTCACTGGCTCTACACTGCGGTCGTAAGACCGATTCTCACTTATGGGGTAACAATTTGGTGGACTGCTCTAGATAAAGTCACGTACTGTGAACAGCTGAGCAAGGTCCAGAGATCAGCAAGTATGTGCATAAGTGGAGCCCTCCGCTCGACACCATCAGCTGCACTAGACATACTCCTCAGCCTCACACCCCTCGATATATATGGCAAGCAAATGGCTGCGAACACAGCCGTCCGCCTTAAAGCCATTTCTCAATGGACCAACAACTCTATCGGTCATACTAAAATTCTAGACTTATATGAATCTATTCCTTGTCATTCCGACTACACCACATCCAAACTAAATTTCGACAAAAGTTTCCAGGTCACCATACCCTCAAGAGAATCTTGGGACGTTGGGGACCCTCTCAAAGGTGATTCAGTTCATTTTTATACTGATGGGTCGAAAACTGAGGAAGGTGTGGGTGGCGGAGTGTACTCAGACAGACTTAATTTAAGTCTCTCCTTCCGGCTTCCTAACCACTGTAGCGTATTCCAAGCGGAAATTCTGGCAATTAAAGAAGCTCTGTCTTGGCTGAGAGAAAACGTGATATCAACATCGGATATACGCATCTTCTCAGATAGTCAAGCAGCACTTAAATCTCTCAACTCTGTCTCTACCAACTCCGTTACGGCCCAAAACTGTCGATCGTCTCTTGAAGAGATGGCGGAACAGTTTAATATTCACCTTCTTTGGGTGCCGGGCCATAGAGATATTCCGGGAAATTGTAAAGCCGATGAACTTGCCAGAAATGGAACTCTAATGCCCGTTTTGCCTAACAGGTGGAACATAGGTATACCGATCGCTACGTGTAAACTTTTGCTAAAACAAAACTCTGCAAGGAAAGCAAACTCTAGATGGACAAACCTTACTACATGTCTGGCCACAAAAGAAATCTGGCCATCGCTAGACCCTAGGCGCTCTAAAAGTTTGCTATCACTTAGCAGATCACAAATTAGCTCCGTAATAGGTGTCATAACAGGACACTGCCTTATAGGAAAACATGCCACAAGACTTGGCGTTT
This sequence comes from Melangyna quadrimaculata, assembly GCA_949320155.1. NCBI lineage: Eukaryota > Metazoa > Arthropoda > Insecta > Diptera > Syrphidae > Melangyna > Melangyna quadrimaculata. The sequence goes on from OX439484.1 coordinate 152,888,177, forward strand.
TCTCAAATGACTTCTGTAGAAGTTGCAGGGACGAAGAGGAGGAGGAAACAATTCCTCACCTCCTCTGCACATGTCCTGCTCTTTCACAGAGGCGCAGACTCCTTCTTGGGGACTACTTTTTCAATGATCCAAGCGATCTAGCTAATACAGACATACACTGTCTCTCTCGCTTCATAAAAAGCTCCGAATGGTTTTCGTAATGAGGATAATCTCCTCATTCCTATCATGTGGTATCACAACGGACCTAATTATGGTCTAAGTGTGTCAGCCGTTTTCCTGACAGCCACTTTAACCTAACCTAACCTTTAGATCTCATTACTTTTTACAGCTGACTTTTTACGCAAAGGTTTTTGTTTATAGAAGAACTTGGCAACTTTTTTAACATTTATGTTTTTGTTATGATTTCACTACTTTTTGCAAAGATTCTTTTTATCAGAAAAAGTGGGTGGAATAAACTCCCAATGAGAGCCTCATAAGTAAAGTAAGTTTCTAATGTATGCCTTTTTTATACACATACTACAAGTCCCACCCATCTATCAATTTTCATAAGTTATAAGTGATTCATTGAAATGATAATAATTGATAAGAAGTGGGTGGATGAAACGCCCCTGCATGAAAAATTTCATGATTTCAACTTTTACTTTGTCTACACCTGAAAACGAACCGATTTACCAAAATTAATAATCCTGTACCAAACGGAAGTGCTCTCAATATATTTAATATTAATTCTGTGAAATTGGGTGGTTGCCACGCCCATTGAATGTTAAATCTCAATTTTTTTATTTTCCTTTGCTTGCATATCAAGTCCTATCGCTCTACCAAATTTCATCGTTCTTCGACAACCAGAGAAGCTCCATATAACTGATATCAATTCTGCGAAAGTGGGCGGATGCCACGCCCTCTGAATTTAAAATCTCAAATTTTAAAATTTTGCATTTGCTTGCACTTCTAGCCCTACCGTTCTATTTAATTTCATCATTTTACGACAATCAGAAGTGCTCCTCATAATTGATATCAATTCTAGTTTTGTAGGATTGTTATTGGGCTTTTTTGGTCAATTTTGATTAATTATGCAAATGAAAACACGTACATAAATTTTATCCCGACGTTTCGCTGGAGTTTCTCAGCATCTTCAGGGGCTTTTATTGTGTTTTAATTTTATAGCATATTTAAAATTTGTTTAAATTGCACGTCCCTTGTGTTGTACTAAATTGAATGTAGTTGATGATGTTAGATGTTAGGGACGTGCAATTTAAACAAATTTTGAATATTCTATAAAATTAAACCACAATTTGCCTGCACTTTAAGCCCTACCGTTGTATTAAATTTGATCGTTCTATGACAATCAGAAGTGCTCCAAATAATTTATATCAATTCTATGAAAATGGGCGGGTAGCACGCTCACTGAATGGAAAATCTTAATTTTTTTTTCCCTTTGTATACACCACAGGGTATACTGTTGTGCGAAATAACAAGATTCTAAGATGTCGGTAAGTGCTCCATAATTTTCATAATCTGTCAGTCAGTCAGTCAGTTACGGTTTTTGCGATTTTTGTAGTTTCATATCTCGGGAACCCCCTAGGCTAAAGAATTGAAATTTGGTGAGTTGTCTAAACCTGGTGAGCTTTGCAAATGCTGCGAGTTTGAAGTTTCTGACATTTTTGGTACTGAAGTTAGTGGGGGGTCGAAAATCGCCTGAGTTTGATCCTGTAAAAAGGGTGTAGTGCCAGAACTTGGCTGGGCACTACCGTGCCCTTTGATTATTTTATTTATATGAACATAGAGCAGGTATTAAGCTCAAAAAGTCACTTAACACCAACGCCTTCTTCCGGAGGATTAAATACAAATTCAAATCTTCGGATTTGCAAAGCCTTTTCGATCCCGCACCAACTTAGCTATTCGTACATGGAACTCAAACGATAATGGCTTGAATAAACATTAGACAAAGTACCTATAATTTGAAATTCTGTTAGTATTTCATTCCAAGCATCACCCTAGTGCCATAAAACAACTTTTTTCGGAACAAAAAATAAAAAGTCAAAATATTCGTGGTTTTCAGAAACGTTTGAATCTATCAGAGTTTCTTAAACGGACTTCAGAACATGTTAATTCATCGCGTAACAAATAATATTGCAGACAGAAATACCCAAAATACTCATTTAAACGTTTTTGGCCAATAAAACCCGAAATTAAATATGAAAAACATTGAATTTCCAATTCAATAGAATTATTTTTTACTTTGACTCTGCCTCTTGCCTGGGCGCGGCAATGAAGCTCAAATGGAAACATTTGCAAGGAACTCTAAAGAATTCCGAGATGACCAAAGATCAAAAAACCCCAGGGGGATCATGACCATAAGTGCACTAGCTTTAATTCCTAATTTAAAACAACTCACATACAAAAACAAAAATCGAATCTCACAGGGGGATAATGACCCCTACGAATACCGCCCCCCCTTTGGATCCCCCATTTATGTAAACAGATAAAAAAGCAGCATCACTTTGGTCAACAATAAAGCAAAGTTGATTAAATAGCAAAAACCATATATGGTATTTGCGATATTTAGCTGTTAACAAAAAATATGAGTGTCGCTTACGAAAAATTTTATTTTCTCTTTAACTTTTTTTTTAATAAGTTTTATTGGAAAACTAATTATGTAGATAGATGCATAATAGTATTACCTATCAAATTGCATAATTAACTTGATTTTGTTAAAAATGTCGCTTGCGATAAAATGGCGGTTAGGGCATATACTTTCCATTGAAACTGACTGAAATGAAAATTTCTCCAAAAAATGATTACGCAAAGTGTGTGAAGACAGTGTAAAATAAAATAAAAAAAAAAAATAATTAAAATAATTTCCATTAGAAAATAACACCAGATAATAATGATAAATTCTCCTCTGAACAGTTTTTTTTATTACCTATATTTTGAAAAGTCCAATTGATGTTTACTGATTCTAAATGAAAAAAAAAAAAATAAGAGATACGTTTAAATTTGATTGAAAACAATGTTTTTAATTTCTTGTTTTTTTTTTTTTTTTTTTTTTTTTTTTTTGAAAACACATACTTATTTATTATTAAAATATGCTAAACATACAGCAATTGAATGCTATTGTTAAGTAAATTACATGATTCGTACACCTAATTAATACTATTTCTTCTAGAAAATTAAAAAAACATTTGTGTGTTTGCATGGCAATCCTACCCCGACTAATGCTCACTCATTAGGTGATTCTAATGAGTCAACAGTCTTGGGGCCTATTTTAAAAGCGTCAAAATCTTCTATTCAAGAATAAACCTGCAGCTTACTATTTCCTTAGGAAAGCTATTTCAGAAGTGAAAAAATCGCAAAGCAAGTTACTCTCCAGAAATGATAAGTTTATTAAAACCTTAACAATATCAACTTCAGTCGAGAAATTTAAATTTCACTAAAATGTTTGGTTTGTTTACTTTTTTCACCACTGTTTGACCTGAAATATATAAGATTATAAAAATTAAACTAAAAATTATTTGAAGTTCCACAAAATAGAAAAAGAAATATTTACTTGCCAAATAATAAAATTATCAGAAGAAAAACATTTTTGTTAACTTCTTTGCACACTGTTTCGCTTATTTTACTTTAAATATTTACCTAACTTGAGTTTTTTAAAGCAAAATATGACCTCTTATACTTTTCTTGAGCCACAAAAGTTTTATTTTTCAATATGAATTAGGTATACTGATGGGAATTTGTAACTTTCTTTTGTTTAATATAATTTTAGTGAAGAGATTCATTTTTTTTCTTTTTTTTTTCCGTTCTTCCAAATAAAGTAATTTCATTGCAAATTTAGAAAATTGATGTGGAATAATAACCTCATTGTACATACGAAGACCTAATTTTAACTAAATTAGAACGTAATTCGTTACCTACTTGAAGATTTTACGATTTACAACAAAACACGATGCATTCAAAACAGAATTTAAAAAAATAACAGCAAAAACAAGCGTTTAAAAAATTGTATGAAAAAATCAAATCGGAGCGGAGGGGTTTTTTTTTTTTTTCAAAAAAGTTTAAAAATTGAATAAAGTCAAAACAACGGCAACACCTACAATGACGTGCTACAAACAAAGCCAACAAAAAATGAGTCGTGTATGTAAATATTTTTTAAAAACTTAATTTTTGAACTCAAATTTTAGAAAAAAAGAATAAAAGAAAGCGTTTTGAAAAATCCGATTTTAAGCAGTCAAAATATGGAAGGAAGTGCTTTCTGAAACCGACTTTTTACTTTCAATAAAGCAAATTTTCTTTGAGCACTTTTAAAATTGTCACACTATCACACACTACTAAGCGAAAACTTTTTTCTGAAAGTTCTTCCCGAAAATAAAAATATATGAATTGCGTGGTGCAGTGCATTAATGCCTGTGGCTGTTAATTCCCATAAAAATGGAATTAACCCCCGCGGGTGTTAATTCCCATAAAAATGGAATTACCCCCCGCGGGTGTTAATTCCTTTTTAAAGTGGTAATAAGGCCCACCTTAAAAAGGAACTAAGACCCGCGGGTGTTTTTGCCTTTTGGAATAGGCATTAAGACCCAAACTTAATGTATATATGATTCTTAAAAACTTTTACCCAAATCACTGTTTACTACAAACACTCTGAAAGCAGACCGACTGACAACATAGGCCCCTGCCAGGCGACTGAGCATACCCTAAGCAGAGCGATGGAGTCGAGTGAGCGGGACAGAGGACCCGAAAAGGGAGTTAAAATCCTTGAACCAGCGAAGCGGGCCACTCAAAGTACTATTTGGTACAAAAACTTTGAAAGACTGATACCATAGGTGCCTGCCAGATGGGGTTTATTTTTATTTTAAATTGGAATTAAAACCCGTCAGAAAAAGGAATTATCCCCAGCGGGTGTTAATTACAATTTAAAAAGGAATTAAGACCCGCGGAGGTTAATTCCTTTTTTTTTTTGGGAATTAACACCCGCGGGGATAATTCCGTGGGCGTTAATTGTGCGATACATCGATTGGAAAATTGGTGCAACTCCCCAGATTACGTTTCACGGAATAGAGGTAGCAATTTGCAAATTGCCGGACAAAAGTTACCCAGTCAACTGAATGTCGGGAAAACGTCACGATCACCCAAAATGCAGCTGATAGAAGAGGAATTAAAAAACATACGTTCAAACAAAAAAAGCAAAAAACTTTCACAAACTGTTCTGAAAGAAAACGTTTTCTGAAAGTGATTTGCTTTCCTGAAAACGCTTTCAGAAACTAGTAACACAGTTAAAGTATTTTTTGTGAAAGCATTTTCAAGAAAGCAAATTGATTTCAAAAAACGCTTTCAAGAAAGTACTTTTCAGGTCGTCGCACTATGAAAGTTTTGCTTTTCGGAAGCTTAATGTTTCCGAAGGCACCTACCTTTCAGTGTTTGACGGCACCTTAAGTATCTAGTATTTTTGTTTTCAAAATTGTATTTTTGACAAACATTAAAATTCATATGGTTTTGGAATTTTAACTTTTCAAAATATAAAAAAATAAAGGAACAAACTTTCGCTATAAAAACAAGAAAAAAGTAAACGGAAATGATTATACAGCCGAGTTTTTCTATTTTTTATGCAGAAGCTTTCTTTAATATTTTGAAGAGTTAAAATCTTAGAACTCTTTGGTTTTCAGTGTTTAAGTTAAAATTACTTAGACCACTGAATATTAAAATCCAAAACATTTTATAACGTTCAATTAAAAAAAAAAAAATAATTTAAATTGAAATTAAATTTCTTTTATACTTCGCGCTTGTAAATATATAATTCAAAATATAGGTATCTACCTACCTACACCTTAAAACTCAAAAAATAAACTCAACTTAAAAAATAAAATATTGGATTGTTTATGTTGCCGTTGTTTTTTTTTAGTATTTTTTGTTTTTTATATTTTAGATAAATATATAAAAATAAATAAAATAAAAATATTTTTTTTTTTTATAATTAAAACTAAATTTTTCTTTATTTAAATTTTAAAACTCTAATTATTTCACAACATATATTGATTAATATTTGGCGACGCGTTTCGGATTAACATATCCATCATCGGGCACGGGCGCTTTTAAGTCAATTTTTTAGAAAGTTAGCGCTTCTGCCAAAACGGGAGGAAATACGACTCAGTTTAGATTTTTGTCGCATCTTTTACGAAAAGCGCTGTTGAATTGAATGAATCTGTTTTTGTTGTTAATTAAAGCAAACAAAAACTACTGAATGTGTGCAACTTTAATTTCATAACTTAACATTTTCTGTATTCTTTTATTTTGTAAAAGATTTTCTTCCTTTATAAAAAAAAGTTATCTCTTAAAATAGGGCACAAAGCATCTTAACGTATCTACGTAATAATGAAATTAAATCTATTTTTTTCTTTTCTTTTAATTCTTTTTTATCTTAAACCAATAAAATATATCTAAATTGCTATCGAATAACGTATATTGACCACAAAACTTCGATCTAAATTAGACCTGAAGCACATTGGAATTTTTTCGTTTCCAATTACCTAAGAAATCTTGCACTAACGTAATAATACTTAATCGATTTTTTTTTCGTTCAACGTTCACAAGAGAATATAAATAAAAAGAAAATACACGATTCGATAAAAATCCATTGCCAAATAGTTGCGAAAATCGAAAATAAGCAAAACAAAATAAAAGAACTTAAGTTTCAGAGGTTTAAGGAAATTAAAATCTGCTCAACTGAATAAGTTTTTTTTTTTCTCCTTTTTTTATCTTAATGCCTTTGAAAAAGTTTTCTCTGGAAAGAGAAACAACAAAAAAAAACTCCAACCAACTTGATATTCTTTTCCAATTTGTATGATCTCCGATTGAGAATAGAATTTCAAAAAAAAAAAAAAAAAAACTGACTAAAAGTCAAAACAAAAATACGTCCCAGTATAGTATTTAAACCCCAGCAAGAGGCAACCAACAACGAGGGAAAATTCCTTTCACTGAAAACAAAAAAAAAAACCTAAATAAATTTATAACGACGCGATGGTAACAAGGAAGAGAGAAAAACAAAACTTACCCCCGTATCTACAATTTGATTTATCGGCTGGGATGTTACCATTCGGCTCCAGTCTGTCCAGAAACTCCTCAGAGTTGTATCCATTGTAGGGAACTTTGCTACCGTGATTGTGTCCATGACCACCCCTGTGATGGAGATGGTGGTGATGATGGTGGTGGTGTGATTCGTCGCCGTCCTCTCTTGAAATTGCTAAAAGTAAAATTGGGGAGAAAAATATAACAATAAATACATTTTATAACAACAACAGCAAAAACTGAATATATAGGCAAACATTTATGACTTCCTTTCATTTCAGACAAAAAAAAATCAATAAGGAATTTCAATGAAAATTAAAACTGTTAGAATTTTATTAAACTTTTTTTTTTCTAAATAATTTTACTTCATTGAAATTGAATAGGGAAATATGAAGATTGGTCGACAAAAAAAAAAAAATAGTGCGTATACGCCACAGTGACCGAATGAAAAAAAATTTAATTGATAATATACAGGGTGGGCCAGATACAAGTTTCTTTTTTAAAAATGCTATAAAATGAACAAAATTAAATTTTGTCGATGTATTCACTGAGGGAACAAATGAGATCAAAAATTAAATACGACTGTATTTGATCTAAAGTATTTTAATTGAAGTGGAGCATTTTTATTTTCACGTTGAAACAATGTTAATTTGAATATGCTACGTAATTTTAAGAGATTAAACCTAGTTACAAAGTAAAACGTGTTTATTTATACATTGAAATCAACTTTTGTACATTTTAATTCCGTTAAACGTTGTTTTAAAGTGAAACATTATCATTTCTACATTGAGATCCACATTTAAAGTGTGCTCAACCTTGTTTCAAAGTAAAACGTATTCATTTTTACATTGGAATCCACATTTTACATTGCGATCCACTTTTATGACATTTAAAGTGTCATCATCGTAGTTTCAAAGTGTTGCATAGTCAAGTAAACCTCAATTTATTTGTATTTGTAAGCTAAATATAAAGAATTTCGAGAGCGCGTTGTTGTTTTTCGAAGTAGCTCCCTTACATTTGTGAACAAATTAAACGCGCACTCAAAATTCACTTTCATATAATCGAAAAACAATATCTAATTACTTTTCTTATATTTATTACTATGAAATACTCATAGCATTAAAAGTCGTCACAAATAAATGATTCACCACAAAAATGAAATGCGTCGAGCATGAATATACATACATTTGTCTTTGTCTTCCATAAATTTAAACAAAGAAGCGTGGCGTGGGTAGCCATTTTGAATCAATACCTAACCAAGCGAAGTTCAATCTACGTTGCTTCGAAGTAGATAAATGTTGTTTTAAAAGATGGATGAATTTGATTTAACTATGATTCCACTTTAAATCAACATACAGACGTAGTAAAATTTAGTTCGTTTTTAAGTATGGAACCACTTTGAACTAAAGTCGCTCGACTTTGATTTAAGAATTTTCGGCGTTGGCGCCAAATCGTTCCGAAAAATATTAGAATCAAAGTGTTTTGCTTTGATTTTACGTTGTTTTTTTCTCTGTGTTATGGCTTTAATGGAGGGTTTTCCAATAAGAGGAATTAATTTGATATTCGCAGAAAAATGGCATTTTTTTATATAAATTATCGGATTTTTATTTCAATGTAAAGAGGAAAGTATGACATTTATAATGGAAAACAATATCAGCCAAATGGCCGCCACGGCTACGTTTCCACAATAATATCCTTTTCATGAAATTTTCCATCAGCAAATAGCAAAGTGGCTTCTGTATGCTCTCAATTATAGCTTCACGAATTCCATCTTTGAGGTCTTGAATAGGCGCTGTGCTGTTGGCGTAGACCTTGTCTTTCACGTGGCCCAAAGGAAGAAGTCGCAAGGTGTTAAATCACAAGATCTCGGTGGCCAATTCTGATCACCTCTTCAAGAGAAACCACGGTCCGGAAACTTTTCCCGTAAAACATCGATGGTTTCGTTGCTTGTGTGGCACGTAGCGCCGCCGTCTTGTTGAAAGTAAACGTTATCCACGTCCACGTTATCCAACTCCGTCCATAAAAAAATGTTAATCATCACTCGATAGCGCAATCCATTCACCGTAGATATTGCTCCAGCCTCATTTTCGAAAAAGTAAGGTCCAATGACCCAGCCGGACCATAAACCGCACCAAACAGTTACTTGTTGAGGGTGGAGAGCGGCTTTTCAACAATAAATCTTGGGTTTTCCGAGCCCAGGATGCGACAATTTTCCTTGTTGACATAGCCACCGAGGTGGAAATGGGCCGCATTTTGATTTTTCAATAAATGTTGAAGCGTCTATAGTTGCATTTTTATTATTGGCGTACTTTCTACTTGTCAAATGTCAGAAAATAACAGCTTCAAAACCCAAGTAACATTGTTGGAGCTAGTTGAACCACAACTGCTCTTCAACAGCTGTAATATAGTATAATCTAAGGCTATAGCTCTGTAAGAGTTTATAATACAGCTCTCTTTATTTCTTTTACAAATTGTGCTCTATAACAGAGGTTCTGGAATGATTTCAGCTCTAACAACTAATAACGTCTTAAGATTCAAAAACATGCTCCTTACTGGAGTTTATAACATTCAAAATAGAGCATTGTCTAAATATCAGCCCCCAAAGAGTTATTATAGGGCTTTCAACAACATATGGACAAAATATTAACGCATGCGCCTACCAAAACGTCGAATTATAGCTCTAATAAAACCACACAAAAAGTGCGTATAGAGCTAAATACTAATACTTTCACACAAATGGTACCTAATAAAAATATTACTTATGCGCATTGTAAAGTGTCAAAAAAAAAAGCATTTACAGAGCTATTGTAAGACCACCACTGATTTTGTAGGGTGTTACAAACTTATATACATTCAACAAAATTAATTCAACAAAAAAAAAATTATCATGAGCCGTGTTTTTTGAGAGAGTGACTAGCGACTCAGTAAAAGTTTTCCAAGGAAAACACGAACAAAATTCTCTATAATAATTTATTTTGTTATTGTTTTGCGTTAAACATTTTGCTGAGTTGCTAATCACTCTCTCAAAAAACACGGCTTTAATTAATTATAATTATTTATTAATTTTTTCTATACCCTAAGAAAGCTTTAAAACTATCGAAATTAAACTAAAGCTGAATCACAAAAAAAAAAACTTGCTCGTTAAGTTCAAAGTGCACCTCAGGGACACCTACTCTTTAAATAAAAATATACTAGGTATTTGCTGTGCAGAATATTCACTCTTTCTTTTATTTTCTAAAACACCCCATTTTATATAAAGCACTGAAAGCAAATCTGTCATCTTGTGGCTACTAGCTCTGAAATTGGGCTATAATAGCTCTGAAGCGCCATTACAGCTCTGAAGAGCTATTGCAGCTCTATGGAAAAGAAACTTTTACCCTAATAAAAATATGGCGATGGAAAGAAAAATGATTCGAATAACCATTTTTTTTTTTCAAATTTGAAAAGGAAAAGGTCTCCTTTTTCGATTAAAAAACACAACACATTTTGTAATTTTTAAACAAAATATTTTATAAATAATTGACAATAGTTCTTAAGATTTTTTTGTTTTGTTTATATTAAAATTTTTCAAAATCTCAGCGTAATATTTATAATTCTGGAGGCGCGTTGTAATTTCGCGTAGTACCTTCAATACATTTGTGATAAAACAAAACGCGCATTAAAATTCACCATTATTTTACCGAAAAATATAATAATAAATAAACTTATCTTGTTGACATTACGCACTTAATGAAGTTTTACAATACTTATAAATACTTCAAATAAAATAATCCATCACACAAACATAAAATATGTTGTGCAACTATTATATATTATTCTTCGATTGTATTATGCACACTTATACCAACAAAAAGCTGGCAAAGGTGCTCCGTAGTAGATACAAAATGCATAATAAAAGAGCTTAAAATCTACTAAGTCCCTGATAACGAGCTGATTACAACCAGAAATTTGCTCTAAATGTCAAAGAATTCCCTGTATGAGAGCTCTAAGATTACTGTAGATGCGCAACTAGAGCTAATTCTCGAAGTGACGAGCTTTAAGACTGGCTCTGTAAGTGCTGTTAGAGCATTTGAACGGCTAAATTTGTTTCTTGGGAAGTGACAAGTACCGACATAGCGGGCTATTCAAAATAACACCTCTTATTCGAAAACCGTTTAGTAAGAGCAAACAATCCCATTAATTATAGAACACAATGTCGTTCAAGTGGCTGCCTCGGCTGGCTTGGCAGTAGTGCACTCTGTTACTCTAATTTTCCAAGACCTTGTTCATGATTTCGGGCTGCAGCTCACGGATTGCTTGGATGATACCTATTAGCCTTAAGTGCTTGAATTGTTTCTGGGTTGTTGGCATAACATCGGTTCTCCAAAATACCCCACAAAAAAAGTCCAAAGGGACATATCACCAAGACGACTGATAGAACGATTTGGGAAGTTGGTGCGCAAAAGATCGATTGTGGCATGAGCTGTGTGGCATATGGCGTGCCATCCTACATGAAGCAGAGGTTTTCCAAATCCATGTTTTCAATTTCAGCAAAAAAAAAGTCGGTTAACATGACTCTGTAACGCCCATCGTTAACCGAAACGTTTTTCCCAGCCTCATTTTCGAAGGGAAATAGTCCAATGATGCCACCACTACGACACAAAATCTGAACCAAACTGTCACTCCCAGTGGATACATTGGCTTCTCATCAATCAAGTGCGAGTTTTCTGATCCCCAGATGCACCAATTTTGTTAACATTACAGGCACGCGATGTGTGCTTCATTTCGACCAAAACTTCAAAACAAAAAACGCATAGGTACTGTTAGGGTTACACAGCACTCACTTTGGAAATAAGTTTTCATCATTTCCTAACTTTGTTTAAGCGTAAAGCAACTCATTTCGTTCGCGGAGGTAAGATATTGTCAATATTTCGATCGGGAGACAGCTATCAGTGTCAAAATAACTTATGATTTAAAAAGATACCACTAGAGGCGGGGTCACTTTTTATAAGTAATCTCCGACTCCGACTGGGTATTAGCGGCCAAAACCGGACTACCCGCATACCCGTTCTTTCCCATTTAATGGGGTTATTCGGGTCAGACAACACCCGAAGGAAGGTATGTCGAGATTTTTGCTGAGATAAACAACCTAACTCAGCTGGTCGACGAGCCTACTCGGATTCCTGACGTTGCAGGTCAATCCGCCAACACTCTAGATTTGTTTCTTACCTCTGACCCTGATAAATACACTATAAGTGTATTATCGCCTCTAGGCACATCAGACCATTGTGTCATATCTGCGAATTTCTCGTGCCACCAAAACACAGTTAAAGAAAAAACTCCCAAGAGAACCGTTTGGCAGTATGAGAAAGCCAACTGGGACGGTCTCAATGTTTTCTTCAGGAACTTTAACTGGTCACTATGCTTCCTCGATAGTGACGTAGATTCCAGTGCAGATATGATTACAAACTTAATTCTTTGTGGAATGAGAAATTTTATCCCGAATAGGGTGAAACCTATCAAACCCAAAGAAAACTCATGGTTTGATTCGAGCTGTAAAGAGGTTATTAGTGTTAGAGAAGTAAGCTTCCGAAGTTATAAAGCCAACCCTACTGAGGAAAACCGGAAAAAGTTTCAACAAGCTAGAAAGACCTGTAACGTTCATATTCGACGAACCAAATTTTTACATGATCAAAAATTACGGCAAAAAATTCTACAATGTCCCAAAGATAGTAAAAATTTTTGGTCATTTGTAAAAAACATACGAAACACCACCTCATCCTCGGTTCCAACGCTCGTCTTCAACGATACTCCTTTTGTCAGCTCAATCGATAAAGCCAATTTGCTTGCAGCACAGTTTGCTGTTAATTCGTCGCTGCCTGAAAGTGTTATGACTCCTCCTGTACTTGAGAGCGCAAATGATTCTATGGGACAAATCTTCTTCCGCACTGGTGCAGTTGCCAGAGTTCTGAAAGATCTCGATATACACAAATCCGCTGGCCCGGATAGTATCCCTCCCATTGTTCTGAAGAGGTGTTCTTCAACGCTGGCAAAACCACTGCGTAAGCTTTTCCATCTGTCCTACTCTACTGGTCTCTTTCCGAGTGGATGGAAAACAGCATTTGTCCAGCCTGTCCCTAAAAAAGGCGTGTCTTCTTCCCCCTCCAACTATCGGCCAATTGCGCTTACGTCCCTTCTTTCCAAGGTCATGGAAACGCTGATTAATTTTCAGCTAAAGAAATATCTCGAAGAACGAAAGCTTCTTAATGACCGGCAGTACGGCTTTCGTAGCAATAGGTCCACTGGTGATCTGATGGTATATCTCACCGAACAGTGGCACAAATCTTTACATCGTTTTGGAGAAAGTAAGATTATTGCGCTTGATATTTCTAAAGCATTTGATAGAGTTTGGCATCAAGCTCTCTTATCGAAAATGCGTGCATTTGGTATCGATGAATCTCTTCTTCGTTGGATTAGAAATTACCTTTCGGACCGTTCAATACAAGTTGTATTGGATGGTTTCAAGTCTGAAATTCACAAAATAAATGCTGGTGTGCCCCAGGGCTCCGTTCTGTCTCCGACTCTCTTCCTTATATTCATAAACGATCTTTTATCTGAAACTTCTAATCCATTAAATTGTTTCGCTGACGACAGTACCCTCAGCTTTTCATATTTGTTCTTAGATTCACATCCATGTCCTTCGGATGTGGAACTTGAACGGCAGCGTATGATAAGCTCATTAAATTCTGATCTCGACAGCATTGTCCAATGGGGAATTAAAAATCGTGTAGAATTTAATGCTTCAAAAACTCAATGCTGTCTACTGTCGTTAAAACAAAACCCACCCCCCATGCCACTATCCATGAGTGGCACATGCATTGAGGAAACCGAAAAGCTTATAGTCCTCGGTATGTGTGTCACAGACCACCTTTTGTGGAATGCCCACATATTTGATGTCGCCAAAAACGCTGCTAAGTGTTTAGGTTTTCTCCGTCGATGCAAGAAATTTTTCTCCCCTTCTGATCTGTCTGTGATCTACAAAGCCTTTATTCGTCCAAAACTTGAGTATAACTCTCACATTTGGGCAGGTGCTCCAATAACCCACTTGAGTTTATTGGATAGAATTGAAAAGAGAGCTCTTAAAATGATAGGTGAAAGAACTATAACGGAAACATTCTCATCTCTTGAGCACCGTCGAAATATTTCATGTCTTTCGTTATTTTACCGTTATTTCCATAAACAATGCTCTAGTGAAATAGCCAGTTGCATTCCTCCCCTCAAACAATTCAACCGTAATACTCGCGCTTCTAGGAATGCCCATCAGTTTACCCTTGAGCCCAATTTCGGACGTACTGTTAAGTACAGAGATTCTTTCTTTAGTCGCACTACTCGAATGTGGAATGCTCTACCCAGCTCAATTTTCCCCTCCCATTGTGATCTACAGACGTTCAAAACCAATGTGCATCGGTATCTCCTTTTAAATCCCTCCAATCTACCTAATCGCTCGTGCTGTGTATATCATCTTAAGGGTAGTCACAACCCCTTTTGCACGCGCTCAATATAAAAAAAAAAAAAAAAAAAAAAAAAAGTACCCGCATACTCAAAACAAGAACGTGTACCAGAGGTAATATTTTGGGTACAAGGTATTTCCCTTTTTTTGTGAATGAATCACATTTAAATGATACCTGAGGACCCGTATGGTGTTAGGTACCCAGTTGCCTGACTTTATCTGGGTACCCTCTTAGTTACCTGGTTATCCTGCAGGAAGTAACGCGGTTATCCGGGTTTCAAGAGCCCTACCTTCAATTCAAGAGCACGACGATAACATAATTTCCTCCTAAAAGCCCCTGAATTGTGATATCCAAAGTGCACAATGGATTCATAATTGTTATTTTTTTTTCAAACACATTCCAAGGCGTCATTGTTCAGAGGTGCACTTTGATTATAAATTTAAATCGATGTCACATCTTTCAGTATAGTTTGATGATGACTTGACTTGAAAGCAAAAACGAGCGACAATCTACACAAAACTTTGCGACTATCTGAAAAGAAAAACCCTGAAATTCACACATGAACGAGGACACTCAGTAAACCTGAACTCTATACAAGTTTCCAAGTCGGTGCTCTAATTTTTTTTTTTTTTAATTTTTCTTTTAACGGCAACGTTTTCATCTTTTTCAGACATAATTCTATCTTCTATGTAGATCAAAACTTTCCCATCTCTTTTTCTATTCATATCCTTTTCTGTACAAGGCAATGTCAGTCGACTATTTTTTTTTTCGTTTGCTCTTTAACTACAGCCTCGTTTTTGTTTCGGAAGACATAGACATACTCGTATATAAGGAGACGGGCACGGGTGTTAGGCCTGTATCCTCATCGCTTGCCATCAAGGTCTAATCCTTTGTACAAACACTTTTGGGAAGAAAAATAAACACAAAAAGCAAAATACAGATGTGCAAATGACATAATGAGTGATGCTGGCACACAACACACAGAGTCAAAAGAGAGACAAAAGAAAAAAAAAAAAAAAGAAAAAGAGGAATAAAGTCCTTTTTGACAGTTTTAAAATCCACAGTGTTAAAGCTCTATTTTAAGCTTTACCTGATGGTCTGATGGAGAAAACCGACTACCATACTTTATAATTATGTTTTTTTTTGCAGAAAATTGTTCCAGAAAATGTAACTTAAAATTAAGGTAGGCTAACGCGGAGCTGAGCAGTGAAGATTTAATTAATTTTTCATTCATTCCATGTTGCCCTGCTGATAACCACAGGCCATATATTTTTGGGGAAGGTAGGTTGTATGCTCCTCATTACTTGACATCACGACAAACCCAACATGACCTAAATATCAGAAATTGATATATTGAAGCCCATGTTACGCGGTTAAATGGTTTTCAATTGGATTTGGGGAATGACTTTTCACAATTATGCGCACTCTCTCTAACCGCCTGAATTCAATTAGAAATATGGTTAAATGAATAGCTGGGGTCGAATTTATAATGAGATTTATTTAAGCTGAAAATAAACATGCGACTTAATTGAGTATGGAACTTTGGAATATAGGTTCTTCGATTTATATTCCCCCTACTTAATGTAGGACATGACAGGATATTTTAAAATTATCATATATTACTAGCTGTCAAATGTTTGTCAATAAACCCGCGAGAAAACATATAATTTCTAATAAATAATAAAGATAATATAAATGTAAATTATAAATTTTGAAAAGTTTTTAAATTCGTTGATGTAATGATACCTACACTAAGAAAATTAATATATTTGTTTGCGTTTGCGAGTAACGAATTTCGTTTGCTGTAATTGTAATACATTTGCTGGAAATGTTATACAATCCCTGCAAACGTATTTCATTTGTAGCAATTGTATTACAGTCGCCACAGAAAGTAATTCCGCATCAAACATATAACAAATAACCCATTCGTTCGGAGCTCAATTTGCCTGGGTTGATTGCGGTAAATGACAATGTTTCCCAAATTCAAACGACATGATGTTTGCAAGCAAGTGTAATTGTTTATGGCAAACGAATGAATCGATTGCGAATTAAGCTTTTGAAATGCAGTTTGCTGCAAAAAGTTTTACGTTAACTATATAAATTACAATTGTTTGCAACTAATGAATCGAACATTTGGGACGAATGGTTAATTCGTAGAAAGTAGGGTATATATTTTTAAATCTTATTTTTACAAATTAACTTAATGCTTGTGGTAAACATTTCATGCTTGTGAGGCGAAAGAATTTTTGATTTTAGGTTTCTTTAAAAGAAATTCGCTTGCAGCAATAAATTTCCTATTTGGAAAAAGTTTTTTATTTGTTTAATTCCTATCTAACGAATTTCAGGTAATCTATAGGGCAAGTATTGGGTACGTTTCAATACTTGTTTTGCTTTATCAATTTGGTATTGTTCTGAAGTTCAGCACTACTTGTACAAAAAATCAAATTTCAATTGATAATATGTTGCATTTAAAAAGAATGCGATTCAAAATTGAAAATTTATTGCTTTAAAAAATAGCAAAGTCGAAATTCCAAAATATTTGCATTAAAAAATAAAATAAATGCTAGTTTAAAAATCTTTGCATTAAAAATAATTGTTAAAATAATTACATTCAAAACAAAAGTTCAATTTTAAAAATTAATAAAGATTACCTACATCTCCGTTGTTCATATCAAAAAACAATGGTGCAAAATTTTAGATGATTAAGTACGATGTTAAATCAATTTTAGTATGATACTGGGTTAAAAATTGTGTTTTGCTAATTTTAAACGAGTTTAGCATCGTACTTTCCCCTTACATTTTACTTAAGTTAAAATCACATCTTTTTAGTATTGTACTAAATCCATATGACTGGAGAATGGAAAATTTTACTCCAGGTATAGCATAGACCCAAGGGTTGCCGGTTCGATCCCTGCTGGTGCCCAACTTTTTTTTTTTTGTTGTAATAATGAAGTTAAAATGATAAAAATATAAACATTGAATACTTATTTAAAGCACATATTGGGTTTCCATCAATATATAATTAATTTACAACGCATAAAAGCAATTATTGTGTTAAACAAAACGATTTTCGTAAAAGTTTTGATTCAGTCCTAGGAGCACATCTACGTAATAATAGTTTAAAACAAAAACTGACCCAATATTTTAAATACTTCGGTCGTCATCGTCATAGTTAAAATCATATCTAAAATAATTAAAATACATGAAATTGTCTAAGCCATATTTCTTAATCAATTAACTCAACTTAATTAAAGGAAAATGTGTTAAGTTTTCAACTGATTAACATTTTGCCGGAGGATCTTATATAGAAAATTAGCTCAGTGGATGCATGCTCGCTATCGATACGGAAGGATACCAGTTCAAATCCAGGTAAGTAAAGCTTGACATGTTTTTCAATTAAAATAAAATAATATAATTTCAGAATTAAGGGAAAGCCAGCAGTCACTGTATTGATTGTGACAAACGTACAAGTCATTAGCAACAAACGTGTTATTCATTTGTCACAACCACTTTGGTCTTCTATAACAATTTACCCATTCCCTTGTCGTTAAAGTATTAACGTTTACTCTAAAAGCACCATTCGTTTGCCACAAACAGTAAATATGTTTACAAAACACCATTATTCGTCTGACAGAAACACTTCATTCGTTTGACACAAACACTCTAAACAAAATAAACAAACACAAACGATAGAATTTTGCTACAACAGTATGAATTGTTTGTCTCAAACAAATTTAAGAATTTGCTGCAAACGAACTGTCAAAACTGGCTGGCAAACGAAAAAGTCGTTTGGGCAATTTTTACGTTTGACGCAAACGATTCCTTCCCTCAGTGTAGTAATTTTTTTTTTCAAATCTGTGTTTTCTAAAGACTATTTCAACATAAGAGTAAGATCAAAACATTTTGAAACTTAAGTTTTGTTAGTTATAACCTCAAAATAATATAAAAATATTCGCCTGGAAAATTTTAAGAAAATTTCTGGAACATTCAAACATTCTATTATAAAACCGTCAAAATTAATGTTCAATATTTTAAGTTTGGAAATAAATTTCTCAAAAACTATCGATTAATGTTTTTCAATAGTGTTGTTTCTACCTTAAGTCACTTTTTTTAAATAGTTGCCCTCCCATCTTAACGGGGGTATATAGGACCCTTCGGGTATGATTGTCCTATTATTTTGACTCAACCTACACGCTACATTGCTTTGATGCATTTATGTCAACCATTCTTAATTTTCCATTATACTGTTTTATAATAGTACTTGTATTATTTTTTTTTATCGCAACATTTTGAAATGCTGTATTTTGGAAACCATTCGGTCTACAGAGATGGTTTTGGGTTCAAATTGGAGCAAAGATAGTTACTTTGAAATCGTGGAATTATGTTTTTATTTAGAATTACTGTTTTAGGACTAAAATCGCCAATAACATGCAAAAACGCGAAAAAATCTTTTTTTTTTTTTTTTTTTGATTTTTGACCATGAACCGTTCGACGCTCGAGGTCGGAAACTAAGGTTATTAACTAAGCCGATATCCTGAACAACTCAGCAAAAAATCTGAAAAACCAGATTTGCCGGAAACGGTGCGTTCCATACAAACGACAAGGTTACTGGACTATAACAGCTAAAGGGTTTTTCAACAGGGACGCTACAAAAGTAGAGCAACAGGGACAGCAAACGACGCCATATTTTCTGCCACTCTTTTGACATTTCTCTTCAGTAAGGTTTGTCATTTTATGATGGAAAGATATACGAGCCAACAATGAGTCGAAATTATTAAAATTTACTACCGAAATTCAGAGTCAGTGGCCTCAACGTTAAGAGCGGTACGTCCAATTTATGCTGGTCGTCATAATCGTCCTAGCAGATCAACAATTGAGCGTCTAGTGGAAAAATTTGGATCCACGGGCACAGTACAAAATGTTCCCGTGCCAGTGAGACAAAGAAGTGCCCGTAGTGTCGAGAATATTGCTGCCGTTGAGGCTTCAGTTGCAGAAAGCCCAAATGTGTCTCTCACACGTCGTTCTCAATCGTTGGGCATCTCTGTGACGTCGTTGTGGGGAATTTTGCGAAAAGATCTTTGCCTTCATCCTTACAAGATTAATTTGACGCAAGAACTGAAGCCGCTTGACCACGAGAATCGTCGCGTCGTATGTTCGTGAATTTGGCTGAGCAACAACTGGAAAATGATTCGGATTTTCATCGAAAAATCATCTTCAGCGATGAGGCTCATTTCTGGCTGAATGGCTTCGTCAATAAACAAAATATGCAGTATTCGTCAGGCAGCAATCCACACGTACTCCATGAGTCATCATTGCATCCCGAAAAAATTGAGGTTTGGTGTGGTTTATGGGCCGGCGGCGTCATTGGGCCGTACTTCTTCCGTGATGATCAAGACCGGCACGTTACTGTGAATGGGGATCGCTACCGTTCAATGATAACCGAATATTTTTGCCCCCAATTGGATGATATGGACTTGGAGGACATGTGGTTCCAACAGGAAGGCGCCACAAGCCACACAGCGAATGTCACAATCAATTTATTGGCAACCAAGTTTGGAGAACGTGTTATCTCACGAAATGGTCCAGTCGCTTGGCCGCCTCGGTCGTGCGATTTGACGCCGTAAGACTATTTCCTGTGGGGCTACGTCAAGTCTATGGTCTATGCCAACAAGCCAGAGGCGATTGATGAATTTCGTACGAATATCGAACGTGAAATTGCAGCAGTATCGGCCGATTTATGCTTGAAAACCGTCGAAAATTGGGTTCAGCGTCTGGACTTCTGCAAGCGTGCCCGTGGTGGCCATGCAAAAGAAATCGAGTTCCATAATGACATCAAACGTACTTCCACAGGAATAAAGAATTTCATTGATATCCAAAACCGTTTTTGTTTTATTTACAAAAACTTTTGTAGCGCTCTTATTGAAAAACCCGATAGAATTGGTTTTTATATTTTCTATTTTCTCATTACTAGATAAACCGATCTAAATAATTTGTGTATGCAGATGCACTTAAAAGTTATAAATAATAATACACATTAAAATTTCTATTATTTAAAACAAAAAAAAAAAAAATAAAAATAGCATTAATGATTTTTGTTTTAATTTAATTTGTATGCGTATACGGTCGGTAGCTCCCAGCCAAGTTCTGGCACTAAACCCGTTTTACAGGATCACACTCAGGCGACTTTCGACCCCCCCCCCCCCCCACTATCTTCAGTACAAATAAAGTCCAGAAACTTCAAATTCGAAGCATCTGCTAAACTCATCAATCAAAGACGCCTCGCCAAATTCTAAATTTTTATCATAAGCCATAGGACATAGACACAGGACGGCAAAAATCTTAAAAACAGTAACTGACTGACTCACTTATAGATCATGAAAATTATGGAGCACTTCCCGACATCCGTAGAACTTCCGCTTGTAGCGCGGTCAATTAAGACATCCGAGGGTACAATAATTCGCACCCAGCTGAAAATTGGCAGGATTGTTCAAAACACCATTATAAATGAAATCTAAAAATGAGTCTGGGGTCAACCCACACTAGTAACTTCCCATTGGTGCACTTGAAAACCATATATGTACATATTTACCTAAGTGGTGGGTGGTAGAGTATATATTATATAATTTTATATTTTATAGTGTAATAACTTTGGGTTTTTGCATTATCAGTATAAAGGCAGGTATAGATAAGATATAGAGATACAGGGCGAAAGGTGACATTACCTATATTTTGTGCTTCAGCTATTTATAATAGTAAATTTTTTATATTTTGTTTGTAAATAGCTTAGAAAACTTTAAGAATCTTACTTATAAAACTTTTTTCCTATCACTTCTCGGTATGGAGGCATTAATTATTTAAGCCAATTATTTCAAAACAGACTATTGGCTAAAAAAATACCAAAAATCGGGGGAGTGTACTTAAAAAAAAAAAAGTGTCTGTTGATTTTTTATTTTTAATATTTACCCATTTGGTATTGTGTAATTATGTGAAAAATTAAATTAGTCTAAAGTGAATATCTTATTCCGTTCTCGAGATATTCCAGATAAATGACATTTTGCAGCTTCTTTTTAAATTGCTGTAGTAAAAAAAACGGTTTATTGAATTTTTTAGAAAACCTTTTCAGCACGTTATGACAATATTATCTGTAAAATAAAATTTATCCGATCTGTATGGGTTCTCGAGATTTTGTGGACGAAAAAAGTACCCCGAACGTACGTACATACACACATACAAACATCTTGCTAAAAACGACGGATTCTGACTCTAGAGACCTCAAAACGTGAAGATATGTCAAAATTTTTAATTCGACAAATCGCACCAACTACAATAACTTCCAATGGGAAGTTAAAAGTCCTCATCGATCCGCCACATGGAAAAAATTTTACTCATGGTCAAAGGTCACAAAAACGGGTTTTTCGCTTTTGGGAGGAAAACCCGTCAGCAAAAGGAATTAATGCCAAACAGGGGAAAACAACAACAGAAAGATCGTTTAACATCAATTCGTGTACGTAATACAGAAATAAGAAAGGCTGAAACGCCCGACCAATACGAAAAAATAATTTGACAAGTTTGAGTTCAAGTTCGATTGGAAAAACAACGGTGCAGAGCAAATGCTTCGAAACCGGCTAAAATACTTAGCCAACGTGATTCACGCCAATCCGATCAAAAAATAAATCTTTATTTGGAAGCATTTACATAACTTCGACAAAGAAAAAGATTACGAGAGTCATCACGATATTGTTATTAGTACAATGCACAAGGTTTACCTGCATTACCGGGTATTGAGGTTCGACAAAGAGCCACTCGGAATAGACGGAGAGCTGGCTACAAAAAAACTGAGACATCGGTACACGCTAAGTTAAGCACAATTATGAACGTCTGCCAGCGCGATTTAGAGGCTTAATGGGGTGGCCGGGGGTGGGCAAAGTTGTCAAATTTTGATGAAAAAAAAATTATGAGGTGCATGGAATCTTATAACGCAAATGTGTTGTGCCCATCGTCAATAAACGTGAAACAAAATGGCAGACGGTTTGGGAGAGGCTAAGTTGCCGGCAGACGTCGTTAAAGTTGTCAAATTTGGGTAAAAAAAAAATCATAAGGTACATGGATACCGATTTTTTTATTTTAATACTTATGTATGTAGAGCGCAAAATCCAAAATGGCAGCGAAAAAGTAGAGGCTAACGCCGCGGCAGACGTGTTTGAAAAGTGCACTGTTAAACCAGAAAAATTGCATTATTTCTGCCCAAAAAATTCCAAACGAATATTTTGAAATGCAATTATCTTTATTTTAGCAAGAAAAATATAGTCGCAAAAGTTCTTCGCAAAATCGCAAAATCACCCAACCGCCAATAGTTATTCAAGGTTAAATGTCAAAAATATCGTTTTTTCACCTATAACTCCGAAACGTTAAGTGCTATCGAAAATCATTTCATGCAAAACTTGTAGACCATGCTGTCCGCCAAAAAATAAGTAATGACCATTTTTTTTTTCTACGACTTACCGTTAAGAAGATATTGATATTGATTTAAACAAATCTAAAATGTCGAAAAAGCTATTTTTTCACGTATAACTCCTAAACGGTTCATATTTCCGAAGACATATGAATACAAAATTTGTACATTGACTGACCCCCTACCATACAACATTATTATTTTTTTCTTAAAAACAAACATTTTAAAGATAGAATTAATTTAAAGTTTCAAAAAGGTCTAAATTTCTGTTTTTTCCCCTTTTTACTCTGAAATTTCAAAGATATTCAGTACAAAACTATTATGACGGTTTATTCCATAAGAATCATCAGTCGCAATATATTACTGTTTTAATAGCGTTAAAATGTCGAAAATAAAGGTTTTTCGCATATATACGTTACATCTTTTAAATGGTAAATTTTTCCGAAAAATTAGGTGTACAAAATTGAATTATTAATAGATTTATTATTCACAAAAGTGTTGTTATTTATTTATCGTATGTAACCAACAATATACTAGAAGTAATATTCGCTTATCAGCTTCAGTTTCGGACCCTCATGACTCATCATACTCTAGGTCTTCACCAACCCAATCAGAATCTTCCTCCGAATCGATTTCTTCACCTTTGCCTGAATTTTCTATAAATATATATGAACAAAATAAATAAGGTATTTGTATGTTATATGCAAAAGTATTTATACCTTCAATTACTTCTTCTTCAATCACGTCTTGTACGGTGCTGGGAAAATGTAGTCCATCAAACCATTTGAACTGATATTTCCCTTCACAAATTACCCATCCGCAATCTTCTAGATTCAAGGACAAATGGAAGAAATGAACATCGTTCTCAATAGATGCTTGTTCAATTCGGTCTGGCAAGGAAGTAAGGACGACGAATCAAAATTATGCAATTTCTTTTTTTGAAAGGGTTCATCCAAATTTTGAACTTTGTATGTTTTTAAAAATAATTTAAATCGAGATTTGTTTACAGAATCGAGAGATTTAAGACTATATAAACTACAAACAAATTCTCAAGTACGGGAAACACATTATCCTTATCGCAATTTTCGTATTCTATATCATCAAATGCTTTCTGATAGTCTTCATTGTTTCGTTATATTTGCAGAGGACGCTCTTTTCCTTTGCGAAACAATGCTGGATTGAAATCGCATCCCGTAAACGCATGTAATCCTGCTTATGACTTACAAAATAAACTACCAAGCTCTTTATACAGTGCTGACACGTTAATGACTAGCTGTTTATTCCACACTCCCGTTTGTATCCAAATGGTGTTACCATGTTTAACATAATTAATTTTTTTTTTCTTGTACGTGCACTCAATGGGTTTTTGATACCCTTAAAATGTTAAATTAAACACAGTGTCAGAGCATTTTACCATAATATTTGCTTTGTATTCAATACACCACGCGTGATATAAAATTTTTGTATCCGCTTCTTCGTGAGCATCAAGTGAATACTTATCGTTGATGGAACAAAAAACGTGGTCATCTCGAACCTCATACTGATAACATTTATCAAAGTTTAGTACCACTTTTTTCATTTTTAAAAATGGTAGAATTTCCTGCTGTTGCCAGTTTAAAACTTAAAAAATTAACTAGAGCTTCTTTGAAATAACTATTTCTCAATTTCTTTACAAAATCAGCTGGTCTTGTTTGCTCTGGTCCAGAGATCACATACATATGATGAATCAAAGGAACTGCCTCGATGAGATCTTTCATAGTCTTTTATAGAAGGTGACCAATACCTATCAAAAATTAAGTGCATTTTATTAGCTTTGTTTTTAGTAACCATTTGAAGGTTTTTTTTGAAATACTTCCGAAAGTTTTTGGCAAATATTGTATGCAATGTATAAGGAAGGATCCATCTGTCAAGCAAACGTCTGTATTGGTGAGAGGTATGGTCCTGTCTCGGATGTTTTGGAGCTAGTCTCGTCGCCGCTCGTCTCGCTTCTCGCGTTAGCCTCTACTTTTTCGTCTGCCATTTTGGATTTTGCGCTCTACATACATAAGTATTAAAATGAAAAAATCGGTATCCATGTACCTTATAATTTTTTTTTTTTACCAAAATTTGACAACTTTAACGACGTCTGCCGGCAACTTAGCTTCTCCCAAACCGTCTGCCATATTGTTTCACGTTTATTGACGATGGGCACAACACATTTGCGTTATCAGAATCCTATGTACCTTATATTTTTTTTTTTCACCGAAATTTGACAACTTTGACCCCACACCCACCCCATTAAGCCTCTCAATCGCGCTGGCAGACGTGCATATTTGTGCTTAGCTACACTAAATCATACTCTCCAGTAAAAATCAATCGTGTATAGATGACTTACTTTTTTTTTGTAGCCAGCTTTTAGACTAGAATGTGTTTTTCGAAAAGGAAAAGTAAAACTGCCACAACTGGAGCCGCCACCACTGGATCCGCCACCAGAACAACTTTCTATGCATATTTGTGGTATGACATAAGACTCAAAACGTTTTCTGCAAAGCATTCGCAAGTACAACACATGTTTTCAAATGACTCCGTTTGGAACAACAAAAATTGACAGCCGCAATGCAGGTTTTATGCCACCCTCAAAGTGCAAGGAAAAGTCTACCATAATCGGTTCGCTGCTTCCTCCGTCCGTTGAAAACGTCAACTTTTTGCATTTTAAGTGAAGTAATTATAAAATTAGATGTGTCATTATTATTAAAGGTTATGCAGAAATCGTACAAAGATTATTGGTAAAAATATACATACTAGCTGACCCGGCGAACTTCGTTCCGCCTGAATTTCGTTAATGTAATGAAATTATTAATTCCGAGCATGCACAATGCTGTTCATGCAATGTTGTAACAATGAAAATTCAAAAGTATTGAACTTCTTACTGTGGTTCACAATAAATATGGAAGTATGTGCATTTCAGACACTTGAATCTGAATTTTTCTGTTGAAAAGAAGAAGTAGATGATATACAAAATGCAGGCACTTGAAACCTGAAATATATGTAGCGATCGAATTAATAGTCAAAACGATTGTTATTTAAATGAATTTTATTGTTAGCCCATATGCCTCTTTTATATTTATTGAAAATAAAATAAATTTCTTACAAAGAATTTACTCATTGCATAATAAATAATATGAACAATAATAATAATTTATATGGGCAAATTCACAATATGCAACGATCGACCACCGTGGTTCGATTGTACCCATTTCTTAATATTTCGTTGTCAAGACTTGGTTACTGTTTTTTTTATGCTGCTTTGCATACTTCCCTGCGTTGAATTGGTCAAAACTCAAAATCAACTGTGTTTTCATTTTACGTTGACATTGTACTGTTTTCGAGTTTGTGGATCTGGAATTAGGAGCTGACGTCACTCTCTTCCGTAGGTTGCTAATAATTCCTAAGCTCATTGATAGAAAAATATTGAAATAGCTAACGAAGTGGTGATGAATGCTTTTCGAGAATAGAGTGTCGCGTTCAGCTTGGAGAGACCTCGATGTTGTAAAGCCAGAGAGTTGAATCTGGAGATGGCTTAATCGTTCTAGATGACTGTTGTTGAATATTGGAAGCGATTCCAGAGCTATGTACGTTAGGATTCTTGGATTTGGCAATTGAGGATATGTTTCCAAAGCTTATTAAGGACGATTTTAAGATGCTGATCATAACCTGATTTCCTTCAATTGTTTCTCAGTATACAGTCATTTTCGACTAAAAGAATGCCGAATCAGTGAATTCAATTTGAAGAGTTTTTGTTTTGCATCCAGCAGTTAGTTGAACATTACGAAGGGTTCCGAATATCCATTGATTTGTGCCAGATGTTTATGGCATCAATATTGAAGTTCCATATTTCTCACAAGTTTGATGGTATGTGGCGTCTCACGTGTCGGCAAACCTATGTTCGTGTACGTGCCCGAGAATAAATCGAAAAAAGTTGTGTAATTTAAACCACTCCAGTAAAAAAGCGGAAGGTTGGCCGAAACGCCACACCATTTTGGTTTAAAAACACATCAACATTATTTATTTAGATATTTTTTATTGTTATTTTGTACATACAGGGTGTCCCGTAAGTAATGGATAACCCTGAAATGCCGCTTAGTAGACTTTATGACCGTCCTGAAAACTGATACAAAAAAGTTCTATCCCAACCACAAGAAAAGTTATATGCATTTTTGAATACCACGACTACAAGTGAATGAGTTCCATCATTTTTTTCTTAGCAGGAATATTTTACATTACTTGTGCCAACACATAAGTAGAAGAAAATTATTATAACTGTTGGACTTCTTAGAGAAAAAAATTATTTAACATGCAATGCAATGCAAAAAGTGAAAACAAATAATTTTTGAAAAAGTTAAATCATAGCTGGTATAAAAAAAAATGCATGAATACCTGAGTGGCCAACTATTTTAAAAATATGCGCGTTAAATGCAGATTTCAAAATGGTATTACTTATTATTATATCTAGAGTCAATAGCAAGTTATTGGTAAAAATCTGCAATACTAGAGTAAATTTAGCAAAAAACATAAGTTTTCAAAATTAGCACAGTAAACGTGAAAATAATACCAAGCGTTGAACATAGCAGATTTTTGATTTATTGGCTGTTTCTACGATGTTGTCCTAATGATAAATCCAAGCTTTCAACTTCTAGGGCCGAATGCATTATTGATAAAAATGTCAAAAAAGTGCAAAAACGGTTACATTTTCGAGCTTGTTTTGAATTTTACCTGTTCTATTGGGCTTTAACAAACCCATCAAATATTTTGTTGGTTGCTATAAGTTTATTTGTTATTTTCTCTAAACAAAAAGTTTTTGAGCCAGCTTTTAATCACATGATCACTTAGTTAGAAAACAAAAACAAAAATAGATAATTTTTTAATTTTTTTTTTATTTAAAGCAAATGCTCAAACTGTTTTCCACCCACTCTTATACAGGTTCTGCACCTCCGAATAAATGAACGTCTTAGTGAACGTGCAAGGTTTTGCTCAGAAATTTGTAATGCAGCTGCCTCCACACGATTTCTTAGCTCCTCTAAAGACCTGATCGGCTAGCTGTATACGATTTCCTTAATGCATCCCCAATAAAAAAAATCAAGTGGATTTAGGTCTGGTGAACGGGGTGGCCATAAAATTGGTCCCAGACGTCCTATCCATCTGCCTGGATATCTGTCATTTAAATATGCCCGCACAGGCACAGCATAGTGTGCTGGACAACCATCATTTTGAAGCCAATGGGATTCCTTTAGTTCTTGAGGCACTTCTTCCAGCAAGGTTGGGAGATCATTTTGGAGGAACTCCAAATAACCTTGGCCAGTTAAAATCCCCGGCAACTCAAAGGGTCCAATTATTTTCCCATTGAGAATTACAAAAACTTTAATTCAAAATTTAAAAAACATACGATTTTATGCGTTCTCACTTTCTCAGGATCTTACAATTTACTATTGAAAAAAGACAATTAAAATTGAATCAGAAGACTTTTTGTTTGGGGAAAATAACAAATAAAAAATAGCAACCAACAAAATATTTGATGGGTTTGTTAAAGCCCAATAGAACAGGTAAAATTCAAAACAAGCTCGAAAATGTAACCGTTTTTTGCACTTTTTTGACATTTATATCAATAATGCATTCGGCTCCAGAAGTTGAAAGCTTGGATTTATCATTAGGACAACATCATAGAAACAGCCAATAAATCAAAAATCTGCTTTGTTCAACGCTTGGAATTATTTTCACGTTTACTGTGCTAATTTTGAAAACTTTTGTTTTTACTAAATTTACTCTAGTATTGCAGATTTTTACCAATAACTTGCTATTGACTCTAGATATAATAATAAGTAATACCATTTTGAAATCTGCATTTAACGCGCATATTTTTAAAATAGTTGGCCACTCAGGTATTCATGCATTTTTTTATACCAGCTATGATTTAACTTTTTCAAAAATTATTTGTTTTCACATTTTGCATTGAAATTCAATGTTAAATAATTTTTTTCTCTAAGAAGTCCAACAGTTATAATAATTTTCTTCTACTTATGTGTTGGCACAAGTAATGTAAAATATTCCTGCAAAAAAAAAATGATGAAACTCATTCACTTGTAGTCGTGGTATTCAAAAATGTAAAGTAAGAAAAAAAAATGCACTGAACAAAAAAATGCATATAACTTTTCTTGTGGTTGGGATAGATCTTTTTTTTATCAGTTTTCAGGACGGTCATAAAGTCTACTATGCGGCATTTCAGGGTTATCCATTACTTACGGGACACCCTGTATATACCTAAATCGTCATAGAGACCAATACTTTGCAATGACAGCATCCAATATTAAGAAGTTTGACAACGAAAAATACATGCAATTTTTCTGCAAACCATTCGTGATGAGTCTGGCGACTTAGTCCACTGGAATCACCCATCGGCAAAAACTTGCCTAGAGAACTCTGCAGCGAACTGATAATTTCGTAAAGCAACTCGTATGTTTGTTTTCAATTGCAATTCTCACGTAATGCCAAAAAACTATGCCTTCAGTCAAGCGTTTAATTCATCTGCTGAAGTGGATCTTGGAATGACAGGTAGCGTTTGAAGGAAATCGCCTGACAGCTAAATCATTGTACCACCGAAACGTCGGTTGTCATTTCGTAAATCTTTCAACGTGCAATTCAGGGCTCCCAATGCACGTTTGTGAGCCATTATGTACACTCGTTCCAGGTGACAATCTTACAGTACTGCAATAGTTTCGCCAAAGCAGAATTCTTTAAAAAGTATAGGTTCTTCATTTACTTGCAGGCAATTGCAATGTTCGACCGTTCCAGTTTTCCTGGAAATTTTCCGGGAATTCCTGCATTATCCTATGTCCTTCCTTGGGCCAATACAAATTCATCAAGCCCAGAACCGTGAAAATCGAAATATCCGTTCTCGAGTTATGCACTAAAAACAGGATATTTCCGGATTTCTAATTTTCCTGGAAATTGTCCGGGATGTTTCTCCAATATCCTATGTCCTTCCTTGGGCGAATACGAATTCATCAAACCCAAAATTGTGAAAATCAAACGATCGGTTCTCGAGTTATGGGCGCACACACGGACGACATTTCTCTTCTATATATCGTCGCTGTTTAAGAAAACCGGCATAACTCAAAAAACACGATTTTTGAGTTAATGATGCCAATCCACTAAAAAAAATTCTCTTTCTTTCTGTCAAACTGGCATTACTGTAGCACTTCCGAATCCCGCTATATGGACTTTGGTCCAATTGACACATCTTTCGTTTTCATTGTTGGTTTATGATCAACAATGACATAGTTTAGTTTTCTGCCATTTGCTTGAGGTGAACGGAAGTGTTTCTTATGTGAAAAAGTGGCATAAATACGTGTTGTGCCAAAGATTTATCGTTAAATTTCAGCGAAAAAAGAACTAACTTGTGTTGGGCCAGTTTTCACAATAAAGTAAGTACAGTTTTTTAACTTATTTAATGTTTTAAAACAAAAAGTTCCACTTTTCCTGTGTTTTGCAGTGGCACTTTTCAAACTTATGCCGTTTTTCTTTATAATATTTTTGACTAATCATATAAAATAAATTTTACTTCAATACGTTTTATCAAGTTATGCCATGATTTACTTTTGCCAACGTAGTGTTGAACTAATTCCAAAATAAAAAAAAGCTTATGTGAATAACATAATTTTTTCCGGAAAATGATTTAATTAGGAGAGGGTTTGGGAAATCTTTTATTTTTGCACATTTTTCATAATTTTTTTAATTTATTTTGTTGAATTCCAATAAATAAAATATTCAAGTAGCTAACCTTTTGTTTAAAAAAAAAAAAAAAATTCTAAATATTAAAAAAAAAATAAAACAATGAAAAATCGTATGACTAAAAAACTTTAAACTCATTTTCTGAAGAATGAAGTTTTTTTAAATTATGCAGGTTTTCTTTTAGAGCGACTATAGATAAGCAATAACATAGACCGTCAATTTCTTGAAACGTTAAATGTTTGATCTACGAGAACAAGTTTGTTGAATCCAGTGAGGCACTTAATTTTTTATTAAAATTTTAGGAACCAATTCTGTCATATTTCTCCCCAATATAGAGTATGTACCACCTGCTTGTAACTCTCAGAATTTTCTTTCATTATGTGAGTGACTAAAATTTAACATCTTCTTTACAATTATTATTTTTTTTACAGTCAGGTGACCAAATAATTTTTTTTTTTCGATTTCTTATTAATTTGAACGCCATGTTTAATAACTCATAAATAAATCAATTTCCTTAAAAAAGTCCAAACCATATTTTCGTTAACCCTGAGGTTACACGAGCCAGTACTGGCTTATAAGTTACAATACATTTAAATTTTCTTACTTACACATACAAACCTGAGCAACTTGATCGTCAACTGGCTTGCCATTTTCGAAGCCAGCAGAGAAGACAGTGGCCTCGTTCAGACTTGTATGTATAGCTATATGGATAGCTTTTCGTTGGAAATTTAATTCAAAATTAAATATTCTTTCTACCACTACTTCTAATGAGAGGATGGACCAAGAATTTTTAACATTTCCAAAATAGGCAACTCTCAAATATGATTGAAGGATGGCTATGATTGTGATGAAATATAGAAAATCCCTTAAAAATCCTAATTTTTTGAAAGTATATTTTTTTCTTGGGAAACATGAGAGTTTTGTGGATTTCGGTGACATTTGGAACATTCTTTTACCGATTTTTCAAGCCATAGACTGTCAAATTAAATTGAAAGATTGCTACGGAGATGATGCATTGAAAAGCTTAAAGATATCTGAATTTTTTGAGATTAAATTTATTGCGCGGGAAAAGACGATTTTAACGCCTTTGTGTGACATTTTGGAACGAAATATTCCTCGTTAGACGTAATTTAGTTTCTTACCTTTCTATCAACGCATGAACTGTCAAAGGATGGCTTCGATGATGATGGATCAAAAAACCTCAAAAAAATTATTTTTTTTTAAATTATTTAAAAGAAAATCGAAATTTTTGAATTAGATGAAAATCAATCCATGTTAATTTGACGCGTTATGTTAATTTGACGCGTCTGTCATTGCATCCGTCAACGCATTGGCAGTATTATGCGTTGACCATTGCAAGACTTGATGCAGAATTCGACGTCATTTTTTGTTTAAGAAAAAATCGAAGTCCGACGCCAAAGCAAATTTAATAAAATTGAGTATTAAGAAACCTAGATAGGCTGTCCTAGCAAAACCTGAACGTGACCGCAGATACTTGAAACTTACTTACTTACTTAGGTCCTCGGACCTATTACGTCCGTGATGTTTCCCTTACGGGACATAGGGCCTCCACTACACCTACGCGCCATCGTGTACGATTTCTTGAAATATATTTCAGCTCTCTCCAACTTTTCCCCAGTCGTGCCGATTCCTGTTCGACCGTTCTTCGCCATGTACTTCTAGGCCGGCCCACTTGTCTTCCCTCCTGTGTGAGCGGGTTCCACTGCATTGCTTGAGATGCAATGCACCGATCGCCTTTTCGAAGCGTATGGCCAATCCACTGCCACTTTCTTCTTCGTATAATGGAGTCTATGGGCTCCTGACCCGTTCTCGTATGAAGTTCGGCATTGGAGATACGGTTGGGCCAGAAAATCCTCAAGATGTTTCGTAGACATCTATTAACGAAGGTTTGCAGCTTTTTAGTGACAATTTCAGTGACTTTCCAAGTGCTGCAGCCGTAAAGCAGAACGGATTCAACATTGGAGTGGAACAGTCGTAGCTTGGTCTTTAAGCTAAAAGAGTTGTTTCTCCATATTTTGGACAGCATTCCGAACGCAGCCTTTGCTTTTCTGATTCGGCTGTTTACGTCCAGTTCAGTTCCGCCACCCGTAGAGATAATACTCCCAAGATATTGGAAATCCTCTACCATCTCTACCGGTTGTCCAGAAATATTTACTTGGATTGATGAGGAAGTTCCAAGGCTGATCCTTTTAGTTTTTGCCGAGTTGATCTTAAGCCCTACGATTTCTGCTTTTCGCTCCACCCTTGTTGTCATTTGATGGAGATCCATGATCCTATGAGAGAGTAAGCATACGTCGTCCGCGTAGTCCAGATGTTTGAGGTGAGATTGCAGAGTCCACTGAATTCCCCCATTTCCATTTGACAAAGCTGCGTGCAGTACGTCACTTATCACCAACAGGAACAGTATTGGTGACAGTATACAGCCTTGCCTAACTCCACTTTGGATTTCAAACTCCTCTGACAGCCTACCTTTGTGCAAAACGTGACACCTGGATCCATCATATGTAGCCTTGATAATAGCAATCAATTTATCTGGGATGCCCCTCCTGTGCAAAGCAAGCCAAATAAATTCTCTATTGACACTGTCGAACGCCTTTTCAAAATCGATGAACAGCAGGTGAAGTGGTGATCGATATTCAACGCACTGTTCGATGATGATCCTCAAGGTGTTGATGTGATCAACACAGGAAGATCCAGTGCGGAAACCTGCTTGTTCGGCGTCGAGTGTGTCTTCGAGGTGGTCTTTAATTCGGTCCAATATTATCCTTGCTATTATCTTGGCTACTGCAGGCAGAACGCATATTCCTCTCCAGTTTTCGCACTGTGTGAGATCTCCTTTCTTTGGGAGCTTGACAATCATTCCTTTTTTCCACTCTTCAGGAAAGCTCTCTGCTTCCCAAGCTCTCTTAATAAGTGGGTGCAGTAGCTCGCTCGATGTCGTTGGGGCTGCTCCTAAGAGCTCTGCAGGAATACCGTCAAGTCCAACCGCTTTGTTGTTCTTCAGTGCTTTGATGGCGGTGATAATTTCTTCTTTACTGGGGGGTACGGTGCGTATTCGGGAAATTGTTACTTCGGGTAGCTCAGTGGGAGTAGGGTTCACTTCACTTGCGAAAACGCGGTTTAAAACCGCAGAAAAGTGTTCCCTCCACCTTATGAGCTGGTCCTCATCCGAAATTAGCAGGGATCCGTTTGTGTCTTTAACCAGGTGTTGTTTTGAGCTCTGGACACCAGTGAGCTCTTTGGTAATTCTGTAGACGGTCCTACTGTCACACCTACTAGCGGCTTCTTCTGCTTCTGTAGCCAGTGCGTTGATGTAGTTACGCTTATCACGTCGCACACTACGGTGAACTTCCCTCATCTTCATGCGGTACGTAGACTCAAGCTCGTTTCTCCCTGCTGCTGGGGTAGCTGCGATGCGAGCTTTAAGGTGTTTCCTTTCTTCGATCCTTAGATCCTTAGATACTTGAAAGCAACTTGCTTAAAAGTTTCCTGCCGCCTACGTCACAGCATGTTCACGTATACGACCTTGACAGTCAATCTATGTAGCCAACTGGCTTGCCAGTACTGGCTCGTGTAGCCTCAGGGTAAGGAAAATTTGAAAAACCTGATACGCAGTTTTCAAAATCACTTTAAACATCACAGAAATGAAATTTAAACAAAATCGTTCAAAGCCGTTTTCGGGAAAAATTGATAAAAACTAAATCTTTTATATGGCGTTATCCGCTTAGACTTAAATTTCAATCTAAAGAGTTTGATTCACATGAAAATGTTACATACCGAATTTCAAGCAAATCGGTCTACCCAATCAGGCTGAATAAAAACCTACAATGGCCGCCAAAGCAAAAACCACGTATTTATTTTTCTCCATCATCGTAATGTTATTTTTGAAAAAAGCTTCAACACTTTATCAGGCACAAAACTAAACTTACCCTAAGTATAAAATTTGGTCAGCACTGTATCTCAATTATGTAAGTATCTTATTTCTTAGATGTCCTCAAGGAATATAGGTGGGTACATCAAAACGCTTGATTAAATTTAATTGCAATTGGGATAGAAGTGTTTATTTAATTCAACATCATTCCCTGCTGACTTCTGCGTAAAACACCAAAAACCCCTTAAAACATTTTACATATCCCGGATCCGCATCCACACATCCCCTGGAGGCATTTTTGTCGAAATCCGTTATTCATTTCCCTGCTTGTTTTCGTTTTTTTTTTTTTTTTGTTATTAATCCAAAACCCATGTATTCTTATGCATTTGGATTATTGCATATGATGGTATGGGTTTTTTGGCCCATCGTTGATGCTTAGTTCTGATGTCATTACGGTTGTACGCTCCAAGGGATTTTCCATTTTCCGTTTGCTAACAATACCTTAATGGCTGGGTGTGTGCATTCTGGCGTATTGTCTCAACAATTGTGTACACGTATTTGGCTAAACGGAACGTATAAAATGCTTTTAACAAACACATCCAGCAACCATCAGAATAACACATTGGGATGTTGATGTGGATGTGTTTAGGCTCATCTATAGGTCGTTGGAAGGGTTAAGGACGAAAGTCAATTTAAACTTATAAGTTAACGGCGCGCTTCGAGCGACGAGAGGACGACAAAAACGACGACGATGATGACGATTTTACAAATCAAAACGACTTGCTCAACTGTGTAGATTTAAGGATGGATGAAAGGTTGTGAAAGTTTATATACTTCGATTTCAAATACTCTTGAGAAAAGCGAAATTGAAAGTCACTTTAACTATGTATGTATGTATGGGGCTCAGGGCTCCCTAAGGCAACAACAAATGAGGGTTTTCACTCCCCTCCTATATTCGTACCTACTCCATCAGGTGATTTATAGATATTCATTGGTAACTTTTTTTTTGTCAGTTAGTATGTGTGTGTGTGTCTTTATCTAAGTTGATTTTGCAAATAGCCCTCCGGTAGAATGGGCGTAGTGTCTGAATGTGTGTTTTCAGTAACCCCACTCAATTTTAATATTCATCTGATTAGAGAGGCGTTTCCGATCTAAAAAGTCTCTATGAAAAGTGAACAATTTTTGAAAGGACTTTTATTTTTTGGGGGTGCTGCCGAGGCCGACTGTCGACTTCCAACAACTGCCGATGCCGTGTTGTTATGGATGTAACGTTATCTGGTGCTTGTCTGACGGTAAATGTAGGTAGGTACACATTTTGTGCTTATGGTGTAATCAAATTTGAATTTCAATAACCGAAGGATATTACGGAAATTAAATTACGGAGTATGAGTTATAGAGAAACATTTTGGGACTATATGATGGTTGCTGTTGTGTTGTTAAAAATGTCTGTTTAGCAAGCTACAAGGCTATAATACATAATATATTATGAGTGGGAAGTTAACTTTTATAACGATATTATGATAGGTAATACATTTTTGGAAATAAGCACATACATCATAGGTATGTACCCACAAATTTATATCAAAATTCAAAGTTGTTTTAAATAAGTGGGGCGGGCTGTTTTGTGGAATGTGTCACGTATGCAAATTTTGTCAACTGGTGAGTACCTAAAAAAATATATGGTTTGCTAAATTATGCGTTTTGTTTAAGGGTATTTTATTAAATATTCATAGATAGAAGGTATACAAAGTTAAGAATTTCACATTCGTGTCCTAATCTAAATTATTTTAAAACACTAGGTGAAAATATAGGTAGTCAAGTTCGAGGGGAATTAAAGGTGTGGGCTATACCTACAATTTTTTTAACCAAGTAATGTGTTTGTGTTTAGCCCGTTAATTATTGGACGACCGAAATTTTGGGGCAAAAAAATAAAGGGATATTTTTCTGATAAAAATCAGGTCCATGTTTAGGCTCCTAACCTTTAGCACTTCATATATGGGATATTCGCAAAAAAGTATGCCATCTAAAAGGTCAGTAAGTGGTCAAAAAAGGTCAACTAGTTTTAGAAATTGGTCAGCCATAGGAAATTTTTAGTCAAGGGTTACATTTTTTCAAGGTCACCAACTTTGGCACCTCATTTATGGGATATTCGCAAAAAAAGTATACCGTTCAAAAGGCCAACGACTCGTTATAAAAGGTCAGCTAGTTTCAGTAATTGGTCAGACATAGTTTATTTTATATGAATTTTTGAAATTTTTTGTTTTTCAAGGCCGTATAAGACTTTTAGCACCTCATTTACCGAATTTTGCTGTTTTGCTGACGATAGTACCCTCATCTTCTCATATTCGTTTACAGATTCTCATCCATGTCCTTCGGATGTGGAACTTGAACGGCAGCGTATGATAAGCTCACTAAATTCTGATCTCGACAGCATTGTCCAATGGGGAATCAAAAACCGCGTAGAATTTAATCCTTCTAAAACTCAATGTTGTCTCCTGTCGTTAAAGCGAAACCCACCCCCAATGCCGCTATCCATGGGCGGCATCGAGGAAACCGAACAGCTCTCAGCTCTCGGTATGTGTGTCACAGACCACCTTTTGTGGAATGACCACATATTTGATGTCGCCAAAAACGCTGCTAAGTGTTTAGGTTTTCTCCGTAGATGCAAGAAGTTTTTTTCCCCTTCTGATCTGGCTGTGATCTACAAAGCCTTTATTCGTCCAAAGCTTGAGTACAATTCTCATGTTTGGGCAGGAGCTCCAAAAACTCACTTGAGTTTGTTGGACAGAATTCAAAAGAGAGCTTTGAAAATGATAGGCGAAAGATCTATAACAGAAGCAATTACATCTCTCGAACACCGCCGTAATGTTTCGTGTCTTTCTCTATTTTATCGCTATTATTATAATCAGTGTTCTAGTGAAATAGCCAGTTGCATTCCCCCCCTTAAAAAATTTAGCCGTAATACTCGCGCTTCTAGGAATGCCCATCAGTTCACCCCCGAGCCCAACTTCGGCCGTACTGTAATGTACAGAGATTCTTTCTTCAGTCGCACCACACGAATGTGGAGTGCTTTACCTGACTCGACTTTCCCTTCCCATTTCGATGTGCAAACGTTCAAAACCAATGTGCATCGGTATCTCCTTCTAAATGCTCTCCTACTTACCTAATCGCTCGTGCTGTGTTAAAAACATTTTAAGGGTAGCCATAACCCCTTTTGCGCGCGTGGAATATAAAAAAAAAATTTCCAAGAAAAAGATACCATTTGAAAGAATCCTTATAAAAGGTCAACATCTTTCAGAAATTGGTCAGCCATAGTTTGTTTTAATGAATTTTTAAAGATTGTTTCAAGGTTACAGTATAAGAGTACAGCGGGTCGTTGGCCTTTCAAATTGTATACTTCTTTTGCGAATATCCCAAAAATGAGGTGCTAAAAATCTTATACTGCGAATATCCCACAAATGAGGTGCTAAAAATCTTATACGACCTTGAAAAAATAAATTTTAAAAATTCAATTAAACAAAAACTATGTCTGACCAATTACTGAAACTAGCTGACCTTTTATCACGAGCCGGTGGCCTTTCGAACGGTATACTTGTTTTGCGAATATCCCATAAATGAGGTGCCAAAAAAAGTTGGTGACCTTGAAAAAATGTAACCCTTGATTAAAATTTTTCTATGGCTGACCAATTTCTGAGACTAGTTGACCTTTTTTGACCACTTACTGACCTTTTAGATGGAATACTTTGTTTGTGAATATCCCATATATGAGGTGCTAAAGGTTAGGAGCCCCATGTTTAATGCAAATAATTCCTTACAAAATAAGCGACTGTAAGGCTCAATTTATTAAATATCCATTAAATTTAAGCTCGCGATTAATAAAGTATTTTTTTTTTTAATTATCAAACAAATTTTATTATTTTTTAGTTTTTAATTTTAAAATTAATGGAGAGTGAATAAATTAGGGATTAGACAAAAAAAGCCAGTTCGTGGCTAAGGCTCGAAGAGAATTGACAAAAAAAATTGATCGTTAATGAAACGAAAACAAATTCTCAATTTACAACAATTTATCGTACAGTTCACATAGAACTAGGTTCTTTATGCATTCAAACTGGTTCTTAAAAATCGTATAAGAGACAGCAAAGTCCTCATAAAGCTTCCTTAGTATACACCAACTTGAATGAGCTTAACTTTTAACTTGATATGTTTGCAAAACTATCCTCGTTGCCTGAATGCCACATAATATTTCCTGGTTGGCTAGAATTTTTTTTTTTTTTTTTCATATGCAACCAACCTTCATGTAATGTAAATATATTTAAGCATCACGATATCTCGACAAAAAAAAACTTTTCATCTTGAAAACATGACTACAAAAAAATAAATCCTTTAGTTAATGAAAAGTTTTATACATTTTCAATTACATTCAAATTTGTCTTATCAAAAAATTATTTTGGGGAACTTGAAGTTCTCCAAATTAACTTCACTTATCCCCGTAAATTTCTACTCCTTTCAGTCTCATTAAAAATGTGATTCCAAAAATTTGGGAACAAAAAAAAAGTTTAATTTCACGCAATTACCTTCCCAAATGAACAATGCGAAGAACTTTTTTCTATATCCTCTTCTAAGTAGACATAGACATAGACATCATGATGGCGCATAACTTTTCCGAATCTAATTAAACGAGATTTTTAATTAAATGCTTACAGGGCATTATCCTTGCAGCCAACAAACATGAACATAAGTAGATGAGCACCCCTCGCATCCCTTTTTGATTGCGGCCAATCAGGCAGAGTGGGTGGGTGATGTGATAGTTGCCTCAATTAAAGCATCCTTCGTACTTTGTCGGTGGCAGGCAATAAAGCAAATAGATATTTAGCTATTAAAAGCTTGAGGTGTGAATCTCATAATCATGTGTCATGTCATTTACATTCTCAAGAAGTAAAATAATAAAAACAAAAGAGTAAAAGAAAGGAAAATATCAGCACCAGGAAAATCACTCCATTTGGTTTTATTCACATCTTTTTTGCCTGGGGGATGCTTTTAAATTTTCTCTCTTGCACTCGAATTGCTAAAAGTGTCTACTGTATGTGTCGTCTGTCTTGTCTGTTTTAAATGGAATAATTTCAATTTCAATTAAAACACGTCGAAGTGTCAAAGTTCAGTCGGAATCTCCTTCTTTTCTTGCAGCCAGCATGTCGTGGCAGCTGAGTGGTGATGTCTATTGCGACAAGGACATTTTTGTTGTTGTTCATTTCCTGTTTTCATTGAAAGTTGGTTAACACTTCTGATGTGTTCCCCCTTTTACTTTGCTTCTTACCTACTTATGCTCGAGTGGGTTATTATTTATTATGAAAGATAAGGGATACAAATGAGCTATACAGGGTAATTCACCTAAAGTGTGACAAAAAGCTTGAGCGTTGAGGTTCGATCGAGAGAAGAAAGTTTGGGGGTTCTATTCCCCCTCTTTAAGGCGGAAGGAGCAACTTTTTTAAAAATTTGACTTAAAAAGCCAGAAAACCAATGTTTTCTATCTTCTTTTAAAATAAAATTCTTTTAAATGAACAGTTTTTGAAAAATTAATTTTAAAACTCAAATTTTGAAAAAAAATGTTCAAAATTTTACGTAATTAAGTACTATTTTTGTTTTTAAAATTCACAGTCAAACACAGAAACTTTTACTTTTTCAAGATTTTTAACATAAATAAAATAAATTAAACAAATTAAATAAATTAAATAAATAAAATTAATAATATAAATGAAATAAATAAAATAAATAAAATAAATAAAATAAATAAAATAAATAAAATAAATAAAATAAATAAAATAAATAAAATAAATAAAATAAATAAAATAAATAAAATAAATAAAATTAATAAAATAAATAAAATAAATAAAATAAAATAAAATAAAATAAAATAAAATAAAATAAATAAAATAAATAAAATAAATAAAATAAATAAAATAAATAAAATAAATAAAATAAATAAAATAAATAAAATAAATAAAATAAATAAAATAAATAAAATAAATAAAATAAATAAAATAAATAAAATAAATAAAATAAATAAAATAAATAAAATAAATAAAATAAATAAAATAAATAAAATAAATAAAATAAATAAAATAAATAAAATAAATAAAATAAATAAAATAAATAAAATAAATAAAATAAATAAAATAAATAAATAAAATAAATAAAATAAATAAAATAAATAAAATAAATAAAATAAATAGAAATAATAAAATAAATAAAATAAATAAAATAAATAAAATAAATAAAATAAATAAAATAAATAAAATAAATAAAATAAATAAAATAAATAAAATAAATAAAATAAATAAAATAAATAAAATAAATAAAATAAATAAAATAAATAAAATAAATAAAATAAATAAAATAAATAAAATAAATAAAATAAATAAAATAAATAAAATAAATAAAATAAATAAAATAAATAAAATAAATAAAATAAATAAAATAAATAAAATAAATAAAATAAATAAAATAAATAAAATAAATAAAATAAATAAAATAAATAAAATAAATAAAATAAATAAAATAAATAAAATAAATAAAATAAATAAAATAAATAAAATAAATAAAATAAATAAAATAAATAAAATAAATAAAATAAATAAAATAAATAAAATAAATAAAATAAATAAAATAAATAAAATAAATAAAATAAATAAAATAAATAAAATAAATAAAATAAATAAAATAAATAAAATAAATAAAATAAATAAAATAAATAAAATAAATAAAATAAATAAAATAAATAAAATAAATAAAATAAATAAAATAAATAAAATAAATAAAATAAATAAAATAAATAAAATAAATAAAATAAATAAAATAAATAAAATAAATAAAATAAATAAAATAAATAAAATAAATAAAATAAATAAAATAAATAAAATAAATAAAATAAATAAAATAAATAAAATAAATAAAATAAATAAAATAAATAAAATAAAATAAATAAAATAAATATAATAAATAAAATAAATAAAATAAATAAAAGAAATAAAATAAATAAAATAAATAAAATAAATAAAATAAATAAAATAAATAAAATAAATAAAATAAATAAAATAAATAAAATAAATAAAATAAATAAAATAAATAAAATAAATAAAATAAATAAAATAAATAAAATAAATAAAATAAATAAAATAAATAAAATAAATAAAATAAATAAAATAAATAAAATAAATAAAATAAATAAAATAAATAAAGTAAATAAAATAAATAAAATAAAAAGAATAAATAAAATAAATCAGTCATGATGTTTAGTTAATTAAAAATTAAATATATGTTGTTCTAAGTTAAAATATAAAAACACTAAATAGAAAATTCTAAGCTTTTAACCTGCATTAAAAAAAAAATATTTTGCTATCTTACGATTTTTCAAAGCTACATGACTTCTTCCTTAACACGCACCCAACAATAAAAGCTTGAAAATGTATGTATCCAGTTGATTGGGCGAAACAAATTGTGTGCCTACCTATACA
This sequence comes from Melangyna quadrimaculata, assembly GCA_949320155.1. Classification (NCBI taxonomy): domain Eukaryota; kingdom Metazoa; phylum Arthropoda; class Insecta; order Diptera; family Syrphidae; genus Melangyna; species Melangyna quadrimaculata. The sequence goes on from OX439484.1 coordinate 152,930,345, forward strand.
ACAATAGCACAAAAATAGTAAAAAGGATATCCTTCTATTCGTTCCGGAATAACAATCACTTAGGTCCCGTTGCAGTGTTTTAACATCCTTAGAGCCAACACAGTCACTTTGGTGCTATGTTCAATTCTACATACATACATACATACCTACATAAATGTATGCCATTCTGTGAATGTTGCTACTTGGAATGCAGATTTCATGACAAATCGACAAAAACATTCACTAGGATCTCCCACAGGCATGTTTCAACTTCAATTCAAGGCATTGACAGCACTTCACTCGATGGATGATACGAGATGAGATACGACAAGAGAGTGTACCTTACGTATATACTTTGCTGGAGTTCCAAGCAGCTGAAAAAGAACGGAACTTTGAAATGTCGTTTGTCCTTAAGGTTTATTTTTTTTTTCTTTTTCAAGACGGAAACAAAACGAAATGGTTGGACATTTCATCCCATGTCGAATCAATGAAAATAGAATTTAAAAAATAATGTTCGATTCGAGGTGTTTTCCTGTAGTGTAATTTTTGATGAAACAAAAAGCATCAAGGACGACGCACGATGGCGATGGGAGCTATAGTCTATGAGTAATCGTTTTAGTCCTTCTATCAATCATCAGTGTAGGTATACATAAACAAGGGTTATTCTAAAATGTCTGAAAAGTTGTAGATTCTTCACGTGAAGTGCTTTTGGATTTGTTGTCTAATGAAGCGACTTATGTTGTAAATTGTTAAACTTCTTGGAGTATCTACCTTTACCAAAGTTTAATGCCTGCTAGATTGTTAAGGGATCTTAAGATTGATTCACTTGTGCAATTATATTTAACTCAGTTAGGCACACTAAGAATTGTCTCTAAAAAAACAAAACTTAAAGTTTCAAAAATAAAACATCGTTGCAAAAAAAATGGTTCCAAGAAAGTGATTTCTCTAGGTGTTTTAAACCGAATACAAATATCTTAAGAAAAAGTCCATTTCCATGGGTACTAACTAATTGTTCTTTAACGACGCTTCTAGTGTTGTGATTTTAATTTGTATATATTTTCTTTTCATATTTATATCACGTTTTAAAGTAGCAGCTGTGTGGAAAAGTTGTGGTCCCCTCAAGATCATGACAAGCGCCGGTAAAATGAAGAAAAGATCACGTAAGAATTTTGGTATTGAGAACATTCTGAAGTTTTTTGATAATACCTTTTAACGTGTCGGTTCTTAACTCCTGTTGCAAAATGAAGCTGAGAACGAATTCTCAAATCCTGAATACCATCAGGATGCCAAATTACAAAATCCATAGTGTCTTGTTATTAGGGCTGGCCACGAGACGCAAAATGTCTCGGTCTCGCATAGGGCTGGCCACGAGACGAGACTGGCTTTTAAGCAATCGAGACGAGATCCAGACGAGATCGAGACGAGACTGTATATTTGGACCAAAATTTACAGAGTCTAATAAATTAAAAAATCCAATTTCAGTTACATAACTATTTTCTTCTGCACGGATTCAAACGATAATCGAAAATATTTCATTCCAATAATCAACAAGTTGACCGGAAATCGTATTTTTCGGAGACGAGACCGAGACGAGACTTAATTATACGAGACCGAGACGAGACTGAAAATTTTCGATTTTAACGAGACCGAGACAAGACTTACAAAAGTCTCGCAGAGTCTCGTCTCGTGGCCAGCTCTACTAAAATTGTTCCAGAGGTTTTCAGTGCTTTACATCAAACATTGGCACCAGAATATTTTCAAGTAGGTAAGTATTTTTATTTAGGATCTATTGAATTCATCAAAAGTTAGAAAAATATGGATAAATACAATACATAAATGGTAAAAAAAATCTTTCGTTTCCGATTTATATCGTTCTATGCGCGAACATTTCTTGTGATTGTTGGCCATCTTGCTGGTCCATTTGATGATGTTAAGAAAACACTCGAGAGAGATTGGATTTCATATTGCGGTGAAAACACCACTTGCACAGTTGCTCCTCGGGCTGTCCAAGACGGCCCGGCTTCAGAAGAGAAGGTATTCTGGAGAAGAGTTCACTCTCCTCCAAGTTAAGTGTGACTGATTCGGTCATTGAATCTGACAAAACAAGTTGTATGCGCGCTTTATTTGACAATACTTTCAAGGCGAATTTTTGAGCACACTCACAATCTTCATCCCAAATTTCTAGCGAACATACTACCACAATTTCACCACTACCACAAAAACAATTGTAGACTTATGACCTACATCCATTATCATATTTAGATCATTGTAGATTTTTGGTCAACCAGAGTGGGTTTAAAGTTCACAACTGAATTAATTAGCCAATAGAATAGTAATTCTGTGTAAAACATACGTTCGCTTTCAAGAAAGCAAAAAACTGTCACAAACAGTTTATGAAGGCAGAAAGCGTTTTCTGAAAGTAATTTGCTTTCTTGAAAACGTTTACAGGAACTTGTCACACTGTAAAAGTTATTTTTCTGAAAGCGTTTTCAAGAAAGCAAATCATTTTCAGAAACACTTTCAGAAAAGTACTTTTCAGGTCGTCACACTACCTACACCTTTTGCTTTCTGAAAGTACTTTCCTTTCAGTGTGTGTCGGCACCTTAATTGGAGTGATAGGAATTTTTTCTCATTTAACTCATCTAAAAATTAATCTTTCAGATCATGTGGTGAAATCATAGTCAAAAATTTGACTGTAATAAAACATCAAACTCCCAAGTCTCGACGTCCTGACGATGCTTATAGACACGGTATCTAAATTCCAACTAGTTACTGCACATACATTACATTCAACAATACAAACGCTTTTTTCTATTAATATAACCACCCACGAGCTTAACTTTTACTCAAATATGAATAGGTACAAATAAAACGTGATTTATTTTCCAAATACCAAGGTACTTTTTCAATAATCCTTTGCCTAAAATCCAAACCTCAATGCAATACATAAATCAAAAATATTAAAACCATTATACACAAATAGAAATGTGGTAACAAAAAAAGTCAACCTGACATGTTGGACAAGCCTTTAAATATACATCATATAATTTCATTTCTACATATTTATGATAACGAATAACATCACTAAAAAATGTCCTTACATAAGTGTAATACTATACATATTCATACACTACACCAAATGTTTCTAGAGCCATCATAATGTCGAGGTTATATAGGAAGGTGTATAAAGTTAATATGAATAAATTTTCCACATTCAAAAGGATATTTATTTCACCATTAGCATATAAACAGAAGTAATAAGACAGGATAATATGAAAATTATATACGAACACAAAACATTAAAATACCATTGGATCCCTCTCTAACAGCTATCTTTCATCCATATAGTTATGGTGTACGAGTACCTAGATACCTACAGAAAAAAAGCAATCTCTACCAGGATAGCAAAACCCAACTTCAATTATGAGCTATAAAAAAGGACATTATTAATATTTACGAGTGTTAATGGCAAACTACATATGTAGGTAAAATACATTTTGTAAAACATGTCGTCTGTTCTGGGGTTGGGCACGTATCGTTTCTCACTGCTCCTTATTTTGTCTTTCATTAAACGAATCCTGGATTATTTATCAAAGCTCATTAAAATTGAATTCACACTCAAATTAACAAAACAAAAAATAAAATTTAAAAAACATGAGTTAAAGCTAAAAATATTAAAATTTATTCTTATCTCACATTCATACACACACACGATGGCGAATGTGCAAAAGGATAAAATGTTATTTTCCAAAACGAATTCCTGCGAACAACCCTTTTCCGGTGTATAAAATTTAAATGAAACAGCTAAAAGGATTTTGTGGTGAAGAAAAGTATAAAAAAAAAAAACAGAAAAAAAAAAAAACTATAAAAATAACCCTCACCGATGGTTAAAGTAAAAAAAAAAACGAAAACAGTTGTCATGTCATTCGGGGTGCAGAAAAAGAGACATAACATTTTCCGAGTGGTTTTTGTGTCTCAAATGCTTCTTTTTCTTTTTTTTCTAAAACGTTTATTTTGTAGTATTTCACCGTTGAAATGCCTTGCAGGCGACCAACGACGACGACGAAGGTGACATACACAATTGGTTTTCTACAAATGAATTTCAATCCACCTTGTTATTTCAATTTGTTTATGTGTAGCTTACCTACCTAAGGCGAGAAAAAAAAACTGAAATTGCCCTTTTGGTTCGTAAAATTCGGTGAAAAAGGACCTTTTCAATAAATTATGACGGTGGGGTGGTGGTGGGGCTATTGCAGTTTTTTTTTCTCGCTTTGAAGATAAGTTTATAAGGAAAAGTCTTGGAATTTAAAAAAAAAAAATATGAGATAATAAGATAAAAGGAAAAAGATATAATGGAATTGAATTCAATCGTTTACTTCTAATTCAGACTGTAGGTCGAGATGATCAAGGTTCGGAGAACGATGAAATTTGATTCGTTCGCTCACGAACCATTCAAAAGGGAATTTTATTTTTGATTCGATTGGGAATTTTAGTTTTCAACTCGTTGAAAAAAATATTTCATTTTCATGAATAAAAACTAAAAATATAATGATTAGCTCGCGAATAAATACATTTTCTCGATTCCTTCGTGCGAGCAAACTATATTCTACTTGAACTTTATTTTGCGTTTCGTTCACAAACCAGAGTTATAGACAAAAGAGAAATATAGTTTGTTCGTGAGCAAACCATACATTTATTTATATAAATTGCAAATTTTATCGTTTTCAAACTATTTTGTATGGTTATGGTAGGAAACGAATGAAAAATATCGATATTTTATGACTAGCCAAACTGTTCTCGCGTTGCTTCGCAAAATTTAAAAAATGATATTTTGTTTGCTCTCAGTAGGTATATGAAAATATTATTCCCCAGCTTGTATGTATAATTAAGAAAAGATATAGGGCTTTAAAATTTCGTAAGAATGTTGTTATAATGTTAAATATCAAACCGGTTTGAGAGTTAAAGAATATTTGGGTCAAACTTTAAAAAAAAGGTGACAACCAAATAAAACGTTAACATTATTCTGAAAAATTAAATAAATTAAGAAATACAAAAATAGCGTAAGTCACTCCCATAGACATAAAGAATATTATGAAATTTGTTTCACGTAAATCAGTTAAATATTTAATGAGTTATGCGCGAACATACAAAATAATTGTTTCGTCTTTTATATAATAGTTAAGATTCACGAGACAATTTACGAAACTTTGGGGCAAATAGACGGATAAGCAAGTAAATTAATGTGAATATTTTTAAAGGAACTCATATAACATTTTGTTTGGTGATAATTTTCCCAAAAAAGCTTTTAACGGCGTTTAGTTCTCAAAAATTGGCTTTCGTCCGGGCCATCTCACTTCGATTATTAAGTTGACCAGTAAGCCCCTTATGTATGAATAACTTCAAAGGAAAATGAGCAAAAATATATGGGACCTGGTCTACCTAGTGCCCAGAAACGAGACCTATGAAAATGATTAGGTACTATGGAGTGTACTAACGTACGAGTATTTTTGTGGTCCTAAACAATGGGAGTTGGCTTAAATAAGCGACCAAAAAAATAAGAAAAACACTCTGCAAATTCGAATTAACATAGACGAATTGTTGTATATGTCGTTATATTCTGCCTAAGCCCCATGGTTTACAGTTTTGTGCCCATATTCAAAAATGGTGCTCTTGAGCTAAGCTTTCTAATGTTGTATATCTCGGTTTTGGGCACTAGATGCACAATTATTCCCATTAATTTAATTCGCTAAATCGAATAAAAAAAGTAGAATTTTCATACTGTTAAGCGAATTATTTGTCGACCATGATACTATTCGCTATTATTTGTCATTGGTATAAAAGTTCCTTTATTTTGGTGTCTATTTAGTTCATCAAAAGTGACAAATACTGTCATTTCAATGGAACACTTATGCAATTAATTTTTGCTCTAGTTGCAATCTTTGTTGCCATTTACTGCCTAAGGCTCATGGTTTACAGCTTTGTGTCCATACACACAAATGATGTACTATAGGGCTAAGCTTTCCAACGATGTATATCTCATTTGTGGGCAATAGGTAGGCCAAAATGCCCATTCTCCTTTAATTCCTTTAACCCTGTTGTTAGACCAAATCCTTGCGACCCATTAGTTGACTTTATTTTTTTTTTTCGTTAATCTTATCCTTTTGGGTATAATGTTGGTTGGTATGTGGATTTTGTGGTTTTTGGTGTTTTCCTTTTTTTAAGTTCACTTGTGGCAACAACTTAAAAATATAGCTGTTTCATAATAGGATCATAAAAACAATGAATACCTACCTTTTTCCGCATATGTACTTATATCCATATCCATGTCCATTTAATGTAATGTGCTTTGTTCTATATTTTATATTTGACGTAGGTTTCATAAAATAAGAATAAATATGTTATTGGCTTCTACTAGTCAAGAGTAGCAAGAGCCAATATACCGGTAGGTGGGCGTTTGTTTATTATGAAATAGGCCAGTGGGTATAGGTATATAGATTCACATGTTAAGATAGGTTTGAAATTTAAAACAAATAAATTATCTTTCAAAAAATTATAGGTTTGGGGAAAAGGTGTTTAAATATTAAAAACTTAATTATACACATACATTTTGTAATCAGCAAAACCCTTCATTAATGAGAACAAAACGTGTATAATAAATGAGAATTATCATCATGACTATGTATGTAACCTACATTGTGTACGAACAAAATAATAAGAGTGGTGGGTAAATTATACGAAGTTGCTTTAAAAAAGCAAAAATGAAATCGACGGGACGCACATCCCTTTAGTATACAATTTGTTGCCTCTACCGAATGTGGATTTTAAAGGTAATGTTTTTAATGTGATTCATACTTTACAACGAAAATTGGATAGTTTTGATTGCAGGCCACTGAATTTGATTTGCCGTTTTTGGCAAGCTAATCACTTAAGTACCAGAAGTCACTGAAAATGATGAGAATTCTTAAACATACTTAAGAAGAACAATTCTCGACTAGAAATTCTAATTGGGTTGGATATAGTTCACAATTGATTTTCGCAGTAAAAATGATGTAAGCTGAACTGAACTTAATAAAAATTGCGTCTTGACAAGGCCCTCACTGTCAACTGAAGAGCCCAAGTGAGAACGCCGGGACGAAACGCCAATTTTTAAGGACTAAAGGCCGTTAAAAGCTATTTTGAATCAATAATTCAACAAGTCTAATTGAATAATGTAAAGTCTTCTACTTGGCTGATGTTTTCAGCAGTGTTTAGAATTTGTATTATAAAAAAAAAACCATTCATTCTTAAAATTCATCGAAGATGGGTTTTTTTTTTTTTTTTTTTCAAGAATACTCGATCGGTTAGTTGGGAGATGAAAATCTATAAAAATTGTATATGAACTTATGCAACGGTATACGATCAACAAAATTAAGTAAATATAAAGACCACTATGAAGTTTTTGCATTTTGGGTCACTGTGGCGTATGTGGAACATTTTTTTTTTATTCTGAAATTATTTTATTGTATTTTTGTTTTCAATCATGTAAGGCTAAGCGCGCACATGCAACTCTTACCGGAATTAAATAGTTTAATAGTTCAATCAACTTTTCTTACCAACTTTTAAATTTTATAATGCCAAGAATCGAATTGATTTTTGACTAAATCACCTTTTTATTATGATTTTCTGCATAACTTTGCAAATATTTTAACACACAAATGTAGCCTGATGTTTTAACTTTAAATTAAATATCCGACAAATATAACTATAGTTATAAGCCTCATAAAGTGGGCAAATCAGATTTTTTTAAGGTTTAATGCAAAACTGTAATGGAAAATCAAATTGATTAGGGCTTTTTCACACCATTTTAGTATAAAATTTGTTACCCCTTCCCAATAATTTGTATACAGAATGTAGCCTGAGATTTCATCTTTATTTAAAGACCTTTTTATTGAAGATATGATCAATATAATCGAAGTTAAAATTTTTTGAAAGAAGCCATCTCGCTTGAAAAATTATTTTTTAAAACTCGGATAACTGTGCTTCCTCACTGAAGGCCTTCTGCGGCGAAGAATTTGAGGTGATCGTTTAGTTTGTGTGAAAACACAAATTGTTTATAGTTTCTGCATTTTCGCGCACTCTCATATAAGAGCGTGACTGAAAGTTGCATATGCGCGCTTAGCCTTTTTAAACACCACCACTAAATGTACAGAACCAGCACTATTTTGTATCGACTTTGCATGGTAATAGACTTTCAACAATAGTATGGTATGTGTCTACTTTTGTTTTTGGTTTGAGGAACATGATTCTTTCTAGTATTATATAAAATGTTATTTTTTTTTATAAAATTTGGTTTGGTGTTGTTTTAATTTTAACATTTAAATTCACACAGCGAGACCACTTCACTCGTAACTTATAATCTGAATTAATACTCACTGAAATGCTGATTTTTTTTTTAATTTCACTTACCTAAAAGAAAAAAGAGAAAAGAAAATAATTAATATTATTACTTATAATATGCAATAAAATATATACATTTGAAAAAAAAGAAGAGATAATAATCGTATTTTTTTTTAATTTAGAAATAAGCTTGTTTGTGTTTGATTTATTTTTGAAGACAAAAAACTTGAAAATACAGTGTAAAACGTATTCTAATGAAAATCCCTTTCTTTCAACCTACGGTATTTTTACTTGCGATATACATACGTAGTATAGGGCAAGTTTAGGATTCGTGCAAAAATGATAATTTTCCCTAACATTACGTTGATAGAGAACGCGAAAAAAGTGGGTCTCGCAATTCTGTCTGTCTGTCCGTCTGTCTGTATATACCTCCACCGGCATTCTAAACGCCTGAAGCGATTTTCTTCAAACTTTCAACTTAAGGTTCTTATGTAGTTCCCTAGAGGGGAAATTGAAATTTTTTTTTAGCTCAAAAAATAACGGTACCTGTCATACAACCAATACACAAAAATTGATTTATTTGAAAAACGGCTCTTACGATTTTGATAAAAAAAATTTCGTGCTACTATAATTACTACAATAAATATTTTGGTATAAAAAAAAAAAATTAAAAATTATAATTATAATTATAAAAAAAATATTAAAATTTTATTTTTTTTTTTTTTTTTTTTTAAATTCAATATCTTGAACACCGGTCAATGAATATTTTTTTAATTTTGTCTAAAATTGTATTTTATTGAATTCTAAAAGTTGGCATACCAAATTTTATTTTTAAAAATGTTCAAGAATTTTTATATATAAAAAATTAATTTATAAGAAAACCGCTCTAACGATTTTTGAAATTTTTTTTTTTTCATAAATTCATATTTATCAAACAAATCAGATTGCGTATTTTTTTTTTTTGAGCGCTATCTGTTTTAGCTATTAAAAAACAAATTTATAGTAATTTTTAGTAATAATTTATATTTTAAATTGTTTTTAAAACTTTTTTAGTGATCTCATAATGTTACAGAACCACTATTATATGCACATTGTCAATTTTAAGCTACGTTTAAGTTGTTAGCTACGAGAGCAAGTTTGTGCGATCCAGTCGTGCCCATTTTTTTACAAAACTAATGAAAACTCATATTAAACTTCATTTCTTTATTGCCACCTAGACCTGGGTTCAAATAACAAAGCTTATTCACGACTTTTCTTAGAAGGTATTACTTAGTTTATAAAAAAAAAGGAATTTTTGTCAGAAATTGTTTTACCCTTGTGCAAAATCTTATAATTAAATAAATTAAATAAAATATCTTTCAATTTTCTAAGTTTTCATTCCCTCAAATTCAAACTGCCATTTCGATATAATACCATTTATTAAATTGATAAAACTAAGAGCCAATTTCATAATTTTCCAAAAACTCTTACTACAACTTAATTACACCTTCCTTCCGCATAGAATGGGTGCTCATGCACTCAAAGTTACTGCAACAACAGCTAAAGTTACAAAGTTTGTCAAAAGTTGAAAATCATTGTTGGCTGCAACAGCGACGATGATGGCACTTGACTTTCATAATAAATATTTCATTAACTTTGCATACTCGTATACTTCCTGTGCATAGTAGCAAAAACAAACATTTTTCGTTTGTCGCAAAATACTCTTCTATTTGAAGGTAAACTTTTTTAAAGAGAGGAAGATGTTTTTCTTATTGAAAGGACATTTTGCTTTGTCATTCAAAAAAGTTTGCTTAAGTAGGTTCTTAACCTACCTTACGCTGCCTGAATGCACAAGGATGTTAATGTCAGGCATCAAATTGCGATGCCTCTCCTGCCCGGATCGTTGGAAAATAATAATAATTATTACCTTACTAAATAACTTTGTAAACTATTTTGTATTTTAATTAAACCATTTAACATTTTTAATTACAAATTATGTTTTTAAACATTAATTTCATTGGTTTAATTAAATCATACGAACTGTGAATGATTGAACAAAAAGAACGGTTGAAAACTCGATGTCAAATCGATGCCCTTTTTTAATTAAGCATTTAGAGTTGGCCATAGCAAATATACATGATTTAACAAAATTGCAGACGATGAAAAAGTTTGCAGTTAACATGTGTGTGTGCTTGCAATCCTTTGATATGCTAATGGATTGTGGTTCATTGATTTACTGATTCAAAGGATCAAAGGGATTACCGCAGCAATTATTTTTGTCTGAATGGTTAATTATTATTATTCTCTACATGTTCGAGTACAGGTACGAAGTAAATGAAAGGTATTTATTTCATTACATTTAATTTAATTTGCTGGCAAGACGAAAAATGTTTTCAAACGGAAAATGAATATTTTCCTCCGGAGCTCATGAGAATTTATATAAAGTCTGGACCACGAATGAACTTCTGTTCAAAAAATTTAATACCTATTGAAAATTACAAGAAGCCTTTAAATACTGCATGAGTGTGTAAGAACTGTCGGACGATGTGTATGTAAATGTTTCCTTAAATTGATTAACCAAACTCAGAAAAAAACGAAAAGTAAAGTAGGGTAAAAGCGGGTGAGATGGTATACCTTTTTTTTTGTCCAATATCTTCGAAAATATACAACATTTCCTTTTTTTTATTTTACATAAATATTCTTTATTAAATAAGTTATTATGTACTATGTATATTTACAAAGTTTTGTTAAGCAGACTTCAATTTTTAATTAAAATAATAAAAAAACATTAAGTAAAACCATCTCCCCCTATGGGGTGGGTGAGATGGTATACCGTGATGGGTGAGATGGCCCATGATTTACTTTGTATTTATTTTGCCACAATCGTTGCAAGTATGCTTAAATGATGTGCATGAATCATGTGCCCATATGTGGCACATGATAAGCAGCAACCAATCATCTTTTTTTTTGGTGGAATTGTATTCCTTTGCGCAGCCCACACAATTTATTTTTGCGAAGATTTGTCGGTGGTACGTTGTAAACTTTAGCAGCAAATTTAATCGACATCAGGTTTTTGTTAATGTCATTTATTGCAGCCTTCAAAGAAACTTCTGACCAAGACCCCCGGTTAGATTTATGTTTTTTCTTATAAACTGTTGGCATCGAAAAAAATTTATAACAGAGCAAAACAAAGTTTGATTTACAAAAAAAAAAAAATATTGGGCGAGTGAGATGGTGTGCGGCCACTGTTCAAGTAAACAAGTATGCTATATAATGCGCCAGCTCACCCTCAAAAAACTTCGCCATCTCCCCCTTTTTGTCATTCCCACTAATTTTTAGGCTCATAAAAAAACAGGTAGAATTTTTGCAAACTTTTCATAGACCTGTCAATACATTGTTGTATGTTTTAATCAGGCGCGAAGGCAGGGGGGTTTTGGGGGTTCAACCCCCCCCCCGATATGTATGAATTTAACTTCCTGGCCATACAATTTCACTCTTCATTTTGAGTTTTCAGTTTACCCCCCCCCCCCCAATTAGTTGTTTGGACAATAAATGTAGGAGATATTAAAGGTGCGCCATCTCCCCCGGTGCGCCATCTCACCCACTTTTACCCTATAACAATCATGGGAAATTGATAAGATGGACTCATCTCATATCAAGTTGCACAATTGTCAAAAAAAAATATATATTTTCATGGGTTTATTTAACTTGACACAATTTTTGATTACATTGTAGTTAATTAAAAAAGATGGAATGTTATTTTAACATGAACTTCTTATATTTAAACAAAAAAACGCAAGATACTTACATCAGCCCGTGAGTGCAATAGTGGAACTGCAATTTTATCGAAATTGAGTTTTTATGAAAATTGAACCTGTATCCACATTTCTGCATTAAAATTTGTTAAATTTTTGGTTTCATGCCATAGTTACAGGCTTTTTGTACTTATGCCAAACACAAGGAAATAAAAAGCTTGAGTGCAAGAGTGGCCTATCTACCACCTAGTCCACTATCTACCACTAGTACCACTTCTGCGCTCGCATATTTGATTTTATTGTTTGAAACTGAGTAAGGTCAATTATTTTACTATCTGATCACATTGAACATCAATGCAATGTATTAAACATAAGTGGGTACCCTGATAATCTCCCTCGATAAGCCATGAAAGTTAAAGAGTTTCATACTAATGTTAATAAGTGCAGTGAGTGAGTGCATTACGGGTATAAAAAATCTAATAAGGATAACAGAGTTGATAAGAATAAACACAAGTTTCTTGTCAGCGGACATTCATATTTATAAAGCGACTAAGATTTTGGGTTGCTTGAGAAAAATATTTTCCAAATATTTACATCCCGATAGTTGGATAGAAGTCATAAGCTCAGGGGAAAAAAAAAACATTCAATGTCATAAAAATGATCAATGACCACTTTTTATCCACTTTGAAAATGAAAAAAAAAAACATTAAAATAGAAAAATCTCTATACAGAAGGGCTTAAGGTTAACTGGCTCAAGATTTTTGAGCTTCAATATTTAAAGACCGACCTCTTCTTGATATTTTGAAGAAATCCTCTTGAAGAAATTTTTCCATTTCGAAGTATGTATTTTATTTCGAAAGCAATAAGTGTAAGCCTAACAAGCCTCAATCTACAAACTTTAAACCCCGATGGAAGACCTATAAGCATGGAGAAGAATAAGGATTTGCTGGCACCTTCTGTAGTTTTTACCGTCAATACATCACAATTTACACTGATCTTAGAAATAATAATTCTATTGCAAATATCGCAAAGGCTTAAGACTTCTTAAAGTGAAAACAAATGTTAAATTTCAACTTAATTAACAAAAAAACTAAATACAGTCAAACTTCTTTATAACGAACCATCAAGGGAACAAAAAATTGCTTGAGTTTTATAAAAAATTCGTCATTAAAGAAAAATTGGTTTTTTTAAACACTGTAAGTGTTTCTTTATATTTTCAATAAAAAATAGTACAAAAAAAAACTCATTTCAAAGAAATCTATATCTTTTTATTTTTTAATTACAAACATATCAATTTTCAATTGCTCATGAACAGTTTTGGTTTTTGTTTTATTATAAGAATGTTCCCATTCAAAAAGGTGAAAATATGCATCATCTGAGGTTTCATCTCTTGTTTCAATAAAACTTCGAAAATTATCAAATGCAGTTCTCATATCATTATCATTGGGTTTTTTTTTCAGCATTCATTTTAACATTGCTTTATCCACATCAACGTTTTGTTTTCCTTAGTTTTTTTTGGCTTCCGTTTGAACTTTCTTCAGAAAACTTCAAAATTTTGAATTCATTCTTTAAAATTGTCGACAATGTTCTAAACGATACACCAAATTTATCTGCAACATCCTTTTTTCTTTTCTCACCTTTTAACTTTTTCAATAGTCGATAATTTCTGTGACAGTGAAATAGCTTTGCGCTTCGACATTTTGGTATAAACAATTCTCGAACTTTTTTTTTTGTAACTTAAAATGCGAACTCAAGTGATTCACCTGTAGATATGAATAACATTTCTACTACACTCTACACATGCACACTTTTTCATGCATCCATTCATACATACATTTTGTCTCTGCGCAATCGTGGTTAAAATCAAAGTTGTGTTTGTTTGTTTTAAAACTACAACAGCCAAATTTATGAACGTGGAATAAGGAAGGGTTAACCTTATTCAATGGACTAAGTACAAAATGTTATTTAAAAAACAAAATTTCTTTTAAGTGACGTTTACTAAGTTAAACCACCGAACGTGGTGGTTTAGCGACGGAATAAAAATCAGACGTGTCAAACAAAATGATAATAACTTTGACAGAATTATTAGGTGTGTTCGGTAACGTGATCTACTTATTGTAGTAGATTTTCGTTTTGTTTTTATTAATAGGAAATTTTATTCCATGGACTAACTCTTATTCGATGGTTTTGTAAGCTCATGGAATAAAGGTGGGATAAGCTTTTTTTATTAATACGGCTGCAAGTGTTTAAAATAACCTAATTCTTATTTTTGCTCTACTGAAAATAATGCCGCTATTGCACTCACGACCTTAATTATAGTCGTAATTAAGCCCACTTTATCGTTAGCAGCTTGTGAACAATTTTATACCGAGGAAAGAACCTTTTACCTTTTAAAATGGGGTTCAATTGAACCAAAATACCTTACCTATCTGTTCGTCGCATCCAAAAAATATAAAAGAAAAAATTTATTCTCAATCACGATTTTAAAAAATCACTGTTAGCTCACTTTCGTCCCTACCCATCTCACTTTACCTTCATAAAAACAAAATGCACCGAAATTATAAATAACTCATGTATGTCTTGTATGTCGGTACCTTTGTTTGTTTTTTTTTTTTTTTTATTTTCCTCATTCATTTTTTTTAACAATTAAAGTTTTTCCGATTGATTTTTGTTTAGGTGTTTACGTCTTCCTCAGATTTTTTTTTTAATATACGTTCATTTTTGGGTCTGTTCGACCGCTTTTCGCAGCCCCACCCAACTTCTGGTTATCTTAAAGTAAAATAAGTAAAAATTTTGCATTCCTACAAAAGTCTAGGAAAATTAGATACAAAAATATCCTTACTTCCAAGAAATTCCGACGAAGCTGAACTTTGGTGGAGAGCTAAACATTTGTTAAAAAGTAGGTATCTCAAATTTGGAGTGAAGCAAAGTTTCAGTGGGGGATTTTTCCAAATTACTCGAAAACTTTATATATAAATAAATAAATTGGCTGGCGCAACGGCTCGTGAAGAACCAGAGCCTAGTGACTAACAACTCGCAACCATTCTTGTGTGCGCGTGTCGACAGGAATGGAAGGGACCTACAATTGTATGCCGAATCCGAACGGCTAGACGAAAAGCACTTATTCATGACAAGTGCTACTCTTGGAGGATTTGTCAGTTCCTCGCAAGAGGCAGTAGCCCTGAAAAAACTACTACTACTCGAAAACTATAGCTTTTTTTTATTGAAAAAAGTTGTAGGTACACATTATAGCTCATGTAATTCTACACAAAAAAAAGGTTAGGTATAACACTTTTTTTCATATAATTGATAGATTCGGAGAAAACGGTCAAAAAATTAGAGTCCAGTAGATACATTTAGTCAAAAAAATGTAACTTTTTGATC
The DNA here is from genome assembly GCA_949320155.1 of Melangyna quadrimaculata. NCBI lineage: Eukaryota > Metazoa > Arthropoda > Insecta > Diptera > Syrphidae > Melangyna > Melangyna quadrimaculata. The sequence continues at coordinate 152,945,818 of OX439484.1, forward strand.
CACTCCAAATTTAGGGTACTTTTTAGGAAATGTTCAGCACATACAAATCACAAAAATTCAGCTTTGTCAGATTTTTTGGAAGTGAGTATCATTTCACTATAAATAAACTCACGAGTTACAAAAGCTCAAAAATTTAGAAAAAATGTTTTTTTTTTTAATGGGACTCTATCTTAAAAACTTGACATGATGGAGCAATTCTAAGCTCGGAATCGAATTGGTTACATAAAGACCTTTCAACAAAACAAAAATGGCAAATTCTGTCCACCAGTGGAAACAATGTGTAATAGGTGTGTCTAATAATTTTTTTGTGTCAGATATTCAAAATGGGTATCGTGGATCTTGTAGAGGATACCCACACAAGTATTTCTACGCCCTGGAAATTTTTTAAAATGGTACTTCCAAACCCCGCGGCCGTTTTTTATGTACAAAACACGTTTTTTTTTCAAAGTCAACAAATGATCAAGAATTTCGCGTATCAAACGGGGTTTCACCGACTTTAAAAGATTTCTTTTGACTCTCTAGGGATGCTAATAATAAAATAGCACAAGTAACTGCCCCTTAAAATTTCATAATATGCCTTTTTTACTCGATAAATGGCTGAAACCCCCCCAAAAATCGGTTGATTGTTAAGCTTTTCTCGATTTTAAAGACCTACATGAGTTCAGGAACGAGCGAGTAAGACTCGTATAATAGGTAATTTCGTGCGCTGAACTCAAATCTATCATCTGTTTTTCGCTATCAGCTCTAGTTTTTAAGATATTACAATCTGGAAATGGAATATAACCATTTTTTCACCTACTTTTGAGATTTTATAAAAAATCGAAATGCTTTATTTCAAAAAAAAATGCACTGATTCATACATGAACATGAGTCATAGTAGAGAACTTTGATGAATCGGTGCATTTTTTTTGAAAAAAAGCATTTCCAATTTTTATAAAATCTCAAAAGTAGGTAAAATAATAGTTATATTCCATATTCAGACTGTAATATCTCAAAAACTAGAGCTGAAAGCGAAAAACGGATGATAGATTTGAGTTCAGCACACGAAATTACCTATGATACAAGTCTTACTTTCTCGTTCCTGAACTCATGTAGGTCTTAAAAATCGAGAAAAGCTTAAAAATCAACCGATTTTTGGGGGGTTTTCAGCCATTTATCGAGTAAAAAAGGCATATTATGAAATTTTAAGGGGCTGTTACTTGTGCTATTTTATTATTAGCATCCCTAGAGAGTCAAAAGAAATCTTTTAAAGTCGGTGAAACCCCGTTTGATACGCGAAATTCTTGATCATTTGTTGACTTTGAAAAAAAAACGTGTTTTGTACATAAAAAACGGCCGCGGGGTTTGGAAGTACCATTTTAAAAAATTTCCAGGGCGTAGAAATACTTGTGTGGGTATCCTCTACAAGATCCACGATACCCATTTTGAATATCTGACAAAAAAAAAAATTATTAGATACCCCTAATGAGTAAGTTCTTAATCCATACGTAATCCGTACCCCTCAATTTTCAAATTAATTCCAATGCAAGTGTATAGTACTAGTACTTTAACGCATTTGTTGCGAATCTCAGCGACAAATCGATAGATTTATGTACACATATTTTTCCCCATTGAATTCTCCCCTATATGGATTTAGTATTCAGAATATCAAGAAAATCCCTCATTTATGCGACAATGTGTTGTTCACGGGCAGCGATTTAATATTAAACCCCTTATCGAAACAAAAGAGGCTATGACGATTTATATCGAAGTCTTTAATTTTGTCGTTTCTTTTATTGCCATCTCTCGCACTCGCACATTTGATTTCTCGATTCAACATTTAGTTGAACAAATTTATGTATTTTTAATCATCCACCCTCGAGGGTTTCACTTAATCTCTAGCAATTTATTTATTTATTGCAAAATATTGACTGGGTGGAGTTGTTGTTGCTGTTGAAGTTGGAGTTTCTTTTTCTTTCTTTTTGGTTATTATTTTTTTTTTTTGTTGAGAGAGTGTGAAAGACGCGTGAATTTGTTGCAATTTAAGATGATTTCTCAACTTTAGTTCGGGTGATGTAATGTCTCATTCATTCATACATAAATTTCAAGTTATTCGGGGGTGCGATTGTCGTTTGTGGGCAAAGAAATCACACATTTTCATATATATTGGGGGATATTTTTCTCGTTTTGAAAGTTATTCTCTTTTTTTTTTTTGTTGTAGATATTATTTCATTTGAGAGTTGGGAAGTATGTGAATGCGGCTGTGAATAATGGAGGGGTATTATTAATAAGATTTTGGTGGCATATTCAGGACATTTTGGTGATTGGTATGGAAACATTAACATTTTGGTTAAGGATTTTTTTTTCCTTTCAGAACCTTTACATGAATTCAGCAGACATTGTGTAATTTGATTCATTTTGCGGGTGTTTGTTGAAATTATTGGGTACATATTATATTAAGAAGAAATGTGTATTCAAGAGTGTATGAGGGTTGTTTGAAAAATTTGTGCATTTATTTTGAGCAAAACTTTTTTAAGAGATTCTGGTAGGTACTAAAGTGTAAGGTAAGGGGGATAGTTGGACAACTTTTTTCTGGAAGTGTTATAATTACCAACCCGCTCATAATACAACTATGATCCTGGTATCAATTGAAAGAATGGACTTTTGGCTTTTTTTTATTTACAAAGGAACAAACTTACCCTTTTGGATGCAATTTAAAAGAAATGAAAATGTGTAACAGCAAAAGAATAATAATATAGCCTCAAGAGCACCAAGTCCAAGTGGTCCAACTTGCCCCACTAGCTGGGCAAGTTCAACCGGTATGAAGGGTTAGTTGGACCACGGCCTAAAAAGCAGAAAAATTATATCGAAAATTAAACAACAAAGCCATCATTTATTAAAATCTGAATTTTAGTGTAAATTCACAAACGCATCACTGCGCAAATAATGCGCAACCACTTTCTACAAAATATTTATAAAAAGCATCAAACCGGCATCATTTTTTGTATTAGTGTTCATGGCTCTATTTAGATTGTGAATTTTTACTTCGATACAAAAATTGATGTCGATTTGATGTATTTTATGAATGTTTTGACGAAACTGATTGCGCATCATTTGCGCAGTGATGCGTTTGTGAATTTACACTTATTTTAAATAAAAATAAATATTTAAAAAAATGAAGACATGTAATTAAAATCAAAAAATAAATTAACGAATTAAAACGAAAACCTCTTCATGGATAAAATATGATATAAAAGTGGTTAATACGTAAAACATTAAAGTACTATTATAGTACCGTAATCGGTTTTACAATTAATGCAAATAAATATGGCTATATGTCCAGATTTTGATCCTTTTGTATGGACAAGTATAGCACTCAACCCAATATAAAGCATGCATTTTTAAGGCAGCGGGGCAAGTCCAACTGACCCCACACAAAGTTTGATGCACATATTGTGTCACTAAATTAAAACCAAATTTTAGTCACGGAATATTAAAATATAATAACGGGGCTCAAAAAATAATACAACTCGTTGTAAGATTCGCACGTTTTCTATTAAATAACACAAAAAGGACCAAAATTACTTTACTTACTTACTTACTTAGGTCCTCGGACCTATTACGTCCGTGATGTTTCCCTTACGGGACATAGGGCCTCCACTACACCTACGTGTACGATTTCTTGAAATATATTTCAGCTCTCTCCAACTTTTCCCCAGTCGTGCCGATTCCTGTTCGACCGTTCTTCGCCATGTACTTCTAGGCCGGCCCACTTGTCTTCCCTCCTGTGTGAGCGGGTTCCACTGCATTGCTTGAGATGCAATGCACCGATCGCCTTTTCGAAGCGTATGGCCAATCCACTGCCACTTTCTTCTTCGTATAATGGAGTCTATGGGCTCCTGACCCGTTCTCGCATGAAGTTCGGCATTGGAGATACGGTTGGGCCAGAAAATCCTCAAGATGTTTCGTAGACATCTATTAACGAAGGTTTGCAGCTTTCTAGTGACAGTTTCAGTGACTTTCCAAGTGCTGCAGCCGTAAAGCAGAACGGATTCAACATTGGAGCGGAACAGTCGTAGCTTGGTCTTTAAGCTAAAAGAGTTGTTTCTCCATATTTTGGACAGCATTCCGAACGCAGCCTTTGCTTTTCTGATTCGGCTGTTTACGTCCAGTTCAGTTCCGCCACCCGTAGAGATAATACTCCCAAGATATTGGAAATCCTCTACCATCTCTACCGGTTGTCCAGAAATATTTACTTGGATTGATGAGGAAGTTCCAAGGCTGATCCTTTTAGTTTTTGCCGAGTTGATCTTAAGCCCTACGATTTCTGCTTCTCTCTCCACCCTTGTTGTCATTTGATGGAGATCCATGATCCTATGAGAGAGTAAGCATACGTCGTCCGCGTAGTCCAGATGTTTGAGGTGAGATTGCAGAGTCCACTGAATTCCTCCATTTCTATTTGACAAAGCTGCGTGCAGTACGTCACTTATCACCAACAGGAACAGTATTGGTGACAGTATACAGCCTTGCCTAACTCCACTTTGGATTTCAAACTCCTCTGACAGCCTACCTTTGTGCAAAACGTGACACCTGGATCCATCATATGTAGCCTTGATAATAGCAATCAATTTATCTGGGATGCCCCTCCTGTGCAAAGCAAGCCAAATAAATTCTCTATTGACACTGTCGAACGCCTTTTCAAAATCGATGAACAGCAGGTGAAGTGGTGATCGATATTCAACGCACTGTTCGATGATGATCCTCAAGGTGTTGATGTGATCAACACAGGAAGATCCAGTGCGGAAACCTGCTTGTTCGGCGTCGAGTGTGTCTTCGAGGTGGTCTTTAATTCGGTCCAATATTATCCTTGCTATTATCTTGGCTACTGCAGGCAGAACGCATATTCCTCTCCAGTTTTCGCACTGTGTGAGATCTCCTTTCTTTGGGAGCTTGACAATCATTCCTTTTTTCCACTCTTCAGGAAAGCTCTCTGCTTCCCAAGCTCTCTTAATAAGTGGGTGCAGTAGCTCGCTCGATGTCGTTGGGGCTGCTCCTAAGAGCTCTGCAGGAATACCGTCAAGTCCAACCGCTTTGTTGTTCTTCAGTGCTTTGATGGCGGTGATAATTTCTTCTTTACTGGGGGGTACGGTGCGTATTCGGGAAATTGTTACTTCGGGTAGCTCAGTGGGAATAGGGTTCACTTCACTTGCGAAAACGCGGTTTAAAACCGCAGAAAAGTGTTCCCTCCACCTTATGAGCTGGTCCTCATCCGAAATTAGCAGGGATCCGTTTGTGTCTTTAACCAGGTGTTGTTTAGAGCTCTGGACACCAGTGAGCTCTTTGGTAATTCTGTAGACGGTCCTACTGTCACACCTACTAGCGGCTTCTTCTGCTTCTGTAGCCAGTGCGTTGATGTAGTTACGCTTATCACGTCGCACACTACGGTGAACTTCCCTCATCTTCATGCGGTACGTAGACTCAAGCTCGTTTCTCCCTGCTGCTGGGGTAGCTGCGATGCGAGCTTTAAGGTGTTTCCTTTCTTCGATCCTTGCCCAAGTTTCGTCGGAAAGCCAAGCACTATTTCTTCCTTGCGCCCGGCCGACTATACTTTCAGCACCAGATATGAACACATTTTTCACAGCACACCAATGATTTTCGATGGATGTGGTTTCCGTGCTGCTGATTGCGTTCAATCCTTGTGAAAGGTGGTCCCCTAGTTGTTGGCGCACTGCAGGATCCTTTAGTCTATCTGTATTAAACTTGGGCATTCGAGTGTTTCCTTGGGATCTCCGAACTGCAGCTGTACGCAATCTTACGGTAGCAACCATCAGATGGTGGTCCCGGGCCATTCCCATGTCAGCACCTCTTCTGTTACGGACGTCCTGGAGACTGCTTCTAAAACGCCGGCTGATCGCGAAGTGGTCAATTTGGTTGGAAGTTGCTTGTCTGTCAGTCGACACCCAACTGACTTTGTGGCACGTCTTATGCTCGAACATGGTCCCTCCAATAACAAGGCCGTTGGCGTTGCAGAAATCGACAAATCGTTCGCCATTGTCGTTTCGGTTACCAACACCATGTTTTCCCATGACATGCCTTAGCCCAGTGTTGTCATTGCCAACCTTGGCATTTAAGTCTCCCATCACCATAACTATATCACCTCGTGGAACGCTATCATAAGCAGCACTCAGCCGGTTATAAAAGGCCTCCTTCTCCTCGTCAGAAGAGAGCAAAGTTGGGGCGTAACACTGTATGATGGTGACGCGACGTACTCTAGTCCGGAACCTGGCTTTCAGGATCCTGTCACCTAAAGGCTCCCAGGAAATTAGGCTTTTGAGAGCTGTTTTGGAAAGCAGCAATCCAACGCCAGATTCCCGAGCGCTTCCAGGTGTTTTTCCGGAATAGAATAGTACAGTGTTACGGGTTGGTGACTTGAACTTCCCCGAACCCAGCCATCTAACTTCACTTATCCCTAAGATGTCCATCCTATACCGCATGAATTCCTTCTCTAGTTGCAGGAATCTGGCATTCTGAGGACCTTCTTTTCCATTGTCAAGAAGCGTCTTCACATTCCAGAAACCAATCTTTGTCCGGGTACAATAGCCAAAAGTCGTCAACGAGTTATCATTAATTATCCGAGGCGTAGTGTTGGTTTCGGTAGCGGGTTGATTTCAGTTACGGAGAATGCTAACCTCCGTAACCTATCCTAGAAAGCTAGGCCTTTTCGCACTTGTAATTTTAGCCTATTTATGTATATTGGGATACATAAATAGTTGCCCGGGGACCACCACGAGGAGGTAAAACAAGCACTTCATCGTGACTGATTGTTGCGCTACTGGCCCAGACCAAGTTCTGAGCAATCAATAGTTTCCCGATCAGGCACGATGCAGGTCGCCCAAAATTACTTTAGCACTACAAAAAACAATTTGGTGTGTGGCTACCGTTTTACTGACAAAATGCAACCGAAACCAGTTTGGCACGTGCTTATTAGTGAACATCATGTAGGACTCTTATTATTCGAGTAATCCGCGTGGTTCAACTTTGCCCATGGTCCAACTAGCCCCGCCCTACCCTACTTCATTGAGTGCGATGTACATTATTAACAGAATGCAACCCGTACCTGACTTTAAAAGTAGAATCTTATTCTTCAAGACAGTATGACAGTAAAATTGTGTTAGTGTTATAGGTTAATTTATTAAAATTTATATTTTCAAGAAATAAAATGCATTGCTTGAGTGATAAATTATACAGGGTGCCCCGTAAAGAATGGATAATCCTGAAATCCATAGTAGACTTTATGGCCGTCCTGAAAAAAAAAGTTCTATCCCAACCACAAGAAAAGATACATGCATTTTTTTGTTCAGTGCATTATTTTTTGCCTTACTTTGAATTTTTGAATACCACGACTACAAGTGAATGAATTCCACCGTTTTTTTTCGTAGCAATATTTTACATTATTTATGTCAAAACATTAATAGAAGAAAATTATAATAACAGTTGGACTTCTTAGAGAAAAAAATTATTTAACTTTGATTTTTAATGCAAAATGTGAAAGAAAATAATTTTTGAAAAAGTTAAAGCATCTCTGGTATAAAAAAATGCATGAATACCTAAGTGGCCAAGTATTTTAAAAATATGCGCGTTAAATGCGGATTTTAAATTGGTATAATTTGGCATTGTATCTATAGTCAATAGCAAGTTATTGGTAAAAGTCTGCAATACTAGAGTCAATTTAACAAAACAAAAGTTTTCAAAATTAGCGCAGTAGACGTGAAAATAATACCATGCGTTGAAAATGGTAGATTATTGAATGATTGCCTATTTTTATGATATTGTCCTAATGATAATTACAAGCTTTTAACTTCTAGGGCCGAGTGCAACATTACTAAAAATGTCAACAAAGTGCAAAAAACGATTGAATTTTCGAGGTGATTTAAGTTATACATCTTCAATTGGGCTTTAACAAAACCATCAAATATTTTGTTGGTACAATTAGTTTATTTGTTATTATTTTCTAAAAAATAATCTCAGCCAATTTTCGATTGTCCTTGGCCACTAAGTTAAAAAAAAAAAAAAACAAATCAACATTTTGTATTTAATATAAAGCACTTGATAAGTGTTTTCGACCACTCTAGTGCAGAATGGCGGATGCTCCCCCGAATAAATGATTGTCAATGTTTTGCTAGGGTATTTGTAATGCAGCTGCCTGCACCAGATTCCACATCCCCTTTAAGAAGCTGCTTGGCTTGCTGTATTCGATTTATTTAATGCACTTCTAATAAGAAAATTAATATGGTGTAAGGTCTGCTGAACGTGGATGCCATAAAATGATGGTCTCAGACGTCCTATCCATCTGCCTGGGTACCTAGTATTCAGATTTGCCAGCACAGTATAGTGTGCAGCACTTTGTTTATTTTTTTTTTTTTTTGTAAATTTAGTAGCCAGCTACGCAGTTAAAAATTGGCTGAAATTATTTTTTAGGAAATAATAACAAATAAACTTATTGCAACCAACAAAATATTTGATGTTTTTTTTTTTTTTATAAAGCCCAATTGAAGAGGTATAACTCAAAACAACCTCGAAAATTCAATCGTTCTTTGCACTTTGTTGACATTTCTAGTAATGTTACATTCGGCCCTTGAAAATAAAAGCTTGGATTCATCATAAGGACAACATCATACAAACAGGCAATCCATCACAAATCTAACATGTTCAACGCATGGCATTATTTTCACGTTTACTGTGCTGATTTTGAAAACTTTTGTTTTTGTTAAATTGACTCTAGTATTGCAGACTTTTACCAATAACTTGCTATTGGCTCTCTAGTTACAATAACAAGCTATACCGATTTAAAACTCGCATTTAACGCGCATATTTTTAAAATGGTTGGCCACTAAGGTATTCATGCATTTTTTTATGCCAGAGATGCTTTAACTTTTTCAAAAATTATTTTCTTTCACATTTTGCATTAAAAATCAAAGTTAAATAGTTTTTTCTCTAAGAAGTCCTGTTGAAGCCAAATGTTGCCAATATCCTCCTCTTCAATTTTTGTGAACAAAAATTCGTTCAACATGGCCCGATAACGATCGCCATTGACTGTAACGGTCACTCCTTGCTCAGTTGAAGAAAAATGGCCGAATTATGCCTCTGCACCAAAATCCGCAACAAACAGTGACTCGTTTGGGGTGTATCGTCTTTTCAATGTATGCGTGCGGGTTTTCTGTGCCCCAAATGCGACAATTTTGCTTGTTTACATACCCGCCAAGATCAAAATGAGCTTCATCTGAAAATATGATTTTTTTGTCAAAATCGGCAAAGTAATGTCGCAATATTTCCCAGCGTTGTTCAAGCGTATACACAACCATATTCGTTCAGCGGAAGGATAAAACTAATTATCTGTCTAATCAGACATGAGCTAAGTGTTACCATTCACGAAATAAGCTTTAGTTGAAAAAAAAACGTTAGGTGGCGGACCGTTTATATTAGGTATATAAAGACCTTTCAGAAAAAAAATATAAAAAAAATATTTTTCTTGTAGTTTTTAGGTTACGATTAAAAAACAAAATACCAAATACCTCAAATACTTGAACATTAGCACCACGGTTGAATGATTATTATTGTTTTTTTCATTTTTAAAATATTTTTGAATAATTGTACTAATAGATGTTATACCAAATTTAACACTTGCTGTTGCAGTTATTTTATAATATTGTTTTAATTTATTTTTGTATACAAAAATCTAACTTTTGTGAAAATAAAAAAACTTGATTTTTGTATAAAAAAAAAATAAACTAAAAAATATTATAAGAAAACAGAAAGTTTTAATAAAAAAAAAATAATAATAATCATTCAACCGTGGTGATAATGTTCAATTATTTGAGGCATGTCGTATTTTGTTTTTTAATCATAACCTTAAAACTACAAGGAAAATATTTTTTTTTATATTTTTTTTCATAAATGTCTTAAGGCCAGCTACAACCGGTTTCAAGGATATCCATTATTTACTGGACACCCTGTATACAGTCTGGGTGTTTTTAAATTTATTTTGGAGGCTATGACAATTTTAAGTTTTCGGTTCTTAAATAGTTTTGGCTAAGCCCCAAATGCTCAAATTCCATAACGCTCAAAAACTGAAATCTCATATCACCCAAATCAAAAAATGTAATAAATGTACCTACCTAAAAAGGTTTTATTGCATTTAATGTAGTTATATCACAGCGCCAGCGGTGGCAGTGTTATCGTGCACGCATTCTCCTTATAAAGGTTCTAGGGTCAATTTTTAAAATGAAAAATACATACAAGTTAAATTAAATTATTGGAAAAGAATTAAAATAAAGAATTTTATAAAGGTACATGTTTTGCACCAAGACGTTTATTCTTTTATTTTACTTTTAAGTCAAGTTATTTTTGTCAATAGTTTTCGAAACAAAATGTTTTCAAGCTCAAACTTCAAAAAATAAAAAAAAAAAAATAGTGCCCCTATAAATTCTTAATGGAAATCGACGAGTTTTTTGGGAAAAAATTTAAAATCACGAACACTACTATTTTTTTTTTCAAATTATTTTCTGTCCCATCTCATGACGGAAAAAAGACCCCCTCATATAATAAACGAAATTCTTGTGGTTTGTTCCTGATGAACAAGAATCTGTTTTTAGTTTGCACCATCTATTTGCGTCCCGAATTAAAAAAATTTCACTTTTGTGACGAGGATGATCAAAAAAAAAATTACTTGCAGTAATTTGAAAAACATTCAAAAATACAAAAATGTTTTACCCTAATGTACAATGTGCAATGTGCATGATCGAACCGTGTTGGTTCGGCTACACGAATTTTAACCGAAAAAATTCAAACAAACACTTAAAAAAAAAACTAACTTACCGCTAGATAAGATTTTTTCAAAATAAGTAAGAAAAATTGTTATACAACTTACAACCAAAATAAATACCTTAAAATAACTGTATTTTTATATTTATTTGTTTAAAAAAAAAATTAATTTTAAATTATAGTGAAAATAAATAAAAACAATGGCGCAAAATTTCAGACGATTTAGTACGCTGTTAAATCATTTTTAGTATGATACTAGGTTAAAAATTGTGTTTTGCTAATTTTAAACGAGTTTAGCATCGTACTATCCCCTAACATATTACTAAAGTTAAAATCACCAACTGGCTATTTTATTTTTTCAGTATCGTACTAAATCCATATGAGAAGATCCGAATGTTCCCGGTTCGAATCCTGCTGGTAACCAACTTTTGTTCCTTTTTTTTTGTAAATAATGAAGTTAAAATGATAAAAATATAAATATCGAATACTTATTTCAAGCACATGATGGGTTTCCATAAATTAATTAATTAATTTACAACGCATAAAAACAATAATTGTATTCATCAAATTCAAACCCTACAAATGCAACTTACTAGTTAGCAAAAGGTTTACAATTTTGGAATAGATAGTAAATTGCTAAATACTTAGGAATTTGTTAACTAGTAAAATGATAAGCCCTTAAGAATAAATTGTTTAAAATTTTGCACCAATATTTTTTATTTGGACTGTACGATGTATTGGGAACCAAGATATTTCCAAAAAACCAGAAAATGCTTTTGTGTGGATGGACCGACTTGCGCATGTTCGTCTTACTATAATATAAACTTTTTTTCGAGATAATTACGGAAGTGTATTTCAAAAAAAAAAAAGCTGAAAAAAAGTAACTATAATTTTGTACTTATTTAATTATTCGCAATCAAATGATAGATAATTTTCTATCAAACAATAATCTTTTTAATATTCGACCGTTCGATATACTGGAATTGCAAATGACCAAAAAAGGTCAGGTAGTACAATTCTACGCTCAACTTTTTCTCATAAGCCCCTGTCGATCCATTAAAAAAGAAAACAGACAGTGCCTCTGATAGGCGCGTGTCAAATGACGATACGACTCGACTATTAATTGCAAAGAATGCGTCAAAAAGCTAGAGCGTATAGGTAGGTTTGGTCAAGGCAATACAAAAGTCGTAAAGAAGGGCATAAATTTCCACCGTTTGAGCGAGAGGGTCAATTTCTAAAAAAAAATATTGAAAACAACGGCATACTTACAAAATATTTCTGATAAAAATAATATAATAATATAATAAGTAATAAAAATTCATTCTTTTATTTTATTTTATTATTAAATCAAGTTGTTTTAGTGAATAGATTTTGAATAGATAAGTTTTTAAACTCAAAATTTTAACAAACAAAAAAAGATTGGTTTGTCACTTTATTTTTTTTTTTTAATTTTACGTAATCAAGCATCTTTTATTTTTTATTTTTTAATATTCAATGCTTAATTTGTATGTCAAACACTAAAACACATATGGTTTTGGGACTTCTGATTTTCCAAATATTAAAAAAAGGAACACATCCTTCTAATAAAAATAAGAAAAATCTTTTAGTTTTGTGCAAAACCAAACCCGAGGGTCATTAAATTTAGCCCACTTTTCCTCAATCGTCGAGATTTAAGTTTCGTACTCCGTCTGGATGATTGGAAATAATTCTTCTAATACTTATGTAAATCTTTCAAAAACAAACAAATTACATGAATCTTAAATGTTTTTTTTTAGTGGCGAAAGAAACTATAAGCTGGGAAAAAATTCAAACAAAAGAACCTACACTGAGAAAATTAATATTTTTTTTTTGCGTTTGCGAGTAACGAATTTCGTTTGCTGTAATTGTAATATATTTCCTGGAAATGTAATACAATCCCTGCAAACGTATTTCATTTGTAGCAATTGTATTATACACTCGCCACAGAAAGTAATTCCATTGCATCAAACATATAACAAATAACCCATTCGTTCGGAGCTCAATTTGCCTGGGTTGATTACGGTAAATGACAATGTTTCCCAAATTTAAACGACATGATGTTTGCAAGCAAGTGTATAATTCATTATGGCAAACGAATGAATCGATTGCGAATTAAGCTTTTAAAATGCAGTTTGCTGCAAAAAGTTTAACGTTTACTATATAAATTACAATTGTTTGCAACTAATGAATCGAACATTTGGGACGAATGGTTAATTCGTAGAAAGTAAACTAATTTGTAGAAAACGATTGAATGATTGCAGGTTATATATTTTTAAATCTTATTTTTACAAATTAACTTAATGCTTGTGGTAAACATTTCATGCTTTTGAGGCGAAAGAATTTTCGGTTTAAGGTTTCTTTAAAAGAAATTCGCTTGCAGCAATAAATAAATTTCCTATTTGGAAAAAGTATTTTAGTTGTTTAATTCCTATCTAACCAATTTCAGGTAATCTATATGGCAAGTATTGGGTACGTTTCAATACATTTTTTGCTTTATCAATTTGGTATTGTTCTGAAGTTCAGCACTACTTGTACAAAAAATCAAATTCCAATTGAAAATATGTTGCATTTAAAAAGAATGCGATTTAAAATTGAAAATTTGTTGCTTTAAAAAATAGCAAAGTCAAAATTCGAAAATATTTGCATTCAAAAATAAAATAAATGCTAGTTTAAAAATCTTTGCATTCAAAATAATTGTTAAAATAATTACATTCAAAATAAAAGTTCAATTTTAAAAATTAATAAAAATTACCTACATCTCCGTTGTTCATTTCGAAAAACAATGGTGCAAAATTTTAGATGATTAAGTACGATGTTAAATCAATTTTAGTATGACACTAGGTTAAAAATTGTATTTTGCTAATTTTAAACGAGTTTAGCATCGTACTTTCCCCTTACATTTTACTAAAGTTAAAATCACATTTTTTTTAGTATCGTACTATATCCATATGACTGGAGAATGGAAAATTTTACTCCAGGTATAGCATAGACCCGAGGGTTGCCGGTTCGATCCCTGCTGGTGCCCAACTTTTTTGTTTGTAATAATGAAGTTAAAATGATAAAAATATAAACATTGAATACTTATTTAAAGCACATGTTGGGTTCCGTCAATATATAATTAATTTACAACGCATAAAAGCAATTATTGTGTTAAACAAAACGATTTTCTTAAAAGTTTTGATTCAGTCCTAGGAGCACATCTACGTAATAATAGTTTAAAACAAAAACTGACCCAATACTTTAAATACTTCGGTCGTCATCGTCATAGTAAAAATCATATCTAAAATAATTAAAATACATGAAATTGTCTAAGCCACATTTCTTAATCAATTAACTCAACTTAATTAAAGGAAAATGTGTGAAGTTTTCAACTGATTAACGTTTTGCCGGAGGATCTTATGTAGCAAATTAGCTCAGTGGATGCATGCTCGCTCTCGATACGGAAGGATACCAGTTCAAATCCAGGTAAGTAAAGCTTGACATGTTTTTCAATTAAAATAAAATAACATAATTTCAGAATTAAGGGTAAACCAGCAGTCACTGTATTGATTGTGACAAACGTACAAGTCATTAGCAACAAACGTGTTATATTCATTTGTCATAACCACTTTGATCTTCTATAACAATTGACCCATTCGCTTTTCGTTAAAGTATTAATGTTTACTCTAAAAGCACCATTCATTTGCCACAAACAGTTAATATGTTTACAAAACACCATTATTCGTCTGACAGAAACACTACATTCGTGTGACACAAACACTCTATTCGTTTGAAACAAACGATAGAATTTTGCTACAACAGCATGAATTGTTTGTCTCAAACGAATTTAAAAGTTTGCTGCAAACGAACTGTCAAAACTGGCTGGCAAACGAAAAAGTCGTTTGGGCAATTTTAACGTTTGCCGCAAACGATTCCTTCTTTCAGTGTATGCACTCACTCAATAATTTTGAAAAGTCAATATTTTTCTTTAAAAAATAAACTTTTGCTGACGAGAGCTTCAATTGCAATTGCACAATTAATATTTACAAACAAAAATTGACTGCATATTTACCTACTTTTTTTCCAATCGTTAAATACTTAAACCCATCAAGTATACAAATAAATACACACACATACAATACACTCTATAAACAAGTGAGCTGTGTCTGTCACTTTATGATTTTGAAAAAAAAATCATTGTTTCACAATTGAACCATTAAAATTCTTTTCACAATTCATCCAAACTTATGTAAAGGTTTTAAAAATAAATCCTTTATCTTTTTAACTCACATAATAATCTTATGTTTTTTCTTCCCCATTAACATATATCCACTACAAATACACATTTACTCATATACAAACGAGGATTTACTTTTTAAACTTAAAAAAAAAAAACAATCCAACTTGAGAAAAAAAAACAGCAATAAGCGATGGTACACAGACCAAAATACGACAAACAAAAGAATTGAAGGACTTTCCACTTCAAAATCGTTTCACACTCGATAAACCTCAAATAAAGGATGCGAAATCTCCGATAACTATTACGTCACACAAAACGTTATCCCTGGGGAGTTGTGATTTTATTCATTGGCACCCATTTCTTGTAGCGCTTCATTGCACACACAAAACCATAACCACCATGAACGACGAACACTCAACATCCTTCCAAGGAAAATCAAGAAGGCGAACGAATATGAAAGTTCGAGTTTCCAATTTGCAGCTTTTTAAATGCACCCCTGACCCTGTCTCGAAGCGGTCGACGACGACGGTAACGGCAAGTGCAATGGGAAACGATAATGGTGAGCTCAATGGCGAACAGGTCTATTGTGTTTGCTCAAGAATGCACGACACAAACTACAAAAGTGTCATGTGCATGGCTTTATGTCCGTCCATTCGATCGCGATAACTAAACCTACCAGCCAACTTCGATGAAGACGACAACGGCGACGACGATGACGAACACAATTTATTATTGCTCGCCTCTTGAAAATGGGGTGGACTGCCTTGCCGCACCCTCCGAACCTATACCTGTATGGATTTTCAGTTGAAATTTGAACTGGAAAATTCACCTCAGCAAGCAATCTAGAACTCCAATCTCCACTATAAGCATCGAGCGAGCATACATTTCATTCTGGTCACATGGTTCGGTGAAGTCGGTGTGTCGCCTGCCGTTGTGGAACGTTTAACCTGCGATCCATCCTCTTCCGTTTTGCGTCTTCACCGTCATCACTTTCGTCGCCATTTTTGTTGTTATTGTCGTTTCCATCATCCTCATCGTTGCGCATCTCATCATTTGTCGCATATGGGTGATGGATTCCAAACCAATCTATTATGTACCTACTTTAGAAATGTGTGCAGCTATGAGTGGTTTAGGAGGTGGTTTGGGCGGGAAGGATGATGTGGGTATACCGTAACTCGCTTTGGATTTCTCAAAATCGAGTGTTGATTGGCATCATGGCATTCGAATTTGTGCATACCATAACCAAACTACGTGCAAAGCGCATACTACAATTTCCAAAGAATATTATTGGCATGAAAACAAAAACGGATATTGTGTAGGAAGGTTAGTTAGATGATGGCGCGGGGGTGGTGTTGATTCAAAACATTTTTCAGTTCAGTGAATTCTTAGCATTTTTCAGTTTGAATTTTTACAATAAACGATGATTTGCTTAGATTCATATTTAGATGGAAAGAAAGGTATTTTTTTTTTAAATAAATTGATAACTACAATGAAAAAATAAAATAAGTACCTATAGACATGGAAAACGTTGCGAAAATTCCATAGATAATTTCCATGTTGATATTTTTCCGAAAGAAGCCTTTTTTTTGCAAGATCATAAAATTTTCGAAAGGCTTTCATAAAAATACAAAATCACGTGGAAAAATCAATTGCAAACATTTATCTGCAATCTGCAAAATAATATTCGAAAATTACACAAAACTGTGTTTCCAGAAGTTTTATATACAGGGTGTCCAGTAAATAATGACCTTGTAATGCCTCGTGTTCAAAAGGGTAGTTATGTGCATTCAAGAGGACACAAGCGTCCACAGGTTTTTCTCAAAACCCACCTCTGTCTACCAACTCCTACTCTCACCTCCACGTGGTGAACATCGGGTGTCTAGTACCTCAGCTGGAGACGGGGTTTAAATCCCCGTGGAAAGCTGTTGGGGGCAGCCAACGAGAGAGGGGGGGGGAGGAGTGTTCCCACTAAGGTTCTCCTTTCATCGAGGCGGCAGCGGACGAATTCTCTAGATGGAATCAACGGTGGCGTCTACAGTTCCAGTTAGGTTGAACTACTTAGTGAACACCTTATATGGGCTACTACGACATATTTGTAGCTCAGGCCTATAAGGAGCGGTTTATCCGGCTCCCTACCCTTGGAGTTATACGAAGGGTATGGTCCTCCGGGTCGGGGGTTGTGCGTCGGGGTAACTTCCCTACCATGTAAAAAAAAGTTGTTCCGAAACAACAACAAGCCTCGGATATGGATGATTTTAAAGTTGACGACCCCAGCAAACGAAACAAGGACAATGAATTTCGGATCTGCACGTGGAACGTCCTGTCCTTATACAGAACACGTGCAGCCGAACAATTAGTGGAGAACCTGGACAGGCTAAAGGCTGACGTAACAGCCATCCAGGAAGTGCGATGGGATGGAGAGGGCGTACGGAGACTGAAAACGTGTGACATCTACTACGGCGGGTGCTTGAAGGAACAGGGTCAGCGGCTCTTTGGTTGTGGTTTTGTGATAAGGGGAAGACTTAGGCAAGAAGTCTTGGGCTTCCGAAGTGTAAGCGAGCGCCTGGTCACAATCCGCATCAAAGGCAAATTTAAGAACATTTCGCTGATTTGTGTTCACGCCCCCCATGAAAGGAGAGAAGACTCAACCAAAGAAGCATTCTACGATCTCTTGGAGACAACGTATGATATGTGCCCGAAGTACGACGTGTAGATCATTCTTGGTGACTTCAACGCAAGATTCGGAAAGGAGGGTATCTTTGGTTCGATAGTCGGAGTCGGACTTTGCGGCGGGGCGAAATGTCATCATCTCAAGCACCTACTTCCCACACCTCAATATACACAAGGGGACTTGGCGGTCGCGTGATCAAGTAACCGTCAACCAAATCGACCACGTTGCGATAGACGCGAGACATGCTTCCAGTATCTTGGACGTCCGAACGTTCCGAGGGGCCAACATTGACTCGGATCACTACCTGGTGGTAGCTAGACTACGTATGCGGATATCCATGACGCGAAAACGCAGAGCAGATGCTGTGCAAAGATTCGATGTCGAGAAGCTTAGATCGCAAGAGACTGCCAGAACTTTTGCAGACCACGTAACTCTTAATCTCTCAGGAGGTCCGCCACCAGCATCAAGTGCAGAGGACCAGTGGGAACACTGTCAACAAGCCATCAGAAGTGCCGCCTCTGATGTGCTGGGTTTCACTAGGCGAATACAACGAAACCCCTGGTTCGACGAAGAGTGCCGGCTAGCGCATGCAGCTAAGGACGAGGCCTACCAGGCGATTCTGCAGACTCGAAAAAGAGCTGCTGAGAGAGTAGCCCGGGAGCTCCACGGGCTGAAACTTGAAAAGAGGAACGCCGACTTCTCAGGAGGAAAAAGAGACAGCACGAGAAGCGGGCGGTAGAGTCTATTGAGGGTTGTAGCGGTAGGGGAGATGTTCGAAAATTTTATCAGAGGGTGAAGCGATCCACCCAAGGATACAAGACTAGAAGGGAAGCCTGCCGAGATGAGAGTGGGAATATGGTAGTAGACACACAGTCAGTGCTGAGGATCTGGAAAGAACACTTCTCTAGACTGCTTAATGGCGAAGACAGCCAAGATGCCGCTAATAGGCAGAACGCTCCATTCAACTTGGACGATGATGGCCAAGAGTTTCGTCTGCTGCTTCGTCAAAATTGGTAAAACACCACCGATTCCTTTGATGTTGAGAAAGGATTGAAGCAAGGCGACGCGTTATCATGCAACCTATTCAACATCGTTCTTGAAGCCATTGTACGCAACGCACATGTCAACACCAGCGGTACAATCTATCAAAAGTCCGTACAATTGCTTGCATATGCGGATGACAAAGACATTGTCGGCAGAACGAAGCGAGCAGTGGCAGGGGCATTTGCGAGCATTGAATCGGAGGCGGCTAGAATGGGATTGGCGGTTAATGAGGACAAGACGAAGTATATGCTGTCATCGAGAGAGGAATCTCAACATCGTCGACTCGGGCAAAATATCACGATGGACAGATATAACTTCGAAGTTGTCAAGGACTTTGTCTACCTGGGCTCCACTATTACATCGCAGAATGACATCAGTGCAGAGATCAAGCGAAGAATTACTCTTGCCAACCGCTGTTTCTTCGGTCTAAGAAGGCATGTAAGTAGTAAGGCCCTCTCTCAGAGAACCAAGGAGACTTTATACAAAACCCTAATCATCCCGGTCCTGCTTTATGGGTCAGAAGCATGGACACTGAAAGATTCGGATAAAAATCTGCTAGGGTGCTTTGAGAGGAAGATTCTTCGTGTGATTTTCGGTCCGGTGTGTATCGAAGGAGTATGGAGGAGAAGATTCAACGACGAGCTATACGGGCTATACAGCGACGTTGACCTGGTCAAAAAGCTGAAAATACAGCGGCTGAGATGGCTGGGGCACGTGGAGCGTATGGACAGCAACGCACCTGCCCGACGAGTCTTCGAATCCAACCCCGATGGGGTACGCAGCAGAGGAAGAACCCGTAACAGGTGGCGCAATCAAGTGAATGACGACATCAAAGCACTCGGTGTGCGCAACTGGAAGCGGCTAGCTAGGGACAGAGCTGGCTGGAGGGGCTTGTTAGTTGAGGCCGAAGCCCATCCTGGGCTGTGAGCGCCATCAAAAGTAAGTAAGTAAGACCAATATAATTCAAACTAATCTCGAAAATGTAGCCGTTTTTTTGCACTTTGTTAATATTTTTGGTCATGTTGCATTCGGCCCTAGAAGTTAAAAGCTTGGATTTATCACTAGGATAACATCATAAGAACAGGCAATCAATCAAAAATCTACCATGTTCAACGCATGATTTTATTTTTACGTTTTATTTGCTAATTTTTGAAACATTTGTTTTTGCTAAATTGACTCTCGTGTTGCTGATTTTTACCAATTACTTCCTATTGGTTCAAGATGCAATAATAAATTATACCATTTTAAAATCCGCATTAAACGCGCATATTTTAAAAATAGTTGGCCACGTAGTTATTCATGCATTTTTTTATACCAGAGATGATTTAACTTTTTCAAAAATTATTTTCTTTCACATTTTGCAACGAAAATCAAAGTTAAATAATTTTTTTCTCTAAGAATTCGAACAGTTATTATAATTGTTGTCTTCTTATGTTTTGACACATACAATGTTATATATTGCTACGAAAAAAAAACGGTGGAATTCATTCACTTGTGGTCGTAGTATTAAAAAACGCAAAAAATAATATACTGAACAAAAAAATGCACTTATCTTTTATTGTGGTTGGATTAAACATTTTTTTTTATTAGTTTTCTGGACGGTCATAGGGGGTACTATGAGGCATTCCAAGGTAATCCATTATTTACTGGACACCCTGTATACAGGGTGACTTGCATATGGTGTAACAAAACGATAGAGGGTGTATGTTGGTTCGATACCAAAAAAAGTCGTATAGGAGAGTGGGGGTTTAAACGTTAGAGGCAGTATTAAATTTCTTCAAAAAATTACTTAAAACTAAACGAACAAAATATCTATAAATAAATAGCCTTAAATAAAGTTTGTGGTTCCATTTGCTCAAAAAGTATCCAACCGATTTCGATAAATTGTATATGGTTGGAAAGCCATAGGTGGGAAGATGTGCAGAATATAGCCTAGACACGCATTAACACACTATGGGACATTTTTGGTTTTGTACTGCCGATCACTGTGCGTATTAAAAAAATTAAAACTTAAAAAAAATATTTTCTGATTTAATTTTCAAACAAATAGTTTGACTCTAGAGTCTGTGAATTCGAGTTTTGGGTGGAAGAATTTCGGCCAGTGGGCGAAACTAGTTTAAAACAAACGGCAACACTTACAAAAAGTTAGTTCCTTTATTTTTTAATATTTTGAAAAGTTAAAATCCTAGAATCCATCTGTCTGGTTTTCAGTCATTGATTTACAATTAAAAAGAATATTGAATATTAAATTCCAAAATGATAGTCAAATACCTACGTTCCATTTTCAAATAATCAGTTTGAAGAAATACTTAATTTTTTTTTTTTCAAAATTTTTATTTCGAAAACTATTTTTTAATTTTCGAAAACAACTTGATTAAAAAATAATAAAATAAATAAATGGATTTCTGATTTTAAAGAAAGATATTTGTATCATAATATTATAAGTGTTGCCGTTGTTTATAAGTATTTTTGGTTTGTTTTAATGCAATTTTGTTATGAAAATTGCCACATCTTATGCAAACCACCCTGTTTTGATTTTATTTGAATAACTTACTGGTGATTTGAATGAGATCAAACGGAAACCTATGTATAGTGTATAGCAGGGACTGTTTTAAGTGGTAGTTATTTTTTTTTTTTTTTTTTAATAATAACTAAAATAAAAAGGTTTTTTCTTTCTTTATTACCTTCGCCAGACCACGGGCATAATATCTATATCTATATCTATATCTAGGTGTCTGAATGTAACCATGTTCCCCCAGAAAAATATAATTTGTAGTGTGTTTATGCTGTAAATTTTATAAACGTCGGTAGCCATCGACTTAAATGTTGCGTCTCAGAAAAGTAACAATTACAGCTCTAACTGATGAGGTCCACTGTAAGTGTTATCAGGTCCGAAACGCATTGGTCGCTTAAATACTTTTTATTGAATTTCATTCAATACAGTCCACTAAAATAAAAACAAAAACAATATAACTTCTATTGTTTAGGTTTTTTCTTTCTTTACTAATAATTATATCTATATGCCTGTAAGACCTCAGGTCTTTTTTAAATGCAATGCACGGCACTAGTTAGAAGGAATGGAAGGAAAGATTTTTGTTGGCACATACTACAACCTTCCTTGAAGACAAAATCAAGATTTACGTCTCAAAGATTTAGGCATATTTTAACTTAACGCTTAAATTTGATCTCAAAGAATTTGCCCGCTCAGTATGTTGCCTCAACGACTTAACCTAACTAATTTCAATTGAAAGTCGAACATAATCAATAATTATAACTTACCTACCTACTTATATTTTTGTTTGACTTGTTTTTGATAAAAACAAAAAACGCCTTTTCTGTTTAATTATACAATTGCGACAAAAAAAAAATAAGCAAGTGAATCAAACAAATTCCAAACTCAGCCTTTGGATAGCCAAAGTACGGAACTGGTAGAGAAAATGCCTACTATAATTTCGATCACTTTACACGGAAAGAATTGAAAAATCACCATTTGCAAAATTTTAGGATGTAATTTACGAAACACTTTTTGTTTGTAAATCAAGGCGCTTTTATTGAAAAATAACTGAAAATTTTGTAATTTACTACTCAAATCATCGTAAAAAGCTACATTTTATAATTCGATATTTATTATCAAAAATTATAATTCGAGCTTGTTGACTAGAAAGTAAATTACAAGTTTTGAATCGCAATCTACTACTTCAGGGGAATAATTTAATTTTACAACTTATTGATCTTGTTTTGCGAAATTTAAATGGTGGTTTCATTTTCTCAATGCTCAAACCAACAAAATGTAAGTAGCTACGATATAAATATTGACCCCAAACGATTGCAATTTACGATAATAGCTATTTGCAAAACTATACAGTAAATTACAATTTTTTTAGGCGTAATCTAACATTTCAGGGGAATAATTTTAATATTTATATGGTGATTTGAACCAAGCAACAAAGTAAATAAGTTTTTGAAGTGATTAAGTTTCAACATGGTCCGTTTATATCGTGGAAGGTACTTTTCTTCTTTTCCAAATATATAAAATTGTATATACATTTCAGAATAAAAAGGAAGCGGCTGCAAACAACACCCCTGTGTGGACAAAAATAAAAAAATAAAAATATACGCAAATCAACATTTCGACCACAGTTCGTAGATTTGAAAATTTTCATTTTTTTTTTCATTTTGACTACGAAATAATAACAATAATAATAATAATTCAATTTGTATGCCCGTATTAAAAATAAATACAAACAAAAAATGCTCCTAGAGTAGGGATCGAACCCACGACTCCAGGTTAGCCATCAAACACTATATACAAATTGATACAAATTGATATCAAATTGCGATTCGCTAATGGTAATATTTTTTTTCCTCGATCGAATTATTGATACTCAAAAGTGTTGAAATATAATTTTTAAGTGTCAATATCTTCATTTCGCTTATTTTTTAATATTGCAAACAAAAAGTCTTAATTTACGAATTTCCAGTCCAAGGTCCAAAACTGGATTCATTTTTCGTGATTTGTAGCTTATTTTTCTTGGTCTGATCTAAGAATTCTTTCCGTGTAGCTTCAAAAGGAGTTGACTCGTTGTTTTAAAAATTATTTTTTTAATTAAATTCATATTTGACTTGTTTTATTTTGAAAATTTCTCTACATCGTAGCTAGCGCAGTCAAATTTCCCTCCTCAAATAAACTCGCTTGCTGTGAGTTTTGTCATTGATTAAAAATTTTAACATTAATTATATCACATAAGGCTCAAGTGTTTTTTCTTATATTTAACTTTGCAAGATTATTAAACTTTGGAAATAATTGGTGATAAAATATAAAAATGGAAACATTAGAAAATTTTATAAACGGTTATTTTCGTATCTTTAAAGGAGCGGAAAATTGAGTAAAAGTTGTTTGAACTTAAACGTAAGAAAATTATTTTCAAAATTATGTTTTAATGCACCCTTTTATACATCATATTATACATAAGTGCTTTTACCCTTTATACAAATTTCTTTTTTTTTTTGGGGGCAGATGAACAATTAACATAAAAAGCTCGAATTTTACGGCGCAGGGTCAAAAGTCCACAGGCCAAAAGTCCATAATGGACTTTTGTCCTACTTGGGTGGGCCAGAAGTCCACATTTGTGTTGTGGAGATTTGACCCACTCAAGTGGGTCAAAAGTCCACAAAAAGAAGGGTCAATATTCCCTAATTTTAGAAAGAAAATGGAACATAAGTTCACAATAATTACATATTATAATATTGAAAAAAGCAGAACAATTAAGAATTATTTATTTATTTTTTTTAAGAAATAATTTGTATACTCTTCACTACTAGTAAACTTAAAGCACACTAACTGACAACATAGGCACCTGCCTGGCGACTGAGCATACCCTAAGCTGAAAGATGGAGTCGCGTGAGCGGGACAGAGGACCAGAACAGGTAGTTAAAATCCTTAAACCCGCGAAGCGCCCACCCAAAGTACTGTTTTGTACAAACAAAACTTTAATAACAGATCGACTGACAACATAGGCGCCTGCCAGACGACTGAGCATACCCTAAGCAGAGCGACGGAGTCGCGTGAGCGGGACAGAGGACCCGAAAAGGGAGTTAAAATCTTTAAACCCGCGAAGCGGGCCACCCAAAGCAGTCTTGTAAAAGAAAACTATCTATAAAGTGGTCCACTGAATTGGGTCAGAAATCCACAATCAATGGGCCAGAAGTCCACAAGATTTTTGTATGGACTTTTGGCCCATCGGAGTGGGTCAAAAGTTCACAATTGATTTATGGACTTTTGACCCACAGAAGTGGAACAAAAGTCCATTATGGGCTTTTGGCCTGTGGACTTCTGACCCTGCGCCGAATTTTACAGTATTTTTTTGTAGGGACCACCCTACTAATTACGGACTGGGTCAAAATTCTGGATTTCAACATTCTGTGTGACCAAAATTCTGTTTGAAATTGTGTTGAAAATACTGTTTGACCAAAATTCTGTATTTCAAAATTCTGAAATTCCATAATTCTGTAGGTATCTACCTACATATATCCAAAATGCTGTAGGCATGTGCAAAATTCTGTTTTTCAAAATTCTCTTTATTCTAAAATACCGTATTTTAAAGAAGAATTTGCATAACAAAATCAACCTTTGATTTTCCATCACCAAACATACAACAAATAACATAAGGTAGCATTAAACTAAACGTATTCTCGTTGAAAATTTTGAATGTAACAACAACAACTAAAGTGTTCTACCACCAAGTTATATGGGCTGAAGTAATAGCTATTTAACGAGTGCCACCCCGATCATCAGACTTCTTTGTGTGGTGCTGAGTCTTAATATCTTCATTTTTATTTGAAAAGCTTTGCCCGTCATGGGGATTGAACTTAAGACCAACTGTGACTGAAATTCTCTGGGATCAGATCACTTTCTTATAATACGTCGAATTTTCTTATTTTTCAGAATTTTGTTTTCCTTCGCCCTCTGTTGGCGCCACCTGCCCTCGCCACCAGTTCCAACGTTGTACATCTCAATTGTGGGCACAATTATACCCACTAAAATTAGCTAAATCGAATAAAAAAAGTAGAATTTTCATTCTGTAAAGCTAATTATTCGCTATTATTGTATAAAAGTTCCTTTATTTTAGAGTCTATTCAGTTCATCAATTTCATTTATTAATTCATTAATTTTTGCTCTTGCTGCATTCTTTGATGACATTTATGTTGCCTAACTCTCATGGTTACCAGCTTTGTTTCCATACACAAAAATGATGTACGATATAAAATGTATACCTTATTCATGGGCAATACTTAGACCAAAATGCCCATTCTGCTTTTTTAAACTTAAATTTTTGGAATAAAATTGGAGAACAAATATATTTAATTATTTTTTTTCAAATTGTATGTAATTTGTTTGAGAAATTGCAAAATTACGAAAAAAATACTTTTTTCTTAGAAAGCTACTTCGAATTTGATTTTTTATTTTTTTATAATTTTCAAATTTCTTAAAAACTAAAAGACATAAAAGCATATGGTTATTTTTCTATTCGAACAAAAAGTAATAAGAGCATGGAACAAAATAAGCTTAGTCAGCACTTAATTACATATAGGGGTGTATTCATAGTCATTTTTAAGCTGTGTTCTAAGATAATCCTAGGTTTAGTTAAATTTTCGGACGTTGATTCTATTTTTTAAAGTTTATCATTTCAAAATATTTGAAGCTATTTGTGAAGTTCAACAATTTAAAAATCTTATAAAAATAAAAAACCAAAGAATTGTAAATTCACTGAGTCAAAATTGTCTTACACTGTAGTTCAGTAAAACCTTGGTTTATCGGCGTCTATGAATACTTATGCCCCAAATAATTTAAAAAAAAAATTAATTTAAAATATTTTGTCTTCAATTTTATTTCAGAAATTTTAGTTTAAAAATATTCAAATATATTTTTTATATTTAAATGGTTTATCCAAATATTTGAAAAGGCACTTTTGATTCTTGATTTTTGTGACACTTTAAAGATTTGTACCAAAATTCCTTAAGGTAGACTTTTTTCACAGGCATAATCCCACAATTTTCTCTCCCGTTCAAAAAAAAAACTCCCATTTGATGACAGATATTTTTATCAACTCTTCTAATTCTTGGTTTTCATGAACATTTTCATTTAACATTTATATCGAGTTTCATCAACGTACCATTTGTCTCAAAGGGTTTCCAGCAATATTTGCCTATCATACAGAAAATTATGGTCATTACTTACATAAAGATTTTTTTTTGGGTAAAATGTCCGTTCAAATTTGAATGAAAAAAGTAAGTCTATTCTTTGAATAAAAAAAATAACCAAGGTACCCTGAGTGTATTCGTTTAAAATTTTGTGTTTAAATGGCAATAAAAGTTTTTGTATTATTGCTGGTAAACATATTTTTTTAAAAGCAAATTCGAATAAAACAAGCCTCCTTATAGATAACCTACGTTTATAATTTTATTCCATAACGACCTATCTTATGTCTTAACTCTATATTATCATGCCGCAATTAAAATAAACCGGTTGTAAAAACAAACATTCATAAGATCACAATTTAATCAATTCAACCAATCTGCTATTTCCATATATAAAATTTATCTTACATTATTTAAATGCACAAGCCTAAGGTCGACCAACTTTAAGTTAGTTAAACATAGCTTATCTCAAATTTATTACTCAACTAATTGTAATGGACAGACCATTGCCCATATTAATAATATGAAAACACAATTATTCGATAGCAAGAGAAAAAAAAATAAATTAACCACATGTCATACAGAACTTGTGGATGTAAATGGATCTTATCATGTGCACGATACGGAACACACAGTATGTTCGAATTTTATGTGTTGCCATTTCACTAAACATTTTTTATCATTCATTCGCAAAAAAATTTATATAGCTAGTAACAATAAATTGAACAAAATCCTGTTGCATGCCAAGCTGAATTATCCATATACATTAAGCGAAAACATTCAGTTTTTTTGTTCTCTTATTGGAAGCAACACACTATAAATAATGTCACTATTAAATTTCGAAATGTGGAAATTTTATTTTAATTTTTGGTAAAACTTAGAATTTTTCAGCAATATTGGTTAAAGTTGGAATTTTTTAACGTAATTAATTCTGGGCTTTGACCACGGCTTATTTGGTAAGTGGATCACCCAAGGTTTTTGTCCCAACAAAAAAAAACTGTTAAAGAATCCAGAACGAATTATGAAAACAAAACATTGCGGACTTTTACTCATGAAGGTAAATTGCACGAGGAAATTTTTAGAGTTCCCTTATTTCATTGTTTTACAGTAGGTAACATAAGTTGTTCATGAAAAACCTTGTATTACTATATGTTAACCATTTGTACAGTATACAACCCTCATCTTCCATTAGCTCTTACTACTCGCCCTACACAATACCATCGAGGGCAATTTAAAATGCTGTATATCCAGGATTTCAACATGAAAATGCAAAAGAACTCCATGCATGCAAATGGTTACTCAATGTGCCATTTGAAAAATTGAACACAAACACCACACCCTACCTACACTACCACCCTTACTATTATTTTTGAATTTCTTTGGAAAACATGCTGTGGTTCGACTCATGCATAGGAAGGTTCATTTAAGTCACAAAGACAATATGTTTCAAGAACAGATATTGGAAAATACATGCGACTATAGTTACTTAGTTTATTCAAGGAGAAATTGTTGGTAGGGTATATGCACAACAAAGAGGTTAAACGCTGAGAAGATTTAACATTTTATGGCATCTTTCTTAAAGGTTATGATGAATAAAGCAGCGATGCAAAAGCTACTCATAATACTCATGACGTCATATGCATTACACACCTTGCTCATTAGCAGGCATTTTGTTTTAGTTGGTTCTGTGTGATTTGTCCATACATTTTTGGCCATCTCCTTTTGTTGACAAAATCATTTTAATATTTAAAGGTATGCATGTCCTGGTTAAGGGTGAAACAATCCACCCAAGGATACAAAGCTACAACGGAAGCTTGACGAGATGAGAGTGGGAATATTTATTTTTTTATTATTTATTTATTTATTGGTTCAAATCTACGATACTACATCCACAGATTTTGCTTAAATTACTTAATATCAGGTTTTTGCAATAAGAGCGCTCCAAAAGAACGTTCTATGCTATTATGTATGGAACTCGATTTCTTTGGCCACCATGGGCACTCTTGCAGAAGTCCAGACGCTGAACCCAATTTTCGACGATTTTCAAGCATAAATCGGCCGATACTGCTGCAATTTCATGTTCGATATTCGTACGAAGTTCATCAATCGTCGCTGGCTTGTTGGCATAGACCATAGACTTGACGTAGCCCCACAGGAAATTGTCTAACGGCGTCAAATCGCACGACCGAGGCCGCCAAGCGACTGGACCATTTCGTGAGATAACACGTTCTCCAAACTTAACAACGTACAGGATAGTTGTTGGATGTTGATTTTGTACTTCGTGCTGGGAGAATATGAACGAAATGGGAACTTCGTTTGAAATTTTTGCAATGATTTGAGTTTATTTTTGAGTGGACGTAAGTAAAGATTTTTGTTTAAACTGTTAATTAAATCTTGAAAGTGGTTTCAGTTTACTCAACTTTTGATTTTATAATTTACCTACGTGTAAAATTTAATAAACAAAATGGCATCAAATAGTGAACAAGGTGCTAATAAAAACTTTTGTGACTGCATTATTGAAAAACCTATAAGCAAGTCTTTTTACAAGTTGGTATTCAGTAGACAAAAATGAAACTATAGCAACTGAAAACCCATTCTGTCAGACTTGACAACAAAACTTTGCAATAAAAAAAGAAGTGTTACTAAAGAAACTACTTATTCGTAATTTTCACCCAGAAAAAATGGGTATATTCATATTACTGTTTGCAAAACCATAAATTAATTGTTCCGCTGACCTTGCTTATTATTAAGACAGGAAAAGGATACAAATATTTGGAATTTCTGATTTGAATTATTTAAGTGACAGTTACTTTAAACATTTAAAATCCCATATTAATTGACTTTATGCGCTCAAAACGTTTGCAAAAGTGCGATCTGCCTTTGGACAGGTTGATCTGCCTTTGGACAAAGTAAATCAAATAAGTGTCAACAAAAAAACTTTTGCGACAAAAACAGTTGGAAATTTTTTTTCATGAAAATCTATTAAAATCATTTTTAAAGAAATCATGAAGATTTAGAATTAGAATTTATGTAAGTAGGTAAAACCAACATAACAGTAAAGTGTTAACTTACAGAAAATAAAAACAAATGAAGTGTGATCGACTGCATTTTATAATCACTCGTCGCCATTGAGTATACATATATATATATATATATCCTATAAAATATTTGATTTTTGTTAAAAACATTTTCGATTGTTGTTCTCTTCTGACCAGAAAAATAAATTGTTTGATAAATTGAACATATTATGCGATTTATTTTCGTTTAAACTATTGAAAAAGGTAAAAAAATCTCGAATGAATTTTTTTTCTAGATATAGTCTTTCGTGATTTTTGTACGTTCTAGATTTTTGTACATTCGAGGTTTTTGCATTCGAGATTTTTGTTTGGTTTTTTTTTCGAGATTTTTGCCATTCGAGATTTTTGTCGTTCTAGATAACGTCATGATCCCTTATCTAGTTCATAAACCAGATAAAAACCATTCCAAGGAACACGACAATATAAGTGAGGTTTCCCCTTCTGACCATGTGATTTTCAGTGCGGGTTATTTAGAAAACTAAAATTTTTCTGTATTTTGTAGTTGCAATTTCGAAATAATTGCAAGACAATAATTTCAAAATTACATTAACCCTCAAGTTTATTCAAATTATATTACAAACACAAGTTGATTCACAAACCAATATCTTCTTAATTTGAAGTCTTTTAGTTTGGTAGGATTATCTTATTACTAATTACTCTATAATTAACTGCAATCATTATTGCTATAGCTATTGCTGCAGCAGCAACCGATAGCAATAATTAGAAAGTTACTTCCGTCAAGATGAAATGAATAAATAAGACAACCCATCAGTGTAGACGACACACATTCTTAAAATGCCACTATAACTGAAGATCCATTGAAAATTGAATATTCAACATTTATCAATATGGTTATACATCAGGAACACTATTTTCATATAGTGTACATTGTACAACGGGCGTATAGACACAATTTGTGTTCTTATGCAAAGCACGGATCCTGTATAATTTGAATTTGTCTCGTCTTTTCATTATGTAGACAAGCCGGCTCAGTCACACCTCCTTTAGTTTGAGAAGGCGGGAACTATCGTACTATAATCTCTCTCTAGAAATGTTAACTTGAGTCGAGAAAATTATCTTAATTAACCATACACTTACTTTTACTTTGTTGATCTGACTCTAACAGTGTGCAAAAGATTTTGTGTAAAAGATTCCCACCCAGGGGGGGGGGGTGGAATTGATGATGAATATATCTATATAAATTTAAGTATGGGAATTCTGACAGCCGACACGATATCTGTAGCGCACTCAAAGGGAATCCCAATTCTATTTCTGTTCTATATTTATATACGGAAATCCATTAGCAATGAAAATTCTTTTCAATTTGATTGTCATTCATTTTAATTCCAAACAATTTTTTTTGAAATATCAGACACGAGACAGGAAATGTTTAATGTTAAATATCAAAATGGAAAAATGTCAAACTATCGAACTGTTACATATTGAATGAGTTGCATGTTGCAATTTTTCATACGTTGTATCTATTTTTGAGAAAAAAAAGTATTCGAATTTTTTAGTTTAGCTTCCCGAGCATAGTATCCTCGTATTCGAAGGTGCTGCTGAAAAATGAAAACTGAATTGGTCAATTGGTGTTAAATATTTGCCTTTACATACATATACTGAGAATTCAGAATTAGTTTTATGCAAATGGATTTAAAACATGTAGATACTTTGTTTGTTTGTTTTTGTTTCCTTAAACTATGCAGTTGTTTTTTGTTATTTTGTATTGAAGGCTGTTGGTTGTTTAAAAAAATTAATTAATATTTGTTAAGGGTTTTGAATGACATTTGTTTTAAATACGGCTGGTACATTTAAAATGATAGGTATAGGTTCGTGAAAAGTGTTCCAACCAATGCTCATTATTAATTTTGAGAAAAATAACGAAAAAATAAACAATACTTTAATAATCCTCCTTTAATTTTTAACAAACTTTGATAGTTCGGAAAAGCAAAACGGCTAAATCTATCGACTTAAAAATTAACAGAAATTTCGATCATATATTGGGCTCTTAACCTTGAGCATCTCATGTATGGGATATTCGCAAAAAAAAGTATGTCATCGAAAAGGTCAGTAATTGGTCAAAAAGGTCAACTAGTTTCAGAAATTGGTCAGCCATGGGTAATTTTTAATGGTTAAAGTTTTTCAAGGTCACCAACTATTTTTGGCACCTCATTTATAAGATATTCGTAAAAAAGCGTACCATTCGAAAGGCTACCGACTTGTAATAAAAGGTCAGCTAGTTTCATAGTAATTGGTCAGCGATAGTTTTTTTTTTTTTAATGAATTTTTAATGTTTGTTTCAAGGTCACAGTATAAGACTTTATAGAATTTCAGTAATTGATCAGCCATAAATTTTTAATAATTTATTTAAACATTTTCAAGGTCAAAACTATTTTTAGCACCTCATTTATGGGAAATTTGAAAAAAATATACACTATCTGAAAGGTTACCTAGACCTCATAAAGATCAACTAATTTCAGTGATTCATTAAAAAAAAAAAACCTGTTTCCAATTTCTTAAACATGTTGATCTTTTATGAGGATTTAATAACCTTTCAAATGATATCTTTTTTTTGCAAAATTCGGTAAACAAGGTGCTTAAAGTCTTATACGGCCTTGAAAAACAAAAAACTTCAAAAATTCATATCAACTAAACTATGGCTGACCAATTACTGAAACTAGCTGAACTTTTATCACAAGTCGGTGGCCTTTCGAATGGTACCATTTTTTTTTCAAATATCCCATAAATGAGGTGCCAAAAATAGTTGGTGTTGAAAAACTTTAACCTTTGATGAAAACTTTCATATGGCTGACCAATTTCTGAAACTAATTGACCTTTTTTTTACCAATTACTGACCTTTTAGATGGTATACTTTTTTTGCGAATATCCCAAATGAGGTGCTAAAGGTTAGGAGCACATATATTGCGTCAAAAAGAATCGTACAGACATTGGGTCCTACCAATAATCAAATTAAGTTTACTTAAATATTTAAGTCGTGTCTAAATTTGATTATTGGTACGGCTCATTGCAAATATTCGCAATATTTCAAAAGCTATAGGTATATTAGACTTTCAAATACAGCAGAATTTGAGTAATTTTTTGGTACCTCATTTTTTAAACAGGAACGTATCGTTCGATTTTTACAATTTTGGGTTTGATGGATTCGTATTGGCCCAAGGAAGGTCAATATAGAGGAAAATTCCGGAAAATTGGAAATTCACGAAGATCCGGTTTTTCGGAGCAGTTAAATGCTGGAGCTACTCTGTGGAATCAATGGAAGAAACGGGGACTACCAAGACGCACCGAGTCTCGTCTCGAAGCCAGTCTTACTTTTGTGGTTAGTGGACAGAACGGCGTCATGACCAAATTGATGAAATCGTTTCTGCTGAGCTTGTCGATCTTGAATCACACGCTGAAAGATTTAAGAAATGATAAAAGAAGTTTCAGTAGCGCAATGATTTTAATGCCATGCCATTTTTTCAAAGGATGTCTGTAATTCCAGGATCAACTCCGACAGATGAATTGAACGCTTGCGTAAGGGGATGCGTCGTCGGCTTTATGACAATACGTGAGGACATTGCCATTAAAAACGAACATGCGAGTTGCTTTACGAAATGAACGTAGGGCTGGCCACGAGACGAGACTCTGTGACACTTTTGTAAGTCTCGTCTCGGTCTCGTTAAAATCGAAAATTTTCAGTCTCGTCTCGCGCCGGTCTCGTATAATTAAGTCTCGTCTCGGTCTCGTCTCCGAAAAAATACGATTTCCGGACAACCTGTTGATTATTGGAACGAAATATTTTCGATTATAGTTGGAATATATGCAGAACAAAATAAATATTTAACTGAACAAATTTTTTTTAATTTATTAGACTTTCTCTTAATTTCGGTACAAATATACAGTCTCGTCTCGTCTCGTTATGCGAGACCGACATCGAGGCCGAGACTTTTCTCGATCATGGCCAGCCCTAAATGTAGGGTCAGCTGCAGAGTTTTCCAGGCAGTTGTTTGCGATGAGAAGTAGAGTGATTTCAGTCGGCCTAGTTACTAGAAGAGCTTATCACGAATGTTTTCACGAATATCGCTCCGAATAGCTCAGAATTTTGTTGACCATCATTGGCTGAGTGAAATAGCTATTTTGGCTGCGAAAAATAAAGATTTTGATCATTTGAATTTCGTCGTTCAAAATCAATTCGCCGATGATTTATATTTTGTCGAATTCTTGATGAATTTCTTTTTCTTTGGATGTTCCGGCTTCCCTGCCGCAGAATTTGAAATTGATGCATCATAACTTTGCAACGTAACGCGTTTGATTGTGAAGAATCTCAAAACAAATATCATTCAAGCGACTTTTTTGAGGCGAGACTTCAAAGGCGAATGTGTTTTCATTTCGCGGATATCATTCAAGCGACTATTTTGAGGCGAGACTTCAAAGGCGAATGTGTTTTCATTTCGCGGATTCTGCTTTTTCCTAGCGATTTGCCATTTGTATTTAAGCGTCTTCGATTTTCCGTGCGTTTCGCTTTTGATTTTACAGTTAATACGTCGCCAGAACAATCGCTGAATGTTTGTGACATCAGTCTTGAATTCCCGTGTTTCTCATATGATCAACAGTATGTTGCGTGTTCGTATCAGCAAAACTCCCAATTTGTAGGTGTACGCGCCCGAGAATTGAACGAACATTGTTGTCTTACATAAAGCACTTCTGTGAAAAAGTGGAAGATTGATCGACACTTCAATCATTACCGGTTGTTATACTTCAGCTATTTAGTCCCCTTTCACACAGGGAAACCAGTTGCTGGAGATTTGTTGACGTTTTCCTTTAATTACCTTGTACCTTGTACACAAGGAAACCAAATTGCCGGATATTTCCGGGGAGATTTATTTCATTCCCCTTACTTCTTGCCCTCCTCGCCTACAAACTCCCAGTTGCCGGCAACTCAGTTTCCTTCTGTGAAAGGAGTCTTACATTGTACTGAATATAATTTTTGAACACTGAATTTGTATTGAGCGAATTACTTGAAGCAACGCATATGCAGGCTCGGAATTATTATTTGCATTTTCGGTGAAACGAAGTTCGCTGAGTCAGCTAGTTATTTTATTAAAATTCAAAATTTCGAAAATATGTCCGTTCCGTTTATTTTTAGTTTTAATGTAAGAAAAGTTAGAAAAGCTATCGAAAATTTCTCAATTGCACAGATCTTTCTCTTTTTTGCTTCACCTTTTTCAAAAAGCTAGTACATATTTGATTTGTGCCCAAACAAGAAACATCATTTATCAAAACTGCTTCAATGATTTAAATAATTAAACTTCTAGCTTATTGATTGTAAGAAAACTGCAAACTAGACGTTAAAAGTTTTAAATCGAAGCTTAATTAATTTTATAAAAGGTGTTATAACATATTTCTGTCACCTACTATACCATCATATGACAAAAGGAAACAGCAAAGAAAAGCAAAATCTCACTTCTGACGTTAAAAAGTAGGTGGTCGATATTATGTACCTTAATGTACCCACGGTAAAAGCATTTCCCGGAAACGAGTCAATTTGATAGTCTGTGTATGTG
Source organism: Melangyna quadrimaculata (assembly GCA_949320155.1). Classification (NCBI taxonomy): domain Eukaryota; kingdom Metazoa; phylum Arthropoda; class Insecta; order Diptera; family Syrphidae; genus Melangyna; species Melangyna quadrimaculata. The sequence goes on from OX439484.1 coordinate 152,980,909, forward strand.
TACCTACTTACTCGTGTTTGAATCGTGCGTAGGAGTTTTGTGTTTTATATACATTCAAGGATATACCTTACCTATTATACTCGTACCATGACATTCTTTCATCCTCCTCGTGTCGTAATGAGGGCAAGTTTATTCTAGTAATAACTAGGTTCTGTTTGTCATTCTCATTTCTATTTGCTGAACTTGAAGTTTTGTTTTTGTTTGTCATGCGACAAGGAGGCAGTAACAGTATAACAACAACAGCAACAACAAAAACAAAATAACTGACTAAGCTAATATAATAGGATCACACAGCAAAAACTAGAATTAAAGTACACACAAATTGGATAGCAAAATTGTGCGTTGTCCGTCCCGACACGGACCGAACTTGAGATATTTATTCGAAATATGTATTCTCGTGACGGCTAAAAGGAAATAATTGCTCGTTGGTATATGTATGCTCGTATGTGTGCGTGTACAGTTATGTCCATTAGAGGAAATAGTATGGTTTTTGGCTTAATAAGAGGCTAAAATAAAATTACTGTCACGTTTTAGGCTCAAAGATTTTTATTGGATTTCTTCTTCTTTTTGCTTTTTTGCGAGAGGAAAATGTTTTTATTTTCTTCCGCCTATACCTAGAGATTGTAATAAGAAGTTGATGCGGTAATCGGATGTCAGACAAGTGGACATTTTTGTTTAGTTATTGGGGTTTACCCGTGAGATTGGTTTTCTTAAGTAAATAGCACTTTGAACTTAAATTAGCTGAGGGATATAAATTCACAACAGAAAAAAAATAAAAATAAAAGAAGGTTAGGCTGAGTGAAGTATTATGTCAACTGGAGTACCTCCTTATATGTACATATATAGAAATATACACGTAGGAGATTAGGGATCAAGGGAGCTTCGAAAGCAAACCTATAACTTTATTTTATATGTAGGTATAATTAAGAGCAAGTGTCAAGCTAATTGGGTTAATTATATGTATAATCCTTAGTATTGCCTGCGATGTAGTAATAACGCCTATTATGAAACTTAGCAACTTATAAATTTATTATGATTCTCGCTGATCCTTCTCCTACTTTAAAGCTTTGCATAGATTAAGAACTTTAATTTTTTTATTTTTGAATTCATAAAACTCTCAACACGCATAACTAGAGGGTAAGTCCGTACAACTAAGAAAAGTGTCAACTTCAAAGAATATACGCTTGCTACCTTCTTACATTTAGAAGGGGCTTTAAACAATGTCCTAACTGACTCCATTCTAAAAGCCTTTAATGAATTTGGTGTAGAGTTCTACGAGTAAATTCGAGAGTGGATAATTTGCATGCTTAGACAACATTCAATCTAAGTTAGGTAATATAAAGTTAACCAAACACGTCAGTAGAGGAACATCCCACAGGGTGCTGTTCTGTCTTCTTTACTTTGGATTTTACTAATGAAAAAGATTCTCGTTAAGTTGGAGAGGGTTGGAGTGAAGGCGTCGCGTGTATGCCGATGATTTGGTACTAACAATTTCAGGTATAGGCAGGGTTCCCAGATTGGTGGTTTTTCCAACCAAAATGGTTGGAAACCAACACTATGGTGGGAAGAATAGTGGGAAAAAATGTATGTTGGGATTTATGGTGGGAAATTATTTCAAACTTTTTTTTATGGTGGGAAAAAAATCGAAAATTTACTTGATATAACAATGCACCCATATTTCTCCAACTTTATTATTACTCATACCGTATTCTTATATCCATACATATTCGACCGTATTCATAAAGAAAAAATAGCTATTTTAGCTCCCGTGTTTAGGAAAACTACACCATGGAATAAGAATTTTCTGGGCTCAAACTAAAGGTAATTACTTACTGTTCCATTTTAGTCCGGAACATTCTTATTCTATTGTATAGTTTTCCTTAACACGGGAGCTAAAATAACTATTTTTACTTTATGAATAAGGGTGATTATGTATAGTATGTAGTATTTAAATTTATACAAGTTTTCTTTTCGGGACTTTGTAAAGAGACTGCATAAATTTCGGTCACTATTTTTTGGAAGGCAGCAAAAATGTACAAAAATTGGAGCTAGACTTATTAAGGGGAAGATGTAAAGATATTCTTATAGTTCTGCGAACTTCTGCACCTTCAAAAACCTGCATATATTAAAATTTTGGAAAAAATGAATGTTTTATCTCCGCTATCGGCTACTTTGCAAATAAAGGCAGACATATCATCAATTGCAATGAAATTCCCAAATATTTGTGAAAATGTCGACGCGGTTGTAAGCGAGTGGAGTGTTCTTCACCGCGTTGAGTGGCGTGAACTTAACACTCCAGAAGGTTTCTGGGCTGAAGTGTCAGGTGTTAAGAACTCTGCAGGGCAAGCCACTTACAAAAATGTATGCGACCTCGTTTTGGCACTATTGAGTCTCTCATTCTCCAACGCTTCAGATGAAAGAGCATTTTCAATAGTCAATAAAGTGAAGAATAAGCTTAGGAATCCACTTAGTATAGAAACAGCAGGTGCAGTTTTAAGAGTTCGCTATAGCTTAGGCACTAAAGGCTGTATGAATTTCGAACCTTCAAAAGCAATGCTATCTAAATTCAACTCGGAAAATCTATATTTTATACAGGGCAGCAAAGATGATGATATTGAGAAAACTTTGGAAGCATCAAGCATTTGACTATGAGTTTAATGTGAATATTTAAATTAAATCAAAATCATTTAATAATATTAAATTATAACAGAGCAAAACGTTTTATTTTTATGAATATGTTCCTAGCCTAAAAGCCTTTTATTTTATTTTATTTTATTTTATTTTTTGTATTTTGTTTTTATTAATAAAAAAACAGATCAGTTATCTTAAAAAAAATATTTTTAAGTTTTTGTTTTCTTTATAACCCTTGTTCTTTAGCTTAAGACTTATTTATTTAAGTTGAAAACATGAGAAGTAAGTATTCGTTCACTTTTCTTACTTAACATTAAATCATTTTTATTTAATTATTTATGTACCTAATAGTTGGAAGAAAAATTATGGTTGTTTTTTTTTTCTCCCAGTACAGTTTTTTTTTTTTTATTTAGTAGTTTTTTTTTTTAATTTCAACTGGCATCACTGCAGGTAGGTTTACGACTGTGATAAGTGAAATCACGGAGGTGGCTTTAGGGAAGGTTTGTAAGTGAGTACGACCTGTAGTCTAGGTATTAATCAAAGCAAAACTGAAATCATGCTATTTAATACCAGAACAAAGAAACACACCTTCACTCTACCCCGACTCAACGGTCAAACACTTTTGCTCTACACCAGTGCGAGATATCTGGGGGAGTTTTCAACCCTTAATTAAACTAGAAATTAAACATTGAAGAACGGGTTAAGAAGGCTTGCACAGCTTTCTATGTCTGTAGAAAAACTCTTGGTAAGTTGTTGATTTTATGGACAAACAGGCGCGGTGCGACCTATGGTTCGAGTGTGTGGTGTGGTGGCCAGTAGCCCCACAGGGGCTATTCGACCGTGTCCAACAGATGACTTAAGCGTTTTTCTTCACCCTTTACAACTAGTCTTACACATTATATACCTTGGGGCATATTCATAGTCGCAGATAGACCCAGGTTTAACTAAACTACAGTTTAAGACAATTTTGACTCAATGAATACAGACCGATTTTAACTACAAATTGTTGGTTTTATATTTTTATAAGATAATTAACTTGGTATACTACACAAATAGCTTCAAATATTTTGAAATTATACACTTAAAAAAAATAAAATCAACGTCCGAAAATTCAACAAAACCTATGTTTAACTTAGACCCAGGTTTAAAATGACTATTAATACGCCCCCTTGTATCTTGCAGCACGTAAAGACTTAAACTTGGATATCCAAGAAAACATACGGTATACCAAGTTTGAAGAAAATCCATCCAGTTAATGGTGTAGCCACACGGACAGATATTTTTTGTTACGAATCCTTAACTTACTCTAATATAGGAGATACCTACCTACCAGTGACGTGGCGTTCATATAACACGATTCCTACCATCTTCCCTTTCAAAATGTCCGTCAAACGCTATAAAACTGCTTCAATTTTAACTGGAATGTAGCCTACTATTTTATCATCATTTTAAGATCTCAATCTTGAAGATCCGACCCGTAGAAGTCAAGCTATAGGGTGAGTCGGTGTAATATGCCACCCTTAACAGTAAAAAAATCAAATCAATTTGTAAATGAAAAGTTTAGTACAAGCTTTTTTTAATTTCAATAAAGTTTTATTTTATTTAATAAATAAACCAAAAAAAAAAACTAAACTTTAATTCATATAATACATTTTAAATTAAGTTTTTGAAAAACCTCAAAAAGTGACATTTTACCCACACGTGAGGAAAATATGCCACTTCTGAAAGGGCGAAATGCCAGTGCATATTTAATTGTCATCGATGGGACATATCGGGCGGTTTCCATTTTGTAAGCAGTCCTCGTGCATCCATCTCTTGCATTTAGAGGCATAATCGGTTCTGCAAGAAATTAAAATTAAAGAGGATAATATGTCACTTTAGCGGGTAAGATACCAGTTGGTGTGAAACAAATGTGGCATTTTACCCCAAAACGTCAAAAAATATAAAAATATCCTTGTGCTAAAATTAACGCAACATATTGTGTCTAGACACTGTCTTCTCTACTAGCTTCGAAAATGGCAAGCCAGTTGACGAGTAAGTTGCTCAGGTTTGTATGTGTTAGTAAGAAAATTTAAATGTATTGTAACTTGTAAGCCAGTACTGGCTCGTGTAACCTTAGGGTTAGATAGGCTATCCCGAATAGCACAAATTTCGATTTATAACAAGGAATTAGTTGTTTTTCTGTTATATTAAAGAAAACCAAAACAAAATCCATTGTTAATCAGTTTTATTTTTGTACATGAAAAAATATTTGTAACTTTGTCATTCCAAATGTTTTAAATGGGTTATACAAAAGTTTGAACTTGTTCTTGATGATGTTGTTTAGTCGAAAGTTGGTAAATCGTTTAAGTTACCTTAATTATATTTAAATTTTCATATCTTCTAACTTAGACGTTAATACAACTATTCTGCAGCAAAGTCTTACAACAATTAAGTGACTTATATGCCGTTTTCACTGGGCCAAATGAGGTCATTTCGTTGCAAATTTTCAAATGAGATCCGAAATTACCTAATTTCCCATACAAAATCACATTTCGAAATGAGGTAATTTCAACCTCATTTGCACAAAATTAGGTTGGAAACTAGGTGAATGCATCCAGCGGGAATCAGTTTAAAAAGCTCTTTAAAGCTTTTGCATGAAAATATCAATACACTATATACTCAACAACATAAAGAAGAAAGAGAAAACAACAAAAATTAACGGCTAACTGCCGTTCCAAATTCAAAATGAAATGAGAAGACAAATGAAATTAGCAAATTAGATAATGAAAACACTTTTTTGCCAAATTTCGAAATTACCTCATTTCGGCTCTAATGAAAACGTAATATAAGACGGTCGAAAGCGTGTTATTCATGTCGTTCGAAAAGAAAATTTGTGACGAAGACAAAGAGGACCAGCGACAACCGCTTTCGCTGCCAGCAGCGCTGGAGCGCTGATCGATGACAAGAGATATACACACACAATGAGACATATTCATAGTCGCAGATAGACCCAGGTTTAACTAAACTACAGTTTAAGACAATTTTGGCTCAATGAATACAGACCGATTTTTATTACAAATTGTTGGTTTTATATTTTTATAAGATAATTAACTTGGTATACTACACAAATAGCTTCAAATATTTTGAAATGATAACCTTAAAAAAAAGAATAAACGTCCGAAAAGTCAACCAAAGCTATGTTTAAAATGACTATGAATATGCCCCAATATATGTATATGGCAAGGTCATTTTGCAATAAGTGTAGCATGTGGATTTGTATGTATCTAACTCTTTTTTTAATATTTATGAAAGGAACAAGACGCTTTTTCTCGGCTTATTTATCTTAACTTTGTTCAAAATGTTAGAAAAGAGTGATATGGCGAGAGTAAAAAAGTTTAACATGAGTTCTAATGGTCGGATCTTCAAGATTAGGATCTTAAAATCTCAGGAAAATAATAATCTATATGTTAACATAATTCAGAGAAAAAAAATTTAAATCGAATATTATACCTAAAACAAATTTATTGAAAAAGTTTTTAAGAGAAAAATTTTATACTGACAAATCTAACATATAAGATGTTTGAAATTAGATTAAACGCATATCAAACTGTTGATATTTCCATATATTCAACAAAATTTCGGATGATGCACAAAAATATATTTATTTAATGTGATGATTGGAACTTTACAAAATTAGTATTGAAAATAAACGCATATAATAAGAACATGGCCAGACATTTAACGCTCTTAAATTTGCGACTAATTTGATTGATTTTACTTCGTCTTCCCAATTCAAATAATTCACGCCACGCCACTGCTACCTTCATATAGTATAAAACAAAAGTACAAAACAGAGTTCGCTTAAGACGATCGTTAAGTCAAGATACTTTTATTTGTTCAAAAACTCTTGCAAAAATCTAAAAATAAATACTTAAATAGCTCTCTTCGTTTCATTGAAAAGAAAAATATTTGCGGACAATAAACAATAGAATCTTCTTTTTAAAGTTTTATTTTTTAGATTGTTAATACATATCTACATATGTATTGCCTCGGGAAATATTTTGGTCACGAACTGTTTTGTCGAAATAGAGCAAATATAGATAGAAATACTACCTAGTTTGTATATCTCCAAAAACACTATTCCGAAAAAAACATTTTACCAACCTGACCTGACGAAAAAAAAATGTAATAACCCCGAGGTGTTTTACTCGTCCAACCCTTTTTCTGTTTCCTCAAAAAAGAAAATTGACTATTTTTTTTTTTTCTTAAGTGATTGTTATAGTGCCGTCTGTAAAAGTATATGTACTTCAATCAACCATTCCTAACTGCAGACATCAGAAGAAAGAAAAAAAGGAGACATTCAAGTTTCCTTTTTGCCTCTAAAGGACAAAAAGCACTATGTATAAATGCTTTCTATACTTTTCCCTACATATTTCTCTGCACATTGGCTTCATTTATAATGTTTTTATACTCGTTGGTTTTAGCATTTTTGTTTTATCAGCATGACTATACCTACCTACCTACAAAAAGAAATTCGAATAAAAAAGGAAGGAAGTTCATAGTCGTTTATAAAAAAAAAAAAGTACGCTTGGTTTTTTCCGTTCAAAGTGCACAAGTGCACGAAAATTACTGTTTAAGGACACATTGGCAAATTATCACGTACATGCATTACTGACAAAATAATATAAGGCGCTTACGCAGTTTAATGGCCATGGGAAAAACCAATTTTCTATACATGCTCGTATATGGAAAAAGCCTTTATGTTTTCGTGTGCGGGTAGACCATTATGTGCTTACGTTCATAATCATTACTATCGGCAATTTTTGTTTTTAGTTTTAAAGGACGAATAAACTTAAAAAAAAATTCTTCATTGAATTATGCTGTAAGCAAAATAAAATATTGCTTTTCTAACATCAATTTGTTTCAATATATGAGAGATTCATACCTCAAGCTTTTCATCACAATAGAAAGGTTATATGTATGTGTACAAAGACATAAAATACACAAAATATACCTAAGCAAGATATATTTTTAGTTAACAAAGCAATCTAAAGTTAACATCCTGACAGGAATAATTTAGGAAATCTTCGGTTTTTGGAATTATTAAAATGAATATGAAGGTACTGACGATAGTGATGGGTTTTGCAATGTGCTTCATAAAAACGAAGCAAATTTGGTCAACCAATATTTCCGTTCAGTACAAATTTTGAACATCTCGTCACTAATTGCATCCTTTTGGGGGGTGGAAGGACTTCAAAAACAAACTGAAGTACTCAACTTTCCTGTAGGAGTGGGTATTCATATGCAATCATACATAAAGGCTTTGAAGATATCCTGCCGGATATTGTTGTGGATAACATAGATGGTGGCCATAATGTATGCATGTACGCTGTGCTGTATATAGAAAAAAAGTTTTTGACCCGTGGTCAAAAACCTGACCACGGGTAATTATTTTCTGGGTGCACAAATTTTAACAAATTCCCCTAGAATAATTAAATTCACATTATCTTCTTGCTGTGATTTTTATAAGAGTCGGTAAACATCGACCAAAATTTGTGTCTCAGTAGGGTATAACAGACTGACTGAAGAGATAAAAAATTCATTATTTCGCAACAAATTAGCATTGGTACAATTTTGGACATCAAAAAAATTATTATTTGCGAATGTCCGTCCGCTAACCTCAGACTCATTTTAGCGGGAATTTAAAATATTAAAATAATTTTTTTAGCTACAGAATTGATTTTTTCACAACAGAAGAGCATTTATAAAGCTACAAATTTGGGTGCCAATTTTACTATTTTACTTCAAAGTTAACATTATCTTAGATTTCGTCCGCTAACTTCAGACTTATTTTAGCGAAATTTTATTAACAACTTAAAAACTAACCAAGTTACAAATTTTTGGTTTACGCAACAAATCAGCATTTAGTTAGCTACAAGAAAAGGTATCAACTTTTTTCGATTCCGCCACATTGTGTCCGCCAAAATAAAGGATGTGCTTGTGCTTGTCAACTTCATTGTCAAGCCAATTTTATGAAGTTTCTTAAAAACCAGGAATTCAAAATTTGGACCTAGCTTTTTTTTCGAAATGCAAACAAACTGCAAATTTGGAGCCATACTCTAAGTTCCTAGCACGCTTAGTTCACGAGATCAATCATGTGACCTGCTAACTTCACTGTAAAGTTAGCAGCTCACTCAGTTAAACCCACTATTTGATGAACTACGAGATCGGTGATAAAAAATGCAAACGAATTGCAAACGAAATGCAAACAAAAAATGTTAATTATGCGTTGGTCCCATTACTCTAGGTGCAAGTTGCCTTGCCAACTCTACAGACATCTCTACCTAGATGGGGTTAACCACTTTTAAACGTTTTCATATTAAAATCAAATCAATTCGATACGATTCATTTTAGTACAGGCAAATTAAGATAAAAATTGATTAAACGTGGGCAAAATTGCAACAGAAGCTTTATTAATTGATTTTTAATCAGTTACCATTACTGAACAACATATCCAAAATCGGACAAAATCGGTCCATGGGAACACCCAGAAAAACGGGTTTCAAAATGGCGGATTTATTGGTATGTTGTTTTTGGTTGTTATTTATATTGCGATGCGATTTTTCCTTTTTTCTATGTATGTATATAGTTATCACTAGTACCTTATAACAGTGATCCATGAATACCTCCTTAATTCATGACCCCCCCCCCCCCGATTTATGACCTCCCTCACGTATGACCCCCCTTAAGTCACAAATAGTTCAGAGCCCTAGATACAATGATCTGCAGCGACCATTTTTCACAAATAAACACTCCCCCGATATCGCAAAGCGTGATGTAGTTCTTCTTTTTTGATGTCAAAACATGCCAAAAATTTGTATCTGAGACTGTTCATCTCGTTGGGGTGTTCCGTCCCGATTGTCAAGTTGCGGTTTTAGTGGGGGTGGTTGGCATTTAGCCACGGTAATATGCTGGCCCTGTTTCAGCGTTGATCGAAACGGCTTGCTTCGTTGTCCGTGATTATGTTTTAGACCAGGATTCCATTCGTACTAAGTATCTCGGCTCGGGTTGTCGCTGCTCGGTGGCCATCCTGCTTATCAGTTGAATAGGGTAGCTGGTGGTGCGTTCTACAAGATTCTTTTCTGAAAGCACTAGGTACCTGTCAAAGGGGATGATGATCGCATCTGTGTAAAGACGCTCGTTGATGTGATGTCTCATTCGCTGCCGGTCAAAATTTATTCCGGTGCAGGTCCTTTGTAACATTCTTTCGAAAGTTGGAGTTCCTTCATAGCTTCGAGATGTAGAACCAGACTCGGAAGGAATAGCTGATGACAGGCCGCAGGAGTTGCTTTTACATTATGTATCTTCGTCTTCTGGCTTTCTGCTTTTTTAATATCTTGTAAGGGGGTTAGAGTTGCCTGTAGCTCACTTTGCAAGTTCGAAAAACCTGTATTCGCTGCAGGAAAAATGCAACACTGAAGATAAAATAACCCCGGTTTTCCTGATCTTGTCCTTTATAACTTTGGGAATATGCAATTTTAGAAAAACCATCCATTATAAATTTGTTTGTTATACAATTTTCTACAAGAACACACTGAATTAAAAATTCATGATTTTATCATTTTTGTTGCTATCTTACCATAAAATTGAAACAGAATTATGAATGAAAATCGTAGTAATCTTATAAAGCACTCAAAAAAGAGGTACAAAATTCTCCAATGCAACAAATTTGGAATCCAATATTACAAGAGCTGGGAAATCCTTGTATGAGTAGCTAATCATGGATTTCACTAATCAGCCATTTTTGGTTGATTAGCGTTAGTTAATTAAAGCTCACGAAGGTCACATACTAAATTTAACCCACTTTGAACAAACTGGCCCTAAATATCATAAAATATCATTACATTATTAATTTTTGTTTCCATCAACCTTGTAAGCGATTTCAAATGTTCGAAAAATGTTCGCAAAAATGGTTCACGAAATCATTTTCTATTTATAAGGTAACCAGTTTTTGTGCCTATTATTGCATAATTAAATAGTTTGTAGTTAAAACAGTTGTTGGGAAAATTTTCCGTCTGAGCTCCTTCCTTGAAGAATAAAATTGTTCAGGTTGGCATAGCTACATTATGAGCGATAAGAAGATTTTTATAGGAAATAATTAAGTAGTATATATGTATCTTAACTGTACGTAAAAGTACTTTTCAAATTAAAACGGAAGAATCAACGGTCCTGATTTATAACCTTCGCAGTCCGGATTTGGCCCGCGGTCCGCTTATTACCGATCACTGCTCTAGAGTACTTGATTCTAAATTTGCTGCAGAGTTGGACAAATTCTTACCTGTTTTTTGAGTGCTTTTAAATTACTTTTTAAATTTTGTTTAGGTGTATAGTTTGATAGCAACAAAAATATATCATGCACGAATTTAAAGCTAATGTGATCTTGTAGAAAATTTTATAACAAACAAATTTATGATATATGGTTTTTTCCTAAATTGCATATTTCCAAAATTATAAGGGAAAATATCAGAAAAACCGGGTATATGCAAATAAATGTATTGGGGGTGTTGTCAAAAAACGGGGGGGGGTCATAAATGGGGAGTGTTTATTTGTGAAAATTGGTCTTCGCTATCATTTTCTCTAGGTCTCTGAACAGTTTGTGACTTAAGGGGGGGGGGTCATACATGGGGGGCGGTTATGACTGAGACAGGGGGTCATGGACCATTCCCATTACCTACCAGTGATAACTTTTTACATAGAAAAAAGGTAAAATCGTATCGTAATGAAAATAAGAACCAAAAACATTATACCAATAAATCCGCCATTTTGAAACCCGTTTTTCGGGGTGTTCCCATGGACCGATTTTGGATATGTTGTTCAGTAGTGGTAACTGATCAAAAATCATTAAAAAAGCTTCTGTTGCAATTTTGCCCACGTAAAGTCACTAATTGCCTGGACTATTTTTTAAAAAGCTTGGGTAGATTTAACTTTTCACTATTTTCAGCATTAACGGGAACCAATAAACTTTGAGAACAAAAAAAAAGCAAATAAATTCTGCCTGAAAAAAATAAAATTCATTATTTTTATATACATTTTCCTATTTTCATATATTAATAATAATATTGAGATATAAGAGGATACCTTGTTACAGTTTTTTGTCAGTTTGTTTAAACTCTGTCCTTATAAACCCATTTTATCTTATAGAATCTTCCAGGCCTTTAAACAATCCAAAAAGCCCCTTGCTACAATCTTACGCCTAGATTAATATAATATATTCAGTAAATGTTGTTGAAATTGACAATGAACGATTGCTGTCTGAAGCATATCCTGAGTAATTCAAGAGTGTATACCCATCAAATTCTAATATACACAACGTTGCTTGTAAAACAAAACTGCTGACGAAGACATTAAGTAGGTACCTAACCTACCTAAATATATCTACTCCTAATTCATCAAGATCTTGTTAAACATTTAAGTAGATTTGGGCAAAAAAAAACACAATAATGACACCTCAATAACAAATTCGTCTTTTCAAATTCGATAAAAAATAAAGGAAAAAGAAAAAAAAACAACAACTCATATAATAAGCCAATTGAGGTACCCTTATACTCAATGGTACTCAATTTCAGTCCTAATGAAGCCTAAATGATGGTTGCTTCGTCGGCTTCCATTGAATGTTACGTTGTTTTATGGTCTGCCATAAAATCCAATTTCGAATTCAACTCAATAATACAATATAATATAGGTTTATATAGAACTTGATCATCCTTGAGATGAAACCCATCAACCACAATCCGACAATGAATGGCATTGGCATCACAAAACAGCCAAAACACCAAGCAATAAAATAGTGCTCGTGTTCGTGCTCGGGTTCTTTTGTCAATCCCTATATGAATAGAAGATGAATGAAGATGTATATAAATTTGCTTTCGCCAGAGTTATCTCTCATGCATTCAATGTACATCCGGGATACAAGCAAACTAAGATATTACCACCAACATTATCAACATCAGCAGCATCAAAGCCGCGAAACATATAACATCGTAAATAAAAATATATAAGTACGTATAGTAACTTCTTTTCGTCTTTTGTTGACATAAAGTGGCGGCCAAGGCACTGCGCCGCCACCGGCACCGTGGTGGCGATGCTATGGTGGCTTATGATGATGGTGGTCATTGTAACGATTTTTAATATCGTTGTAACCATCATTCATTCCTTTTGTCCATCGGGCGGGATTCCCTTAAGGGATTCTAACGACATTGTTGTATTCGTCTTCTTTTTCTTTTTCGTCGTCGTCGTTGTCGTTAAATTACGTGCTTCTTCCTCAAGATGGCTGCACACAGGAAGGCATATAGGTACCCTTAACCATCTCTGGGCTGTGGCTTTGGATAAACTATTTATTAGTATTCAGAATGTCACCTGAGAGTGTGGAATATTGGAGGTTATGGTCTCTTCCTTGCTATTTATTTACTGCTTCGAGGTACCTATACTGAGTGTGTGAAATTCAATCCGACAAAAAGAAACGATGATAGTTGCGAGTTCCTTCGGTATGGGTATCCATTGTTGAGACCGAAATGAAGGCCCGGAACTGAATATTGTATAAGGTTCGTTTTGTATTCAACCTACCGTTACATTTTGAACTCGATTTAAGATCAAAAATCGAAAAACCGGCACAACAAACTTCATCTCAAATTTAAAACGCTTATAAATTACACATTTCGTTAGAATATTCTCAGAATCTTTTAAAATTCAGAAGTTCTACTATTTAACCAAAATATAATTAAATTTAAGCCTCTTCTCATCGGTACGCTTCTGAACAGCAACTTCAAAAGTAAGGGACACACAAGACACAATCACTAAGGCTCTTGACTCTGCCTGTTGTAGTCTCTTTGTCTATCTGTACGAATAGCACACTCGTTGGTGATGTTATTACTTTTGCCACAGCAGCATTGTTGTATGTTGTGTGGAATTGTGATTGCTTTATGACGAGAGAAGATGCTGATGGTTGTTTGGAGTCTCTGGGAAAGCGGGACAACAGCTTCGTTGTACCAATGTAAGAAATTCAGACAAAGCGTACAGAGACAAATCTGGTAAGACTTTGTGGCGCGGCATTCCAATGCAATCACTGTTAATATTAATGTGTGTATATGTGTGTGTAAGAAAGCCGACACTGCCTACTTGTTGGGCGGACAGTTAACTGAATATGCTATTACTTTACTAGTAGTAACATAAAATGGTTGCGTGACACTGACGATGTTGCCCTTTTCCCGCACTGCGTGACAGACAGACTTTGAAGTTCAATTAGAATGGCTGCACACAGTGTATGTATTTGAAAGTCTTCACTTAGGAAATTTATATACGCGTATATGGTAACTTGAGGATCTAGCAAATATTTGTGGCAGTGAATGCAATGCGAGCAAATATAATAGAGATAAGTTACAAGATAGAATTTTGTGGGGCAAGTTTATGTTAAAAATAGATTTTTTTTCTATCTTAAAAGTGGGCTATAGCGGTATGTTCGGTTTTAAGTTATAAAATATTAACGATATTGATCAAAGTTGATTTTTTAGTAATTTGAGCCTAGAAACTGATGCCATCAATCAAACAGGTAACCTTCTTAATTGAAGTCTTAAGAATAATAATAATTCAAAAATGTTTGGTATCAAAAATTGAATTTAGCTTGTTTATAAGTAGGTATACATTTGAGCCTTACGAAATGAATGTTGAATTCCTTAACCCACTCCATTTTCCTTGCCATTTCAATATAGACTCTTTTTAGATGAATCTCCTACTCAATAACTTAACTGTTTCCTAACCTCTCGCATTGTGTTAAACCCCACAGATAATCCTGATTTCACTAACCCAGAAGAAGTAAAAGGAATCATTCAAAAAAGCCATCCAAAGAAGTCAACAGGACCGGACAATATATCTAACTTCGTCTTGAAGAAACTGCCACAGACTGTTATAATCTTGCTGGCAATAATTCTCAACAACTGCGTCAACAGCTGCTTTTTTCGAAGCAAATGGAAAAAGGCAAAAATTGTGGCTGTGCCGAATAAGAATAACAACAAAGACATCTCTGGACTGGATACAGGCTCATCTCTCTTCTGTGCAGCATTAGTAAGATACTCGAAGAGCTAATACTTAGACGGCTGAAATAATCATTTTGCATTGACAACCGCACGATCCCAGATTTTTAAGGTATTAAGTGAGTTATTCATTTATTGCAACATTTGTTTGATACATTGGTAATAATATAATGAATATGCAAGCTATGGCATTACCGTCAGTTCAATGATGCGAAAACAAAACGGACTCATCCAGAAGATCAAGCTTCTCCTTTATAAGCAGCTCATCAGGCCGGTCATCAGGTACTGTTTTCCCATCTGGTTTACGACGACAAAAACTCACATGAACATACTGGCAATATTCGAGAGGAAGATCTTGTGGATCTGCACAGGGATGCACTTTGACAGGATGCGATTGAAACACATCAGCAACAAGAGACTATATGACGAAGCCAAAATTCAAAAACTTGACTGATACCTCATCAAATCCAGCCGACACGGTGTCTACCGAATCTAGTTAACAACCCGAACCCTCTGATACGAGGAGTTGGAAACCAGCCAAGACATCCTGACCAGCGGTACCTTGAAGCAACTACACGAGGATCTAATAACAACTAACGACGAAGAGAATATCTCCTTCTACGCTGACCCAGGGTTAACTCACCACCGTGGCTGATAGCCTCACCTAACCATCATCTACCACCCCAATGACAACCGGACCTGAACAATCCGCGACGTGAATGCCGGATTCACGTCGCGGATTGTTCAGGTTTTTAGTTTAAGATTAAAAAACAAATATAATGACAACTAAATGTAAATTAAACAAAAAAAAAACACAATGTTAAAAGTTAGGCCCACTTTTGTGCCAACATATTAAAATAATCAATGTATACTATAAGATAACTAGCGTTAAGCAAATTGAAAATAATAATGTTCAATAAATTGTGTTAAATAAACACTTTTAAGCGGAAGTAAAAACAAGATATTTGAGTTAAAGATAGGCGCTTAAGTTTTACTTTTTCCTTAGCGTAAACTGTGACATGTATTTCTTATTTGGAGTTTAAATATTTATTTCGTTTCAGCAAATGGAGTCATCATGTTTTAAATATGAGGAATTTAAAGTATTTAAAGAGAACAAAAATAAAGAAAAAATGTACTTACTCAAAATATCAACAATTTATGTGTACTTACCTAGAATAAAAAAGAAAACCAAAATTAGAAAATGTCATTAAATAAAATTAAAATTTATAATCTTAAATCTTAAAATTATACACCTAATTTATATTATTCTTTATTTTTCGTTAGTATTTCGTTTTATCATTAGATAGAAATTCAAATACTCCCAAAATAATCCCCACCCTAATGTATATAATATCACGATTTTTAAAATTATTATTTTCTTGCATGAACAAATTTTGGGTAATTTATCAAACTCACAGCTTCTACAAAATTCAATTTTTTTTTTTGTATCAATTTTTTAATGAAATCTTTCAAAATAAATGATTGTTCAAGAAAAATTCACAAAAAAAAAAAAATAGAATAGCTACTCTAGATCGTGAGAAAAGAAATATAAGTTACAAGGGTGCCCGCGACCGCTTCGCTGGTCGTTATTTAAAACTCAAAGTTCTCTTCAAAATGTGTATCTATTATAACGCTCTTTGGTATACAACATTTTTTATCTTTCTATTTGTGGAATATACATATAACGCTGATGGTTTGCCTACTCTGGAGCATGCAACATATAACTGCCCATGTGAAAATATTGGGTATTCTAAGTCTCTGCCACAAACTTCTAAAGACTGGAATTGTAATACCAAGGCGAATTAGAAATTGAAGACCTTTGAAATTGAATGGTAAATCAGATGGAATTAGCGGAATTCGGGGAATAAGAACGTCTTCTCCCTTATGCTTTCCTTTTAAAATTGTGACTTCGATTACATTTTTCATTAAGCGCTTAACAGCAAGTCTATTTCCGTTGTTGATTTATATTCCGAAGCATGGATTGCCACACTGACTTTTATTCGTAAACTATGGGGTGGTATTCCTGGTAAATCTAGTGAATTAAGAAATTCTGTTGATGGATAGTTCACTATGTCATCTTCGTCTATAATAGTATCGATTGACTTATATGATACTAATTCACCAATTATTCCATTTTGAATACCCCAATTAACATCGTTAACATCTTTATTTTTTCCTGCCAATATTGCTCGATCGCTCAATCAAGCATTATTATTGTATCGCTGTCCAATATTTGGAAAAACTTTTTTAATCAATTCTTCTTTAGTTTGGGTAATCTCACAAACATTTTCCGACAATATTATTAATCCATCATCATTGGGCATTTTTGCCATCTCCAATATTTAACAACTGCTTTGAAAACTCAACGGCCGAAGAATCGTTTTGCAGTTGGACACTCATAGCTATTTATTGTCAATCTGATTGTTTTGACATCTCTCCACAAATAAGGTGATTTCAAGCATGCATTAATTTCATCCGCTGGAGTTTATTGTGGAACTACGGGCAATGTGTGTCGTAAGTCACCGGCCAATAATATAAAGACACCACCAAATAAATTTTGATTGTTTTGAAGATCTTTCAATGTTCTATTCAAAGCTTTCCAATGACTTCTTATGAGCCATTGTGCATTTATCCCACACAATAATCTTACATTGTTGTAATACCTGTGTTGTTCCCAAGTTCTTAGGAATGTTACATGTGGATGTTTCATTAATGTGAATGTTCAATATGGTAACTTCAGTAGGCCGATTCTGAAAAGCGCGGCAGATCGCTTATATTGGCGGATTTGTATTTTCTTAGTCTTAAAAAGGCTTCCACTTTCCAGTTTTCTAGGTGATCGAAAAGTTTATGATCGATTTCAAACAAAAATTGGAAAGCAAAAGAGCTTTTGAGAATAAGAAAATAAAAATCGGCCAATGAAAGCGATCTGCCGCGCTTTCCAGATTCCGCCTACAGTGCAGAATGTGCAATTGAAAACCTTCCAATTAGGTAGCAGCAATTGACGATGAAGCGAGCGCCAATGCTATTTTGTTTTGTGACCGAATACAAACATACATAGGTACATGCTAAAATCAGTGAAATTAAAAATTTCTTTCCGCGGTACATCCGGTGCATCCAAAAAATAAAATCCACCTTTCTCATCATAAACAGCTTTCATGATTTATAAACACTGAATTTTTTGTTTCGATTCTATAAAGATTTGTTGTTTTGTTTGATTTTTTACTTTGAATGACAATAATAAAATTTGAATTTCCGTTTTGATTCTATAAACAAATATTGTTTGATTTTTCTTCGTTTTGTTGTTTTTTTTACTTTGATTTTTGTTTTTGGCATAAAAATTGTAAACGGTCACAGAGTAAAACATACAAACCTGCTACAGAACAATACCTTTCCAACAAAAAAAAAATCATCAAATTCGGAGCTGCCAAACTTGAGATATAAGAGAACAAACGAACAACAATTCATTTTTATATATATAGATAGATAAAAAGTGGAAAAACTCTTTATTAATTTTTATGGGGAAAATAGTCATTATACAGGAATTTATGATCAAATTTTAATGAAGTTTACGAATTTGAACAACAAAATTCAGTACCCAAGCTTAACCAATCTAATTTCTAATAAGTTTAGTGTGTGGGCCCTAATTCGAAAAAAGTGTCACTAGTTTTTATGTCCATAAAAAGAGCATAAAAGATGGTATAAGCTTCAATAGGTAGGTACTTTAGCAAAATAATTGATTTTAATTTTTTAAAAATAGATGCATGGATGGAAGAAACGTTGTTTTGGTTAACTTAAAAAAGTAACAACTTGACTTCTTATGGTTTGAATAATAGACTAAGAGCCCAGGGCCGCCAGACATACGTCATTTTATCAAAGCTGAGATTTATTTTGTGAACAGATACTATGGTAGCTAAGAACAAATGGATACTAAGAATCTTCAATCCGGGTGCAAATAAGAGGTAGCGAGTGTTAAAGTTGCATACAAATGTTGCAACATTGCGTTATTTTATCAAAGCTGAATTTTTGATATGTGTTAGGGGATGGTGTCATTTAATTTATTTGACACATGCCAGACATCTACAGTGGGAACTAACGTGAGCCAGATTCTTAAAATCTGTCAAACATTGCGTTATTTTATCAAAGCTGAATTTTTGATATGTGTTAGGGGATGGTGTCATTTAATTTATTTGACACATGCCAGACATCTACAGTGGGAACTAACGTGAGCCAGATTCTTAAAATCTGTCAAACTAATCGTGCCATTTACATAACAGAATCAAACCAAGATTTTATGTTTTTTGTGGGCAAATATTCTACAATATTTTCTAATCAGCAAGACACCTACAGCGGGGCCTTACATCACCTTAAAACTGTCAAAACAATTATTCCTTGTTACTAAAACGTGATTTTTTCGCTTATTTTAGATGTTTTTAAATGTCTGGCTGATCAATACGCCCCACTGTAGATGTATAGCTGATGCAAAATTATTTTCAAAAAGTTGCCCATATAACATATAAATATTCGCTTTAAAACTACAAGGTAAATGGAAAGATTAGTTTGACATATTTTAAGTGTCTGGCTCACGTTAGGCCCCACTGTAGATGTATGGCAAGTGTCCAATAAAGTAAATGACACCATCACCTAAGACATATCAAAAATTCAGCTTTAATAAAATAACGCAATGTGGCAACATTTGTATGCAACTTTAACACTCGCTATCTCTTAATTGCACCCGGATTGAAGATTCTTAGTATCCTTTTGTTCTTAGCTACCATAGTATCTCTTCGCAGAAAAAAATCTTAGCTTTGATAAAATGACGTATGTCTGGCGGCCCTGGGCTCTTACCCTATAAAGTATGTCTGATTAAAAAAAAGAACTAAGAGTTACAACATAATTCAAATTAAAAAAATCAGATTGTGTAAAAAATCAGATTGTGTAAAAAATCAATTAGATTCTTCGGCAATTAAAATTTCAGAATTTTAAAATATTTTGCTTTTACAAAGAAAAGAGAAAATAAAGTGAAATTCGGACACTGAGGGACTAAAATCTCACTTAATGGGAACGAAAACCACTTTACTAAAGTGATCTTTGTTCCAATGCAATTATTAGAAATTTTTACACACTCAAAAGTATAAAGTGGGAACCGATTTCCAACAAAAAAAATTAAAAAAGAGACTATTTGATTTTTTTTTTTTTATGATTTTAGAAAACTAAACTGAAGCTTTTTGATTCAGTTTTCGAGTTTTCAAAAATAATCAAAAAAAAAAAAAACTCGAGCGCTTTTTATTTAATTATTTTCCAAAACTCGAAAACTGAATCAAAAATCATCAGTTTAATCCGAAATTTTAGAAATTTTGTTATCTACATAAATTTGCTATCTCGATAGAAAGTTTTTTGTATAGAAATGTATTTTTTTTAAATAATAAAACCTAAAAATACGAATTTCCCACCTTGCACAGGAACAAAGATCACTTTGGAAAAATGGATTTCGTTCCCATTAAGTGAGAACTAAGTCCCTCAGTGGACTTAGTTCCCGGGGTCTTATTTTCCTGCACCAGTTTTCGCTCTTTTGTATTTGTTTCTTTTCACTTTTCATTAGCATGTTCTACCTGCTAAATCGCCCGGTGACATTTTGACATTGCCGGTTGAAATGAGAAACTTATCGCTTCTCGATCATACAGAATCCCATTTTACCGCATTCGTAGATAGTTAATGGAATTTGTATAACAAAAAGAGCCTTTAACAATCAATTCATTACTATGTACATAAATTATTGACTGGGTAATTTTTGATGTAAGATAATATTGTATTTTCTTGAGGTAAAAAAAAACTTTTAAGATAGTCTTATTTTGGACGCAAATTTCTGAACCACCCTGCATACGGAGATTTCTTAAAATTCAACAATTTCTTAGGACTAACAATTTTATTTCAGCTATATAAAAAAATGAAAGACAATATAAGACCAAGTAGAATTTTGTAATTAAAAAAAAAAAATACTTGCATTCAATGGTGTTTATTTGAAATAATTGACATTTAATCAATTGCCTCTGGGACCAATTTTCCCCGCTTACCACTACTATTTTAGTACCTTTCAACTTCAATAGTGTTACGAACTCTTGCTACAGCGGAACACAATTTTTTCAGCTATAGTAAAGAGCGAAATCAAATTATGAAAATTGGCTTTTTTTGAGAATTATATCTCTTGACTTCCTGATAAAGAAAAACATGCTCATTTGATGATAACAAACTGAGTTTGATGTATTTTCAAAATCAAATCAAGATGACACTTCCTAAAAAGAACGCCCGCCACCGATTGTTTTTTTTTTGTCTTACGCCGTCAAAATTTTAAAGTGGTTTTCTACTTATCCAATTAATATCAATAATATAGTTTTATTTATTTTGAATTTGTCTTATAAATCCGTCTTGTTATAGAATGTTCTTAAATTATTTATTTTCTTACAATTTTCTGAGTGGAATAGTCATCGAAAAAGACCATCCACCTAAGTCCCTGAGCCAATATTTACATTCCTATTTCATAATCTTACTTCGTGTGTAATTGTGTACCTACTGCAGGCAGGTACATACTCAACGAAGGAATAACTCAACTGATGGCAGTCATTTTCTTGCGGTAAAACTAGATAAACCACGAACCAACCAGTGTAAAAACCTTCTCATCATTTCAGGACATTTTAACCCCAACATCATCAGCATCTCTGCCACCACACCACCAACGTAGTTGGTAGTCGCCACCTTAATTTAAGATTCCAATAAATAAATTTGATATTCTTGGAATAAGACTCCATCATCGTCATTTCCGTTCGTAACATTCGTTCGTGTGTATACGTATTCCTCCAAAGACGATGCCGGCCGGTGCGGTGTGTCGTCCTCATCAATGGGTCTTCTGTGAATAGTGCTTCTTCTAGTTATTTTTTTTATTTCTTATTCCTTAGTCAAATCTTTTCATTACTTATTCACAATATTGAGACATCTGCTACATCTGGTATTCCATGCGGTCCTTCAATTGTATATTCATTAAAATTACAATTTCCAATTGCAAATTCTCATTTTCAATCCCTATAATCTCAAGACACTCATAGGTAGTAGGTTCGAGTATGCCTTTCAATTCAACTTCAATATCGCATCGGTTGGTTGTTATGATGATGATGATGTCTGACGATGACGAGGTTATTATTTGTGATGGTCTTTCATTTGAATTTCGATTAATTCCATAGAATTTAGTTTAAATCAGCTCAAGTGTTCTAAAAATAAAATTGTTGCCACACTTTCTTAGTGGGTGTCCTGTTTGTATATATGTATGTATGTCGTTTGTCGTTTGTGTAGGCATGTAAAAGCTTTGTGATAATTACTGGTCATTAAGAAAGTGGTTTCGGTTATTGATTTATTTCCTTGTTGTGCTAGTTGATTTTTATTATACAAGTAGTAGTCGACAATCGTAGAAGGAGGAGGGAGGTATTTAATGAAAGGCAATTAAGGTTTACCCTTTGTCGTGTTTATTAGTTGTAAATAACCCTTAAACATGTCAATTGAGTTAATGAGGACTGAATTATATGGAAACTGTATTTGTGTATAGTTTTTAAAACACAATTTCTAAACAGGACTACACTAACTTAACCCTTATTAAGTGCGTCATAACCACAAACAGTTTATTTAGGACAATCAATATGCGGTTGTGGAAGGAAAAAAAAAAACAAAACATGATGTTTAATTAATGAATTTTATGTAAGAGTATATGTTGTTTTCTTTTTTAATTATAGATGAAATGTTTTACTTTATTATACCATTGAGGTCAGAATTACCATACGAATTAGTAATTTTTTGAGTTTTCAGTTATACACTAGTTTTATCGATTACAAAATTAAGTGTTTTTCTCCATACTAATTGTGGGTCCTTCAAAAGGAAAATTACACACCTATTTTTCAAAGAATAAATAAGACGTCTATCAATTTAAAAAAAGTCTACAAATGAAAATGTCGTTGAAGAGCTTTTATATTTCAGTTATGAGAATTTCAATTGCAACTATCGCATCGATAAAATTCGTCGAAAAACATTGAAAATCGAAACGGGGTTTCTTTAAATTTGCCTTTAGAAAACGTTATCATTTGGAACACATCGCAATGGAAGTAATAATGAAAGTACCAATGCGATAAAAAGGGTTTCTGTAAGATTGAAGAGCGATGAGTTTGTATTTTAACCGTCAAACTCAAACTGTCATTATGCCACCCAAGAGGTCATAAGGAAATTCAAATGAAAAGTGAGAAAAAAAAAAAACTTATTTTCTCTTTTCCTTGTTAAAGGAAAATATTTTAAAATTCCGAAATTGACCTTAAACTACTAAATGACCATAAACTAATAAACCATTTAACTAAGAATTTTGGTGGAGCTTCATTTGTTTGTCCCAAACATTTCCTGAAAAGTACCCTTAATTTCGGGTGGTGATATAAGTTGTAGGGGAGTAATGGGGGTAAAATGCACTTTTTTCTAAATTGCTCAAAAGCTGTAGCTTCTTTTTTAAACTTCAACATTTTCCAAAAGAACCTATATCTTTCGAGATGCTTAGAAATTTTTTTTAGCTTCACCCCAAGTTAAGGGCACTTTTCAGGAAATGTTAAGGACAAAAAAATGAAGCTTTCCACCAAAATTCAGCTTTGTCGAAGTTGTTTCGAAGTGAATATCTTGTTTTCCTGGATCTTAATTAAAAAATTTAAAAGAAATAATTTTGAACCAATTTTTTTCTTTTAAGAAATCATAACTTATTTTCTAATGGTTCGGCCCTTCAAGGCAATATCTCTAAGAAAAAAAAAATCAAACAAGTGGAACTTAATTCGTCTATACAAATTATTGGGGAGGAGCAACAAATTTCATACTTAAGTTGTTTGAGTTACCCATCAACTTTATTTTTGTTAATGTTTCTTCATAAGTTGATGAAGAAGTGAACTAAAAAATAATAATCATAGGTACAAGATTTTGGTGAAAACTTCTTCTTATATAAGCAATTTTATACGTTTAAGTCTACCGGAAAAAGCGCTAGATGGTCTTAATCACATTTTCCCAATAAAATCAATTTTCATTTTGAAAAAAAAAGGTCGAGTTAGCCACTTTATGAAGCTTAGAACTTTAGGGAGTACGAAGAGCATGTATCGGGAGCTGGAGGAAATATCTGCACCGGCTGCTGATGCTGATTTTCAAAATCACCGCACAGAGAAGGAAAAATGCTCAGGAGATTTGTTCACCAAAATTCATTAACATCGCTCAAGGCCAACTCCTTGTGGATGACGACAAAATTCTTCACAGATGGAAGGAGTATTGTGAAGAACTTTTAAATGAACAGTTTCCGAGAATAAAGTTTCCAATAGCTGCACCTAACAATGAAGAAGTCGCTTACATCACAGTCGAAGAAGTTAGTGAAGCAAGAGATTTGCATATTGTATTGGTTGATTTTGAAAAAGCATTCGATAGACTACAACGATATCTGATATGGGTTGCACTTAGGCAACGAGGAGTTCCGGAAGTCTACTTGCGGATGGTCATGGACATGTACGAGCAAGTTAAAACAAATGTAAGATGACCCGCAGGAATCACCGAAGAGTTCCCAACTAGAGTAGATGTGCACTAGGGAAGCGTCTTGAGTCCTTTCTTCTTTGTTACTGTCCTTGACTTTCTGCTTAAGAATAGGGTGACGGACCCCAAAGTGAATCAGATATTCTTTGCTGACGATGGAGCCATCATAAGTGAAGATCCTGTGTCCTTGCAACGAGCACTTGATGTATGGGTGGATGTTATGGTGGGAAATGGATACCGCATTAGCGCGAAAAAGACCGAATACCTATGCTGTCCATTTTCTCATCCACACAGGCCTATTCCGGACATCTATTTGAATGGAACAGTGCTTCCCAAGTGCGAAAAGTTTAAATATCGTGGATCAACGATTAATAGCGAAGGATTTTATGATGACGACATCGCGTAAGCGTAGGGTGGATGAAGTGGCGGGAGAACTCTGCCATCTTCTGTGATAGAAAAATGCCCCTAAGCTGAAAGGAAAGCTCTACACGGCAGTTGTTCTTCCAGCGCTTACATACGGTTCACAGTGTTGTACAATGTACAAGAAGTATGAGAGTGAATTGACGGCAGCTGAAATGAAAATGCTTCGCATGACACCACGATTGACAAAGCGTGATCGAATAAGAAGCAAGAGAATCCGAGAAAGCCTACACGTCAAAAATACCATCTTGGACAAAATACAGCATGACCAATTTAGCTGGTACTGCCATGTACAAAGAAGATGCCATGAGAACCCAGTTCAAAATGCAATATCACAAGACGTTCCAACACTATCGCTGAAGAAAGGCAGGCGCAAAAACTCCTGGATGAAAGAAATGCAACGACACCTGCATTTAGTTGGCCTCAGACATGGAACAATCCAAAACCGAGAGGCCTGTCGACTTTTTCTGAGGTCAAACCGGCGAACCCCAAAAGTGGAACCCTAGGTGAAGCAGTTGAGTGGGAGAGTTGTGGTCTCCCTAGAGATCATGACAATCGCCGGTAAAATTAAGAAGAAGAATCAATTAATTTACAGGTTTATTTTTCTTTATAAAGTAGGTAGCGGTCGTGCATATTGAAAAGGAAATTTTCTCCACAGATCCTGTTTCTGCTAAGTAAATAGTAGAATGTTCTTTTTCAAATTGTTTCTACTAGGCCAATATCCTGAAACCTGAGCAACTCAGCAAAATATCAGAAATACCCGATTTGACGCATACGTGAATGTATACCTATAGTTACTGTACTACATCTCGAATTCGATTTTTTTTACGAATCCAAAATATATTATAGCTCTGCAACAAGAAAGAGATTCAATAAAGTTATAAAGCAAATGAGCAACAAAATATCTTTATCATTTTTCGTAGAAAATGACTAAAATAGTTCCGAAAATAGACTATAATTTCGGCAATTCTTTGTCGATCTTCAGAAAAGAGGCATCAAACGAAAGATAATAATAATCGTATAACTATGTAACTACAAAATAATTTGTTTAAATAATTTAACAAACAATTTTAAATAAAATAGTATCCGACTCAAGTAACTCATTTACTCGCTACCAAGGTACCTAAAATGTCACACATCATTGGCGATAACTCCTGTACTGTGCTGTACAAAACTATTAACTTTGTTAAACTAACTAATCCTCAAAGGTTGGATATTGGCAAGAATATCTTTAAATAATTTTCAACGATTTTACGTTCCATGTTTAAAATTATAGATCATCATATAGTATATAGATTTTCACTCCTTGTTTAGTTTGAGAAAATAATTAAATTTCTTTCCCATATCCAAATGGTGTTATCCAACTTTTTGACATTTATTTGACAACCAGTCTCGTTTTTGTGTCCCTTGGTTATACAAAGTTTACATTTCTGTCCGGAAAACTAAAATTACCATCAACACTGGCACCATATGCCTCTCACCCTTAAAACCCATCAAATTCTTTATTTAAATCGATCCAACTCGTTTTTGTCGCATTTGCATATTTTAATATTGTCGCCACTGCCGCCGCGCCGTTGGTTGCCGTCAACCCTTATCATTCGATTTCCACCTCATCTCATCCCATAGTAGGTATTCTCCACTTCCCACCCCAATCACATAACATTATTATGGCCGACCGATTAAAAAGTCATAACAGATATTTCCACATCATAAAACCCGCAAAGCGATAAAACTTCCTTTCATTTTAGTCTCGTCGCAACTTTAATCTGTAGTTCAAAATCTGCTCCTAGACAAAAAAAAAGTCTCTATCTAAATTTCGATGGTCGGGGTCTGTCGACTGTGCTTGAGATAACATTCCTTTATAGGTCGCCCTTAGCCCTCATATACCTAGTATAAAATATTCTTTCCCAAAATAATTATGAAGTATTTTCCACTGTTTTTGTTGTTGCTGTCATCGTTGTTGTTGTTAATCGGCGGCGTCGCTAGGCTATACGATACCGCACGTGATTCGTCTCATGACATCAAGATGGCTCTTTGAAATTGAGATGACGGTGATGATGATGACTGGCCCTATTCTGCCGTTATTCAATGTGCTAGCAATCATGCAGCTATTCTGGAAGCCTAACAACTGCCCTTACCAAGGGCGCATTCATGATGTAAACGAGTGTATCCCCTGCAGCATCATGTACATTTATCTCTCATTCGTTTTGTAGAGTATTTTTCCTCGCTTTGGTTGTTGTATAAAAATGTACAAACGTGAATGTCCTTCTCAAATTCAAAATGGAGGATATAGACAGCTTGTGATAAGCCTAGGGAGTGCCTCAGGTGGTACGGTGTTGATATTATGGCCTTAGCAATGGGTTCTGTTGGTTTGCGCTTTAAGGGCTGTTGCACACCCTAGCGTTTAAGTCAAGGGAAAGGAGAGGCGAGCTTGTTATGTAAAATGGTAAAATGCTGTAAGGATCGATAACTCGTCCCAAAGGACTTCTTCCCTTCATTTGCATAAAAGTCGCCTTTTCCTAGCTAGGAAAGACTTTGTGTGTTTTATTTTGTTGGTCCTTGCAACCAATAATAGATTTGAATTATGCACTCTTCATTGTTTACGGAGGAATGTTTCAATTAGAGTTCTACTACTCTACACGAAGGGTTGAAGACTCTATGGGGCAAAAGTACACGCACCATAAAAGAGGGAGAAACGAGGATATGTGGTTGATTACAGAAGCGCAAAGGACCTTTATTACTCAAGCTCTTTGACTTAAATTGGAGCTCTCGTTTTTGAGGTATGAAATAAGGCAATCAAAAACATAACGAACAAAAAAAAGAAAGAAAAGTTTAGAGGATCCTTCTCAAATGCCGATACCGGATACAAATCAAAGGACTCGTTACTGTGATACTTCAAGTCATCTTTGATTTTTTTTTTCTTTTCATTTTTTCTAAATTTATTTGTATTGTTCTTTGGAATAAATACCTACCTATCTACGTTTTGCTTTCGTCGCATCCCCGGGGTTCACTTTTTTTTTGTTTTTGTTATTTGAACGATTTTAAGAGGCAAATATTATTTTTTGACGTGTTACACAAAGAATTTTTTTTTTTTGAGATATCGATTTGATGATGGTAAATTGTTGGTAAGGGTTTGGGGTTTTGTTTGCTGATTGTGAGGGTATTTGTATTCAATCGGATGGATAATGGCAGAATGGCAGATTGTGTATTTAATGACAAAAGAGGAAGTCCCAAATATGACGATGTGGGTTTTTATGTTATTTAAACAAAAGGTAGAAAAAGGACATTATTTGGTTTAAATAATGAAAAAAAAAATTCTCTTATATTTTATTTTTTTTCTATTTTATAAACGATGATTGAATAAATATGCATACGATTTTTCACAGGACATTTGACATGTCTAAAGGTAAAATGTTGCGTTACAATTTTATGCAAATTATCTTTTAAAATATATTTCTTTTATTTAAAATACAATATAACATAATATTGAACATTATAATATGAGAAATAAAACTGACTGAAACTAACCTTAAGTTGCAAATTTAAAAATAATAAAACTTTACAGAATTTATTATTTTGCTAGGCGTGGATTTCACTGGAATATTAAATTTTGAAAACTGAAAACACTTAACAAAAAATTATTGTTGAATACAAAATAAAGGTTTCGACTTAAAGTGAAATTGTAACTTTTTGGGACAAAAATCGAAATTGTTAAAATAGAAAGAACAATAGATACAAGTCTCAAAAGAGTTCTAACGAAGCTGAAGCAACTTAGTGGCATGAATTTAAACATATTCTCTAGAATAATAAAATTACAGTTTCATTTCTGCTCTGATTTTTATAAGAGTCGCGATAAGTATCGACCCACATTTGTGTCCAAGAAGGGTATGACAGTATCAAACTGAATATCTCATTTCATAAGTTGAGGTCACTTTCACTTGTAGTTGTAATTAAAAAAATAAAAAGAAGTGTTGTAAACTTAATTCAATGGGGTAAGGATATTTTATTTCACATACCTACCTTGTCATTTTAAATACACACATTTTCATACATTTACAATTTTGCTTTGGGTTTTATATACCTAGTCTAGCCATAAATTCTGTTACGATTTCAAGAGCACATTTCACATAACTTCCATCAGGAAGTGTTCTTAAAAGCAAAGAATGGAAGCTTATTTGGTTTCAGTTTTTGATCGGTTAACATGGAGTGAGGAGTCAAAGAAAATTGAGTCGCAAGAGTCGCTTTGCATAAATGTGGAAAAAAATCAAACAAAAATCCGAAGAAATTCTCTCCGGAAGCAGAAGATCATGTCCAGAGAACTGGATATGTCCGCTTCACATGAAAGCCTATCGACGTTCAACACGACACCTTTGAACTCCAAGCCTTAAAAAAATTAGACTTGAAAGAAGCAAAAAGCTTTTGCAGTGGCACGCAAAATGGCCACAAAAATATTTAGTTTAGTTATGAAAAAATCGCAAAAATCGAAGTTTTCAACAAAAAAAATGACAAAATTTATGCGACGTCGTCCAAAGAAGCGAAAAAAGTTGTTCCTAGTGTTCAACGTGGGCACCACCCCGCTTCGGTAATGGTTTGGTGGGGGGTATCGCATCAATGTGTCAAATCATTGCATTTTTGCGAAAGAGGTGTGAAAACTGGTGCAAAAGTGTTTCAGGAGAATGTTCTCGAGGGTGTGGTAAAACCTTTAACAAGTACTCTCTTCAACGGGTAAAGATGGGTCTTCTAACAGGACTCTGCTCCGGCACACAATGTTAAAACAACACAAGAGTGGCTTAGATCAAATATTTTGTATTGATTGATTTTATTGAAGCTGCAGATTGGCCTTCAGGAAGTCCAGATTTAAATCCACTGGATTACAGTTTGTGGTCCGAACTGGAGTTCATGGCCTGTAAGACTCCCCATCGAAATTTGGATAGCCTTAATGTTTTTTTTAGTAACAGCAGCGTCATCGATAACCATCGAGACGGTGGGTGTCGCCATAGACAAATGGCCACAACGTTTGAAAACTTGCATTAAGGCATTAAAGATAATATGAATGGTTTTTTTTTATAATACAAATTCTACTACTGAAATACATCAGCCAAGTAGAAGACTTTACATTATTTAATTGGACTTGTTGAATTATTGATTCAAAATAGCTTTTAACGGCCTTTAGTCCTTTTCGTCCCGGCGTTCTCACTTGGACTCTTCAGTTGACGCGAGGGCCTTGTCAAGATGCAATTTGTATTAAGTTCAGTCCAGCTTACATCAATTTTACAGCGAAAATCAATTGTGAACTATATCCAACCCTGTTAGATTTTATAATCAAGAATTGTTGGAAATTTTGTTACCCGTGGCCTGAATGGTTTTTTTCTTGACGAGGCCCTCACTGTCAACTGATGAACAGTCCAAGTGAGAACGCCGGGACGAAAAGCCAATTTTTAAGGACGAAAGGCCGTTAAAAGCTATTTTGAATCATTGAAGTTTTAACAATTTTATTATAAAAAATAACTCTAAGCCAATTCGATTTAAAAAGGTTACTGCATTAATATTCAGCAAGAATTTATTCCTTTCAAGGGTTTTTATTATTAAATGTTTGTGTGGAACCTCAACTTCCTTAAACACACATAATTTGCCAAAAATTAACCATGTATTTCTGAGAGACTTATAAGACTGGTCACTTTTCAATATTGTTGGTATAAATCGAGAAAATACCGTAAACCTTCATTGTAGAAAATAAAATATACTATCGAATAAGCATTCGATGCATGTTAAAATAAAAATTAAACATTGCAAAAAAATGCAAAAACTTGGCATGTTGTATTATATAAAAGAAAGATGATAAAATTTCCTTTAAAATAATTTATTCAAAAAACTTGTTTTTAAGACAAAATTAACCAAGACAGTCGCTTAAAGTTAGCCATTTTTTTCGATTTTTATTGCATTTACTACGACATTATTTTAATTTGTATTTTTTACAAAAAAACTTAATTTTATTAAATGAAATGAGAATAATAAGTTAATTTATTTATAGCAGTGTTTTTTCTCAGCTAAATTGTTACACGCAAAACAATAACAAAACATATTATTATAGAGACCTTTGTTTGTGTTTTCCTTGTCAAACTTTTACTGAGTTGCCAGTCACACTTTCAAAAAACACGGCTTATAATAAATGATTATTTTGACTGCCTTGTTACTCCTTTGGTTTTTATGTAGGTAATGTAAATATGAAAATCGTACAGAAATATGTATTCATACAAAAATAAAATAAAATTTTTCACTTCTAGGTTTGATTAAAAATGTATTTAAAATTTTTTGAATAGGCTATTTTATTCTCTACAACAAAGGTTGGCGGCATTTTTTCGAAATTTAGCTTGGTTTTCGAGTTACATATATGCAAAAAACAAAAAAGGTTGCATTTAGCCCCTTCATCAAAATTGCACCCTCTCATTTAATAGCACTCCGCGGTTTTCTCATCTTCAATAACCATCATTGAATGATTTTTACAATAAAGATACCTGTTTTGACTTGAATTTGACATCAAGTTACGAGCGCTGGCGCTGGAATGCAAAAATCTCGAATGCCATAAAATCTAGAATACTAACATTCCGAACAGCAAACATAACGGTATGGCATGCTACAATTTTTTTTTAAAGATACTTAAAAAATATTATTTCTCCCAAAAACGGCTTCTACGATTTTGAATAAAAAAAATACAATTAATCACCGGAGGCTATTTTTTTTTTTGATTTTCTCTAAAAACGGTTATATGGTTGTTTTTTTTTTTTGTTAATACTAAACGGAGAAGTTTCTGGAAAGTACAAAAGTACTTTTATCAACATTTAAAAAAAACAATTTTCGAAAACGATTTCGTAGTTTTTTTTTTAACTTGACATTTTTATCAACAATTTACGGAATTCTAAAGAAATCATAACAAAAATAACGGTATCTAAAAATAACGGTTGGAAAACAGTTAGCATTTTCATACAGCACTATGTGTGTTATTGTATACAAATTAATATTCCAATCTACCTATATTAACGACAAAAATATTTGTCTTATTTTGCATTTATGTATATAAACTGTCTCCATTTCATAGAATTATTTTTAAATTTTTGAACTCATTATTGAACTAGCTGACCCGACGAACTTCGTTCCGCCTAAATTCATTTATGTAAAGAAAATAATAATTCCGAACATGATACACAACGATGTTTCATGTAATTCGGTCAATTAAAATTCTTTATTCTAAAGTTTTATTAACTACCATAAAAAAAAAAAAAACAAAATTAACAATGTCGATGTGTTTTAATAAACCAAAATGATTGGTGTGTCGGCCAACCTTCCGCTTCTTAACTGAAGAGCTTCATGGTAAACACCATTTTTCGTTTCATTTTCAGGCGTGTACACGTGCAAAGCGGTAGGTTTGCCGATACATGAGCACACCACATAAAATTGAACATGTAAGAAACATGGGAATTCAAGATTCATGCCACAAAAATCCAGCGATTGTCCTTGCGAATTAGGGCCAGTTACACCGATCAGTAAGAAACATCAGTACAAATTTTCTTTTGAATAATTTCATGTGTTTTAAAAAGATTTGACACATAAAAATGATACTAATCGATGGCAAATCGATTAAAATCGATTAAAATATTTTTTTCTGACAAAAAATAATCCCAAGGAAAAATAATTTTTGTTAAGAAAACATTTATTTATTTTACTGATGAAAATTCGTTTTACTGAACAGCTGATTGCCAATTCACAAAAAATGGAACATTTCGTTTCAGTTTTCTGTTTTCTATTTTTTTACTCTTCCACTCCATCAGTAAAAAAAATTACTGAAGCAATTTATATCATTAAAAATAATAAAAGGTTGTTGCTGGAGGTTTGACATTTAATTACTTATAGATTTTTAATGATTGTTATAACCGGTTGTACTTAAAAAATTCCAGTTTCCACCTGGTTCAACTTTTACTGATGGTTTTTACTGGTCACTATAACTGGCTCCTTAAATACGACCGCCAAATCGTTCGGAATAAACGGAATCCGTGTAATGAAAACAATCAAACGCGTTCCGTTACAAAGTTTTGGTGCATTGAGGTTGCGCAGCAAAATTATAACTGAGCCGACTTTCAATTTTAAATTGTGTGCTGAAAAGTCCATAACATCCAAAGAATTCAAAAATTCCGTGGGATAGTTGGTGGCTTAGTTTTCATCCATGACGGAGTCCACGGAATATATGCAACTCACCGGCGATTTGATTTTGAATGTCGAAATTCAAATGAACGACATTCTTGTTTTTCGCAACCAAAATTTGCTCGTGAACTCAGCCAATCATGGTTAACATAATTTTGAATGAAATTCGGAAAAACTTTCGCGATGAGCTCTTCCGGCGTTGTTGTAAAGTGGCAAAAATTCGGTGGAAATTCAATAACGTCGGTGACTAAGTCCACTCACGCCATTGCCCATCGCCAATAAATTGCCTGGATAAATCTGCGGCGAACTGGTCATTTCGTATAAAGCGACTCGCATGTTTGTTTTCAGTTGCAACTTCTCCACGTATTGCAATAAAGCCGATCAGGCCCTTCTTCCTGGGGCCAATACGAATTTAGCAAGCCCTAAATCGTGAAAATCAAAGTAACCGTTCTCGAGTTATGCACTAAAAACCGGATGTTCCAGGATTTTCTTCCAGTTTCCTTTGCCCTTCTTTGAACTAATACGAATTTATCAAGCCCTAAATCGTAAAAATCGAAGTAACCGTTCTCGAGTTATGCCCTTAAAACTGTATGTTCCCTGATTTCCAATTTTCCTGGAACTTTTTCAGGATTTTCCTACAGTGTCCTAAGTCCTTCCTTGGCCCAATACGAATTCATCAAGCCCAAAGTCGTGAAAATCGAACGATCCGTTCTCGAGTTATGCGCGCACACACCGTCGACATTTCTCTTTTATATATAGATATACGGATTTAAATGATATTTCATTATCAAAATTATTTTCAAAAAAAATTGTTCTTGATTAAAAAAAAACAACAAAAACCTTTCACAAACATATCTATGCAATTTCCAAGAACTTAAATTCCCCATCACCATTTTTTCGGAAGACAATTCAACCATCACAGGCTAAAAGCTTAAAGTCCTCGCTATAGTTAAGTCCTCGGTTTGATCTGCAAAATTTTACATAAACTTTAAATTAAAAGCTGTATGTTATGTCAAGTTTTGTACCACCTGTTTATGGGTCATTAAAATGAATGTCTACACAAAAAGCTTAAGATTTCAGTTTGATTAAAAATAATTTCTACAATTTTTTCAGAACTTTTCTATTTTTGTTCTCCATAATTCTTGAGCAATTTGCATAATTTTCTACTTTCATAATAATTTATTCTTTGCCCTTGGTGCATCCATTTACAGCAATATATGTCCCGCCCTGTGCATTTAGCTATGTATATTTATTTTTCCTTAACATTTCTATATTAATATGTAGTGCATCAGAAATGACTCATTTCCTGTCTATTTGCAATATGACACACAATTGCTTTTTTGCTGCGCTGCGCTATGGTCCCGCATGCAATTTAAAACCAGTCACCATTCCTATTCAAATCCGTATGACCATTCTCGTCGGTGAAGTTTCTTGTTACGCGACAATGACGCCAATGAAGACAACGACGATCTTGCAAGGTCGCAATTGTTAGACGAACAACTCGTACTTGTCTTACATGCACATAAGTCCCAATCATCGCACTCATAAACCTATAAATCTCGTTTTTGATGCAAATATCTACATATATCTGCATACAATTTTATATTGCTAGACAAGACAACAAGATATTATTAGTACCTATACCTACTCGTATGTAGTATGTATGTGAAAGGCATGTCGAATTCATATAAAATATAGTCGAGTGTAATTCATGTCATTAAGCCAGCTTCTTGACATTCGCACAGACAGATTCAAGAGGGTGAATAAAATGAACGAACGGTGCCAATGACAGGATATCTATCTCCAACTCCACCCACATGAGTATGCCTTCTATATATATTTATCAAAAGAGGGTATAGTGGTGGTGAACTAAAAAAGAACAAAACGTAGGTCGGGCATTATTTAATGACGTTTGACAGGGGGAGTGGGGGAGGGGTGTATGCGAATATACGATACACGATGTTGTGTATCTCTTGGGCAACCATCATCTATCCCCACTTGATGAATGTAATGAAACGGAATTGATTGTGAAATTGCTTTCTTAATGGTGTGATAATTTAGTCGATTGCTTGGTCGCAAAGTATAATAATTGCTTCGTTAAGGGTAGAGAATGTAGACTGGTTTCGTATACACCGTTTAATATAATACCTATATAAAATAAAATACCTTTTATGTAACATTTGTCGAAATTCTGATTCCAAAATTAATTAATTTGGAAACACAATCACAGCTGAGAAATATAAATATGTATTTCAGTAAAAATTTAAGAGCTTGAGTGCCAAATGTTGTCAGGATTAACTACGCATTGTTGTAATTCAATAACATTTAAATAGCCCATTACATTTGTAATATGTAATTTAAACTTATCAAATAACCCATTAGATATTAAGAATTTAACCGTAACAAGAGTTTACCAAGAATCAAAAGAGTCCCCAAAAATATTATGGAAATATGTGAAGAATTTGCAATTAAAAACAAACTTGCGAAGCGCTTTACGAAATGACCAGTTCGCTGCAGAGTTCTCCAGGCAATTATTGCCTATGGGCAATGGCGTGATACCAGTGGACTTAGTCACCGGCCTGATTGAATTTCCACCGAATTTTAACAATGCCGGCCGGAAGAGCTCATCACGAATAAAAAAATAAAAATAAATCGGGTGGCACAACGGCTCATGAAGAACCAGGGCCTAGTGACTAACAACTCGCAACCATTCCTGTGTGCGCCTTTCGACAGGAATGGAAGGGACCTACAATTTTATGCCGAATCCATACGGCTAGACGAGAAGCACTTATTTGTGACAAGTGATACTCTTGGAGGATTTGTCAATTCCTCGCAAGAGGCAGTAGCCCTGAAAAAAAACTTTTTAGTTTTTAGGTGGACGATGCTGGGAAGCGATCCCAGACCTTCAGCGTGACAGTCAAACGCACTAACCATTACGCTACGGCTCATCACGAATGTTTTCCCAAATATCGCTCAAAATAATGCTAACACTGATTGGCTGAGTTTACGAGTTATTTTGGCTGCGAAAAACAGGGATGTCAATCATTTGAATTTCGTCATTCAAAATCAAATCGCAGGTGAGTTACATTTATTCAAATTCGTGGACTCCGTGGTGGTGGATGAAAGTCAACAACTATCCCACGGAATTTTTGAATTCTTTGGATCATACGTTGCAGGGACAGTCGCTGGATGTTTGTGGCATCAATCTTGAATTCCAATGTTTC
The DNA here is from genome assembly GCA_949320155.1 of Melangyna quadrimaculata. Lineage (NCBI taxonomy): Eukaryota > Metazoa > Arthropoda > Insecta > Diptera > Syrphidae > Melangyna > Melangyna quadrimaculata. Next base: position 153,017,027 of record OX439484.1, read on the forward strand.
TCACATGGTCAATTGTATGTGGCGTGCTCACGTAAAAGCAAACCTTCCCCTTTCTACGTGTACGCGCCTGAAAATAAAACGAAAAATGTTGTGTACCATACGGTCTTCAGTAAAAATGCGGAAGTTTGGCCGCGCCAATCATTTTGGTTTCATTGAAACACATCGACATTGTTAATTTAGTTATTTTTATTGTAGTTTATACAACTTAAGAATAAAGAATTTTTATTGACCGTATTAAATGAAACAGCATTGTGCGTGCTAGGAATTATTATTTTCTTTCCATAAATGAATGTAGGCGGAACGAAGTTAGCCGGGTCAGCTAGTTAATTATTATAATAGGCTATAGGATAATACAAGAAATTATGAAAACTATTTCATTTATTACGGTAAGTCATGGAGAAATGATATTTTTTGCAGTCGACAGATTTTATTAAATACATGAAAGTTATACATGACAAAAAAAAATTGTCAAACATTTACACCTCGAGATATGAACGTTTGAAAGTAAAAAATGGCGAAAAAGATGTTTGAGAAAAAATTTAATACAAAGCAGTGTGATGTCCCATTGAAATACAAGGTTTTTTTTTAATATTTTGCGCCCGCTAAAGGTGTTGCGACTACCCTTAAAATGATGTACACAGCACGAGCGATAAGGTAGGTTGGAGGAGATTTGAAGGGAGATACCGATGCACATTGGTTTTGAAGGATTGTAGATCACAATGGGAGGGGAAAATTGAGATGGGTAGAACATTCCACATTCGTGTAGTGCGACTATGCTGTTGTTGTAATAAAAGGTGATTGAAAACAAATTGATGGGTAGCTGCCAAATTTTTGATTTAAGTTTTGATTTGGCTAAGCTCATCTGTCATATAGAACAATTTTTTTTTCAAAAACCACACTAACGATTTTGACTAAGCTTCGTTCATGTTTCACAGTGGAAATTTAAACTCCACAAAAAAAAAAAACTTTATAGAATCAACAACACAAAATATTTGCTGCTGTTTTGCGTGTTTTTTGCTTCAGAAAGAGAAAGAATAGACAAACGTACAGTTGTCTACGTTTTTTGTTTGATAAAATCTAGTTAAGCGAAATTCAACTGAACTGAAGTTCAGATTTTACTGTCAAACCCAAAGAGTTAAACCAAATATTTAAACTTAGTTTAAGGTTCAGATGAACTTCATTTTATTTAAACTTCCACTGTGAATCTGGGGGTTTAACAGTTCGAAAAAAAAATAACTGTATACAAGTAGACTTTAGCCACAAAATTTAAAAAACGGCTATAAATTTGTGGTTTTTTAAATAATTGATTGAAAGACTGAAATTTTAGCTACATTCTGGTTTTAAGCTTCGAAGGCAAGTTTGTGCGACCCTGTCGCTCCTTTTTTACTTGCGATATACGTTGTATAGGGCAAGTTTTGGATTCGTGCAAAAACAAAATCGAGATGATAATTTTCCCTTACATTACGATGATAGAGAACGCGAAAAAAGTGGGTCTCGCAATTCTGTCTGTCTCTCCGTCTGTCTGTCTGTCCGCCGATCTGTCCGTTGATCTGTCCGTCTGTCTGTCTGTACCTCGACCTGCAGCCTTAACGGCTCAAGCGATTTTCTTCAAACTTTGGACTTGAGGTTCTTAGGGCATTCCCTAGAGGGGAAATTGAATTTTTTTTCTCAACAAATAACGGTACCTGCCATACAACCAATATACAAAACTGATTTATTTCAAAAATGGCTTTAACGATTTTGGTAAAAAAAATTACAAGCTTCTATAATTACTACAGTAAATATTTTGGTTAAAAAAAAATATATAACGGGTAATAACGGTGCCTGTCATAGAACCGATTTTTTGGTTTTCAAATTTCTCGTTAACAGCTGCACGTATTTCAACCAAAGAGGTCCTTTACAATTCTAACAATTTTGCATATAAAATTTAAAAAAAAAAAATTATTTTTGGATTTTTAAAAAAATATTGAATTTTTTTTTTTTTGAAAATTCAATATCTTGAAAATGTGTCAGTGATTTTTTTTTTAATTTTGTGAAAAATTGAATTTTATTAAATACTAAAAGTTGGCATACCAAAATTAATATTTTAAGATTTTCAAGAATTTTTATATACATATACAAAATTATTAAAAAAAAAAAAACGCTCTAACGATTTTTGAATTTTTTTTTTTCATTAATTCATATTTATGAAATCAATCAGATAGCATACTTTTTTATTAGCTCTATCTGTTTTAGCTTTTAAAAAAAATATATTAATTTATAGTAATAATTTATTTTAAAATTGTTTTTAAAACTTTTTTTAATGATATCATAATGTTACAGAACCACTTTGCACATTGTCAATTTTAAGCTACGCTTTAGTTGTTAGCTACGAGAGCAAGTTTTTGCGATCCAGTCTTGCCCATTTTAATTATCTGCTTTGTAATGATTTATAGGGAGACATCTTTTTTGTCTTTTAATTTATTGATGTATTTTTCGTAGAACATTTTAGAGGCAGTAGTGGTCTTGGCTCCAGGGTAGACTGCTGCTCATAGTCTTTTCGAAATACAAAAATCAATGGTGTACTTATATATTACTTCTAGAGAAACATCTCATATTTTATTAAAAATTCAAAATCAAAATTATATCTTCAAAATTTTGTGTCTTAGTATACCTATCTATTATATGCGTATACCCACGATTATATAAACATAAACACATAAACCATATCAAGCCCATAATTCGATGTGAGAGGTCAATATGTTGTAAGAGTGATTTCAGATTGGGAGATGTTCTGAGCTGGAACTATTATGTACATGAAAAATTCTGAAAAATGTTATTTGAAGTGTGGTATTAGGATGCGAAACACAAATGCCTTTGAACAATGATAATTTTATAGCTGTACAAGACGACAGAAAACACTATATGATTGTGAATAGTTGAGTGCGAGTTGGTTTTTATTTAAGATTAATGTAGTAAAAGTGCATCTTTTACGTCTTGATAACAGTTAAATGCTTAAACATACATACATATCTCGTAAACTTTCTTCTTTTGATCAGATCATTCATATTAAGGTGTTAAAACTGAGAAGATAAACTACATTTTGGTACATATGGGCAGGGCCAAGGAGACCAACAGCCGCATTCGTACACAAATTTTGCTCATAACTTGAAAAATTCTACTAATCCAAGCCTACTGTGCATAGGGCTGGGTCAGGTCCACATTTTCTTACAAACAATTTTTTTCATATCTGCTACAGTCTTCGAACTACGACCTTCCAAAGGTGTCTTATTACGTAACATTTACTTCCAAATTTTGTAACGTTATGAGACACCTTTGAAAGGCAGTAGTTCGAAAACTGTAGTATATATACAAAAAATTGTTTTAAGGAAAATGTGGGCCTAACGCAGCACTATCATACGCACAGAATAAATGTTATGCTTTGGCTGGAAGTTTTTCAAGTTATAAGCAAAATTTCTTTACGAATGCGGCTATTGGTATCCTTGGCCCTGACCATATGCAAATTTTTGAAGAGTGGTATAAAATTTGCCTACTTTTTGGTGGTGTGTAGATTACGGCAGAAGGTAAAGTTAATTTGATCTTCGATATTCTATATGTACCGAAATGTTCACACCATTCTTGTAGATGACTAACCTTGTATATTCCTCAAACTATTCCTGATGAAAAAGAATAGTTTCTCAAACTGATTAATTGTATGACAATAACGGCTTAAGAGGGACTCTCGTCATAGCAAGAAAAACTTCATAAATCATATATAATACATTAACGGAGTAAAAATGTAATAAAAGTGGTGTAAATTGAATTAATGTCATTAAAAATATTTTTAATGAGTCTCATTCATAAAATGTGTAGTGTGTGTGCCTTGAATCTAACAAGAACTCCAAATAATTATTTACTTAATTGCTACTGTAGTAAAATTGCTTACACAGTTCTTAAGTAGGTACATTATGTTATGTATTGTTGTATAAACATTTAAAACATTCGTAAATTAGATAAATTATCAAAACAGCAATTAGCAGCTTTAGTTAATTAAACTAAGAAGATAGACGTTTATAAGAGAAATTCAATATACGAATTGAATTAGGCTGCGCACATCAGCGTGACGATATGTGATAACTCATGAGTCCACGTTTCTATATGTGATTATTCATTGTGTCATTTTTTCATTGTGTCATTATGTCATTAGAATATGTAAAACATTTGATAATTTTTTGTTTGTCTATTTAATTAAGGTCATACATATATGTAGGTACATAGGTACTTGAAGTTATAAATACTAGTTTGATTAGAGAGAGTATTTGAGGTTTAAAATACTCTCATTAATACCCCAGTGAAAATATATAGACCTTTCCCTGAAATAAAAATTCCGATAACGCTTAAAATTGGTGGGGACCTTCCACTGACTATAAGGAAGCAATGGCGAAAAGTCCCCGTCGATCCGACAGGAGCACAACTTTTTACGCATTGTCAAGTGTCGAAAAAATCATTTTTTAGAAAATAACTTTTTATCGATAAATGTTATTGAAAAGTATTTTGAGTAGAGTTTGTTGATCACAAAATTCTCTACAAAAAAGATTAAGGGCCCTATTATGACTCGCGAGTCGCACGTTCGACTCAAGTCGAACGTTTTTAAAATCACATATGTTGTGGTTTTAAGAATAGCAAACTGCGACGTTCGTATAGAGCAACATCTCATTTCAACACATTTTTGACTTTTTAGCCGAATACAGTTAGGTGAGCCATAAATGGTAGTGCCAAAAGCCAGATTCGCCTAATATTTCTTGCGACTCGCGATTCATAATAGGTGCCTAACACTCTTTTTTCCTGTGGCCATTGATTAAGAAAGTACAGCTATTAAAAAAAAAGACATAAAATGACGCACATATTGTTTTTATTAAGTTTAACTGTTAAACCGTCAATGCTATCAAAAAAATCTTATTACGTTTTGTAAACCACCAAATGTTCTATAAAAAGGATTAAGACACTTTTTTCCTGCGACAGTTATACTAAAAAAAAAAAACAATACTTTCGTCATTTCATGTTTTTAATAGCTATACTTTCTTAGTCATTAGTCGTAGGAAAAACGTTTATGAATCGTTTTTGTAAGAAATTTTGTGATCTACAGATCGACGTCTTGTCGACAATCACTTTTTTGGACTTCTCCATCATCGTAATGTTAGTTTTGATGAAAACCTAGATTTTTTTTTGAAACGAAAGCAATACTTGCCCTATACTTAAAGTATGTAAAAATGGTTCCTAGATAATTTAAAAAAAATTGAAGAACAAATATTTATTGTTAATTTTGTTGTTTTTTTTTTTTTAAGTTATATCTTTGTGATAAGTTGTTTTATTGAGAGGAATCAAAAAGAATCCAAAGCCTGATTTATTTTTATTTTAAAATTTGGCAATAGAATTTTTTTTTCCAAATAGGAGCTTTTATTGCACAACTATGAGCAATAAAACAATCTAAACATTTTCTTATTATTGTTATTATTGTACTATTCGTACTAGATGTCAGCTTATTAGGCTTGACCATTCTTTATTCCGTCAATTTCATTGAAGTTTTGAACAACAACAACAACTTTAAGGCGCTACCACCAATTGTTTGGCTGGAGATATAGCTATTTCGTGCTTTGCCACTTTTGCACTCATCAGTCTCTTTTTTGTGGTGCTGAGCTTTAATCCAATTTTATTTGAAAAACTTTTTATACACACCATAGGATTCCAACCCACGCATATCAGATTTGCTCAGTCTTAGCAGTCGTGTGCACTACGCACTCCACCGCTTTAGACCACTGACGTCACAGGTCGAGATGTGTTATTTGGTTATCAAATGCATTTGGAGCATCAGCATTTTTATAAGCGCCTTTAAGTATGCTGTCTTGTTCCGCCTTCACTTTCCATTCGTTCTGTTTTGGTGCTGCAATCCATTTCATAAAATTGTTTCAATTAAAATCACGCATATTTTTTTTTATTATAGTCACATAGTTACATATACATATAAACTCCCAGACAATTATAAGACTTTACTATTTTATAGAAGTTGCAAAAGGATAAATAATGCTGAACAATGTCATCATCTAGAGCTTGGAAAAATAAATTCTTCTGTGTAAATTTTTTTTTATGTAGCATTCGTTGATCCGAAGATAAAAGGGCTTAAATTTTATTTGTTTTTTTTTTGTATGTTTCATTGTTAAAACGCTTAATAAAATAATAACAAAAAAAACTAAGGAACATCGCCTCTAGAAAAAGCTCTGTGCTACACAGTGCCATTTTTGTTTTCTTTTTTTTATCGTGAGTTTGGTCTATATGCACGTCTAAAAAAATTAAAAAAGTTAATTTTAAAATGTTAAAAAAACTAATTAAAAAAAAAATATAACGGGATGCAAATTTGAAAAAGTACCGGACATCGCCCCTGGAAAATTATTTGCACAACATTTTGGTATTTGAAATTTTCCAATATAATTGATACTTTTCGAGATCTGCAACTTTAAAAGAAAAAAAAAATGCAGTGATCTTCAGTTTCATAATTTTGGTAGATTTTTCCAAACAAAGTTTCAACGGAATTTATTGTCAATAATTGTCCATAACAAGAGTACCTTGGGTGGACCGCTTCGCGGGTTCAAGGATTTTAACTCCCTTTTTGTGTCCTTTGTCCCGCTCACGCGACACCGTCGCTCTGCTTAGGGTATGCTCTGTCGCCAGGCAGGCGCCTATGTCAACAGTTTTCTTGGACAACAAGACTTTGTCTGAATTACTTATTATATCAACGATATTTTACCTAGAGCGTAAACGGGTGGATCGATTTGCTTGGAATTTGATTGAAATTCTTTTTTTTTTTGTGATTCCTCAGAGGAGAAATTCTAATTTATATTCATGCCTATCTAGAACCAGTAAATGCCAAAAGACGTAGTCGAATAAGTGTTCTTTTGTTTCAAAAGTGTTGAAAATAGCTTTAACGACGCTAATTCAATTGCACTTTGGGCATGTAAAAATCAAAATAATTGTTAGAAGAAAAGAAGACTGGATTTTAGATTTTTGCCAAAAAATGCACTTGATTTTCTTGACCCTGAACTTTGCAGAATGAGACTATCAAATTTTCGACCCTCACGAGCGCTGAAAATCACTTTTGATTTTTCTTTGTTTGAAAATTTGAACAGCAATCAATTGGCATATTAAAATAATCTGGGTAAGTAATTTTTTTTTAATTTTATATTTACAAAAAAAAAAAAAAAACAAAAAAAAAAAAAAAAAAAAACTGCGGCTATGAAAAAGCTTCTCAAATTTTTGAACTGTAACGAGCTTTGTAATTTTTTTTTTTTTTTTGATTTTGAAAATTTGGAAGCGCATTCGATGCCTTCAATATTTAATTTATTTCTTAAATCTGGAAATTATTGATTAACTTTCCAGAATCAAATTAATTTTTCGCTCAATCATATTCTTAGAGTGCGAATTTGTTTAACATTTTGTATTAGTTTTAACACGATACTGCGAGATATAATTTTTTTGTTTCCTTTATCTTAAAGAATTCACAATTTTTAATCAAGTTAAAAGCCTCATTAGGTTGCCAAACATTTTTTTATGATTTCTACGGTGAAAGTGCCAGTCCAAGCACTTTAAAACATACAAATTTGCAATATGCACTTATTACTTTTTTCATGAAAACACTTTTATTACGGTAAATAATTAAACCTAAGAATTTACATACCGAGATTTAAGATGACCATTAAATTTTTCAAAATCCAAAAATTACTACGGCGCGGGCCGGCGGCGCGGCGCTGCCGACAGTCCAAAACTGTTAAAAGTTTTTTTCTGCTTAGGCAATTTTTACCTTTTTAGTATCATACATTTTTTGGAACGGTAAATAAAAATGGTATGATCCGTCATTATAGTGTTCCTACTGTTTTTGGCTTTTTTCAAGCCTTCCATTATAATGTTTATTCTGCAATCAGGGTTGCGAGATTTTGAATTAAAAAAAGACTAAGTCATAAGCTAGTAGTTCAATTATGAATTGAAAAATATTGAATTCACAAGCTCTTTCTGATTTGTGAATTGAAAAATATTTAATTCACTAGCTCTTTCTGATACGGTTCTTAAAATCAACCGCGTGTGCCAAATAAATGGCCTTATGAGTAATTTATTTCTGAATTTGTCAAATAAAAACACAGTTTTTCGAAATATAATTTAAATACAACAATATATAGGTACTATTAGAAACCAGGGTTGCAAAAGCTTAATATCTTTTTTAGCTTAAGCCCTCGTTTAATTCGTGATTCAGTAGTTGATTTGTGAATTAAAAAATATTTGATTCACAAATCAAAAACAGCTTGTGAATTAAATATTTTTCAATTCACAAATCAGAAAGAGCTTGTGAATTGTGAATTAAAACAAGGGCTTAAGCTAAAAAAAGGCTTAATCTTTTGCAATCCTGTCTGCAATGCATAGCCGCTAAACTAAAAGATCAAGTTCATTCATTTTATATCACACCTTAAGGTGTGAAAAAAATCTTGAGAGTATAAGCTTAGTCGAGATAAGAAAAAAATCATATGAGAATAGACCTCTTCTCATATGATTTTTTTCCCCTTCGTTTAAGGCAATTTAAATAAGAATTGACTTAAAAACAAATTATTAAATAAACAACGAGAAGACTAACAATGCCCTGATATACCTTTTTCTAAAGCCAGAAATCCCTTCTTTTATTTCATATTTAAATAAATTTGTTTTAACAAACAGTTTTTGAAAAAATAATTTTTAAACTCAAAATTAAAAAAAAAAATTAAAAAAAAAATTGTTCAAACTATTTTTTATTAAAATTTTACGTTATTAAGTACTATTTTTGTTTTCAAAATTCAAAAGATGGTTCTAGAACTTTTACTTTGCAAGACATTAAAAAATAAAGAAACAAACTTCTTATTAAATACGAGACAAAACGAGGTTGATGATTTTAAACAAAACAGGCTGAAACGGTAATTAAGCTGGACTCTTCTTAGTTTTATGAGAAATTGGGTTCATTTATTTTTCAATATCTTGAAAAGTAAAAATCCTATAGAACCATCCGGTTTTCAGTATTTGACTAATTTATTAATTTTCCCAAATCTCTTCATTAAAACAAATGTATGTAAAAATAAAACAAAATAAAATTAAATAAAATAAAATAAAACAATATAAATTAGAATAAAATAAAATAAAATAAAATAAAATAAAATAAAATAAAATAAAATAAAATAAAATATAATAAAATAAAATAAAATAAAATAAAAGGAGCGATTTCTGGCTTTGCAGAAAGGTAGGTACATCAGGGCATTGTTGTTTTTAATAATTTGTTTTCTGTTTTAAGTAATTTTTTTTAGAAAATTTCCCTTCCCGTCTAAACCAAGGGGAATAGACCTTCCCCCTCTTATACGATTTTTTTCTTTTCTCGACTTAACTTACACACTCAAGCTGTTTGTCACATCGTATAGGTGAACCACCCTGTATTTACTTGCAATGAACCTTAAGTTAAGAACTGACTCGGTGAATAAACCTTTCCATCACAGATCAACAACACTTAAATAAATAAATCTTCTTACCTATACAAAATTTAAACACGAATTATTGAACAATAAACAAATATAAGTCGAAATTTTTTTTTATCAAAAACAACACCAAACAGGTATTATCGAATTTTGCTCTTATATTCAAATCACACCTGCAAATTTTTTTTAAAAATCTCTAACCAACCAAAACAATGAAAATAACTGCCTACCTACCCAAAAAGAATATCAAATAAAAATATCTCGCTGCTCGAAAAATGAAATCTTTCAATAAGTTCACAAGCAACAAAAAATAAAAATATTTTTTATAGCATACGACCATTCGTCTCGACGAACGAACGCGACGGAGTGCCCGCCGACCGCGCAGCACCGGCAACAAGAAACACCTTGCGTGTTTCAGGTTTTATTATTTTTTTTTTGCTTTGCACTTATACTTTTAGACATCTGTTTGGCAATGTTGTAATCCTGCGAATAACCCCCATTCACCTTGACTTTCAATGACTTTCTGTTTCTCATTTCATCAGATTTCAATGCCAAAGCACGTTTGGGTTACTCGCTGTTTAAGAAAATCCCTCTAAACACAAAATCGACTAGAAAATCGAAAAACTTTGTACTTAATATACCTACTAAGCCCCCATGGGCCCCGAGTGGCGATGTTTGCACGCTTTAATTGGCAGCCATTGTGGCAGTGGCACATAACTTGAATACAACAACAACACAAAAAAAAAAACTTTTCTTACAAAAGATAATACGAATTTGTATAATGGAGGTCAATGTTGGGTCTCCCCGCTTCCGATCCCGATGTTCGCCTTTCGTCGAATACTAATTGATTTGTGAATAATAAAATCACACAAATACATTTAACTTTTCTTCATTTATATTCCTTTGGGTCCTTTTTTGTTGTTGTAAATGTTACTGTTTAGAGATTCTACAAAATTCCAAGATTATCCATGAAAATATTTTTACTAAATCCCGCCAAATGAGGCGAATTAGGTATAAAAGCAAAACAAAAAGTCCTTAATACACACAAAAATTGTTCTCAAGTTGTGTGTGGTATACTGTGGTGGTGGTGTAAGGAATATTCATATAAAAAGGGATTTTTATGGATTTATTTTTTGTGATTTATTTGTTTTTGTATTCTTTTTTTTGTTGTTAGGATTCCATGAAAACGAAAATCTAAACAACAATACGTGGGTCATTTCCCTAATGAGAGGCAAAAATGTTTATTTCTATACAATATATATAAAAACATAAAAAGAAACAAAACAAAATATAAGAAACAAAAAATCCCTACGCACATGTTCATGGTGATGAATCGAATCGATTTGGTAGTCGGGGCACGTTTCTTTCAATGTTGATTTGATTTGGTATTCAAATGTGTTTGCGCCGAGTGTGTTTTGTTGTTTTTTTCTTTTTTTTTTTAAGTTTCAGTGTAAATAATATGTATATCTATTGCCAGCTTGTTATTTTATCGTTAAAATGTTAAGAACAAGAGACTTAGTGTCAACGACGATTTTATATTTGTGAAGGGTATTTTCTTTAATTTTAATCAAAAGCCTGCATATCGTAAGTAGAAAACAAACAACAAGGAATCGCTCGTTAGGTTTTGGTTTGAAATTGACAATGTGATTTAATGGAGCAATTATTTTTATGTACCTTCATAATATTAATTTTAGAAACCAAAAAAACACTACCCAAAGTAACCATAAAAACCATAAATTAATAATCGAAATGTTCCATTATGAAATGAGTCACAAAACGTTCTGTTAATATCTAATTATAATGTTGTTGTTGTTTAACCTCTTATCACACACAAGACACAAGAGTCCAACGACGAATGTAGGTAGGTAGAAATAGAAAATTCCAATGCATTTTAAATTGAAAATGATTTTTGTATTCAATCATTCACTTTGCATTTATTCAGTTCACACTTAGTTATTACGAATACATTTATAAGGCACAGTAAGAGACACACCATAATTAAATCAAGATGATATCTCTTTAAATTTTCTCCTGATGGGACCTTTTGTACTTCGGTGCATTGAGTGTCCCAAACTAAGGTTTATTCATTATTGTTCGTTATTTTTGAGTGTCAGTAACCAAAGTATTGATCTTTTTATTTAAAAGTCGAATATTTTCTTATACTTTTCATGTGTATTGTAATTGAATACGTGACGTGTTACGTGTACAGTAAGTAGATTCAAAATGTACAAATAATTGGTGGCATAAGCATTTTGTCACACGGTTGCCACCATGATTGCAAAAGTCGAAACAATTGAACTTTTTTCGTTACACTCGACATTGCTAAATTACACAAATACACTTTTATAAAATTCAGTACACTTTTGCCTTGCCACTTACATAATAGCCGTTTTTTTTTTTTCAATTTCAGATAAAATTTGAAGAAAAAAAAAAACATATGAACAAATGAATCTACATGTAAAATGCAAAAACAACTGAAGTCCATATGAACTTTAGGCTTGTGGGGAGTACGCAAGAAAAAATATAGCTTTTTAATATTATGGCCTTGTGCTAATTTGATTTAAATAACGAACAAATTTTCACCTCGTTAGTGCCAAAATTATCATCGGATAACATTTAACACGATTTGCAATTCACAAAGGAGCTAGAAATATAACTTTATTAAACCTTTTTAATAATTTATACTTCATTTATATCAATCATTAAAGGGTGAAAAGAAGAACAGAAGATAAATTGTTAAAAAACTTAACTATACTTTTACATAGTAGATTAAACCACAAAGAAGGTATTTACATAACTTAAAATAAAAAATATATTTGTTTTTTTAATTCAGACTTTCGGATCTAACACATTTTTTCAAACATGTGATGTAATCTCGCGATTTTGCTAATAAAATGGAACTTCCTGTGGGAGGTTTTATTTTTCTCCATTTCGAAGACGACCATGAAGGCACTAAGGAAATATTTGTTTTCTTCTATAAATATGCTAAATGGAGATTTTATTTTTCGTCTGTTTTCAAAATTGACACTTCTGTAAAGTTAAAAAAAACAATAAAGCTTTCAATGCGCTAGAATAAGCACAATTATAACGAATTTTTGCAAACATTTTGGGAATTTTCAAGGGGAGTACAATCACATTGAGGGGAGTACGGGACTACAGTGAATGGTTGGGGAGTACGAATACTCCCTTAGTAGTCACTTCGGCAGCCCTGGTCCAGATAATTATCGGTTCTTGACATAAGTTCAGATAGATAAAGAAGTGTCAGCTCAAATTACTATTTTGTTATCGATAGTCAAAATATCTGAGCCAACGATTGAAAATATTTTTTATAAACAAAAAAAATGGACTACCATTGTTTTGAAAATTAATTTTTTTCTGATTTGTGATTTAAAATTGCGTTTTTTTCACATTTTTTTGTTTCATTAACGATCGGAATAATTTTCTATACGAGATTTCTTTTTATTTGAATGTAATTTTTTTTTTAATTTGCATGTTTGTCCAAAAGCTGAAAGGTTAGTGATGGCGATTTCTGAGTTTCGTGGTAGTGCTGGTCAGCTTTGCTTCGATGACTTTTTGCTAAGTTCGGATGTCGTTTTTTTCGACAATTTTGTCTGAACCTGCAAAAAAAAGATAATTACTTCAACAATATAGCTACATTCGATTTTATTCAATTTCAAAAGTACACTTATTGTGTTGATTCAATACAATGCAGCTTAAATTTTTTTAACGTATTACTCTTTAAGCTTTACCTACCTAATTAATTTGTATAACAAATTTTCACTACACCTACCTTCTTTAAAAAGTTTATTTAATGAAAATTTTTCTTACAAAAAATGATTTACCTTCCGTTTAGGGTTAAAAGCAGCTAGTTTCTTTTTTACACGAAAAACTAGCATTATAGTTGAATTTTTCAAGGGGTCGAATTAGAGATTGCAATCCCGGGATTTCGGGATTCAAAAATTTGAATCCTGGGATTCCGGGATAATTCCGGGATTTGCAAAATATTTAAAAAAAAGTAATTCAGAATATATTTTCGTTAAAATTGTTTTGTTTTTTTTTTTTTCGAATTAAAAATACGTCTCTTAGTATGCAGAGAGGTAAAACTAATTCGGTCTTAGGGCTGTCCACGAGACGAGACTCTGCGTGACTTTTGTAAGTCTCGTCTCGGTCTTGTTAAAATCGAAAATTTTCAGTCTCGGTCTCGTATAATTAAGTCTCGTCTCGTCTCCGAAAAAAAAGATTTCCGCCAACTTGTTGATTATTGGAACGAAATATTTTCGATTTTAGTTTGAATACGTGTAGAAGAAAATAAATATTTAACTGAAATTGGATTTTTTAATTTATAAGACTCTTTGTAAATTTCGGTCCAAATATACAGCCTCGTCTCGGTATCGTCTTGGTTGCTTAAAAGCCAGTCTCGTCTCGGTCTCGTCATGCGAGACGGAGATCGAGACCGAGACTTTTCTAGTCTCGTGGCCAGCCCTATTCGGCCTAGAAAAATAACAAACAAGTGGACATTTTTTAAAAGAAAAATATTGAATATTCGTTGGAATTTTTGTTTTATTTGTTGAAAAAACACATTAACTTCGAAAAAAACTTAGGTATATTTATTTCACAAAAATAGTAACATTAAAAACTAATTAATTAAAACTGTTAAAAAACAAAACAGAAAAATAAAAATATTAGTTCAGTCAGAAGGTATTACAAAAATATAGAAGATACTTTTTACCAGAAACAAATCACATTTTGAATCACAATTTTTTTTCGAATGAATAACAATAATGTAAACAAATGGGTTTTTGGGGTTAAAACATATACGAAAGATTGACATATTTATTTATAGTGTTTTTGATTTCCACGTTCAATTTGTATGTTGGTTGGTTGTTAAAGGAAAGGAAACTGAGTTACCAGCAATTTTAAGTTTGTAGCTGAGAAGGGCGTAAGGGGAAGAAAACAAATCTCCCCTCTCACCCTTCTCGCCATCAAACTAGATAGTTTCTGGCAACTCAGTTTCCTAAGAAACTGTCTAAGAAAGTATAAAAAATGGAAGAGGGAAAAAATTGTGTGCGAATATTCAAGATTGGAGCATTTCAATCCCGGGATTTTCGTGCTTTAAAATGGACCAAGATCCTGGGACTGCGGGATACGGGACCCCGGGATTGCAATCTCTAGTTGGTATGCACTTGGCTATTTCAAGAACACTGTTTATAAAATAAGCGGAACTATACTAAACAAAGAAAGTTATACTGTAACATTCCCTTATACTTAATTTTGGAGAATTAAAGGCTTAATTACACGCTACTTTTAGCAAAAAGTACAAAAGTGAGAAATTAAAATGTTCGCTAAAGAAACCCACTTGCGAAAAAAACTTACGAAAATTATTCTGTCAGATAATTTAAGCCACCATATACAATTTTCAATAGTTTTTTTTTGCAAGCAGGTGTCTTATTTCTCACTTTTGTACTTTTTGGCAAAAGTAGGTCTATGTAGTAGTACAGACTTAAGTGTACTTAGCTGTTTCCCACTCAAAGCAAGCGATTATGTTTTATTTAAAAAAAATGCTCTTGTTTATTTATTATTCTTCATAAACATTGATTTGTTGAAAAAATCAAAAAGTACATTTCGATACACTTTTTTTTTTTAATTCGATACATTGCTGAAAGACGATTTTTCATCCCTGGTTGTCACATGGGTCATTTCATTTGTGACCAAATTTGTTCATTTTCTTTCCATTTGGTCATTTTGTTCTCTGTCTGGTCACTTTTTTTTAAGAAGAAAAAAAAAAAAACTCGACTTTTAATTTTCATGTCCTCATTTTATTATTATCCTTTTATTTATTTGCCCGTTGAAGTTGTTTCCATTTGAAACAAAGCTGAGGAATTTCTTAAAAAACCGAACCTCACAAGTTTTAATAAAAATGAAAATAAAATAAACGCTTTACATTTTTATTTAGAATTTTAAAACAACTGCTACTAAGATTAAAGAAATTTGACTATAAATAACTCCTAAAAGTATCCTTTCGGATTCCGAAGTTTCAATTTCGACTTTGATTGATAGTTTTCCATACTTGGTTGAGGGCGATCGTGAAGATGTAGTAACGCAATGGAAATTGCTTAGATTTTCAAATAATAATCTTATCGATAAAATGGATATATGCGTAATTTGGGAAAAATACAGTTAGCTTAAAAATGGTTTAAACGAATATTTTTTCTACAAATTTAAACAGTTTTATTTACAATTTAATGTCGTTACCACACAGCTTGTTATGTTTTAAGTTTAATTAAAACTAAGTTAAGAAACAGACTTTACTTTGACACCATAAATAATGTTATGTTGGCCAAAGAGCTTCAGGATGAAACCCCATAGCGTTTGGTCGCCAAAAAAAACTTTTTTTTTAAATAAGTAGATATTATGTGCGTAAACCTTAGTAGATTTAATTTAACTACACTTACGAGCAAAACAACAGGATCACTCAAGTTTGTCTTCTAAAAACAACAATCGCGACGGATACAATATCTATATATCTTGAACTTAAAACTTTAAATTAAGGGTAAAATCATAAAAATCCATTGGTTAGTTTTTGCGCTATCTGCCACAATAACAAAAACATAACAAATTATATTTGTTTAAATTAGGTAAGATTTTGAAACATTGATATGCAATAAATGCACCTTTAGTTGGTCTTTGGTGCTGATTGTGCTGTTAAAAGTGAATTTCCACATATTTTGACTTATTAGGCCTCCTAATATTAGAAAAAAATGGAAATCACGCCTGTAGAAGTAAGTCAAGTTGTAACACTACTACAACAAGGAATACACCAATGTACAGTGTCCCGTCAGCCTGGTCTAAGCCAATCTTGCATATCAAAGATCTACGAAAGGTTTAGACAAACGTGTAGGTTAGTGTAAAAGCCAGGATCTGTGTGCCCCCGGATGTTATGACTGATTCGTCTTGATGGCGTTTCTCCGAAATTGTGCTTTGACTGGCGTTGCCGAGCAAAAACAATAGCAGGGACATGTACGATAAAGACGCGTTAGTAAATGGACAGTTAGGAGACGACTTAAGAAGCAGACCTTACCCCAAAATGTCCCGCCACGGGACTAAAACTAACTGCAACTCATCGACAAGTTCGAGTACGATTTTCACTATGCACTATGTACAATCGGAAAGTTGAGCAATGTAGGCGATTTACGTAATCGTATGAATGCAGAATGCGTGTCTGCATGGAAGCTATAGCATAGAGGCAGAGTAAACATATGACCTGTCTTCCATGGAGAGAAGCTCTGCACTCATCCGAGAACGTAAATCGCCTACAATGCTCAACTTTCCGATTGAAGTGCATAGTGAAAATCGTAGAAGCATTTTTTTGTTCAGTGCATTCATTTTTGCCTTACTTTACATTTTTGAATACCACGACTACAAGTGAATGAATTCTACAGTTTTTTTTTACGTAGCAATATTTTAAATTATTTGTGCCAAAGCATCAATAAAAGAAAATTTTAATAACTGTTGGACTTCTAAGAGAAAAAAATTATTTTACTTTGATTTTAAATGCAAAATGTGAAAGAAAATAATTTTTGAACAAGTTAAGGCATCTCTGGTATACAAAAATACATGAATACCTAAGTGGCCAACCATTTTAAAAATATGCGCGTTAAATGCGAGTTTTAAATCGGTATAGCTTGTTATTGTAACAAGAGCCAATAGCAAGTTATTGGTAAAAGTCTGCAATACTAGAGTTAATTTAACAAAAACAAAAGTTTTCAAAATCACCACAGTAAATGTGAAAATAATGCCATGTGTTGAACATGGTAGATTTTTGATTGATTGTCTGTTTGTATGATGTTGTCCTTATGATAAATCCAAGCTTTTATTTTCTAGGGCCGAATGCAACATTACTAAAAATGTCAACAAAGTGCAAACAACGGTTGAATTTTTGAGGTTGTTTTGAGTTATACCTCCTCAATTGGGCTTAAAAAAAAAAACCATCAAATATTTTGTCGGTTGCAATTAGTTTATTTGTTATTATTTCGTAAAAAATAATTTCAGCCAATTTTGAACTGTTGCTGGCTACTAAATTTACAAAAAAAAAACAAAAAAAAAAAAAAAACAAAGTTCTGTACACTATACTGTGCTGGCAAATCTGAATACTAGGTACCCAGGCAGATGGATAAGACGTCTGAGACCATCATTTTATGGCCTCCACGTTCACAAGACCTAACACCATAACCAGAGATGATTTTAATTTTTCAAAAATTATTTTCTTTCACATTTTGCATTGAAAATTAAAATTAAATAATTTTTTTCTCTAAGAAGTCCAACAGTTATTATAATTTTCTTCTACCAATGTTTTGGCACAAATAATGTCAAATATTGCTACGAAAAAAAAAACGGTGGAATTCATTCACTTGTAGTCGTGGTATTCAAAAATTCAAAGTAAGGCAAAAAATAATGCACTGAACAAAAAAATGCATGTATCTTTTCTTGCGGTTGGGATACACCTTTTTTACCAGTTTTCATGACGGCCATAAAGTCTACTATGAGGCATTTCAGGGTTATCCATTCTTTACGGGGCACCCTGTATAAATGAAAAAAAAAAATATGGATAACTTTAATTTTCTATGTACTGTGAAGTTTGCAGATTTTTATTATTTTGCTCACTTTTTGCTGGGATTTGGTCCTTTTTATTTTAAATTTTAGTCACAGGTTTTATTTCCAAGAGTGGCAACCGTAATTGTGTATAGTGGAAATGTTTTTCTTTTTAAGAATAAATTATGATGAGGAATGGTGCCGTGGTTCAGAAATGCTGCATTACCGCTTGAACAAAATGGGAAGTCGCTGGTCGCGGTAAAAATTGCTGTAGCATAAGCTGTCACTAAAATCGCTCACTATGTAGCTAATGTCGTCCACAATGGTGTAGCGCAGGAAGAACGTTAGCCGTCATTTTTTTTTTTTACATACGTATAGATTTATTTGGGCTCGTTCAAATGTTCAGAAAGGCAATTTTTTTCAAGGCGTGTTCGATACGTTGCGTTTTGTTTTCATTTCTATAACAAATTCGAGACTATCATGCTTTTCTGTTAATAAACAATGCGCGTCATAAGGTAAGAAGCAGTAATTTTTGAGAAATGAATTTGAAATATCTCGTGTTCTTATTCGACAAAGAGATTGAAATTTTGTGTGGCACAACAGAGACTGTTTATTGGGCCATATAGCAAAACCTATGCTTGCACTTCAAGAACAGAAATTAACGCCAGCCAAGAGAACACATTTTAGCTGAGTCACTTGTTTTTAAGTAATTTTATCGTTTCATAAGATAAGAAGCCGCGTAGTAGCCCGTAGCGTAATGGTTAGTGCGTTCAACTGTCACGCTGGAGGTCTAGGTTCGCTTCCCAGCCTCGTCCACCTAAAAACTAAAAAGTTTTTTTCAGGGCTACTGCCTCTTGCGAGGAATTGACAAATCCTCCAAGAGTATCACTTGTCATGAATAAGTGCTTCTCGTCTAGCCGTTCGGATTCGGCATAAAATTGAAGGTCCCTTCCATTCCTGTCGATAGGCGCACACAGGAATGGTTGCGAGTTGTTAGTCACTAGGCCCTGGTTCTTCATGAGCCGTTGTGCCACCCGATTTATTTATTTTTTAAGATAAGAAGCACATACAAAAGTGAAGAAAATTATGGTTTTAATTTTTTTTTTGTAGGCTCATTTGTTTGCTTAATAGTGTGTGCTGCCACCAGCTTTAAGAAAAATTAAAAAAAACGATCTTTAAGAGAGTTATACAACAGTGATTTCAGATAGTCAAGTGTGAGCACACCGCACAGAATATTTTTAATGAACTTGTAAACAGAAATTATATTTTATGGATTTAACAAACCCCAATTATAAGCAGTAAATAAGAGGCATTTTGTGTGTTTTTTATCAATATGTACCGCTGCATTGTGGGCTTATGAAAAACAGAACGCACGATACTTCTTGATAGTTTTTTCAGCTCTGGCTTCAGTTTCAGTTTCAGCACTCTATTTTGTTGAGCCAGTTAGTTAGAATAGACATACGTTTTGCAAAAAGTGTAAAAGTGGAAAATCTCTTTGCCAAAGACATTTGCTTGCCAAAAATACAATTGAAAATTGTGTATGGTGACTAAAATTATCTGTCAGAACAATTTTCGAATATTTTTTTTGCAAGCAGGTGTCTTTAGCATACATGTTTATTTCTCATTTTGGCACTTAGTAGGTCTATGTAGTTAAGCTTTGACAGATGCAAAATTGAAAGGGAAAAAGGACAACCAATATCTAGAAAAATGTCATCAGTTTTATATGTGAAGAATTTGATTTTTTATTTATTTTTTTTTTCTTCATCCAAGCCCATTGGAGCGAGCTATCAAACAAAATTGTCTCACTTGAAGTGTGAACACTTAGCCCAAAGGAGAATGGGCATTTTGGTCTACCTATTGCCCACGAATGGGATATCATTGGAAAGCTTAGCTCTAGTACATCATTTTTTTGTATGGACACTAAGCTGTAAACCATGGGGTTTAGGCAGTATATGACATCAAAGATTGAAATTAGAGCAAACATTAATTGCAATAGTGTTCCATTGTCACTTTTGATGAACCAAGTAGACGCCAAAATAAAGGAACTTTTATACCAATGGCCAATAAAAGCGCATTACATCATGGTTGGCGGATTATTCGCTTAATAAAGGGTCCGCCATCTAACGTTTTTTTTTTTCAACTAGTGCTTATTTCGTGAATGGTAACACTTAGTTCATGACAGATAATTAGTTTTATCCTTCCGCTGAACGAATATGGTTGTGTATACGCTTGAACAACGCTGGGAAATACTGCGACATTACTTTGCCGAATTTGCCAAAAAAATCATCTTTTCAGATGAAGCTCATTTTGATCTTGGCGGGTATGTAAACAAGCAAAATTGTCGCATTTGGGGCACAGAAAACCCGCACGCATACATTGAAAAGTCGATACACCCAAAACGAGTCACAGTTTGGTGCGGATTTTGGTCCAGAGGCATAATTGGGCCATTTTTCTTCAACTGAGCAAGGAGTGGCCGTTACAGTCAATGGCGATCGTTATCGGGCCATGTTGAACGAATTTTTGTTCACAAAAATTGAAGAGGAGGATATTGGCAACATTTGGTTTCAACAGGACGGCGCTACGTGCCACACAGCCGAAGCTACACTCGATGTTGATGATGCATTTTTATTTGGCGGACCCTTTAGTATGAAAACTCTACTTTTTTTGTATTCAACTTAGGTAGCGAGTTAAATGAATGGGAATAATTGTGCAGCTAGTGCCCACAATTGAGATATACAACGTTGGAAAGCTTAGTTTAAGAACGCCATTTTTGAATATAGACACAGAACTGTAAACCATGGGGCTAAGGCAGTATAAATACAATATTTTTTGCATTAAAAGGTTTGTTAAATTTCTTTTGACCAGCAACATTTTTTTAATTTATTAACGTGTACCTATTCTGTTGAAAACGAGTGTATAATTATTTAAGTGTAATACTTGTCTCGTCTCGATTAAATATTCCGACCCAATTACCTACCCTTCTATGAACAAATCATTCTGCATAAGAAAACAAAAATTGCTTCATCAGGTTTCTTTTCTATAACTATCCTCTTTTCGCTCTATAATTGAACCAAAGTCTTCACAGTTTAAGTTTTATATTATTTTTCTGATGAAGGAAAAATGTTGGATGTCTTTTTTGTCTAGATATGTATAAAGTATAACCAGCTGGCATGCGCTTCAATCAGAAGACTGCAAAATGAAATGACCTTTTGTGAAGAGCTTTCTTGTATAATAGTTAAAAGCTGTCATTCTCAATACACTATCCTGAATGGCGGCACAGTCATGCCATGATATTCTCAAAGCAATTTACATCCAACTGTGACTAAGGACATTTTTGCACAGATGATTGCTGTGCACTCAAAAATAAAAGAGAAAATCTAGTTTGAAAAGTAAAATTGGACAAAGATATAAAAACCTTTCATGTGTAATTTGCTTTTCATCTGCTTTTTATCTACGACTATGTTTGATATTTTTTGATGTTTAATGTTTTTTTTTTTTTGTTTTTGTCTGACTGTTTTTATTTTTCTAGGTACATCTGCACTGTGTGCTTGGGTATCATGCTGTTTTGTAGGACTTCACTTTGATTTTTTGGAATTTCAAAAAAATAAAACACCTAAGTTCTATTATTGAATAAATCTATATGAATCAGCAATATAGGAACGATGTTGTTGATGTACCAAATGTGGATTTGGAACATTTTCGAAAGGAAGAAGAACATAAAATTCCCAGATAACCAGGCGGACACACAGCCATCATAGTGAATTCGGAAATCAGAGAAATCATATAAAAAGGGAAACGGAAAATTAAAACAAATCCGGAAACTCCCTAAGTCCGGCATTAAATCAAGTCAGCTTTTTATGGTCGAATGGAGTCCGAATATACAGAGAACAAAGAGTTTTAACAAGGTGGATTTCACCATTTAATTAAAGTTTTGCAATTTAAAATATTTGAGCTGATTATTATGAAAGTTACTTAATCGTACTCGTGGGTTATTTGAATATATATTGAATAAAATCTTGTTTTAAAGCACTAAACTTTTATTTATTAATTTTAAATAAAAAATTTAAATTTAATGTCCACTTAAAATTTATATTTTATTTCGCAAGCTAAAATATTACGTTAAATTTTAACCTAAAATATTTATTTACATAAAAAAAAGCGGTAAATTCGTCCTAGTGACATGAACTACAAGTCTTATATTTAAATTTTTTGTGTTTGAAATGCAAGACTAAGATAGTGGCTTAAGAAATAAATATTTTATAAAATATTCCATTTTTTAGGGTGAAATGGGGTGAACACCAAAAATTGGTGTTATATCTACCTACTGTTTTCAAAATTATTTTTGTGTCCAAAAGGTATTAAGTGAGGTCAGAAAATGGATTTAGAAAATGGCTTACTTAAAGGAATAAATATTAAAAAAGG
Organism: Melangyna quadrimaculata; assembly: GCA_949320155.1. NCBI lineage: Eukaryota > Metazoa > Arthropoda > Insecta > Diptera > Syrphidae > Melangyna > Melangyna quadrimaculata. The sequence goes on from OX439484.1 coordinate 153,039,553, forward strand.
AAATTCGAGCTTTTTATAGGGTAAACTAGATACAAATAAAAACTGTATCCGAGATAAAAAAAAATGTATTGTGTTTTAAGGTTTTATTTGTTAGAATAGTTTTAGCGCTTGCTATTTACATTATGAGAATGGGCTTAGACGACGGGACTGCTTATTGGTCAGATATAAAGCTATTTATAGAGTGAACTGGCGACAAAACAAGAAATGGTATCCGGTTTTAAATTATATTTTAAATTATGTAAGTTTCTTAAAAGGTTTTACTCGTAGGGATGGCTTAATCGTTTGCTATTGTTATTTTTTTTTTTTTTTTTTGTCAAATTAAGACATTAAAATGTTGAAATAGGGTAAAATCTGCAAATTTTAGAAAGCTACTTTTTTTTAAAAGGGTTGCTTTATAGAAGTATATAATGAAAATTAAGAATAAAGAAGAGAAGAGCCATCAACTAATGTTTACGGTTCAGTGGTAACTATCGAACTCATCGCGCTACCTATCGCAGAGAGCAGGACAACGTTTTCCGGAACATTAAGTTCAATATAAACTAAACGTCAATTTAAAAACTGAAGAAATTGGAAAAGTTTAATGATTCACCTGTTACTTAATTCTTTTGAATAATTATGATTATGTACCTACTCTCGTTTGCGTAGCATCAAACTATACGTAGGTTTAATACTTAGTCTGGATTGTTGACATAAGTGAAATTTTCGGTGGGAGTTGCAAAGTTCTTCTTTGTTAGTAAAAAAAAAAATACAAAAAGCTCCATTAACTGGAAACCCGAACCACAAATATAGAGAATGTTTTTTTTTATAGTATTGTCATTTGGCCATCCGGAATACGTCCTCTAACCTTTATTAGTACTCCTTCTTCTGAAAAAAATAAAAATGGTTCGAATTTGATTTCAGCATAGGGAAAATCCACATCAGCATGAAACATTAATCGAAAACACCATTAATTCGACTGGATGGAAAATACTTAAACTCCTTTTTTTGGAATGGAATTTACCAATTTTTTTAATATTTTTTAGAAGCGTTTTTGTATCTACCAATCTCGGCGTGCCACTGATGCTTCGATGAAAATTAACAATTTATGGCTTTACAGATGGAAGATAACTTAGCTATATTTTGTCGTATTTATACAGCATTAATAATACGAAAGCCCTTAAATATCACTTTTTCGGAGTAACTAGTTGAATACAAACATTTACGGAGTATTGCAGATTTTTAATACATCCACCATTGTGTGGAAAAACTTGATTGCAAGACAGATGGACGAACTATGTATTTTTTTGTGGTGAAGTCTCGATGTTGTGTATTATTTTGAAAAAAAGGAAAAACAAATTTTAATTTATTCAAAAACTTTAATTTTTTTAAAATAATTTAAATTTATTTATTAATTTAATTAATTTCACAACATTTATATTTTATATATGAAGCGACGCGTTTCGGTTTTTAAATAATCATCTTCGGGCTTTAATTTTTTGATACGTGGTGTTGCTCTTGCAAAGATAAAACCGAAACGCGTCGCTTCATATACTAAAATATAAATGTTGTGAAATTAAATAAATTAATAAATAAATTTAAATTATTTTTAAAATTAAAGTTTTAAAATAAATTAAAATTTGATTTTCTTTTTTATTTCAAAACTATGTATATTTTGATTTTCTTGTTCCCTAGTTGATTGGATGGTCACTAATCCTCATTTTTTCGGAATTAATTAATTGAATTGAATCTCATTTTTTACTTTTTGAAAATGTCAAACATTTTCGAATTTTCGGAAATCTAATTAATCAACAGCAATTTCAGATACTCTGATGTTTTTTTCAGCGTCTATTAAGTGGAAACTCTAGTGCTTGACAGATAGGCAACGAACAATAATTTGACGTTTTTACCAATCGGATTCTTATATTTTTCACGTGAAGCTTTACGTACTGTTATCCGATAGACAGAGGCTAGAGGGCAACATTTATTCTAATTCAAATTAAATTGAAATGTATGCATAGATAATTTTAAAACTTTCAAAAATATATGCAAAAAAGATTTAAAAAAAAAAATTGAAAGCCAATTAAAACAAAAATTCTCTTCAGGCAAATTGTTCGATCGAGTCGAATAGAAAATGGATGTATTGTATACGTACAGTATTTTGTTCCGAAAATCACTCGAAATTCCTTATAACTTCCTTTTACGGAGAAATGAGTTAAATTTAAAAGCATACGTATTTAAAAGTTTTGTTATTTATGGCAGACATCATTCTGTGGAAATTTACTGCTTAACAGATAGGGAACGAGCCATTTTTGACGTTCTTTAGGTCAATTGAAAATTCGTGTCATAGCTATTTTTTCGGAGTTTTTACTATTGCATCTCAACATTTTCAACAATATAGTAACCATCATTCGGTAGAAACTTTGTTGCTACACCGATAGGAAACAAACTATTTTGTGTCATTTATATTATTCCTTTAGCCACTTAAAAATTCATCAATTCTCGTTTTTCGGAGTAATAAGTTTAAACTGAATATTTTTGGATTTTCAGTTTCTTTTTTGAAACCATTCAACAATTGAAACTTTTTTTCTGGACAGATAGGAAACGAATCATATTTTCACGTATTGGCAGTGTTCCATTCAGAAAAAGACTCCAGTTTTTCGAAGTAGTTACTTAAACCTGAAATATTTAAGTTTATTCTATATTAGTTATACGTGGTGTAGAAACTTTTTTGCTTAAAATATGGAAAATAAACTATTTTTTCCAAAGGTGTTTTCTCGTGATAACACTTGCAGTTAGGCTGCATAGCTTTTCGCTCCGCCATATTTAACATTGAAGGTTTTAAATGAACAACAACCACTTGTGTTGGCTTCCACCGAGTATTACATTTTTGGCCGGAATTATTGCCATTTCATGGCTGCCAAACCAATCATCCCCTCTTCATTTGCTCTTCATCGACTTCGAAAAGGCTTTCGATAGTTTGAATCGAGATTTAATTTGGTCAGCTTTACGTAGGAGAGGAGTACCCGAGAAGATTATCGCCATTATAAAGGCTACCTACGAGGGTGCATCATGTCAAGTCTTACACAACGGAAAGGTATCAGAGGACTTCGATATCCATAGCGGAGTTCGTCAAGGATGTTTGCTATCTCCACTACTTTTCCTGGTGGTTATAGGGGATGTCCTTCATGCAGCTCTAGCCGAACAAGCGCGTGGAATTCGATGGACGATGTTTTCGTTCCTGCAACATCTTGATTACGCTGACGATATTTGTTTGTTCTCGCACAACATTATGGATCATCATCATATGGTGACTAATCTAGAATGCGAGGCAAACATAGTCGGTTTGAGGATCAACACCGGGAAAACAAAAATCCTCAACATTTCTGAATCTTCTTCTCAAGTTGTCGTTGCGGGACAGCAGGTTGAAGCGGTGGACAACTTCCTGTACCTCGGTAGTGTTGTCTCAAAAGACGGCGGTGGTACGGATGAAGAAGTTAACTGCCGAATCGGCAAAGCTAAAGCTGCTTTCGGCATGCTGTCTAAAGTTTGGAGGAGCAACGTCTACAGTACGAAGACCAAGCTGCGACTGTTCCGGTCGAACGTAGAGTCAGTACTACTATATGGGTGTAGTACATGGAAAGTAACCGCCTCTGTCACAAGGAATCTACAAACTTTCGAAAATAGATGTCTCCGAAACATCCTAAGGATTTTTTGGCCGAACACCATCTCCAACCAAGAACTCCTTCGGAGAACGGGCCAAAGTCCTATTGACATCGTTATTAGGAAAAGAAAGTCGCAGTGGATTGGTCACACCCTACGTCGTGGTGCAGACTCTATTGCAAGACATGCAATGGAGTGGGATCCACTCATCCAAGATGGCAGAAGACCTGGAGGCCAGAGAAAATCTTGGCGCAGAACAGTCGACAAGGAATCACAAAAGCTCGGTAAAAGTTGGGGAGAGCTAAAATACATTTCCAGAAACCGAACGAGATGGCGTGTAGCGGTAGTTGACGCCCTGTGCCCCTTAGAGGGGTCAAGAATCTAAGTAAGTAAGAAGTAAACCAATCATCAGATTCCTTTTAGTGGTGCTTAGTCTATAGTTACAATTTTAATTTATAAATTGTTTTGCCGTCAACTGGATTCGAACTTAGACCAAGCTACCTCAGAGGCAGTTGAACTACGCATTGCACCACCGAGGTCACCTGATCGTGCCCATCCAAATGAAGGTTTTTTCCTAATTTACAATTGCATTTCGACAACTAGCATTTTTAGAAACCACAACTATTTTTTGTATTTTTTAAAGTATATTGTTCCTAAAGTTACTTTATTAAGACCACTAATCAGGAGTTATTATGTAAATCTCAAAATTTTAGAATTTACAGAGTTTTTTGTATCAATTCGGTTGAAACTTTCTGCTTTGACAGATGGGAAACGCACTACATTTTGACGTATTTCTAGTGGTTCACTCTAGCAAGCATTTAAATCGTGTTTTTTTTTTTTTAGTTATTAGTTTAATCTTTAAATTTCCGACTTTTTTTTTAAGGTGGTTGCCATTTTACAGTGGAAGCTTTGTTCCTTGACAGGGAGCAAAATATTAAATTTTCAAATTAAACAATTTTTAATGCAATTTGTAATCCAAAATATAAAAAATTTGTTGCTGGACAGTAAGGATACTGAAATTCTTTAGGAAGATATATTATTCTGAAAATAACTTGAGAGCCAATAGATCTTCACATTTCGAAGTTATTAGTTAATCTCAACATTTTCAAATTTTCAGAGTTTTTGTGTATCAATTCAGTTGACAGATGGGAAACTAGAGGGATATTTGCACGTATCATTTCATTCCGAAAAATACTCGCAATCGCAAGCCCTAAATTTGTACTTTTTCAGAATTAATAATTAAATTTTTAATTTTCCGAATTTTAAGCGGATTTTTAATTTATCAAAATAGTTGCCATTTTACGAAAGAAGCTTTGTTTTTAAGTCTTTCAGATGGGAAACGAAATATGTTATTTGATTGAAAAATAAAATTTTCAAATTCAAAGATTTTTAGTTGGACATGTCGATTATTTGCTAAGAGATGCAATTCATTTTTTTTTTTTTTGTGGACAGATTTATGTAAACAAAAATTACTTTCTGCCGGTGTAAGACAATATGTGTTGTTCAGATTCAAAGAGTCAACATTTTGTTTTCAACTGAATTAACCTCCAACTCTATCTATTCGATTTCAACTCTCTTTGTTCACTGTGAGCTATAATAACACTTACTTACTTAAGATGGCGGATTGCGCTCACAGACCACAGATTGCGGTTCCAGAATTTTAAAAATTATTTTAATTTTAACTTCGCAACTTTCCATATCTAAACTTGTCTTATTTGCATTTATATTTTTTTTTTTTTTTTCTAGAAAATACATCGGCTGTATTTTTTTTTAAATATTTTTTTAACTTTGTTTAGCCAAAAATTCTTCTATTCTAAGGAATCTACATTATTTCTGAAAAGTTAAGGTGTTTTACTAGTAAAATTAGTTGGACTCTACATTTTGTTCATTCTTTGCAAAGAAATTTTCATATCTGTTTTTAAAAACAATTCTTCAAGAATTTAATATTACCGCAATAGTTCTTAAGTTGAGCCTCAAACTTTAATTCAAAGAAACATATATGCATAAATGCAAAACATTCCTTAGGTCGTTGTTAAGTGTTTTTTTCTTTTCTTTTAGAAGATATTCATATAGCAAATGAATAATTGTATATGTCTGTGTAAGTATTGTATATCTCTCAATCAATATATCACAAAATAGTTTCACTTGACTTCATTTCATACAATTCTCACTTCTCTCATTGAGACAATATATAAATTGTGACCATAAGTACATATTCATTCAAAAGAAATAAAGTTGAAGAAGTGTAAGGCAGACTCTTAAAACTGGCTCAATTGCATCATTCATTCACACTTATTCTTCTTGGTGATGATGGCAGCCACTGTACATATCACAACATAGCACATACCTATTTATATATAAACCACACAAATCACAAAGAAAGTGAAAATCCTATTTACCTCCTTTAAGTTAAACAATAGAAACGAAAAGAGTTTCCATTGACAAAATAAAAGAAACCAAAAAAAAAAAAAACACTGCGGAAGTTACATAACTTTCAAAGATACATCTAACACTGAGGTTATCTCCTCCTCATCAATATATAGCATCAGTATAACAGCCACCCACTTTGGACCAACATAACAGTCAAGTGCTGTATGTATACCTACCTCTAGGTTTTGAGATGAAATTACTTCTGATATTTGTGGAAGGCTTGTGTCGTGATGGCACTTAAGACTTGACACAGTGATGCAAAACATTCAATCTGGATTTTGTTAGTCCATAAAAACAAACCTACTATAAGCTAGCGGCTATGAAAACATTGCTGATGTTTCATTTGAATACAACAGCGAAACAAAAATAAATACAACACAAAGCATTGCAAACTCCAAATTGATGCTTGAAATTGAAAGGTGATACCGTCAAAGCATCGCGTAACACCTACAACACTCTGGCTTATGTCTGACGTGTTTTCGGGCCTTTTACAGAAACCTGAAATTAGGTCCAATGGGTATTTGTATGTGTCTGACTGGGCTGACTCACAAACAGCCGCGAATGGAACTCGGCGCAAACAAAGAGAAACTGAAAGTAGATTTGATTGATTTTTGCATTGCCATGGCAACGTCAGGACGGTGGGACTTGCTTATATGAACGTTAATTTGGTGTATTTATTGCTTAACAAAGAGAAATTCTGTATTTTTTTTAATTTTTTCTAACTTTTTCGATTTCCACTACACAAAATAATTGTGATGTTCAAGACCGAATAGACGTGCTTATATTATCGTTCGGCAAAACAATTGTATTTGTATCCTTTAAAATACCCATAAGGTCTCTAAGTGCGGAAAGTATTACTCGCAGTGTTTGTAGCTTGAAAGTTTATTCTAAGTTTCAAAGATTTAAGCTTCATATAATTAAATTTAACAAAATATTTCGCTTTTTTCACCTCTGATTTTTCTTTGTAACACTCTGCAAGTACATTTTTCTATACAAAAAAAAAAAAAAAAAAAAAAACTAAGAACAAAAGTATCGTTATTTGTTTCTATTTCGAATAATATGGAGCGTGACCGTCAAACTCGATCTGGAAAGGATGGTAAAGAGAATCCGAAGGTGGCCACTCCAGCGACTACCAATAAATCTGGAAAGATAAACAAACTCCAGTCAACCGCTTCAGCAGCCACAAACAAATCTGAAAGCCTTACACCAACCCCTCCAATACGAGCAGTCAACGTTAACAAAGAGAACATAGCAACAACATCATCAATGATTCTTCACTGCGAAATGGAAAGACTTGTCAAAAATATTACCGATGGCATCGTTTCCCAAATCACCATAGAAATTCAGGAGTTACGCAACGAGGTTATGAAACGATTTGAAACCATGGAAAACAATCTTTCTCTCCATATTAAACACACCAACGATTCAATCGAGTTACAAAAAGATCGAGTAAACAAACTTGAGACCCACTCAGAACCAACTAATGTTATGAAAAGTGCACTAGCTGACCTGGAACACAGATGCGACATATTTGAAAGAAAAGGAGTTGCTGCTGACGCAGTTCTTCTTGGTATTCCTCAATTACCAAATGAAGACCTTAAATCAACTTTTAATCAAATATGCCACGCCGTTAATTGCGATCCTGTTTCATTGAAAGCTGCATTTCGTACTAAACAACGAAACAAAAACTCTGTGCACGACGCCCCCATCATACTAAAATTCGACTCTCCAAAAGAAAGAAATACGGTATTAAAATGTGTTGCTCTTTTTCACAAAACCAACAACAGACTACTACATCTGGATGACATAGGAGTTAAAGTCAAGGGGAAAGGAAAACAAAGTATTAACCTACACGGGAGCTTGACTTTAAGAAATCGCTCTTTTCTCCGACAAACCATGCGCCTTAAACACGATGGTGCACTCTTCGCCGTTTATACGCACTCTGGATCCGTTTTTGTGAAAGTGAGTGCAGACTCAGAGAGCATCAACATACAGAACGATGCAAATCTAAATGCCTTTGCCGCTGCGATCAATAAAGAATATGAAACACAAGAAGGAGACGAAAGAAGAACCTTTCAACATGGTACTAGCTTCAAACCTAAGCGGCAGGAAGCTAGCTGTATGTCTGCATAATAGAGTGTCTGAGTTTCTTCCAATAATTCGAGGTGTTCCACAGGGATCGATTATGATCCACTCCTGTTTTCATTGTATATTAAAGAAATATCCTCTATAATCATTGAGGCAGCTCAGCACTTCTATGCTGACGATATTCAGATTTACAAAAGCTGCCCCCTAGGACTTATCGAAAATTGTGTATCCTCAATTAATGATGATCTTGAGCGGATCTTCAACTGGGCAGAACTTAATTGTCTGACTCTGAACCCAAATAAGTGTAAATGTTTAGTTATTTCAAAAAAAAATATTGGATGTATCGAATTTTCCACCAATAATGCTAAACAAGTTCCCCTTAGATTTTACAAATACTTCAAAAAATCTAGGTATGGTATTTAATGGAACTCTGACATGGAATAACCACATTAATTCAATAGTCGGGAAAGCATACAGAGTTCTCAGAACCTTGTGGACTGTCCAAAAATTTACACCACTAAATACAAGAATCATTCTTGCCAAAACTTTGGTAATTCCAGTTCTCACATACGGATGTGAAATATTTTATAGTTGTGATTTCGCTAGCAAGGCAAAATTAAAAGTTGCGTTTAACAGCATTATTCGATATATTTACGGGTTACGAAAATATGACCATGTCTCGCATTTATCTAAGAATCTACTCAAAATGTCTCTTGAAAACTTCATTCAGTATCGTACTCTGATATTACTTTTTAATATTCTAAAAATACGTCAACCAATATATCTCTATGAAAAACTTCGGTTTCCAGCATCAAGTAGATCAACTTGTTTAATACTTCCTCGGTTCTCTTGTCTCACATATGAGAGACAGTTTTTTATTGCTGCAATCCGTCTTTGGAATTCACTCCCACTCCATCTGCGAGAGATAAGCAACATGCAACGATTTCAGAGTAGTTTGAAGCTCCTTTTCCTTGATCAAAGCAACTAACTTCTTCTATTCCTTAACTTTTTCTTCCTCTTATTTAATCTCTCCTTTTTCTATTTTAAAACTGCCTCGTTTCTTTAACTTTTTATATTATAAATATGATTTGTCATTCTGATTCTCTTTTCATTATTATTACTTATATAACCTTGAACAATGTTAAAACACTAACTTTCACTATTTTATAAGATTTATCTTACAGTGTTAGCTTTTTCACGAAATGAATAAACTAAACTTAACTAAAACTAAACTAAAAGCATTCCCTTTATCATAATCGCAACAACAACTCGTGGGTTTGGATGAGATAATCATATTCACTTTTTTCGCGAATGGTATCTACTGCAAATGAAAATCATTTTATTTATTTCAATTTTTGTATTTGTGTGTGCGAAGGACATTTTACAGTGAAAACAAGTCAACTTGCTAACTTTTTTTAATTTTTTTATATTTCCATTCATAGAAAAAATTGATTTTTCAAATTTTCCACTTTAAAACCAGTGAACGCAATTGTTCTTTACTAAAAGGTATACCCAATAACCAGGCCTGGATTCTCATGCTTTAAAAAACACAAAATATGCACTTAAAATTACTTAATATGCCATAAAAAATCCAAAATATGCTGCAGAAATATTCAAAAAGTAAATGAAAATCCATTTAAATACAAAAAAAAAAATACAGTCTGTTATTCATAGAAAGTTTTTCAGATCAAAAAGTAGATAAATAAAATTCAGGTAGGTTTAACAAAAAAATAAATAGTATTTTTAATAATATGTGCATTTTTTTCGTAAGAAGGTTTTGTTAGCATCAATTTTTTTCTGAAGTTTCCAAAAGCTTTTGTACATGGATTAACCTCTCCACGTTAACAGACGTTAGTGGAGCATTTTTACTTGCGATATACGTAGTATAGGGAAAGTTTAGGATTCGTGCAAAAATAATAATTTTCCCTAACATTACGATGTTTCTGTCTGTCTGTCCGTCTGTCTGTCTGAACCTCGGCCTGCTTTGGATTTAAGGTCCTTTGGTGATTCCCTAGAGGGGAAATTGAATATTTTTTTTAGCTCAAAAAATAACGGTACCTCCCATACAATCAATATACAAAAATTGATTTATTTCGAAAACCACTCTAACGATTTTGAAAAAAAAATTAGGAGCTACTATAATTACTACATTTAATATTTTGGTAGAAAAAAAATTGTAACGGTTATTAACGGTACCTGTCATAGAACCGATATTTTGGTTTTTTAATTTCTCGTTAACGGCTACAGCGATTTCAACCAAATTTTTTATGTTAAAGGTCCTTTACAATTTTAACAATTTTGCATATAAAATTTTTCGAAGAAATTATTTTTTTTTTTTGAAAATTCAATATCTTGGAAACGGGTCAATGAATATTTTTTTTAATTGGCACACCAAATTTTATTTTTCAAGAATTTTTATATATAAAAAATTAATATTTAAGAAAACCGCTCTAACGATTTTTGAAATTTTTGTTTTCTTAAATCCATATTTATTAAAAAAATCAGATAGCATACTATATTTTGAGCTCTATCTGTTTAAGCTATAAAAAAATATATATATAATTATAGTAATAATTTATATTTTAAATTGATTTTAAAACTTTTTTAATGATATCATAATGTTATAGAACCACAATATATGTACTGAACATTGTCAATTTTTAACTACGTTGTTAGCTACGAGAGCAAGTTTGTGCGATCCAGTCGTACCCATTTTTTAATGAAACAATCTCATTTATTGAATATCGAAGCACGTTTCTTCATTCCCATTTAATGATGTGCAGATATTTTTAATTTTCATATATCCTTCGTTTTGTTTAAGAACATTTTCTACCTTTTTATAAATAGATTGACCCTTTGGAGACTCTACTGCATTCATTTTTGAAACTGCTTAGTCCATTAAATTTATTTGTTTTTTAAGCGAGTTCCAACCCTCTAACTTTACTATAGTCTCACTGAGAAACCTGTAGTAGCCCGTAGCGTAATGGTTAGTGCGTTCAACTGTCACGCTGGAGGTCTGGGTTCGCTTCCCAGCCTCGTCCACCTAAAAACTAAAAAGTTTTTTTCAGGGCTACTGCCTTTTGCGAGGAATTGACAAATCCTCCAAGAGTATCACTTGTCACGAATAAGTGCTTCTCGTCTAGCCGTTCGGATTCGGTGCCACCCGATTTTTATTTTTTTTTTTTTCACTGAGAAACCCTTAGTTTGAACTTATGAAAGCCAAAGTTTATTTTCTTGAAATATGCAGGAAAAATATGCATTTATTGTTAAAATATGCTTAATAAGCCAAAATATACATTTAAATAAAAATATGCAAAAATATACACTAACGATTGAATGCCATTTTAAAGCAAATTTCTCAATTCGAAAAACTATCTGATTCTTTTGCTTCTAAGTCTTTCCAAAAAAAAATATGCATTTGCATAGAAATCCGGGCCCTGCCAATAACCTATCAACAAAAATTATTAATAAATAATTAGGGCTGGCCACGAGACGAGACCCTGCAAGGCTTTTGTAAGTCTCGTCTCGGCCTCGTTAAAATCGAAAATTTTCAGTCTCGTCTCGCTCTCGTGTCGGTCTCGTCTAATTAAGTCTCGTCTCCGAAAAATACGATTTCCGAACAATCTGTTGATTATTGCAACGAAATTTCGACTATAGTTTGAATATGCGCAGAAGAATAAATATTTAACTGAAATTGGATTTTTTAATTTATTAAATTCTGTAAATTTCGGTCCAAATATACAGTTTCGTCTCGGTCTCGTCTCGGTTGCTTAAAAGTCAAAACGTGCGGTAAATATATAGAGATTCTTGCTTTAGCCGCACTACACGAATGTGGAATGTTATATTTAGATCTATATTTTGTCCTTTTTTTGGCAGTGGGAATCTAATATTTTCTCTGTTCATAAAAACAAATAATAGAAGTGTATTGTTTCACTTTAATTAACAATACATCTTTATACAACCTTAATAAATTTATTAAAAAATAAAAAGTATTAGTATAACAAAAGAAACTTACTTAATCTTCCAAAACTGTGGGATAGCCTCTTCTTTAATTTCTGCAATGCGCCACCTTTTTTCTCACGCATTGTCACACCTGAAAGGACAAAAAAAAAAACAATACAAAATTAAATTAAATCAAATTAAATAACAAACAAAAGACAATATGTAGATATAGGTAGGTAATTAACATTGTTATAAAAATTAATTTGCTAACAACATGCAACAACATTGTTCACATCAAGCTGCAAGCTATAATTAACACTTTCCATTTAATTGGAAGAGAAGAAACGGAAAATTCGAATTTTTTTTATTGGTTTACCATCATCATCAGACAAATGACACATGCTTGCCAATTATAGCGTTCGATCACATGCGTGAACTGGTGTTTATTATAATGTTATGGCTTGCATAACAGTTATTCAAATAAATCTCGGTTAATATCTACAGTAAAAAAAGCAACAGAAAACTCTGTCTCCCAGCCTGAGAGTTTGAAAAAGTGAATGGCTGGCTGTTGAAAGTGGGGTAATTAGTCGGTGGCTTTCGACATCCAACGGTGGCGCGGCGATGGAGTCTCAGGGCGTAGGCTGCCATCATCATCAACACCAAGCATGCCAGACATATACCTACATACTCAAACAAGTCGAATGGACAAGAGCAATGTAATGCAGTAGCTATAAGCTAACATGGAAAAACAACGGTTTTCAAGACTTTATTTCGCATGTCCAACATTACAGTGAGCCTTAACATGTACATATAGAAGCTAAACCACCAAAAAGATCAACATTAAAATGAGTAGGAAAGCACGTTCTTAAATCAGTAAATGGTGATTGAACTGTACTTGGTCCATTTCTGCACGCCTATATGGATGCCAAACTTGATAAAGTGCCCACAGGAAATATCATTTGAAAACGCATTACAAAAAAAAAAAAATATTTTGTACGCTGGCTCTGGTCTTGATTGTGTCTATTACTTTATTTTGAATTGAAGTAGGTTTTAATTGGAGGAATGTGGGTAAGAAAAAAATTTGATTTGCTTGATAAGGTCAAACACAAATTATTAAAAGAAAAGGTTTTTTATGGTTTAATCGTAGGATTTATTGAGTTCAAGGATTTGTGTAATAATTTTAATGAGAAAAACATACCCGTAACTTTACCTTCAATCATCGCGACTAGATTTTAATTAACTTTACCTACCCACTCGATTTTATCGCTGAAAACTATTTGCAGAGTCTAGCTCTGGAGCTAGACATAATTGCATTTAGACTAACGAAACAATGTAAATATGTAGTTGGAATGTTTGATTTAAAGATTAAAATAAAGGTTAAGATTTGTACGCTTAAAACGTTCAATTCCAATTTATAATCTAATCACCTTTTTGATGAGTCCGAAATGAAGATAATAGTGGTTATTTTTAAGCCTGTAATACCAAAGTTTTAATGGGGAAACTTATTTTTTTTTAATTTATAAGTCTCAATACAAAACAATATCTACCTTTGAAAAATCTAAAATTGGATTTATTAATTTGATTTTCTTCTCGATAAAGGGAACGTTATAGTGGGTGGGGAAGTTAAGTATACTTGACAAAAATTAAATCATCAATAAATCTTCTTTGAGTTTTTAATATAGAAAATTAGGCACATTTTAAAAGAAGTGCGCGATTGAGTGGGCGTGTCGTGTGGGTGGGTTTAAAAATATCTTTGGATAGATCTCAAAAGCTTTTGTGTAAAATTTCAAAGTCCTTGCTCTAACGACTGATTTGATGCCACATTTTATGGCATTCTGTCCCATAGTGGTCCGTTATTTGAAATTGTTTTTTTTTTTTTTAGTTTAAATAATTTAATTATACTATTAATTTAGCTTAAACTCTTACAAGTTAATAGTTCATTTTAATTTAAAATATTGAGCAAATATGAATTTATGAAAACAAAAAATAACACCAAAAACATTTTTACAAAGGACCATGGGCATTTTGGCCCACTTTCAAAGTTGCTCAATAGTGATCAAACCTAAGTCAAATGAAAGGTAGTAAGGTTTACATAATTTAATTATATGGCAGCTCAGTTCAAATCGAGGGCGAACATGGTTTTTCGGTGGGTTTTATAAAAATAAAGTTCTAAAAACGAAAAAAAAAAAAATATTAAAAAAAAATGGCAGAACCTACAAGTAAGATTTTTACGTTTTTTGAAAGCTAGAAGTCTTTTCTTGTGTAATGTTTTTAAATAAAGTCATTTCTATCAATAGTTTTCGAGAAAACCACAACATCAAGGTTTTGTTTCAACAAAATCCATAGCTATCGAGAACGAAACATCCTTTTTGTGTTTCTCCTTGAATTCAGTTTCGCTGTAGCATTTTCGGGCTTGATTTGAAGGTGGGTACACTCCAAAAAAAAGTATAAATATTTTTTGTATGTGCTGCCATCTTTCTTTAATATTTTTTTTCATTTTTAGTACTTTTTTATAAAACCCACCGAAACACCATGTTCGCGCTCGATTTGAACTGAGCTGCCATATAATTAAATTATGTAAACCTTTCTACCTTTCATTTGACATAGGTTTGATCACTGTCGACCAACTTTGAAAGTGTGCCCAGGGTCCATACAGAAGTGCCCATGGTCCTTTGTTCAGGAGAAAGTTTTTTTTTATCCAAACGAATTAATTGGGATTAAAAAAATTAAAATACAAATTCTGTGAAGCAATTGTTGAGGAAAATTAATAAGGGATATTACGATTGTCAACCGTTTTGATTATTGGCCGTTGCTCAGTAGGTACTTTGCTGCATATCAGAATTTGAGAGCGTGACAGAAAGATGTGTGTGATAGCTCTCTGGCGCGTTTTGTCAATAAGAAAAATTCAAAAAAAAAAATGTTAACTATGGAAACAAAACAAAAACTGAAAATAATTAATAGCACAGGAAAGATAGATTTTTTTGTGGAACGAAATATAGGACGGCTGAATTTTTTAAACCTGAAAGAGGGATATTAGAAAAGCTTATGTCCAGTTTTTTTGGGACGCCATCCCCCTGGGGAAATCCGCCATTTTGGAAAACGCGAAGTGATCCTATATTTCGTTCCATGAAACGATTGTTTTTTGCTTATTTTCCTGTCCTATAAACTTAACTAGCGGGACAACTGCCAGGCAACTCGCAGGCAAAAACATTATACTACTTGTGCTACTAATCGACTTTTCACACTTCCACACATAAACGCTACTAGTTCTACTCGCTTGTCTAAACCCCGGGTGATCTAAAATAAAGGTCGTTTAATTGTTAATTTTTTTTTTTTTTTAATTTCAATTCAGACTTAATAAACTCTAACACCCTTATTCATAAATAAAAAAAGTTATTTTAGCTCCCGTGTTTAGGAAAACTTAAACATGGAGTAAGAATGTTCCGGACTCAAATGGAGCAGCAACAAAACGCCCAATTTTTATTTAAGAGGCTTATGGCCAACTTGGATGGGACTTAACGCCCAAATCAAATTAAGGTCTTAAGTCCCACCCAAGTGAGACCGACCCAAGGCCTAAATATTTTTGTTCAAAATGTGACCTAAAGCCCAAATTTCTTAGAATATCTCCTAAACGTTAAGTGCTAAAATTTTGTTTAGCTTCGGATTTGGATTCAGAACACTAAAATTCTGCAAAAAAGGGAAATTAAAAAAATTAGATCATAGTTAGAAAAATAGTATTTTTTTAAATTAAAACTTTATAACTAAGCAATTCCAGGTTTATTAATACAATATTCTCGAAATGTCAAACTGTACCACAGGCTTCGGCTAACTATATTTGTCTTTGCCATAAAAGCGCAAACACCCATCATAGCAGCATTTTTACCTTAAGAAATAATTAATATCATAAAATGGCCATTTTTGACCCTCCCCCCTTCCTGTAAGCCTACCGTGGTGTCACATTCAATTGAGAAAATCATACAAAAGTTTGGGGCACTAGACATTAAAAAAAAAACTCGCGATGAAGTGAACCAATTTTTTTTTTTTATTTTGATTCCTGTTAGGGAAACGCAAGTGTGATATTTAAAAAGGTGCGCCATAGTGCCCAAAGTTGCCCTACATATTATACAAAGATCTATATAATGTTGACTCCATTTAATGTCAATATATGTAAGAACATTCGACAGGTGGGGCTATTAAATATTTTGCATGTCAAAGAATGTCCTTTATATTGGTGTTTTTTCTTGATGTTTAAATGTTTTGATACTGTGCTACTGATACCCATATATAGCTACTTATTTCTTGAGTGCCTTTATTCTACTTCTATATGGTTAGCGTGACAAAAAGCCTAAATCTCTTACTGCCACACAAAACGCGATCTTAATGGCATAATGTCTGCTTTCTAATACTTACATTCATACATAAATATTCAGATACCAAGTAGGTACTTTAAGAAAATTTTCATTTCCCAAAAATGTTCTAAATTAAACCAACACCATAAAGTAAAACGAAATAATTACACACTTACTCATATTGAAGACAGAAATTATATTTAAATACACCTTAATTCACATTTCATTGGATTGCGTGCAGGATTACAGTTAAAAGACATGATGTCTCGCACAATTTAACATCGAGCACAATGCGGTAGAAAATTTTGTGTGTGTCGTTTAAAATATTTGCCCACAAAAACCGAAAAAATGATTGTCATGAGGGTGCGGCTGATGCGGTAGCAATAACATAAGATGACTCAAAAATATCTTCATATAGGTAGGAGTTTGTGGATTTGGAGGTATTCATCCTTTTTTGGTTTCGTTTCTTTCGAGTATATTATATTGTTAATGAATATTACACACACCTGAATGAGCGAGCATATGATGGGCTACACCATCAAAAAAGCTCCTTGAGGACTCATCAGAAATAAACGACTAACAAACAAAAAAGCAGGCCAAGTCAAAGATATTTTATTTATATTTATTGAAATTTGGATCAGCAATTTATTTTTAGCTGAATTGTATGACGGCAAAAACGATTGAATGAGTCTTGGCAGTAACAATAAACATAAACATATAAGCACACACCGTCTCAGCCGTGTGCTATGGAGGGCGTAATAAAGTTTAATGGAGATTGTAATTCAATTATTTTTTTTATTGTTTTCGAATTTAAGGAGACTCTTGAAACTTTTGTTAGGGTTCATTTATTTTATGAACACCACCTACATATGTATATCGTTGAATGGATGTGATGTTTGAATTTAATTGGAAGTGTGTTAAGTGATACGTGCTTAATTTGTTTTTTTTTTTTCACGTTATAGGTATTAAATAAATATATTAAGAAAACAATTATTATAAAACGGATTATTTGTTTTTCGATTTAAATAATAAGAGAAGCTAAAAGCATTGTTAGCCCAGGGAGAGCAATTGATGAATGAGTCCTCAGATCAGTTCCAAGTGCTGCCGAGGTATTTCTTCTACAGGGTGCTTCCCATAAAGTGCAACTAAAATCTAGAGCGTATAGGTTGGGTAGGTATATGAAAAACAATAGTAACACTCATAATTCCATGTAGGTATACCTTTTTGTCAGTCCAGAAGTCTTTTTATTTATTTTATTTTGAAAAAAACAGTTTTTGAAAAATTATTTTTCAAACTCCAAATTTTGAGAAAAACAAGTTTCGTTTTTTTTCTATTTTTTACGAAGAAGTTGGTTTCTTTATCTTTAAATGTTTTGAAAGGTAAAAGTCTTCTAACCATGTAGTTTTCAGTATTTGAACAATAATTGATAAGAGCATAACATTTTGGAAAAATGAAAATAAAAATATTAGATACTTAAATACGTAAAAGGAGAATACCCAAAAATGTATGGGCAGAAAACCGAGAGTCGATTAAGAAAAGTCATACATGGTTTGAAAGGACATTATTTGTAGATAACAAATATGGAATCATTTTCTTAAAAATTAATCCCCGGGACTGGATATGTCAATTTGAATTTTTTAAAAAACACAGTGTTTCTTCATGTAAAAAAAGTAAAAATTGGCACATATTCATATTGTGGTTGATTCCTGTTATTAAATAGGTTCACTACAAGTCAATAAATTCAGCAACCACAAGATGTTTCTGTCTTCATTTATAAAATGGCTTATCACCCATACCCTTACTCAACAGTTTTGAAAAAAACCGAAAAAAAAATGTTACACATACGCCATAGTGACCCAGATCAAGAAAAAAGAAATTAAGAGGGCAGGCAACTCAGTACAGGTGGGAGAAGTGAAAGTTATCTTTAACGAATTGAACGTCGTTTTGCTAATAATAAGCATATGTGCATATGTGATGAAAATCAGGAAATGCAATAAGAAAGATATTTAAATCAATTAATGAGAGATGAATTTTTTAAGCTTTTTTCTATAAAATTGAATAAAACATAAAACATAAAACATACTATTAGGCCATCACCATAGTTCCAAACTGGATTTAGACAACAATTATCTGAAAAACTCTTAGCAGATGATAAGAACCTTGATAATTAATGGTATATGGGGCCAAAATCGACAAATAACCGAAAGTGGGATGGGGGCTAAAAGGTGCATTTTGGTGGTCAACGACAAGACTTAAAGGTTATGTTGCAAATAATTAAATTATCTACAACTTTTATTTGAACCATTAGAAAAACGCCAACAATTTTTTTTTATTTTATTTTTATCTTCCACAAAAATTATTCGCTTTTGTATGAAATTCTGTGAAAATGTACATTTTTGGGTTTAAAATAGGCTTAATTTTTTTTTAGTGAAATATTATTTTTTTTTCTTGTGAAATTGAGATTGGAATAAAGGGCTCATTTTCAATCAGAAAAGTTGCTGGACAAAGTTCTGATTTTTGACCATTTTAGGCCGGCATTTTATTTGTTGAAACATCTTTATAAGATGATTTAGAAAAAAACTATAATCCTACTATTGAAAACATTATCAAAAGTGGAAGAAACCAAACAAATTGGAATAGACAGTTATTTTAAAAGTAATAATTTTGTATTCAAATCATTCAATATTCAAATATTTATATTTAAATAAAAATTTTTTATATTAGCTACCTAGTCAAATGGTATTCAAGAGATTTTTTTAAATGTTATTTATTAAATTGTTATCACTAAGAAACCACTAACTTTGTATTTTAGGTAGTGGGACACACTATACAGTGTGTCCCACAGTCGAAAACCAATTTTTTCGGTGTTAATTTTAAGTTGAAAACCCTAAGAGCTAATTTTCTAGTTTTCGCTTCCTTTTTGACATTTTTCTAACCGGCTCTAAATTTTCTAAAAATTGATTTTGTTTTTATAAAAGAAAAGTGAAAAAACTTTAGAGCGATTTTTTTTTTAATTATTTTTTCTACAGAGTGTGCCAAAAATCAACGTCGAAACGAAAACGGGTGATAGGGTAGGTGGTGAAAGTTATTAGAAAAATAATAAAAACAATTGTTGCCATGTATTTTGTGAGTTATGTGAATTTGAAATAATTCGAAAAAAGTCATTGTGACGGTATTTCAAGTGCCGTGATTACAAATCTTAACTATTCTCAATTTTGATTTTTGTTGTGGAACCTTGAATAACCCCGCTAACAAATGCATTCAAAAATGTAAACACACCTCCATCAGTTTTAAAGAAAATATCACTTTTTTGCCCAACAAAGTACTTAAAATTTTTACATGATCCTAACAACAAAAAATGTACTACGAAATTTTGGCAAGCTATCGTAAAAGTTGGAGTGTCCAATTTTCATTTCGAAATGGTGTAATATTTTTGAGAATATTCTATAAATAGGTAACGGTGAAAAATTCTTTTCTCAAGTAATTCGGTTTTAAGATAATTCTTTTTAATTCATTAAAAAAAACTTTGAATACACTAGGCTTTCTCGTGTCTAAATTTAAGTTCAAGGGGATGAACAGTTTTTTATAAGTAACCACTACTAGGCCCAGAGTACCGCGGGCTATCAGATAGTGAATCATTTCTATTACTTTGGTTTAAGTTTAAATAAAATTAAATTTTTGAACAAAATTTACATGAAAAGTTTATTTAGATCCGCTATAACAAATGTCGAAATTGTTTGCCTTCAACGTAACGGCAATGCAAGACTCCGTGATATTTTGGCGCAGCTCGGCTAAGTTTTGGATCGGTTTTGAGTAGAGTTTTTCTTTTACTGCACCCAAAGAAAGAAATCCAGAGGGTTTAAATCAGGTGAACGGGCTGGCCACAAAAATTGCACCAGACCGCCCTATCCACCTCCCTGGGTATTCTTCATCAAGGAATTGTCTCACTGGGCGAGCAAAATACGCTGGACAGCCGTCTTGTTGAAACCAAATATTTCCATAAATGCTAAGTGGCACATCTTCCAATAAATTAGATAATGGGTTTTGTAAACAATCTAAATACACCTCGCCTTTCAAGTTCTCTGGTAGCTCGCATGGACCAATTATTTTACCATTCAGAATTCCGGTCCACATATTAACTTTGGAGCGATAATGTGATTTTTCTTCCCGCATCAAATGTGGATTTTCTACATGCCACTGGTGCAAATTGTGAAGGTTCATGTATCCATCCTTTTTTAATGTTGATTCATCTGACCACAGAATTTTGTCCAAGAATCGTGGATTTTCCCTGTACCGTTGTTGTATCGTTCAAAGTAATCTCGGGGTAGTAGTTTCCACTCGTTGAACGTGGTATGAATGGAGCTCATTTTTCTTCAAAATTCGGTTTGCTGTACTTTAGGATACTCCTGTTCTTATCTGATAGCCCGCGGTATTCCGGGCCTGGTAGTGGTAACTTATAAATAACTGTTCATCCACCTTGAACTTTAATTTTAGACACGAAAAAGCCTTGAGTGTATTCAAAGTTCAACTGCTTCACCTAAGGGGCATTTTTTTGTATCACAGAAGATGGCGGAGTTTTCCCGCCACTTCATCCACCCTACGGTTACGCCATGTTTGATGTCGTCATCACAAGATCCTACGCTATAGATCATTGATCCAAGATATTTAAACTTTTTGCATTTGGGAAGCACTGTTCCATTCAAATAGATGTGCGGAATAGGCTTGTGTGGATCAGAAAATGGAAAGCATAGGTAGTTGGTCTTTTTCGCGCTAATCCGGTATCCATTTCCCTCCAGAACATCCACCCATACATCAAGTGCTCGTTGCAAGGACACAAGATCTTCACTTATGATGGCTCCATTGTCAGCAAAGAAGAACTGATTCATTTTGGGGGCCTTCACCTTATTCTCGAGCAGAAAGTCAAGGACAGTAATAAGGAGCAAAGGACTCAAGACGCTTCCCTGGTGTACACCTACTCTGATTGGGAACTTTTCGGTGGTTCCTGCGGGGCATCTTACCTTTCTTTTAACTTGCTCGTACATGTCTATGACCATCCGCACGTAGACTTCCGGAACTCCTCGTTGCCTAAGTGCAACCCATATCAGATCTCGTGGTTGTCTGTCAAATGCTTTTTCAAATCAACCTTTTCCTATATTTTTCCATTCTGAATAGCATCTGTGGTTGATTTACCCGAAACAAATCCGCATTGGTCGTCAGATAGCCGTATTATTTTTCGTATGCGGCCATCCAATATCCGCTCAACGATCTTCATGGTGTGTGACGCCCAGATATGACAGTGGGCTCTTCAGTAAGTCGGTCGATTATTATAAAAAAAAAAAAAACTGACCAAGGGTATATTTATTTTTTGGGTGCACGAATTTAAATAAATTCCCCAAGAACAATAAAATTTACAGTCTTCTTGCTGTGATTTTTATAGGAGTCGGTAAGTAGGATATGACAGACTAACTGAAGAGCCCACTGTCATACCTGCGAGAAACACATTCATTTCTGCAGTTTAGGTCGCTTGTCCTTTTTGATTGAATTATATTTATTCACACATAATAATTTCAATATTTTAATATTTAAATTTCTTCATCTTAATTATTTTAAAATTTTTTAAAATTAATTTTTGTATGCAAATAACGGGTGATTTTTTAGCTGGTTTGTTTTGGCAACACTGGTTTTGACAGCTGACGTGTGTTTAGTACCTTGTGTCACTGTCAAACAGCTTCAGTTTGGTTTGCAATTTAACCATGGATCGTCTTACAACAACAACGCTTGCAAATTATTGAATTTTACTATCAAAATTCGTGCTCGGTTCGAAATGTTCATCGCGCGCTGCTTCCATTTTATGGTCGGCATTCTCGACCTTCTGAGCAGTCTATTCGGAAGATTGTGACCAAATTTCGCACCAAATTTACTTTGTTGGACATTAAACCACCAACACGTTTACGTACTGTGCGTAGTGAAGAAAATATTGCGGCCGTATCAGCTAGTGTGACAGAAGACCGCGAAATGTCGATTCGGCGCCGTTCCCAGCAGTTAGGCCTTTGTTACAGCACTACGTGGAAAATTTTGCGGAAGGATTTGGGCGTAAAGCCTTTTAAGATACAGCTGGTGCAAGAACTAAAGCCAGCCGACCTACCACAACGCCGAATTTTTGGTGAATGGGCTCTTGGAAAGCTGGCCGAGGATCCGCTATTTTATCGAAAAATTGTGTTCAGCGATGAGGCTCATTTTTGGTTGAATGGGTACGTAAATAAGCAAAATTGCCGCATTTGGAGTGAAGATCAGCCAGAAGCATTGCAACAGCTACCAATGCATCCCGAAAAAGCCACTGTTTGGTGCGGTTTATGGGCCGGCGGCATTATTGGGCCATATTTCTTCAAAGATGATGCGAATCGCAGCGTTACTGTCAATGGTGAACGCTACCGAGCGATGATAACAAACTTTTTTTTGCCCGAAATGGAAGTTCTTGACTTGCATGATATGTGGTTTCAACAAGACGGTGCCACATGCCACACAGCACGCGAAACAATGGCGCAATTGCGAGGCGAGTTTGGTGAACAGTTAATTTCACGTTTCGGGCCGGTCAATTGGCTGCCTAGATCGTGCGATTTGACACCATTAGACTATTTTTTGTGGGGGTATGTCAAGGCTAATGTCTATAGGGACAAGCCCGCTTCGATTGACGCACTGGAAGCCAACATCCATGCATTCATTCGTGAGATACCGGCCGATATGTGTGAAAGAGTATGCCAAAATTGGACTCAGCGGATGGGCTACCTGAGACGCAGCCGCGGTCAACATTTGCATGAAATTATCTTTAAACATTAAATTGCAAGGTTCAAACTATCGATTCAAATAAATATTTCATTCATTTTTTCGAATTTTTTGTGTTTTTTTTTTTTTTTTAAGTTCTAAACCTCTTAAAAAATCACCCATTATAAACATAACATTTTTGAAAACTTAATTTTAGTTTGCCAATCTTAAATATTTAATAAAATCTAATACTAAAAACTCAAATAACTTCATCAAGAAATTGCATTTTAATAAGTTGTATATATTGTTTTAATGTAAAAAATATATTCTTGATAATTTGTATCTGAAGTATTATTAAGATTTAAAAGAACCTCTTACATTCAAAATTTGATCAAAATTAGTTAAGCCGTTAGCGAGAAATTTGTATGACAGTTTTTCGTAAAAGTTGGGTACCTTGCATTGAATAAGATTAATTTTTTTATTAAAATCGTAAGAGACGTTTTTGAGATAAATAACAGTTTTCATGACGGTTGTATGGCAGGTACCTGGTACCTACCGTTATTTTTGGAACTAAGAAAAAATGTTTAATTTCCCCTTTAGGGATTTGCATAAGAACCTTAAGACCGATGTTTGAAAAAAAAATCGCTTAAACGGGTTAGGCTGCGGGCGAGGTGAAGACACAGACAGATATCGGTTACTGATTTTTTTTTTTTTTTTTTTTTTTTTTTTTTAAATGCGACCCTTTTAAACAAGGATCAGCGGTGGTTAAAGTTCAAAGTACGACATTGAAATTGTTTTCCAAGTTCAGGTCATATTGCCTACTACTTTGCTATGGCAGAACATTTAAGAACTACTTACAATTTCAAACCCATTATCTTAAATATTAAAAGGGTCTCCAAAAAACACCTTAAAATACCTAAGTAAAAAAAAATTGGGACCTTTTGGAGATCAAAAAGATAACATTACATAGCACACATGTACTAACTGAGAAGAAGTTTTGTCCATGAGATTCATGTTGTTACCATTGACACGTTTTTGTGTCAAAATAACACCCCATGCAAAACTTTAATATCAATTTAAGTGCGATAAGTTGAACCAATTTTGTTTTTTTTTTTTTGTAAATCCTCTTATCTTGGAAGATAAGGGTTTAATGACAGAGATGTTGCAATAACCTCAGAAATGATGAAGATCTTTGATGTCTGTCACTGTCAGTATAAAATTATAATATGTGGATGTTAACCGACAGATTATTATTTTTACACACACAACACTTGCCATCATGACACCCTGGGGGGGTGCCTGGATGTCAACGGTTGGCCCATATTGTATGAAATTAAATTTCACTTGTTGTCTGGGTTTCATTGTTAAGCGTTGGCAGCAGTAAAAAGGAGCAACACAAAAAAAATACAATTAAAATTAAATACTTTTTGATACACTTAAAGGATCCAACGCAGAGATTTGTATTGGTGTATGTGTGTGGGTGTGTTTGTAAAGTGAGAACAGCCTCTTTTATTACAAAGGAAACATCTTAACTGCTCGCAGCCCAAACCGATCCCAGACCAACCAAGCCAGCCAGCCAGCCAGCCAGAATTTTGTTGTTGTTTTAATGTTTTTTTTTTTTTAATGAAAACCTTTGCATGTTGGCACATTTTTTACGCGAATTTTTGTTGTTCTTATCTGGCAAAGTGCGTGTAGTCAGTTTATGTACTCGAAATGTATTTTCTGTGAGCAAAGAGAACATGTTTTCCATCGCAACGCCTTCGGCATCACCATCAGCAACCAGATCCAGCTTAAGCATCTGCACAAAGCATCCACCATTTAGGACGACTATACGCCGCCGAGAGAGCAGCGCGTTGAAAGCAATGGTGATGATGACGATTATGGCGTGAAGGGGATCCCCCTTTGGCGTTACGTGACAGCCAAGTGCCTGGAGGGTACTTTTTCAGTTTGTTTTTTTTTTTGTGTTTTACTTCCGTGCGAAAGAAAAAAGAGAAATAATAAATATAAAATTAAAATTGCTTTTTAAAGGTCATAGCTTTGGAGTCGATGGCTTGACGTTGTTGGTATAAATCGGTATAGGTGGTATAGGTAACTCGCTAACTATACCTACCTTTACCTAGCTCTGATTACGCACTTGATATAAAGCTTCGGGTTTTGCTTTTGTTTGAACGACTAACCATTTAATTCGAAGTCAGGGTCGTTTATTTGTTATGTGTCGCACAGAGATACACGCAGATATACAAAGGTGGCGGTGGGTGGTGATGATATTCAGCAATGCCACAGAATGTTCGTTGATTTTTTATTGAGATTCTTCTCGCTGTGATTGCTGTAACGCACGAGTGCAAAAGTATTAGATTCGAAGGAGGTGTTTTTAGTTTTTGTTGTTGTTTGATTTTTTGTTTGTTACTGAAGCTTGAGCCAATTAAGATGAGATGAGTATCTAGGTACGGAGAAATACTTAGAATTTATTTAATGAGAAAACAGAAAATTGAATTTTCAAGGCGGGGAAAACTTGATGGGAATTTGATAGTCCAGTAAATGAGTTTTTAAAATGAATTCAAAAAATATAACTGCGTAAATAAGAATATTGTTTTTTTTTTTTTGTTTTCTGTACCTTCCTATTCCTACCTATTGATAGCGAAATAACTTTTGTTCATCATTAAAAAACAAAAAAAAAAAAAAAAATAGACGTGGGGTAGATTTTTAGTCTTGGAGAATTTCATTTCACAATATAATTTTATTTATATAAAATATTCTAGTTAATTCTTGTTATAAGGAATACAATTTTGCGAAGTAAATAACTAATAAATATGAAATCACGCATTTCATCAAATTTCATCAAAAACGAGCATTTTCGATGTTATATGTTTTTTGAAATGTCGATATCTTCTTGTGAGTCGTAGGAAAAAAATGTTCATAATTTCTAGGCCACGAGACGAGAAAAGTCTCAGCCTCGTTCTCGCATGACGAGACCGAGTCTAGACGAGACGAGACTGCCTTTAAAGCAACCGAGACGAGACCGAAACGAGACTGTATATTTGGACCGAAATTAACAGGCAGTCTAATAAATTACAAAATCCATTATCAGTTAAATATTTATTTTCTTCTGCACATATTCAAACCATAATTGAAAATATTTCGCTCCAATAATCAACAGTTTGTCCAGAAATCGTATTTTTCGGAGACGCGACCGAGACGAGACTTAATTATGCGAGACCGACACGAGGCCGACACGAGAACGAGACAAGAATGAAAATTTTTGATTTTAACGAGACCGAGACGAGACTTAGAAAAGTCGCGTCTCGTCGCCAGCCCTAATAATTTCTTTTCTTGTGGATAACAAGATCTACAAGTCTTGTATCAAATACTTTTCAAAACATTTACCGTTTTAGAGTTATATGAAAAAAAAAAAACTAATATTTTTGACATACAACGTAGAATAGCTATTGTGACACGGACACGTTTTGAATTAAAAAAAAAAAAATATATTAAAAAGTATTGCTGCAAAGAAGGGTAGAAAATCACAAATTACAGAAGCTTTTAACTGCCTAATTGAAAAAATGTTACCCAATTACAGCTGGTATTCTTGTCCGCGTCCGATCAGGACCCGGATGAAGTTTCTGTCTAGTTTGGGCCAATCCCTAATAAGTTTTCAGTAGGAAAAATCTTGACGAGGAAAACATGTCAGATAGGCTTGGCAAGCCTTTGCTGGATTTCAATACCAAAAATTAAGACGAGGTGAATTTTTACCTAGTAAAAACTTGTTGGACATGTTTCGGTATCCCATCAAGAATGTCTCTTTTATACAAAAACAAAAATTTTATAGGCACCATATAATTTCAGTATCAAACGACACTTTCTTTTCTCTCTCTCCTTTGTCTTCTTTTTCTTATCACATTTCTTACTTGTTAGAGACATCTGTATATTATAGGATTGTTCACTGAGGAAAAAGTCAGATCAGAATAGAAAAGCACAGATTTGTGAGAAACGTCAGAGAAGTAAGCAAGTACATAAAATCCTATTCTATTGTTGTGCAAAATGGTATGAAACATTAGAGCATGAAACTTATTCACTTTCACTTGGGCGAAACACAATTATTTCTGGAGTTGAGGTCACTTGAACTTTTTAATTGAATTTTATTCATTCACTCCACTTAAAACAGAAGTGATTTTAATATTTTAATATTTAAATTTCTTCATCTTCTTATTCTTCTTATTCACTTTCGACATTGAATTTTTGTACGGCGAGTTAGCCGAGTGGGTAGCGCTTTTGGTTGACAAGCAGAAGATTGCTGGATCAAGTCCCACATAAGCCATAAGAAAATTGTTTGCCAAGGCAAAAGGTTTTATAATCGACAAGGCCCTTGTTCTAGCCTTTGCTGACCCTTGCTAGCCCCTTGCCAGAATCTATGTAAGACTCTCTAGTAGCTTGTCTACGCGGGGAATGTCCCTAAAATGGAACATAAAATGTATGGAATTTTAATCCTATCCGCAGTCACGAAAATTTGTCCGTTTAATGAATCTGCCCGCTTAAGGGAGCTGTCCGCAATAGGAGGTCACTGTCTACAATTTGACAACATTTTGTAATTTTTGTTTTTCCCACGTCATTCAAAATTTAAAATTTGGCACTCAGACACAGTTTAATATTTGTTTCCTGTATGTTGTTCGACTTTAAGAGACTAAGTCGAATCTCAAAATTTATTGAAGCATAATTTAATCTTTTAAAATATTATTTCAATTAATATGTATTGTTATCTTAAGGCATTTCCTTAAAAACAACCCCAGCCAAATTATTTCTTTGAAGTAGTAGGTTACTAACCCAAATTATGTTTAACCAACCAAAATATTAACTAAACACAAAACAAACGAAACAAACAAAAAAAAAAATATCGATTAAACATAAAATTTAATTAAGAAAGTCATCAAACGATAACGAGGAAAACCTTGTCCGTGAAATTACATATTTAATCTTAAAAGTTAGGTTATATTTATTTTGACTTACAGACAAGAAAAACACACAAAACCAAACAAATATAGGAAATGAAACAATTAATTTTTCATTATAATCTCGCACACTTTTCCTCCAGTTATATACAAATATATATACAAATATCTTTCATTGCGGGATTCATCGGAATGTTCCCCTCTTTTCTGTTTAGCTGTATATTTTAATGAGTTTTCTTGGTTTTTTGTTCCAAAGACAGGGAGGTCGGTCGGTCGCAGATAAGTCTGTGTTGAGCTGAGCTGTAGACAAATTAGGTATTTTAACCATCTTCGCGTTTTATTTCTAAATCATAGACAAACACAAAGTGTTGATTTTTTTTTTTGGCAATTTATCAATTTGTCAATATTTGCTTTAAACTTTTCTTTTATTTGCCTCTTTCTGACGTTTTAAGAGTTTGCTTGCTGTGGGTAGATTTCGGTTTATTTATTTTAATTTTTTTTTTTAAATAAATCTGTGATATTATTGGGAATAGGATTTTTGTCGTGAAACCTAAGCATCGTGAAATGTTTTCATTTTTCTTTTTGAGAAGATTGAACGTATATAGTATAGTGGCAAAAGTTTGTGTGTTTATGTATTTGGTGCTGAGCATTTGACACTTGTTAATTTTTTTTTTGTAAGTTGGTCGCAATATGATTTGAAGTTAGAAACAACAAGAAAAGTTTTGCCACCTTGGGGTTTGTCTTTTATTTTTTTTTTTTTGTTATTTTTGTTTGGCAATTTTCTTTGATTGTCATTGAATAAGGAGGATGGTGTCGTTGAGAAATTATGGATTTTTTTGCAGCTGAAATGGAGCTGAAATTTGTTCCCCGAAACCAATTTGGAATTTAATATTAGATTTTCTTTTAGTTCTAGCTGCTTTTCTATTTTCAAGTTTTTTAGTGGTCATTTATATAAACAAGGTAGAAAGATAGATTAGGTATAAATTCAATTTTTAAAAGTTTTTCATACAGAATTATGAGTTTAATTCTAAAAATGTAAACTACATCAATACTTATGTTGTGAAAGTATAAGAGTCGACACGAGAGATGTTATTTTCTGATTTGTTTTTATTTAATTACAAAGTTATTGTAATTGGCTTTAAGGCTAGGCGCATATTGAGACGCGTGTGACGTGACCCGACAAGTGTCGCACGGCACGATTTTAGAAACGTGTCATGCCGTTCTCCGCATATTTATACGCGTCTCTGGTGTCGTCAAAATACATTTTATTTGAAGCAAAAATCGTCTGATATATCGATAATTGAAATGAACTTTAAAAAAAAAAAAAACAAGTCATTTCTAAAAAAGCAAACGATATTTTATTTTCAAATCTAAGAACAGGTTATTATATTATTTTTTGACAGAAAAAAAACAAACACGTGCCGGTCTCTTACGAAAAACTGTGTTTCGATCACTGTGTCACGCGATTTTTGGAAAACACTCGTCAGGTAATGTAGTGTCGCTCTATCAATACGCGTTGTTTTATTGATTTATAAAATATTAGTTACAAAAACTCGTGCTGTGCTGTGTCGCGTCACTCGCGTTGAACGCGTCTCAATATGCGCCTTGCCTAAGAGGAGGCATTGAAAACTATAGTATTTAATTTTATATTTAATTTAATGAAATATTTTTGGTGAAGGCTTCGGCCACGCTATAAGCGACTAGCGACGATTGACAGAGCGACAAGTTTACAAGCAAAACAATAACAATAATTGCGGAGATAGGTCGTCAGTCCGTCGCTCTGTCGCTCTGAAATGACCTAGCTCTGCTTTCCATTCTGTTCTATTTATTTAATTATTGAATTTTAATCCTGAGCAATGAGAGAATGAACTCAGTTTTCTCAATAGTAAACAAAATTTGAGAAAGTTACTTGTTAGGCTTTGGCCACGCACTGGGCGACAAGCGACGGGTGACAGAGCGACAAGTTCAAGCAAAATAGTAACAATATGTAAATTGCCGTTTACCTATTTACATATTGTTACTATTTTGCTTGAACTTGTCGCTCTGTCACTCGTCGCTTGTCGCCCAGTGCGTGGCCAAAGCCTAACAAGAAAATGAGTTGAATAGGTCTTGAATCCAGTGTTTTTGAATTTTGAGCCTCGACCCCCATTTTAAATGATTCAAGCATCGTATACTAATTTTAACCATTTATTAAAATTAAAATTAGCTTAGGTATGCCTATTTTATCTTTTTTAGCATCATACTGGGGCAAATAACGACTCTTTAACATTTATATAAATGTCAAAATAGTTTGGAATGTTTTTGAGTTTTTTCCACGAGCAGTGAGCTTTGGACGTTTTCTGCTGGAGCTAATGAACGAAATTGGTTCAGTACATATAATACTACAGAGTTTTTCAACTGGCGTGGGTAGATTTGTACGGCCTGTGACAGCCATGTTGTTTTGGTGACATCTGTCAAATCTCTTGTTAATTATTCAGTTAATGAAGTCAAATCAGCATTCCAAATAACACTATTGAACAGCACGTCCCAATAATAAATCTTCATTATCGAAATGAGTTTAAAAGAGAATGTACCCCAATTTTGTCCGCCAAATTATCTTTAGCGACTAGGCGCATTTTTTGATGTATGGCTATGTTCACAAGCAAAATTGACGTATATACGACGACAATAAAGCACACGAGGTTCACCAGGTAACAATGCATCCACAAAAAGTTACCGTTTGGTCACGACGACGCTGCGTTGGTGACGCGATCGACGTCAATGGCGAGCGCTACAGAACAGTGACAGCCAATTTCTTGTGGCCCAAATTGAACCGAATGGACCTAGTGGTTCCGAAAAGACGGGTGCAACCTACTTGCGACTCATCGGACTTTAGGATTAACATTCTGCATATGAATAACGATTGGAGGGAAATGTTATCTCTCGCAGAGGCGATATAAATTGGCCACCAAGATCATGCGATCTTACCCGACTAGAATTTTTCTTGTGGGGTTTCCTGAGGTCGATTTATGCGAAAAAAAAACTACAATCGACCGATGACCTTGAGGTGCACAAATCACCGGATCTATGAGTATCAAGTTAGTAAAGCAACATTTGCGAATCGAGAAATGGTGAAATAGATCGTTTTTCGTTAATTTAATCGTTAATTAGTTGTGACATTTTGGAGTTTGTCGTTCAATGTTTTCTATGTTTTTTTGTGTTGCTTTGCTAACTAGATATCAAATTAGAAAAACAGCAAAAAAAAAAAAGATAGCACGACAAAATTTAAAATGTCGCAACTAATTAAGGACTAATCAACGACCTATTATTGAAAAGTTAGCTATGCAATGTATAAAGTTTTTACCCCGATTGGAGGTGTTGCTAGTTTGACTTCAATTCATGAAAAACAGCAAACAAAACAAAAAACATAGAAAACATAGCACGACAAAACTGAAAATGTCACAACTAATTAACTACTAACTAACGACAAATTATCCAAATAACAATTTTTCGATCCTCGAATGTTGTTTTGTTAACTTGGCATTCATGCCGGATCTATGCGGAAGATTTATTGAAAATTGGACCAGTCGGATACGTACCACCGAAAGAAGTCGATGTGGGCATTTAAACGATGTCATACATTGTTCATACATAATGGCATACATAAGCTTTTCAAATAAAAAAAGAATCTTGTTAATACCTCTACCAACATTCCATTTCAACATCTTCTCTCCCTTAAAATTTTAGTAAACTGTGATAAAATAAGACAAAGGTTAGGCATTAGGCTGTTTAGAATTTTGGAACATAAATGATCACTCGGATCACACTGGAGAGATATTAGGGACCAAAAACAAAAGCATCAGGCAAAAACAATTCGTAGAATGACAAACAAAAATAAAACTGATTCAAACTTAATTTCCAAGAAAATAACACTCTTCAAGAATAGTAGAACTTTTTTTCAAGGTAGATAGGTATACTAATCTCAAAACAAGAAACATGAAACTTTAACATGTTTTTTTTTTTTTGAACTTGATATTGGCACTTTAAACAGAGGAACAGTATTTTAAAAACGCAAACTGAATGCGTTTTAGGTTTAGTTTAAAATAAATAAATCTATAGATTTAATGCAATATTGTATTTACAGTAATTTTTAACCGATAAATTCAATTTGGAGGCTGAATTAAAAAAAAATTGATCTTATATTCGCCTTTAACATCATACCCCATTAAAATTCCAATTAAAACAATGTGTGTACCTACTTTAAGTTCTCATTGTTAGCTATACTTTAGAACAAGGGCACATCATAACATCCAACGTCATGTCATAAATTCATTCTTAATTGAACCCTGGTGCCTCGAATAAAATTAAAACTAGCACGTTCTTTCCGTATTTCACGCCTCACTATCACGTACTCTCTAACTCGTTATCTCAAGCCAATGACCTTACATTCATACGTGGTATATGTATACATAAGAATAGATCCACTCATTGCAGGCCTCCTCATGATGATGTGCCTTCGATTTTCATTCATCATAAATAAACACGATGATGATATAAAAATAAACGATCAAGTTGTTTATTTTTTTTGTATGAATAACTCAAATTATATGTTGTTGTATCGCGGAACTTAAACAAAAAAAAAATACACAACCGACTTCCTTCCGTTGTACTAACTGACATCACACATAGTTTCCTTGACAGTAAAACTACACTTTTATAGGAGGGGAGGGAGGATGGTCAGCACTCAGCAACAACAGAAAACTCACGCTGTAAGTTTTAACATAATTACAGACATAAGTGCGATTTCTAAATTCTAAAATGGCGTCATTAGTACTGATGTCCTATCAGCTGGATGTAACCATCATCGTCGCGTCACTTCGCTCGACTGTCTGACATTGTGCCTGTTGTTCAAGTTGTCTTCCAATTAGTTGTGTGACAAATGCAAACCCTATAGCCCCACAGTCATTCTACCAAGACTTCCTATTAATGACGAGATTCCCATAGAATTCTCCATTATATACACACACGAGCAAAAATAGACCAACCAGGCAGCGCAGCAATGGAAATAAAATCAATGGGAACTTTTTTGTTTCGTGATGCTATGAAAAGCTCCTATTCACCATCACCGCATCATCCAAGTGCAAGTTCACCTTGAGAATCGCCTCCATGGCCATTTGTCATGTGAGTCAGACATGTTTTGCTTCACTTTCCAGCCACAAACTCAGTCGAAATAGTTTTTTCTTTATTTTAATTTTATGGTTTTTGCTCCTGGAACTCATTAAAATAAATAAAAAGTGATAAAGTGTGACTTGAGAGGGCTTGTTTGGTTTGACACACAGTAGGAATTGGGGGGATAAGATTTCACCAACAAATCATATTTATGCAGAGACATATCACATCACATCACGCAACGAATTATTTATGACTATTATGACTATATTAAGAATAAACTGAAAACTATGTATATTTATATACTTAAGTGAATATTTTTAACTTTATTTTAATTAATGCATTACTGTCAGAATAAAAAAAAATGAAGACAATATTTTGAAAGGAATGTTTTTTTTTCTTCAAAAGCTATGGGTGGCACACAAAAGTTGATACAAAGGTGGCAATCAATAAAGCAATTTTTTACATTTCCGAGCTCCTTATAGCCTTGAAGATATGTCTTCATAAATAAGAGGTTTCATTTCGATGTTTAAAGTATTCAGAGGGGGAAAAAACAGTTCTTGTAAGCCGAGGTTGATGACAAAATCATTTTGATTTTTGTATTGGAAAATCGGAAAGTGGATGCAAAATGTAAGAATATTTTTAAAACAAAGTTAACATAAATAAATATATTAGATATACACTCCGCTCCACTTGAATAGAAAAAAAAACTTTTTTTTTACTATCAGAGCTTTGGTAAATTCATAAATTCACCTTTTATTTTTAGTTCCTAAAAGAGGAATCTATTGCGAATAAAACTGCAAGGGTAGAATAATTCAGAAAAATACCATAAGTTTATTTTGTTACCACTTTTCTAATTACTTCATAAAATACACTGTTTTTTTTGCGCCACTTGAATAGAAACAGTGTGCGTTTTGTCTCTATAGATTACGGTAAGAAGAAAAAATATTGTTATAACAATAGTAGTGTAGATTCGAAATAATAAATTGTTTGATCAAAAAAAAAGATGGGCCGCGGGAAACCATTAAACCCTGCAGAAAAAGCCAAACTAGATGTACACCCGGAAAACAAGCTTCATCTAAGCACAATTGCCAAAAAAATAAGTAGAAGTGTGAATATTGTTTGGTCGAACCATAGAAATAAAGAAAACTATGGAAAAATGTGTAAGGTAGGCAATCAAGAGCCACAACAGAAGCAGACCAAAGAAAGGTAATTAGACTGGCTTCAAATTCAAGCGGCTCTGCTGCTCAAATCAAAGCTAAGAGTGGTATTACAGCGAGTCTTAACACTATTAGACGTGTTATTCGTGGGTCACATCATTGAAGAAAACCACCGTTTAATCCAATACGAAGACACAATATAATAGATTTTCACAAGAAGAACATGACGTGAAAGGATGGGTGGACAAAAGTGGTATTTTCTGACGAACAAAATTCAATTTATATGGCCCGGACGGATATAATTACTATTTTCATGTTATAAGGACGGAACCCAGGTTTCTGGAGCGCCACCATAGCCGAGAAGGTGGTTAATTGCGTGGGGTGAGATTTTCTGGTTTTGAACCATTCATCTGGACTTTCCCACATTGAAAATGACGGCAAACTCCTTAAAGGAAATATTGCAAGAAGATTTCCCTAAGTTTACCGATGTTTTTGCACCAATACCATGGACATTTCAACAAGATAACGTGCCGATCCTCAACGCAAGGATCATTAACAGTTGGATATCCGAGAAAAATGTTACCATTGAAAACGTATTGGGATGGATGGTTCGTAAGGTTTACGATTCTGACCGACAATATGAGGACAAAGAATCACTTATTGCTGCAATCAAAGAAGCATAAAGTGCAATTTCTTTAAATTATATAAAATAACTGCATGATTCTGTCTCCAAATGGGTTATTCAAGTTATTTCAAAAAAACGTTGTAGTTAATATATAAAAATATGATTACAAATAGAAAACTACCCAATTTTACTTCACTTTTTCAATTTGTTTCCTTATTTAAGAGAATGTTTCTATTCAAGTGGCGCAAAAAAAAAAACAGTCTTTTAAATGAAGTAATTAGAAAAGTTGTAAAAAATAACCTAATGGTATTTTCCTGAATTATACTGAACTAAAACTAAAAGGTGAATTTATAAATTTACCAAGGCGCTACACGCTCAGATAGTAAACAAAAAGTTTGTTTCTATTCAAGTGGAGCGGAGTGTATGTCCTCATAAATAAGAGGTTTCATTTCGATGTTTGAAATTCAGAGGGGAAAAAAGCCAGTACTTGTAAGCCGAGGTTGATGACAAAATCATTTTGATTTTTGTATTGGAAAATCGGAAAGTGGATGCAAAATGTAAGAATAATTTTAAAACAAAGTTAACATAAATAAATATATTAAATATACTATGTGCAGGGGGATATTCGTGGAGAATCATGGCCTATAGTGGCTTTAAATTTTCAAACTTTAATGGGTGAGTGGATAGGTAGAAATGAAAACTTATTTCAGGTCGCTGGAAAAAAAAATTAGGGAAATGTGTTTATTCAAATCCAACTTTGAAAATTCTCACGTTTGATAAAAAATAAATAAATAAATCGGGTGGCACAACGGCTCATGAAGAACCAGGGCATAGTGACTAACAACTCGCAACCATTCCTGTGTGCGCCTTTCGACCTTTGGTAATGATTGATAAAAAAAAATATGAATTTTGGCACACATGTTGTCACTTTTGTCAGCTTAAAAAAATGTGTTAGTGCCAAACACACAAATTTTCGTATCAATCATTAGGAACCAAAGTTGAGAATTTTCAAATTTGGATTTACAAAAATTCATAGGATTTCGCAAATAAAACTTCAGCCCCCTTATTTATAAAGAAACAATTGTAATTTCAGCTCCCGTGTTCAGGAAAACTACACCATGGAATAAGAATTTTCTGGACTCAAACTAAAGGCAGTTGGTTCGTGCTCCATTTGAGTCCGGAACAATTTTATTCCATTATGAAGTTTTCCTAAACACGAGAGCTGAAATAACTTTTTTTTCTTTATAAATAACGGGGCAGATGTCTTGGGGGCATACATGTACCTTATGTTAACGAAAAAAAAATCGAGATTTCAGTCAGTCTTGATATTAGAATGGTACAGGGAATACTAAAAAAGTGGGCTTAGAAATTCTGTCTGTTAGATTACAACCTTAGCAGTAGGTTGATTTTTTTAAACTTGATACATAGCAGCGTTGGGACATTTTTTCTGACAGAATTAAAAAAATGGACATGAATGGATCGCACGAACTTGCTCTCGTAGCTAACAACTTTAACATAGCTAGAAACTGATGGTGTACAAGCACATATGTATCGGTTCCAAAATATTATGATGTCGTTAAAAAAAAATTAAATAAATTATTACTATAAATTACTATAAATTTGTTAAATTTGTTATTATAATGCTCAAAATAAAAATGCTAAGTTTCTGTCTAATTTAGGCAAGGCCCTAGTAAGTTTTCAGTAGGGAAAATCTAGACGAGGAAAACATGTCAGAAACAACTTGTCAGTACCAAAAATTTAGATGAGGAAAACTTTTCAATCCGTCATGAGGCCCTCACAAGTAAAAACCTATTGAACATGTAAGGGTACCCCATCAGGAATGTCCCTTGAACATCAAAAACAAAAATTTTATAAGCTCCATGCAATTTTCAGTATCATACAACACTTTTTCATATCACACTTTTTTCTATGGGTGTGAGTCATCCTTATAATATGTATATGTATGTGTTATGCAATATGGTATGATGTATTACACATTAGACTAAGAAACTTATTCACTTTCGACAATGAAATTTTGTAAATCGAGTTAGCCAAGTGGGTAGCGCATTGGACTGACATGGAGAAGATTACGGATCAAGTCCCACATAAGCGAACTTTTTATTTGCCTGACGAGTCAAAAGAGTTCATAATAGCCAATGCCCTTGTTCTAGCCTTAGCTTAAACTTGCTAGCTCCTTGACTGATTCTAGGTTCAACTCTCTTGTGCCTTGTCGAAATCTTCATTGCTTTTCTGCTCGGGCATCTGATTTATTTGATAAATATGATGTTTGATAAATATAAATGAAAAAAAAAATCTAAAATCGTTGGATTTTTGGCACATTTTCAAAAATAAAATCTGGTATGCCAACATTTAGTATTTAATAAAATACAATTTTGCATAAAATGAAAAAACTATTCATTAGCCCGTTTTCAAGATATTGAATTTTCAAAAAAAAAAAATATTATATATTTTTTAAAAATCCAAAAATAATTTTTACGAAAATTCTTGTATTCAAAATTGTTTGAATTGTAAAGGTGCTCTTGTTTTAAAATTTTGGTTGAAGTCAGTGTAGCCGTTAACGAGAAATATTGACACAGTCGTTTTCAAAATATGTATTTAGTTTTCAAAAAAATGTTGATTTTTTTGTTGTTTATACTTTTGAGAAGATTTACCAAAAAAAAAAAATGAAAACTGTCAACTTAACTGTTTCAAGAAAATCAAAAACCAAAAAAGTGGAGGGACCAAAAAAAAACCCAAGTTTACGACGCTGGTGACAGTTCAAATTATAATACTTAAATTGTCTGCAAAGTTCAGGGGCATAAAAAGAACCGTAATTTTAACAAAGTTCGTTCAAAACCTACTGATCACTTGCTCAAATACATGTATAAATGCTTTGAACCTGAAAAAAGATTCAATGGCGATAGTTTTTTTATTCATAAATTTTGACAAAATTAACTGCAACATGGAAACAGCTCAAAAACTAGTTCTTAGTTATTTGGATACTAGTCTATCTTCGCTGACCTGTGCAGGGTAAGTATGATAATACAAACTCATATGAGTATAAAATGTTTTCATTCTTTGCACGATGCACGCATATAAGCCGCTACTCTACACTTATGGTGAACGTGCCATTAAAATGCCCAATAATAAGCAACCGAATACTGCTTAATGTAATTCTTTAAGTATTGAAAAATTAAACTGGTAATCTTCTTCTTCTCCATTTGGCCGGCGATTGTCATGATCTCGAGGGGGACCACAACTCTCCCACTCAACTGCTTCACCTACGGTTCCACTTGTGGGGTTCGCCGGGTTGACCTCAGAAAACGTCGACAGGCTGATAATATTTAAGTCAATTTCAATAAGCTGTTATTATTTCAATTATAGCCAAAATAACCTATCCCTATTTGGACACTGACAAAACAGAGACATCAAAATTATTTATTCAATAAAATTGACAAGTACAAGGCTCAACAGTAATCAAACTATTTTGGTGTTTCCGCCAAGCAGAATAAACTAAAAATACGGGAATGCATCGAAGACGAAAAAAATGAAGAGGCTGAGATTTGAAAATATAAATTCATCCGATACTATTTTTAGTGTTTATATATTTAGAAATTATTCCGATATTATTTTTAGTGTTTATATTTAGAAATTACCCGGCTGGAAAAATGTTTAGTTTCTGTATAGTGTGGACAATGCCTTAGTA
This sequence comes from Melangyna quadrimaculata, assembly GCA_949320155.1. Lineage (NCBI taxonomy): Eukaryota > Metazoa > Arthropoda > Insecta > Diptera > Syrphidae > Melangyna > Melangyna quadrimaculata. Next base: position 153,078,345 of record OX439484.1, read on the forward strand.
AGTTTTCATTAGGGAAAATCTAGACGAGAAAAACGTGTCAGATACTTGGTAGGCCTTTGCTGGATTTCAGGTCCAAAACATTAGACGAGGGAAACTTTTGAAACATGCGTGAGGCCCCCCCTAGTAGAAAATTGTTGAACATGTTTCGGTACCCCGTCAAAAATGTCAAGCATCATGCATTTCAGTATCATACGACACTTTTTTCTCTCTTTCGCGAGTTATACCAGGGGACAGCGTATTGGTCTGACAAACAGAAGATCGAAAGATCAGGTAGGTACCACATAAGCCAACTTTTTTTTTCTTTGTTTTGCTTGATGGTGCAAAAGCGTTCATAATTGCTAAGGCCCTTGTTCTAGCCCCTTTTCCAGAATCTATGTTAAACTCACTATTGCATTGTCGGAACCTAGAATGTTTTTCTGCGCGGGTAAGATTAAATTTGTAAAAAAAAAAATTACTTTAAAACATTTTCTAGAGTTCTAAATTTTCACTTAAACAAGAACTGATCAATAATACCGATGGTTATTTCTGTCCTTTAACATAAACAGTCGAATTATAAATACTTTTTCTAACTTTGAACAGCTTTGTCACTGTTAAAAATTTTGAATAAATATTTGTAATTGTTGTTCAAGTGTGTTGTCTAACTTACACAACGGAACTGGTTGTCTAAACCTTCACATTCTTATTTGATTAAATAAAGTATATTTTTTTCAAACATGTATTTACAACCATGTATATTAAGATTTACTGGATTATCAGTCAAACCGTCATAGAAAAAAAAAATAAAAGAAATGTTGGTGATGCGATATATGATTTGAATGAATATAAACCTTTCCGGTCTTATAGGGTTGGACGAAAAGGAGGTGGTGTTGCCGTTTATGTTCGAAGAACTTTGAATTGTAGGGTAATAGCTGAGTCTAGCTTCGACAGTGAAATTGATTATTTGTTTTTAAATATTACTTGTAAGGAAAACAATTTTCTATTAGGAACTGTATATTTAACCTAATAGAAATATTGACACGGCCCCACTTATTGCAGTTTTAGAAGAGCTCTCATATGTTTCGCCACTAGTAATTGTCGTTGGAGATTTTAACGGCAACCTTTTGGAAGACTCGTCCCTTGTTAATAAGATGCAAATGCTTAGCCTTTGCCCAGTAAATACATCGGTGCCTACTCACTTTACTAAAGTAAGTAGTACCCAACTTGATGTATTTTTTGTTAGTTACTTATATAAAGTTTTACATTTCAGCCAGATTTCAGCTTCATGCTTTTCTCACCACGATCTTATTCACATAACATTCCATTGTGAGCCGATTAATACAAGTTCCAACTATAGTTATCGTGATTATAAGAATATAAATTTAATTCAATTGGAAGAAGATTTGAAAGTAGTTGAATGGTTTAGGGCAGTGTTTCCCAACGTGGGGCCCTCGCCCCACAGGGGGGCAATTTAATGTTATATGGGGGCAATTTAATATGATGCTTCAATACACTTCTCTCTGAAATATCTACGATTCTATGTTTCTACCCATAAACATGTATTTCTAAACATACCCAGGATCTGCGTTCATCAATCGTATCAACTGTTTGTTAAAAACTTCACTTCACTTAATGACACTTGACGACAAATATGGATTAGATTTTTTATTTAACGTTGATTTATCAGTCTGGTTGTCAGCATTTACCATAGGTGCATACATAACAATATTCGTAGGAATACTTAAAATTTGCTGCTGTCCGCGATAAACGTTCCCCTTTTGTATTTTCTGCAGATTTGAAAGCGAACCATAAATCTCATTCCCATACCAATTCAGATTGAACTTTGTACTTCCAAAGTTTTTGAAAAAAAGATATCCATATTTACTGTTCAACATGAAAATATTTCATGCTTGAGTTTCATTAACTACATCATACGTTTTGGAAAATAACCTACTGTTCACTTATTTTCTATGGATTTCATATTGTTGTTGCTAAGAACTGTTCAGGTATCTACATAAAATGTTATGGCCAATCAAAATGTGACGGTAACAAGACATACTGTCAGCTCATTAAACTAATCTAAACCTTAACCTAGGGCCAGGGGGACAAGTGGATTTTGGAAAGGCTCTGGTGGGACATAGCCGAGAAAGGGTTGGGAAACACTGGTTTAGGGTGTATCTCAGTTGATGACCAAACTGCCTTTATACAAGACAATATAATTGATCTTTTTAACACCCATGTCGCAATAAAAACAAAAACTTTTCGATCAAAAGAACAGCCTTGGTTTACGAACTCGATAAAAACATTAATCATCAAGCGGAATAAGGCGTATAAGGGTTGGAAACGTTTTCGATCAGATGCTCTCTTTATTGTCTATAAGGCCTTACGGAATAAAGTTACCTTTGAGATTAGGGAATATAAAAAGCATTTTTTGCCCACGGCTTTATCCTTCCTTGGCTCGACACAAACTTTGGAAAAACCTTAAAGAAATTGGAATAGGCAAATAAATTAACAGCATAGCTCCAAGCGTTGACAGCAACGTTGAAAATGCTATGAACGAATTTTCGAATATTCTTTGTTCACGAGTCATAGGAAATTTTAGCTTTGAAAGAGTGGATGAAACCGATGTATTAGAAAGTTTTTTATCTACAAATTCGAATTCTGTTGGCTTCGATAATATACATCCAATTTTTGTGAAGGCAATACTTCCTTATGTGCTCAAGTATATAACTCATCTGTTTAATACAATTTTTATAACAGGTTTCTTTCCTACGGCTTGGAAATATGCAAAAATCATTCCTGTACCCAAGAAGAAAGACGAATTTAGGCCTATAGCTATTTTACCATTTTTGTCAAAAGTTTTTGAAAGGATAATGAACGACCAGATACGAAATTTTCTTCATACAAATCAGCTACTTTGTTTAAACCAGTCTGGATATCGTCCTAAACATAGCTGTACAACAGCCCTAATCAATGTAGTCGAAGATATTAGACAATCTGTTGATATTTAATTTAATTTAATATTTTATTTTGATGGTGATGATAACGTTACATTTCTCACATTATTAGACTTTTCCAAGGCATTTGATACTGTGGACCATATTATATTATGCAGAAAACTTAAAGATCAGTTCAAATTTTCATCGATGTCAGAAACTCTTGTTAACTCATACCTTCGAGGAAGATATCAGGCTGCAGTAGTGGATAATTGTATTTCTGATTCTTTGCCTTTAAGCAGGGGTGTACTGCAGGGCTCAATTTTAGGACCATTAATTTTCATAATGTACATAAATGAACTTCTCTCGTGGCTTTTACACTGCTTCATTGATATGTATGCTGATGGTGTTTTTCTCCGGAAGAGTTGTCGCGTAGGTCTTGTAGATAATGGGGTATTTGAACTAAATGATGATCTTAATCGAATTTTAGACTGGTCAAAGGTCAATGGGCTTTGTTTAAACCCCAAAAAATTAAAATGCATTGTTATTTCCGAAGACCCATAGATACTTCATGCCTTCCTCAAATTGCTCTAAATGTTAATCTAATTAAAATGGCAACAAACCTTGGGATTATTTTTAACCGACAGCTTCGGTCCACATACAATCAATACTTGGCAGAACATATGGAGGACTCCGAATGCTCTACGCTACGCAGAAGATAACACCAGTTAGAACAAGAGTGATTTTAGCTAAAAGATTACTTGTTCCAACATTGCTCTTTGGCTGTGAGCTCTTTTCAAACTGCAACTTTTTTTTCACATTTTCCAGATAAATACACAACATATTTTCTTTAAACTAAATTCATTACTTTCTATTTAAATATAAACAATGATGTATGTGGAAGTACATAGGTATATTAAAACAATATAACAAAACAGTTGCCGAGATCTAAAACACTCAAGTGATTAATTTCACTTTCTTTAGCTAAAAATGTTTGCATTACTTATAATTTACGAGTACCTATACAATATTTATTTTTCTAAAATCTCTTACACGCGTAGGTATCATAAAACACACACAATAATTATTTTAAAAAACGACATAGCTTAATTATAATGTTAGTGCTATTTTTAAATAAATTTTGTAGATGATGAGTAAAGATGAGGTAGCTCTCTATTCGTGTAGACTCAGAGACACCAACGATAGAAAATAATTTCGTTAAACAAAATTAATTTCAGAAGATGTACCTACTTCATGTGTATTATTTTAATTTTATTTGAAGTGTTATAGAATGAACCTCAATTTTTGTATATTAAAAATTATGATTTATAAAAAAAACTCAATACCTACCTTTAAGCCCTTTAAGGAATGTTCAAATGGATTTAAGAAAAATGAAACTATTTAATTCATCGATTTTAACAAATTAGTTTTTATACAAAATTCCATAAATCTTCTTTTAGACGATGCCTGTTTGTCCCTGACTCCTTTCGAAATTTAATGAATATATATGATATAATATATGAATAAAAAACATAATTTCATTCACATTACATTTTCGTCACTGTTACTATCTTAATTAAGCCAATAAAGACGGTTGGGATACCACAAAGTTCTATTCTAGGGCCATAATGTTTTTTTTTTAACTTGAAAGCTTGTTGAGAAGACAAATAAGACCAACTATAAATAATAACACCCTGTATCTACGTACATTGAATTAAACAAAATTGATTAAGCCTTTGCGTCATAGTTTCAAACGAAAGTATTCGAATTAAAAAAAAAAAAATATAAAAAAAACAAATGTGCTGACAACTTTTATTTTTCAATTTTATTTGCACCCCGCTAGGTTGCTGCTTTGGCCAATGTTCCGTCGACTTTGGTCGGTCACCAAATTGTTCTATTAAAAACGAAAATAGCGTGTAATGGCTGGTATACAACGCGTTCCTAAATTTAGAAGAGATCACAAAAAAAAGCAACATCAAAATTCCGAGTTAATAATTCTTGAATGAGGCGCTGAGAGGTGCTGGCATGATGAGTACCATCACTATAAATTCGTACTGTATCTGTAATGCGAAAGGAATTTTAAATCATCATTATCCACAACGGATCGGACGGCCGCGGCTGGCCGGTCCCGGCATTTCTTGAGTTTTACTTAACCAAAGCGCTATACCGATGCAGATGCCAAGTTCTTGGTTGCAGCGCGCTATTATTTGTCAGTCACTTCGTTGGCGGAAAACAGATATTAACTAATTGTGTCTGATTATTATTTGTTTATTTTTCTTTTTGCATACTAATACTCGTAAATTGTGTATATGGTAGGTATAATAATGATGTGACAACCAGATGATGTAAAATAGTTCTGGATAAAAGTGAAATGACGCTTGGGTACACTCGTCGTCGCTTAAAAGACAATTTCGTATTTATATACAGACTGTTTGATTAAATGATTACTCATACTTAATTCATGGCAAACTTATGGTAATGGGTACGAAAAAAAAACGCTAACAAATTTATTTGGAGTTCGGTTTTGCAAATTGGTTTCAAATTTGTTTTACAAATACGAGAACATCGGGTAATGTTTTATGCAACAAACATGAAGGAGGTTGACATTTGAAAATACAAATAGGTAGGTACTTTTCCGTTGTTGAACAATGATGACATTTTAGAGTTTCAAATGAAATGGATATTACATAGCTACGTATTATGTTAATCATAATGGATACATGAGTATATCTCCTATTACTAAAAGAGACAACAATTGTAATCCATTATGAAAAATTGATTATTTTTGGACGTTAGTGTTGGGAAAATATTAGAATTTGGAAACAATTTTAAAAACTATAGATGTATGCAGAAAATGTCCGTGGTCCCGAAACCAAACCTTTATTTGCCTTGTGACTTCGGCTTGCACGTCATATGTTTGACTCATGATACACATATTTTAATTAATTAAAATGTTTGTTTATATTAAAAAAAAACCTTTCAAGCGATTGTTTGCTAATGAGATACGAGTACAACCCATAAATACGCCTTCATTAGTAATATCGTGATTAAAAATTAATTTTAGATTTTAGGGAAAGTTTTGAAAACAATATTAGTGGATGTAAAGGAGAACACGCAAAATATGAAAACAAAACAATCATTAATTTTTTTTAAATCTTGGTATAAAGTGATTTCTCAACACTTTATTGAATATCCAAAGCCGTGTTTTTTTTTTTTTTTTTTTTTTTTGAGAGAGAGTGACTAGCAACTCAGTTAAATGTTTACACGTAAAACAGTAACAAAACAAATTATTAAAGAGAATTTTGTTTTTGTTTTCCGTCTAAGACTTTTACTGAGTTGCTATAGTCACACGGCTTCAATCAAATCATGTTTCTAGAATCTAATCTTCTATGGAACTGGTTGAAATGGATGTTGTGGGATGACTTTGGCCAGTGAATGGACATTTTATTTAAAAAAAAATATAATAAATATGAATCTTTTAAAACTTTTAATAAATTAAAAATTAGATTCATATGGATAAATTGAAAAAAAAAAGTTAAACTAAAGAATTTTTATTAAAAAGCCTTAAAAAAAAAAAAAAAAACAGAAAATTTGGAACGGCTTCAATATGATTTAGAAGTTATAAGCAATCATATGCAAATCGAATTTGCTTTACTTTATCACTTTAGCGATAAAAAAGATATCCGCTTTTTACTTGCGATAGTACTACAATGGCAAGTTATGAATTCGTAAAAAAAAATCGGACTCGAGATAATAATTTTCCCTAACATTACGATGATAGCGACCGCTAAAAAAGTGGGTCCTGCAATTCTGTCTGTCTGTCTGTGCTCGCCTGTACAGCCTAAACGGCTGGAGGGATTTTCCTCAAACTTGGTATTTACGAGTAGTGTTTTTTGACTTATATGTCCAGACATTTTTTTAAATTTTTATTAGGACCAAAAATAACGGTACCTGCCAAACAATTTTTTTTTTTTGCCAAAAAGAAAAATAATATTTATCTCAAAAACGGGTCCGAGGATTTTGTTAACAAAAATTTCAATAAATTAAATAAGGAAATGCTACTTTTTAATATTTTTTTTATTTTTATAAAATAAATATTTTAGGTACGTCCAGTACAAACACAACCATTTTTGTTGGTTTTTGATTTTCTCGAAAACAGTTAAGTTGAAAATTTTCACGTTGTTTATGGTAAGACTTTTAAAAAGTATAAACAGTATTGTAAACCAAAACTAAAAAAAAAAAATTGAAAATTAAAAACAAAAAATCAATTTTTTTTTCAAAACTAAATATTTTGAAAACGACTTGGTCAATATTTTCAAAACTAGGTGTTAGATTATTTTGTAGAATACTTGAAAAACGGTTAACGGATAACGGTACCTTCCATACAAATATTGAAAAACAGTTAAGAAAAAATTATTTTTTCTCGAAAACGGCTTCAAAAATTTTGATAAAAAGATGTGCGTTTACTATTTAAGGTATGGCCAATAACGGTTAATAACGCTACCTGTCATAGAACCGATTTTTTTGTTTTCAAATTTCTCGTTGACGGTTGCTCCGATTTCAAACGAAATTTTTGTATAAGAGCTCCTTCACAATTCAAATAATTTTGCATACCTATAAAAATTTTCAAAGAAATAATTCTTGGATTTTTAAAAAAATATTAAATTTTTTTTTTTGAAAATTCAGTATCTTTAAAACGGACGATTATTTTTTTATTTTGTGTAAAATTGTATTTTGTTAAAAACTAAATGTTGGCATACTAGATTTTATTTTTGAAAATGAGCGAAAAATTTTAATTAGGTAAAATTAATTAATTAAATTAAATAAATTAACGATTTTCTTTTCATAAATTTATAATTATCAAACAAATCACATAGTCCAGGCAAATTAGATTTTGGCATGTTTGTAACATATATGTAGCATCTTAGATTTTTCTGGTATTCGATCAGAAATAATATAAACAACGAGAATATATGGGGTTAAATAAATACAAAAATAAAAAAATAAATTGGGTGGCGCGAAGGCTCGTGAAGAACCAGGGCCTAGTGACTAACAACTCGCAACCATTCCGCGCCTGTCGACAGAAATGGAAGCGACCTACTATTTTATGCCGGATCCGAACGGCTAGACGAGAAGGACTTATTCATGACAAGTGATACTCTTGGAGGATTTGTCAATTCCTCGCAAGAGGCAGTAGCCCTGCAAAAAAAAACTTTTTAGTTTTTAGGTGGACGAGGCTGGCAAGTGAACCCAGACCTCCAGCGTGACTGTCGAACGCACTAACCATTACGCTACGGGCTACTACAGAATATGAGGTTGCTCCCGCTCAAAAAGGTGTGCTACTTGCAGGCTAAATCAAAACGTGCAAGAAAGTGCATTATTCACTCCCTGTTTTTTGTTATTTTCCTATAAAACTTTGGAAACATGCATCATAGGAAAAAAAAGCATTGGGACAACATTTGTTTGTTATAAAATTCTCCACAAGATGAAATTTATATAAAACTTTCTGGTGTTATATTTTTGTTCCTATACAGTGTTGAAATCAGAAAAAAACTGTAAAAAACAGAGTAGTTTTGAAGCGCCAAACTGACAGATAAAAAATGGTCCAATTCTACTATTAATGTGGAGTCAGATACTCTAGATAATTACAAAATAAAATATTGAAATTTTATTCAAATCGGTCCGATAAGTTCGGCATGAGAGGTATTGTTAATTAAGTGCACCGTGAAAAGGTTGCATCAATGCTGTGGTCAAAGTTAGACATTTAAGCTGGCGGAAATTTGTGTACACATAGGCGGGACCCCTAACTATCCCAATGCTTTTTTTCCTATGAAGCATGTTTCCAAAGTTTTATAGGAAAATAACAAAAAACAGGGAGTGATTAATGCACTTTCTTGCACGTTTTGATTTTTCATGCAAATAGCACACCTTTTTGAGTGGGAGCAACCTTATATTCTCGTTGTTTACATATTTTCTGATCGAATCCCATACAAATCTAAGATGCTATATGTTACATCCACCTATGCTTTAATATTATCCTAATTTTCCTGGACTAACATGGCATACTTGATTTTGAGCTCTTACTCTCAAAGCTATTAAAATAATAAATTTATAGTAATTTATACTAATAATTTATTTAATTTTTGTTTTAATTCTATCATAATGTTTTGGAACATATAGGTATGTACTTGTACATCATCAATTTCTAGCTACGTTAAAGTTGTTAGCTACGAGAGCAAGTTTGTGCGAACCAGTCGATCCCATTTTTATATATGATGATGGCTTGAATTTTGGGTGACTTATGTTTTCTAAAAGCCCCAACTAATAATTTGACTCCTTAACTTATCCACATATATAATAATTGTTGAGTATAATACTCTAGGTTTTTCTCAATTTGTTTAGAAGAAAAAAAAAAAAAAAAAAAAAAGGATTGTGTACCTAAATATTTTATAGGAAGATTATGGGATCGAAAATTCCGCGGTCATTTCATAGAAGCAATACACAATGATTAGACATAATCAGCGTATCGCTTCTGTAACAATGATATAATTGATCCAGAGAATATCTTATGGACGAATTGTGTCAGCCTTAACTCCTATAAAGTCTTGGCTTCCCATCATAAGGATTAAAGGAGCGCTATAGCAACAGAGGACACTTAAATTTTGGAAGTCAGAGACAAATTTCTATTATTTAATCCCAATAATATTTTTTTTGCAGGCTTTGTCATAAAAGATTTAAAATAAAATTAAATTCTTTTCAAAAGAGAAAAAAATAATTGCACAAAATGATTTTGCATCATTCTTTGAAAATATGTTTACTCAATGTTTGCTAATTTACTATTTTATAGATTTTAAACAAAAATACATTCCAAAATGTTGGTAAGTGCTTCCTATTTGCTTTATTTTTCATGTTTCACTGACTGATTTTAAATACATATACCTACAGGGTGTCCCATCGTCACCAGCCCAGAGGAAAACTATGGAGTTATTTTAAGTCGAAAAACATAAGAGATAATTTTCTCGTTTTGTTGGCACTTTTAAGTCGTTTTTTTTACTTTGGTGTCATTTTTTCCACAAAAACACCTTATTAAGGGGCATCTTTTCTATTTTATTATGAAAGCCCATTTTGTATTTATAAAAACACTTAACATTTTGTTAACAAAATACAACATTAAAATTTATTAAAAAAATAAAAACAGAAAAAAAAAACAAATAAAAGGAAAGCTCAAAAAATTTAAATATTTGAATAAAATATTACGTTTAAGCTAGATGGAAGCAGGCAGGAATTTTTTAACACCTTTTCTTGAACTTCCGTTTTTACTGTTTTTATTTTTTTAATAAATGTTGGTGTTGTTTTGTTAAAAAAATGTTAAGTATTTTAAAGAAAATAAAATGGACTTTCATAATAAAATAGAAAAGATGCTCCTCTTAATAAGGTGTTTTTAAGGAAAAGATGTATAGCAAGTATAAAGTGCTTACTCTCTTGAGTAAATAAAACAATAAAATCAAGAACCGGTTACAGTTTGGCAAAGATACAGCTAGTTAAAAGAAAACAGATCAAATTAAAATTACCTCTTAAGTTTTTCGACTTAAAATTAACTCAGGAACCCATAGTTTTCCTCTGGGCCGGTGACGATAGGACACCCTGTATAAATATTATTATTTTCTTTTTTTTTTCTAACCTACACTTTTACACAAAATTGAAAAAAAAATGAAATAAAATAAAAGTTAATAAGTTCATCAAACTTAAACAAGGTTAATTATCATAATTATTGTTTTAAAATAAACTCATAAATATGCGCTATACTTACAATAATTATTAAAGGTCGCGAATCAGCAAAATTTTCAATAAACTTGATTCGTATAGGTACCCAACTACAAGCTACCTATATTATGCACAATGAACTGCACCTAAGCAAACCACGGCCCTCAAAAAAATATATTCCAATGACTTGACTATGATATACTAATATAACATTGGTTAAGTACTTTTACTGTGTGTGCTTGGAATATTAAATAAATTTGTCAACTTTACAGTAAAAAAAAAAATAAAAACAAAACAAGTAAAACCATTATCAGGTAGTAAAAACATATCATACAGCTGACATCTACCTAAACGTGACCTGCAAAATAAAATTTTAAAACAAGTGTCTATAGGGTAGGTATTGTAAATTTCCTGAAGGAATATTCACTTATTGATTTTTTTCTTGTTTTTTATGATTTAAACACCATAATTAAATTTTAAATCAAACGAATTAATATTAAATGATTGCCTCTTTATTTTTTTTATATTTTCAAGTCCTCTATGCGAAGGAGAGAAGGTATGCAAAAATCCGATTCATAAAAAATTCCAACTATCCAATATCAAAAATATTCCTACAATCATTCATTCGAAGGAGGGAAGAGCAGTAAGAGTGGGCGTAAAATAAAATAGACAGAGGATTTAAAGGTATTTAAAAATGTATGTAGTAGATATTAAATGAAAAAATCAATAAACTTAATTAAAATGCAAAATGTTCTTTGAATAAAATGAACGAATAACTATGTGGGTAAAATGTACAAACCTCTGCTGCTCCGAATGTTATTATTGTTGTTATTAATTTTGCTGATTTCTTCCAATATTTACCGGGTAGATTTACAAATGTTTTATAATTTGCCTATTTACAAAAAATTATCTAATACACTCTTTACCTATACTCTCGAGGTTTCGAAGGTTTAATGTGTATATTTTTTTTTTGTTGACTTTATTTGATGTCTACAGCAGCACCGGTTATAGAATTCAGCCACACAATCACAATTTTTTTTTTAATTCTTTTTTTTTCACTTTTTATCTACAACAATTTATTTATTATAGATTTATATAGATACACCCATATAGGTAGGTACTAAAGCTAATAACAATAGCAATTAGCATAGATACTTTTGAATATTTACACAGCGCACAGATACATACAACACCGCGCGGGAAACAACAATGATTCAAAGATTGAACTCACAGTAGAAAAAAAAACACAGTTTGCTATCTGAGAGCAAATTTTATTTATGTAACTTTTTTTTTGTTGGAGATTAAAATAACTTTTTTTTGTTGGTTGGTTTCAATAGAAAAAATTTTCATATAGGTTCACGACTGGAAATTAATTAGATTTTTTTCTAGTTAAATATTAAATGCTGCACCGCGACACAAGGGAATATTTGTTCATATTAAAAAGAGTTATGTAAATATTTCTTCACGATTTTTATTTCCGTGTAGGTACTTTTATCCAAACAGAAGACAACACACAAAGATGTACACAATCTATTTCTTAGAAGAAGAAAATTCAATTAAATAGTTTATCAACACTTAATTCAAATTTAGGTATAATAAGAAAAAAGGACATAAATAAACAAACAAAACCCATAAAGGATGCAGAGAGCAGAACAACACACCAAACAAAAAAATCCAATAAGCCCTGCCACAGCTAGTTATAAGAATGAAGAATGACAAAAATATCTGCCAAATTCAAAGATTCAAACAAAAACAGAGAAGAAAAGAATAAATTGATGGCAGACAATTGTGTGCGGCACTTAAGGATGTGGATGTGTATCGAACAAAAAAAATATAAAAACTAGGACACACAAACACAGAGATGTGTGAAATCAAATAGAAGTCCTTGATCTGTTACTGTTTTTATGTGGTTTACTTTCTTTTTGTTGCTTTAGCTTACTCTCAGCAGCAATAACGACGACGAACGTATAGCACCGCTAAAGGACGACACGGATGTTGTACGAATTTAGGAGAACTAGTAGATACTAGGATAAATGAAGAGTTTCCGGAGGACTTTTGATGGTAACCATCAGCTTTAGCAGCAGCACGACTAAACTCGACGAGGATTCCGACGGAAATGAGGTCAACGAGATTGCTAGTCCAGACCATTACCAAAACCCCAACAAGGATTCAACAAATTCTGATTGAGAGTGGCGGCGAGCGACGGCGCAAGGTAGGCGTTATGTGGTGGGTGGGTTTGGAATTTGGATACAAATTAAGTACAGAGAGCAAAAGAAATCCTTAATAATTAGTGAGAGCAAGAAAAAAAGAGCTTGCGAGAGAGAGTGTATTGGGGGAGAATTCAAAGAGAGAACTCAAGTAACCACCATAAAGAGAGAGAGAATATCTGACAGATAGTAAAAGGGATAGGAGTAAATTTGTACAACCCGGGAAAATGTCACAGGATAAATCAACACGAGCTGGTCATGGTATATGTTTCCGAAAAAAAGACAACAACAAAAATCAAAACCCACGTGATTCGAAAATAATGTTTTTTTTTTTTAATTTTGGTAACAGCCGATTAGCAAGAAATGATAAAATTAAGTTATCCATTTATTCATTTTCTTATAAAGGTATGTACCAACCTACACAAACTGAAGTTTAAAAAAAAAGGTTCGAGTAACCTTTTATGTAAATTAGACCCAAAGTTCACTTTTCTTTTTTTAAGTACTTGTAATACCAAAAGTCGATACTAAAAAGTATATCTCTATTGTGTACCTATTTTTATGAATTCAAGATGAGATGTATATTTGGGCGGTTTTTTTATAACGATGTCCTAAACGATGTTGTTGGTTTTTTTATTTTTTTGCAAATGCTGCTTGACCCAAATTTAATTGGAAATGGAAAGTCCTTGATGGTTTTATAAGTCAAATAATGTTGTTTACAATAGACGTTGGTTACGATAGAATTTAAATATTGGATGAAAGTTTATTAAAAAAAAAAAAATCGAAAGTGTTTTCAAAGCGATTAGCTATACGTACATACATATATAGATTTATTGGCTATTTATAATCGGCATTTTCAAGATTGTTTGTAATTTGTATTTGCAAGGGAACAAATCGAACAAAAATGTTTGAGGAACTTTGAGTGGAATGATGGATGGGAAAGAATGGGATTAAGCCAGTAAGTTATCGATTTTATCATTCGACAGAAGGAACCCGAACATTAAACTGTACATACATACCTATCTAAGTAGTCTTGGAACTTTCGAAAGCCGAAAAAGTGTTTAAAATAAGAAATAGTTATTTTTTTTTTTAATTTAATGTACCATAGGGTGGAGAAATTCCTTAATAACTGCGTGAAAAAAATATTTTAATATTTAGCGCGCTAAAGAGGTTATGACTACCCTTAAAGTGTTGTACACAGCACGAGCACGATTAGGTAGGTTGCAGGGGATTTAACAGGAGATACCGATGCACATTGGTTTTGAATGTCTGTAGATCACAATGGTAGGGGAAAATTGAGCTGGGTAGAGCATTCCACATTCGTGTAGTGCGACTGAAAAAAGAATCTCTGTACTTAAAACGTACGTCCTAAGTTGGGCTCAAGGGTAAACTGATGGGCATTAGTTATTTCACTAGAGCACTGTTTGTTAAAATAACGGTAAAATAACGAAAGACATGAAACATTTCGACGGTGTTCCAGAGATGTAAACGTTTCCGTTATAGTTCTTTCAACAATCATTTTAAGAGCTCTCTTTTGAATTATATCGAATAGACTAAAGTAAGTTGTTGGAGCACCTGCCCAAACATGAGAATTGTACTCAAGTTTAGGACGAATAAAGGCTTTGTAGATCACAGCCAGATCAGAAGGGGAGAAAAACTTCTTGCACCTACGGCGACGTTTTTGGCGACATCAAATATGTGGTCATTCCACAAAAGGTGGTCTAAGACACACATACCGAGAACTGAGAGCTGTTCGGTTTCCTCGATGCAAGTGCCGTCCATGGATAGCGGCATTGGGGGTGGGTTTCGCTTTAACGACAGGAGACAGCATTGAGTTTTGGAAGCATTAAATTCGACTCAGTTTTTGATTCCCCACTGGACAATGCTGTCGAGATCAGAATTTAATGAGCTTATCAAACGCTGCCGTTGCAGTTCCACATCCGAAGGACATGGATGTGAATCTAGAAACGAATATGAAAAGCTAAGGGTACTGTCATCAGCAAAATAGTTAAAAGGATTAGAAGTTTCAGATAAAAGATCGTTTATGAATATAAGAAAAAGGGTCGGAGACAAAACGGAGCCCTGGGGCACACCAGCATTTATTTTGTAGATATCAGACTTAAAACCGTCAAAAACAACTTGTATTGAGCGGTCCGAAAGGTAATTTCTAATCCAACGAAGAAGAGATTCATCGAAACCAAATGGGCTTTTCGATAAGAGAGCTTGGTGCCAAACTCTATCAAATGCTTTTGAAATATCAAGTACAATAATCTTACTTTCTCCAAAACGATGTAAACATTTGTGCCACTGTTCGGTGAGATATACCATCAAATCTTCAGTGGACCTATGGCTACGAAAGCCGTACTGCCGGTCATTAGGAAGCTTTCGTTCCTCGAGATATTTCTTGAGCTGGAAATTAATAAGCGTTTCCATGACCTTGGAAAGATGGGACGTAAGTGCAATTAGTCGATAGTTAGAGGGTGAAGAAGATACGCCTTTTTTAGGGACAGGCTGGACAAATGCTGTTTTCCATCCTCTCAGACAGAGACCAGTAGAATAGGACAGATGGAAAAGCTTACGCAGTGGTTTTGCTAGCGTTGAAGAACACCTCTTCAGAACAATGGGAGGGATATTATGCGGGCCAGCGAATTTGTAAATGTTGAGATCTTTCAGGACTCTAGCAACTGCACGAGTGCCAAAGAAGATTTGTCCCATAAAATCGGTTACGCTCTCAAGTACAGGCGGAGTTATATCACTTGGTGCCAGCGTCGAATTAACAGCAAACTGTGCTGCAAGCAAATTGGGTTTATCTTGCGAGCTGACAGCAGGTGTATCGTTAAAGAAGAGCGTTGGAACTGAAGACGAAGAATTATTTAGAATATTTGTTTACAAATAACCAAAAATTTGTACTACCTTTGGGACATTGTAGTATTTTTTGCCTTAATTTTTGATCATGCAAAAATTTGATTCAACTTATGTGAGCCTTTCTAGCTTGTTGAAATTTATTCCGGTTTTCCTCAGTAGGGTTGGCTTTGTAACAACGGAAGCTTACTTCTCTGGCCCTAATAACCTCTTTGCAGCTCGAATCAAACCATGAAATTTCTTTGGGTTTGATAGATTTTACCCTATTCGGGATAAAATTTCTCGTTCCACAAAGAATTAAATTTGTGATCATATCTACACTGGCGTCTACGTCACTATCGAGGAAGCATAGTGACCAGTTAAAGCTCCTGGAAAAATCGTTGAGACCGTCCCAGTTGGCTGTCTCATATTACCAAACAGTTCTCTTGGGAGTTTTTTCTCTAACTGTATGTAACTCATAATTTATGCCTATCTACCTAATTGTTTTTTGAACAAAGGAGAATGGCAAAAAATATAAGGGACCTGGTCTACCTAGTGCCCAGAAACTAGACCTGTGTAAATGGTTAGGTACTATGCAGTTAACCAACGTTCGAGTATTTTTTTCTTTCCTAAATGGGAGTTGGTTAAAATAAGCGACAAAAAAAAATAAAAGAATTTTCGTACTGCCCTGTTAAGTTAATTATTCGCCAACCATGATCTTATTCGTTGTTATTGGCCATTGGTATAAAAGTTCCTTTATTTTGGGGTCTATTCAGTTAATCGAAAGTGACCAACACAGTCATTTCAATGGAACACTATTGAAATTAATTTTTGCTCTAATTGCTATTTTTGTTGCCATATACTGCCTTAACTCCATGCTTTACAGCTTTGTGTCTAAGGTTTCCAAAGAAATCTCATTCGTGGGCAATAGGTAGACCAAAGTGCCCATTCTCGTTTTCGTCATTTATTTTGTGTCGCCCTTTGGTAAACAAATAGGGAAGCCATTCCAAAATGGTAATTTTTGGTTCTGAATTCGAGCTTGACTTTCCCTTTTCACTTTCCAAAAAAAGTCGACCTTGCATTTTAAGGGTTTCTGATGCGGTAAATATTGCTTCTATTTAAGTAACAAAGTGCTTTAAAAATTTATCCAAGTGAAAAGGTGTTTACGCAAAAAGTAACGCTTCAAATTTTGAATATTTATTCTGTCATAGGTGTTACTCTCTATATACGTAAGTGTCCAAAAAGTATAAAAAGCGGTTAAGTTAACAAAAATAAATTTGCTCATGTTCTGGCCTAAACCAAAAATAAAAAGCATTGAACTGCTTTCTTGTAGGTCGATACTATTAAAAGGAAAGGAAATTATCGCATCAAACAATTTTTTTTTAATCTACAACTTCTTACACATCAAATGCTATTCAGAAATACTAAAATAAAACATTTATTTTAAAATTAATAAATGATCCAGCAATTTATCCCTGGCGGGCCGCCTCTTTTTTTTTGCATTTTAATCCATACAAACCAGGATTAGACAATACCTTTGTGGAATATTTTTATTTTTTAATTCTAAAGTGTTTCCTCAATTTAAAAAGTTTAAATAAGGTTTGTTTAAAAAAACATTCCTTTTTTAGCCCAGGCAAATTGTACTTTTTCTGCCAAAAAAATCCAAGTGAAGATTTTTAAACGCAATTGTCTTTATTTTGGCATAGAAAATACTGTCACAAAAGTCTATTGCAAAATCGTGTGCGCGTCAATAGTTATCCAAGGTTAAATGTCGAAAATATCAGTTTTTCGCATAAAACTCGGAAACGGTAAATGCTATCGAAAAGCGTTTTGGTCAAAACTTGTAGATTATGTCATTTGCTAAAAAAAGTCACTGATATTTTTTTCTTACGACCCACCGTTGAGAAAATATCGACATTTCAAAAAACGTAAAATGTCAAAAATGGTCGTTTTTCACGTATAGGGTTCAAATTTTTGTTGACATCTGAACACAAAGTTTGTACATTATGTGAATACCTATAAGAAACAATTATTATTTTTTCTTAAAAGCAATCGTTTTAATGATATAATTTTTTTTAAAGTTTGACAAAAAGTTCAAATTTCTGTTTCTTTTTAATTTTTACTCTCAAAAGCACAAGTTGTCGAAAAAAGTCTTACGCTCGGTTTAAAGACCATAATATTCTCTTCAAGAAAATATGAAAAAATTTTCCATACGAGTCATAGGTCGCAAGATATTGCTACTTCAATGGTGTCAATGGTCAAAAAAACCGGTTTTTCGCATATATCTTTTAAAACCTAAATTTAATCGAAAAATTTCGGCAAAACTTTTACATTATGTAATATTATGTAAGCATGCATTAACAGTTTTTTTCTATAAACCATAATTTGTATGACATAATTATTTAAATATAAACACAAAAAGTCTAAAATACTGGTTTTTGGATCTCTTTTCTTAAATGACGAACTTTTCGGAAAATATTTTGTGCCTATTTTGCAGATTTCAATATTCCCTAGAGAAAATATTATCACACTTTTTCGCGTATAACGCATCAGTTGCGAGATATTGCGACTTCAAAAATGGTCAAACTTCAAAATATAGTTGTACATACATTTTATTACAAAATCCTGTTTATTCGAAGTTTTCCATCTTTGAAGAAGCAATAGTATGATAATATTTCCTCTAGGGAATATTGAAATCTGCAAATTTGCCTGGGCTATTTATAAAAAAAAAAAAAATCGTATAACCAAGGATTAAATTTTCTATAGGCAGTCAAAATATTTTCAACCACTTTCCAATTTAAAGATCAATCATCAAGTATGAATATTTTCAGAATGAATTTGTATTTATTTCAACTTGCTTTATTTAATGTGACATTGATTTGATTCCACGTACAAGGATTGTTTTTCGACAATAAGCATTCATTTATAGTCACTTCGGATTAATTTCAATAGATGCCTTTGGTGGTGGACCTATCGTCTGACTGCTGTGCCATCATTCGATTATTGACACTTTAGACTTAGGGTATATAAATAAAAATGATATGCTATTTGTTGCTAATGGCGTCAATTAAAAAGGGTTGGACCGATTTGGCAACATATAAACATGCCGTGTTTTTATTTTCTATAAAAAAAATAACTATGCCTAAATAAGTGCACTTGGGCGTATACGCACTTTTTTACTTTTTTTTTTATTTACAAAAATTAATAAATTTCTGTTTTGAAGTGCAAGTTAGTTTATGGCGTACTTAACTTATAAAAAACCGATAGAAGGCGCTGTGGTCAGTCTAATAAGATAAGAACTAAATACTGGTCCCTTAAGGTCTGCAAGACCAATTTTGCGAATTTAAAAGCCAGATTACTAACTAGAATCCATCGGTCTGGCAGCTATACCGTGGACCTAACACCAGTAAAATATCATTTCAAAATGAACTTTCAAAATGCATTTTTGTGGTCATTTGTCTGTGGTATTGCTGCCAGACCGATTGATTCTGGTTAGTATAAGCACAAGGCTGTAATGAAGATTTGGAGCCGTTTTTTTGCTGTTGCAATTTGAAAGTGCATTTAAGTGGTGGTGCGGCCTCGATATCACTGCCACACCGATGACATGTTGCTTGCACTGATGCATGGCACACAACTTGAAGCGGTATTGAGTAAATGTTCACCAGCTCTCGGGCTATTATTAAGCTTGCGAGGCTTCTAATGTCTGTATTTGCTAGATCACTAGGATTATTGAAGAAGTCTTCCAGATGGAGCCTGCGATTGTGGGGTAAGGCAGGTCATGTACAGATATTATGGGGATCGATTCTACAAATCTTTTGCAATAAAATCTTTGGGAAACCATTCATCCGTTTTAAATTTTGTTTGTCGGTCGGCAATCAATTTTTATAGTTTATGCGGTAAGCACAGATGATGAGAATATTTTATACGAAAGTCAAGAAGAGATTAAAAGCTAATTTGTAAGCAAAAATTGGAAGTCAACTAATCACCGCCACCCATTTGTTTAAAGACACAAATTTTACATGTTCGTATTCATTATAAAATATATGAAGAATAAATAAAGGTTTAAGAATTTTTTTTTTCAAATTTAGACTGATTCCGTAATGTCAGACCTACAAGTTTTCAAAATGTTTCTATTCAAATTTCAAAGGGTGAAATGGGGCAAAATTACTACTATTCAGATTTTATTAGTGCCAACGTATCAGAAAAATCGGCATGTTTTTTCCGGTCGTTTTTTTCGACGCTATTTTAGTTGGGAAGCAGTCTGTACTATGAAACTTGCAAATAATTATTTGATTGAATAAAACTTAGTAGAAAAAAATCATTCTGTCAAAAATGCCGGTTAGTCTTTGATATATATGACCGAACAAATGGTACAAAATGACAACATCCGAAAATTGTCTAACTGGAAAGCTTTAAAAAAAAAAAACGATATTCATTTCACCGGAAAAAATCGAATATACGTCGAAATGTTAAATTCCAACTTACGCAACTTAAGACGATCATTTTGTGTTGTGCCCTTCCTATTACTCCAATTTTTTCTGACTCCAAATCGTTGCGATTTTTTTTATTATTTTTAATTCATTCAAACATAAATAAATAAAAACAAAATTATTTCGGCAGCCACAAGAAACAGGCATATTTTTTGTATGAAGTTGACTTAAAACTAAATATACGCTGGTGACAAACGTAAGCTTTACCATGGTAACTTTTCTCCGAACGTAGATTTCGGAACGTATACGATGATATATGTATACGATGATAGATGTTTCTATATAAAATGTATCAATCTTTGGGAATGATTAAACGAAAAACTAAAAACTACAAATGAACTACGTACCTGACCCCTAAAATATTATCCCGTAGAAAACTTTAATGTAATTATATAAGCTTAGATACAATTTTGTTTCTATAACAATTTAAACAACAAAAGACCCTAATTACGAACTGTGAACATTTCGCTCAACAGTTCATCTAACTCATCTAGGTATGTGTAGTGGTATGTGATCCACTTATAGAAACTACGTCCATATTGTTGATTGATGTTGATTATCTATTGTTATTTAAAACCATAATTTTATTATTTTTGTATCTATCTCATCTGAAAGTTGAAAGCTACAAAAAATAGTGAAATATCATTATCAAGGGCAAGACACAAAATGTGGCTTCCAACACAAAGGATATACAATTCTGAACAACGAAACAAAATACTCGTTTTATTTGGATGTAATTCAGATGCACGTCCTATGTTCTAACTTTCAAAAATATAACATTTAAATTGTACATTGGCACAGCAGAATAATAATCATCCATAATTGAACCTCACAAAAACTATCTATTCGTCCAAACCCTT
The DNA here is from genome assembly GCA_949320155.1 of Melangyna quadrimaculata. NCBI lineage: Eukaryota > Metazoa > Arthropoda > Insecta > Diptera > Syrphidae > Melangyna > Melangyna quadrimaculata. The sequence continues at coordinate 153,099,416 of OX439484.1, forward strand.
TCCGGGAAAATATGCCAAAATTCGATGCCTAAATTTTTGTAATCCTATAACCACAAACAGAGAAGGGCTTCAATATTCACAAAGGTTAGTTGGTAAAGGTAGGTTATCCAATTATTTTCCTAAATGTAGGTATCCTGATAGTGCATCGCATCCTATAGAATGGTGGTCGCATTGTTAGTTCGGTACAACAGATTTGCATACAAATTGGTTCTCGAATTAACAGCCACTTATGCAACATCCCAAAAAAAAAGTAAAACCATCTCACAAAGATTCCAGTGGAGTGGATGTAGCTATAGGTAGGTATATCTCTTTGGTGTTAAATTCCACTTTGAAGTTATTTCTACACCACCACCACCGGTAGGTTGGTAGGTATTTCAACAATTACGATGTAACATTGCGAGTATCTAAACATCCGATTACATTTATATGCAGATTCACTTCTATTTTCTTTTGTTTGGATTTTTCTTTTTTTTTTTCTTCTTTTTTTTTTTTTTTGTATTTCTATTTCAAATCACAGAATGCACTTTGAGCAGAAAGCAGATGCACACAAAATCGAGCATCGAAAACGAAATACAATGCAACAACAAAAAAAACCACAAACCATCATTTAAGGATACGACGCATAGAAAACCACCACCACGAAATTCGAGAAAATATATCGGTCGACTCGTAACGTAGATACAGTAGCACGTTTAGGTTTAATAAATTAAATATGCCGATTCACTACCGTGTTGCGTCACGTAACACTCGGAGTTCGTTTGCGAACTGCTACTAAAATCTGGGAGCGTATTTCGCACAAGCTAAGCGAGCGATGCGATGTGTTCAATAATTCAAAGCCCTGGAATTCACTTCATTGCCACTGCCTCCACCACCACCACTTCATCTCAATTCAAAACCCCATTCCATCCCTCTAGAGAAGCAGAAGAAGCAGTAGCAGAAGCAGTAGTAGCAGAAGCAGTAGTAGCAGAAGCAGCAGTAGCAACAACAATAGCAAATCTAACCAACTGAACACATTCAGTGTCATTTTCATATAAAAACGTCATATTCACGACTTACAGCTACTCTGTTTTCTGCTACTAAAAGAGGGTGGTTGGGTAGTGGCCGTGGTAGCGGTAGTGGTGATGGTTAGTGGGTCGAGTTCGAGTCCACCCGTGTCCCGTAGACGTAATTCCATAGAGAACATCATCAGCAGAGATAGAGAGAGAGAGTTAAATTCAATGTTTACGTTTTAACTCTCGTTCTCTGTTATTTTCTCCGCATTTTTCTCACCTTTTTCTCTTCACCCAACAGCTACGTACTATCGCTTTATTTTTGCAAAGCATTTTCGTCACTTGCGTCATTAAAATTCAACATCTATACACCAATATAGCGTAACGGCACGTCTAGAGATTTGTTTTGTTTAGCCACCCGTCCGTTATTGGGTTTTTGTTTTTACCGTAGTTCGTGTGGGTGTCACTCAAGCGATGATTCATCCGTGGTGAGTAGCACAATTTTTATCATCCACAATCAACAACACAATCCACACTCACTCGTCAGGCACTAAAGCGTTCCCACTCAACTGAGTATGAGTGGGAAGTAATTTTAAACTCACAGAGAAGACCACCAAATACATCTAACAGTAAGACAGCACCCTTCAAGTTGGGGGATTAGTGCTTTTGATCGGTGAGGCTGAGTGGGTGGGTTGCTGGTTTAAGTTACTATGTGATTCGAATTTAAATGAATTAATTTGTTCAATTTTTTCACGTAGAATTTAAAACAACAAAAAAAAAAGTTTTATTTTAGAGGATATTTCGAAGCTGACTTTTGAGATTACATATAAAATTTATGAAAATCAAACTCAGATCTTTTAGAATTTAGACACAACGTATAAATATATTTTTAAGGGATGGGGCTGTCATAGCATCCAGTGAAGAGATATATTTTTTTTTTAAGTACACATAATTCTTTTTCGCAACAAGAATTTTCGGTTTAAATTATTTGGTACTTTTTGTAATCGTATTCATGACACTTTTAGTGGTATTTAAGTTACTAACAGAAAGATAAATTGTTACAATCAATAAAACTGATGGCAGAAGCAGACATGAGGATTTCTTATTTGTTGTTGTTCAGATATTTTAAAATAGATAAGATTAATGTGAAGATGTAAAATGTTGTTAAGGGAGATGAGTAATTGTTTTACTTTTATTTTGATAAGAATAAATTACTTAATAATGTGATTTGTTTAGGTCTATCAAAAAAATGTCTTTTTTTCGTCATGAAGGAAAATTAGTAAACCATCGAAAAATACGTTATTGTATTAATTAGTAAAATTTATTTAATTGTATGACGGTTTATTTAGGGTGGGTCAAAAATGAACGAAGTTGCTTTGATTTTGATGACACCATGAAAACTGGTTGTTTGTGGCTCAACAAAAACTAGGGCTGGCCATGAGACGAGAAAAGTCTCTCTCTCCATCTCTGTCTCGCATGACGAGACCGAGACGAGGCGAGACTGCCTTTTAAACAACCGAGACGAGACCGAGACGAGACCGAGACGAGACTGTATATTTGGACTGAAATTGACAGAGAATCTAATCAATTAAATAATACAAATTTCAGTAAAATATTTATTTTCTTCTGCACATATTTAAACTATAATCGAAAATATTTCGTTCCAATAATCAATAGGATCTCCGGAAATCGTATTTTTCGGAAACGAGACCGAGACGAGACTTAATTATACGAGACCGAGAGGGGACTGAAAATTTTCTATTTTAACGAGACCGAGACGAGACTTACAAAAGTCTCGTGGCCAGCCCTAACAAAATTAATCTGTATATAAATAGCCTTAAATAAATTTTGTTACCATTTTCTTAAAAAGTATTCAACTGATTTCGATAAAATGTTTTTGGTTGGAAGTACATAGGTGCGTAGGTGTACACTATATACACTGCAGGCCAAAAGTTTGAGTCCACCTCTGTTTTGGAAGGAAAACCAAATTCTAACATCGAAAACAACTTTTAAGTAGAAAATAAATATGCAAAATCAAAGGTAAGGGACAACCAAAGTAAAGGGACAAATTATTTAATTGTGTTTTTAATGCATATAAATTTATTAAAATTAAGAGAAAATGGCTTAAGCAAATTTTTCGTCGAAGAAGCCCCCTTTACATTCGATTACTTTTTTTACAATTCTTGGCATTCTAGATATAAGTTTTTGAATTGTTTCATGTGGTATATTGTTCCAGCAATCCAGGAGTGTATTCCATAACGTAGATTCTGATGATGGGCATTGATCCCGGACCCTTCTATCCTGCTCGTCCCACAATAGCTCTATGGGGTTAATATCAGGCGATTGGGGCGGCCATGTCATGATTTTTAATACTTCTTCGTCCTTTTTTTGTTGAAGGTATTATTCCTTACAAAGTTTTGACGTGTGTTTGGGGTCTTTGTCGTGCTTAGGTTGACCAGGCGTCCTCTTTTAGGAGGACAAGTCCTCTTTTTGAGCAAAAAATATCCGTCCTCTTTCTTTTTTGAAAATTATGCATTTTGTCCTCTTTTCTATATTATACAAACGTATGTTTTTTTTTTTTTTTTTTTTTTTTTCAATTTAAAAGTTCTTTTCGAAATAAACATAATGTGGACAGTTTATTATTGGATTTCATAAAATCCACGTTTCTTTGGCAATCTATGTTCATGTATTATAAAAATCTGCGGTTAATTCTGCGGTTTAATCTGGTCGGTTAATTTTTTTTAATCCGTAATTGCCATAATGTATTTTTATAATAAGAATGTATTTTTTAAGAATGTATTTTTATAATAAGAATTTGCTGTGATTTTTATAAGAGTCGGTAAACATCGACCAAAATTTGTGTCTTAGTAGGGTATAACAGACTGACTGAAGAGCCCACTGTTATACCTTGGGCGAAACACAATAATTTCTGGAGTTGAGGTCACTTGTACTTTTTAATTGAATAATGTATTTTTTTTACAAAAAATAATCAGTACAGCCACCATTGCGATGATAGAGAAATCGAAAGAGTGTTTGTCGAAAATTTCTCGTATGCGGTCTTAACTTCTTATATTAAACTTCATACCTGTAATAAGCAAAGTGATTGTAAAAACCTGTGTTTTATATTATCACTGAAAAGTTCACATTACGAAAATAGGGCTTTGATCTTTTTTGAAACCTTGGCTTATTTTTGTATTATTTCCATATGTAGGTATCCCATTAACGGTATGTACTCTTATTTTGAAAATTTTCCAAAATATTGCGATTTTTGTATATCTTAACATAAAAGTACATTTCTTCAAATAAATATTTTGTAAGGTAACTTAAAACAAAAATAATAAAACTTGCCCAATTTTATAAGCGAGAATTTTAATTTTTCTTGGTGTCCTCTTTTTGAGAGTTAAAGATCTGGTCACCCTAGTCGTGCTGGAATACGAATCCTTCGCCAATCAATCCAAGGCCAGAGGTCACAGCGTTTCCTTTCAATATGATTTTATACGCCTCCTTGTTCATCTTTCCAGTCACCCAAGTCAGATGTCCCACTTCATTGGAAGAGAAACATCCTCAGACCATAACAGAACTGCCTCCATGCTTGACGGTTGGAACCAGACAGTCTGGCAGCATCTTCTGTTCAGCACTACGTCGAACGTAAATTCGACGTTTGGTTCCAAATACCTCGAACTTGGATTCGTCGCTCCATACAACTCTATTAAAATCTTCTTCGCTCCAGCCTCTATGCCTTTTGGCCCATTCTAACCGTTTCAGCTTATTTTGTGGTCGAAGAAGGAGTTTTCGAACAGTAACTCACCCAAACAGTCCAGCATCTCTTAGCCTCCGTTTGACCGTTGTCAAGGACAGCGACTCACTCCGTTTTTTATTTACTTCTGAACATATTTCGGGTGCTGTTTTTCGCCTATTTCGTTTGCTTGTGGTCACTATTAGCAAATCCTCCTGTTTTGTTGTAGCTCTAGGCCGTCCTGACCGTGGTTTATCCTCAAGACTCCCGGTTTGAGCGTGACGTTCAATGGTACGTTGAACACAACCCTTCGATATTTTTGACTGCGAAGCAACTTCCCGCTGTGATTTGCCTTCTTTAAAAAGTTCGTTCGCAGATCGTTTTTCAATGGTGGTTTCCGCGACTTTTCCCATTTTAGACTAGTTATTTACACAAAACGTGAAGATCCACAAATAAATTCATGTGACTGCAAAATTGTCTTTTATATAAAAATCTTGCAATCCAGGTCTAACAAAATTGGAGTTTGAGAACCCTTTCTATGTAAGGATTCATAAACAAGTGGAAAATCAACAACCGAAAGTCATAAAAATTAGTAATTATGAAAAAACCCAAACCCTTCCCAATAATCAATAAACGCATTTTTGTGACTTTTATAACAAAACACCCTTTTTTCAAATGTGGATAACAAATCCAACTTTGACTACCTGAACGTGTTGTGTACCGTTCAGGTAAAAACGTTAGGTAAAAACCCAACTTTTAATTCATAAAATCAACCTACAGGCATGAATGAAGTCAGTAATACAGGTTGGACTCAAACTTTTGGTCTGGAGTGTACATGAGACACGCACTTGCACACTCTGGGTCATATTCGTTTTACACTGCCGAGCAATGTGCATACATATTTTAAAAACAATACAATTTGAAATTTTAATTGTGCTTTAGTTTTCAAATTAATTATTTGAGCCTACAGTGAGTCAAGGTGAGTTTCAGCCATTGGGCGATACTAGTTTTTAAAAATTGGCTTAACATTTTTACGTTTGGAAGAACCGCTCTTCGCTTTTTCCATACTAACTATGTGAAATTGGTTAAAATATTTGAAACATGAAAGGAAATTTAATTTTATAAAAAAAAAGGCGCCTTGTTTTTAATTGATAAAAGCTTTCGTTAAGAAGATAATCAGTATCTTACTAGAGGTAAAAGTTATACAGATTTCTCTCAAAAAGTCAATGATTTTTTTTTTAAATGAGTGTGATGCTTTAAATATATATGTACTTAAACATGTAGGCTGTATTGGTACTGTGAGGTGTGGGTTCGAGCAATCGATCCTTACTCTAGGCAGAATTTTTTTCTATATTACTCAGTTTCAACTGGGTGTCAACTGTGGAATTTCATGAGATAATTAAAACCTTATTAGCAACCCACTGTGCCGTGCATTGCATTTAGAAGACCTCTGATCTGGCAGGTGTGTACTGTACATTAGGGTGTCCCAAGGTATAAAGGACATTTTTTTAACGAAGTTTGACATGCATATTCTCCAATTTTGTTCGTATTAGCTCTAAGTACTTAAATCAGGGCCTTCCAGGGGGGCCCCAACGGTTATCTCCGTTTATATCGCTCAGATCGGTATTAACTTCGTAAAGTTAGCTTCGTTAAGCTTAATCCCACTTTTTGAGTCATTGCATCTAAAATCCAATTGACTAACTACTCTAACTTTTTTCCTGTGTATAAGCTCACTATGTAGTGAATTCAATTAACCGATGTATTACACCAACTATAAGTTATATTCAAGTATTTGTTGCTTCGTTTTGTGTATATGTGGCCCTTGAAATATTCATTTGTAAAATTAAAATCAAAGAATTGGGAGAAAACTCTAAAAATATTTCTGTTCATGTTCATGGTAAGCGAAAGCTCATCCAAGCCAGATGGTGGAATTAGTACGGTGCATTTAGATTTCATTATATGGTGCTCTGAGAAAAAAGTCCGAAACAAAGTTTGACTTTCTGTATCAGTTCACGCGCCAAAAACTACATTTTGCACAATTGTATCTTGTTTTATATGGCATACGCATATTCGTAGCAAATTAAATTTTCTACGAATTATGTTTTGTAACTTTTTTTCGCTTATTGCTATGTTTTAAGCCATAGCAATAAGTTAGTACATTTTGTTAAAAAAAAGTTAGGGTTGATTTTTGTATGTGTCATATTCTCATACTTCTTTTGTTTGTGTCATCTGATTTTTCTGATATACTTTCTATAAGGTCAACATTTTTGAATGACAAAAGTTCCATGGTAAATTATTAAAGAATTGGTAACTTTTTTGATCATTAAAAATTCTTCACTGTCTTCGAGCTATCCACATATGCACTGCTCTTATAATGTTTTTAACTCTTTCTGTTACCACAGCAAAAGCGGAAGGATGTTTTTCAATGCTGAAATTAATAAAAATTTCCTGCAAAGCACCTTGGCACAACAAAGGCTTAGCAATTTTTCATTGATATTGATCAAAAATCTAAGAGCACGCCAAATAGATTTGAGAAATGTAATCGCTTCTGCAAAATCCAGAATAAAAACTATTTTAGTACCTTAATACACAACCTTAAATTTATGTGTAAAACACATTTAGAATTTTTTCTTGAAATTAATTTAACCATTATTTAGGCAGTCATTGAGAAATAGGGCCCCATATTTGGTCCGGGGCCCACAAGCTGTAGCTAACCCCCCCCCCCCCCCGACTTAAATATAAAATTTTATAGCGATTGGATAACAGGAACCCGTGCCGACTTGGTGTCAAGCTTAGAGCCTAAGAATTTGTACATGTTCAGTTTTCTACTTAAAACACATGTTAATAAAACTCCTACGAATCAAAATATGCTTCTATTTATTTATTTACGAAAAACAACAAATCTTAGTCGCTCTTTCATTAAATCATATGTAATTAATCACCATCGCCTTTTGAGGGGTTTCCTTCTTACAATCCGGGTATAACTTTCTGTGTTGTTGAACACAGCGTAACGAAAATTGTTTTTGTTCCTTGTCGACTGTTATCAAACGATGAAAGTCTTGCATAAGTTAAACAGCTCTTTCAGCTGTGTCATTAACTGTTCTGAATGTTGAAACCGCATATTTGGCCTTTAAATATGAAGTTGAAGTATTCCATGAGAAGATGGACTTTCTTGACCAAACCAATATATCAACTGAACTTATTACAAGAAAATGCACTTGCGCGAGGATGTGCGGACTGACATGTATAAATGAAAGTCGGCACGGGTTACTCTGATCCAAAGTTTATAAAATTTTATTTACATGACGTGTTTTGACACAAAACGAAAAAAAAATTGGAGGGTATGCGTTCAAAAAAAAAAAACACCTTGAGTTTCTTGGGACACCCTAATGTACATAAACAGTTAAATTGAAAAAAAAAATGCTTTTAAATTTTTTTCAAAATTGTTAAAAGCTTAGTCTTTTTTTTGGATTGTGTACGTTATGTGGACTTTCAAATACCGCCTGATCAAAATATCGAAAAACCTGTATCGATTTTTAAAAATGTCGATTTTCAAACTATTTTCGACTATTAAATTTTCTATTAAATTTTCGACAGTAAGCGAAATTTTAATAATTATAGATTTCAGCTTTTGAAATTTTCATAGTTCGCATTTTGATAATCGTATCTGCTCAAAATGTCGGCCATCACCTTTCGACTTTTTTTGTCGAGTTTACGAAAGTCGATCTTATAGATGTCGACACAAAGTCTACATTTCGTAAAATTTGTTTGGGAAAAAATAACAACAAGTCCATATTTTGCACGCATTTTTTTTTTCAAAACAGTCGATATTTTGTTAAGTCGAGACTCTATATTGTTGACATTTTTTAAGACGATCAACAAATTGACGGCATTTTAAATTTTAAGAATGTCGTTGAAGCGAATGGGTTTCTCATGGTCAATACATATATGTAAAATGACAGAGAAAATCGAGGACCCATTTTTCGAAAGTCCTTCTCATTTGAACTTTGATTTAGATAGCAAACATTGTCCTCAATGGCTCTGGCTATGGGAAAGGTAGTGTCAGAATTTTCCGAAGAAAAAGGCATACATTCTGAGCCATATTTTCTTTGCGTATTAGACGCTGTCCCAAAAGACACTGGTGCGCAGATGACAGCAGTAGCTGTAGCTGTAGTTGACGCCCTGTGCCCCTTAGAGGGATCAAGGATCTAAGTAAGTAAGTAGTAGATGATAGCAGTAGTTATATGATTTGATCAGTACTAAGTAAAAATGTTATGGGTATGTTTTTTGATACTACTGCAGTATCAAAGGAAGGCCTGATCTAAAGGCCACTGACGAACGTTTTTATTGCTAACTTTCCATTGATATAACTTTGCATTGATAAGACGGCAAAGTTCCCAAAGTCAGATTTTTGTTTTCATGTTTTAACATTTTAAATGTAAACAAATGAATTAACTACTAATGTAGTATCTTAGGATCAAAATTGATACCCTTCCCCCACATCTATTTCAATAACACCACTCTTGTTCTTTCTCGGTCTTGATGTTGGTTTAGCACATTAATTGAAACCCAGACCTAACTTAGTCAAACGATAGAGATCAGGAACTTTTAAAATTTGAAAGAACGACATGCTTATTTGCTAAAGCTCAATCTACATAACCAGCTCGGCATTGCTATACAATTTCATGGGTTGCCTTATTGTCAATTAATTTTCACTAGTGCCTTTAATTTCAGAATTCACTTTACTCTTACAGACATATAATTATTTTGTATTATGCTTGAAATATAAATTTGATAACTAAGTATTTATAAAAAAAGTAAGTATACGCCGCAGTGAACAAATGATTTTTGTTTTACTTTATGTTTAACATTAAATTAACATATCAGTATTTTTGGTAATATTGTAGTTGTTTTAAGCAGGCTTTTCTTAATTAACATAAGATACTTGTCAATTTATACAAAATTGTTAAGATTTTCACACAACTCGAGTGTTAATTTGTACCGAGTTTGTTAGATATCATCAAGGTGATTTGTTAATTTTCAATTTTGCCATAAGCTTTTTAACGTACCGTTCCAGGAGCCCTACTACGTAACTTTATTGTACTTTTGCATCCATTCAAATGTTGTTTTCAATGCTTATTAAATGTAGTAATATGCAATAAATAAGGCTCAAATGTTAGTACTTCCGAATTTTTGCCACAGAATCTCCAAAAAGCACTGTTTTAATTAAGTCTTAAGGTACTTTGCTATAGAATAAACTAGTTGAGATTTTACAAATTCGTTTTTACTGTTGAATTGAGTTACATAGTTGGGCTCCAGCTACAAAGCCAAACGATGAACAGCTACTTTCCAGTGCAGATTTATGTTCAGTGTTATTAAGAAAGCCCAAGTGGGTATGAAATTCAATTATTTTTAAGTATGTTAATTTACGCAAAACGCCTTATTGACTTCACTTTATTTTTGTACACTTCTTCTTATTACTTCATTCCAATTTTAAAAAATAAATAATAAAAACAAATGTCAATTTCGGATGCATTTCGGCATTTTACATGCCATCCTCAGCACGTCTTTTTATTGACTAAATATCCAATATAATTATTATTAAAAGCTTTTAAACAATTACTAAAAAGAGCGAGAAAGAAAAAAGAAAAACAATTAACTAACTCATGTACATACAGAACATTAAGCTAATTTTGTCTAGTCATGATGTTAAAGAGAGATGACTTGATCGGTGCATCCATGGTATTCATTAAGATGTTGTTGTTTCTGTGCATGTACAAGCTTTCATATGCGTCTAAGAATCTGTCATCGCTTACGTGTTTAATTAGCTTTAAATTTTCTTTCGTCACATTATGCTCGTTCTCTATCATGTGTAGGGCCACCGCAGATTTATTAGGTCTGTTGAGCTTTCTGTTGGCTAAATGCTCATTAAACCTTGTTTCTATATTCCTTTTGGTTTGTCCATAATATTTTTGCTCACAATCATTACATGCAATCTCATAGATACCTGGTTTTTTATTGTTATCTGTTCTATCTTTCGTTGATCCTAATTTCGACTTGAGTTTTCCGTCGGATGCATAAACTAGTTGTATATTTTGTTTCTCGAAAACTTTGGTTAGCTTATTTGTAATCGAAGGAGCAAAATGAATTTTTAATCGTCTCTTCTCTTCGGTCTCCTTAAGTGTTTTTAGTTTTGTTAAACCCATTCTTTTTATTATTCTTGATTGTTTTTCGACCATTCTTGTTATTATTTCGCTGTCATATCCATTTAGTTTGGCGGCATATTTTATGTAGTTCAACTCTTCCATGTAGTTTTGTGCATTCATAGGAACTGAACACAAACGATATACCATGCTGTTAAATGCAGCCTTTTTATACTGCATTGGGCAGAACGAATTAATTGGAATATAACGAGGGATGTTAGTTGGTTTTCTATAAATTGAAAATTCGAGCAAGTTATTGAAATTTCTATTTATAAGGATATCTAAAAATGGAAGTTTCCTATCTTTTTCCATTTCATATGTAAATTTCAAAGAAGGCCATTTTGAATTTAAAATGTCCATGAAAGCATTTAAATTGTTTGGATTTATAGATGCAAACACATCATCAACATATCTAAACCATACTGTTGGTAGCTTCCCTTCAGCTTCAATGCTTTTCTCAAAGTTTGACATAAACAAATTGGCTAAGAACGGAGATAATGAGTTTCCCATTGTTGTACCCTCTGTTATTTTGTAGAACTTATTCAAAAATTGGCAACAGTTGTACTCCATGCATAAGGTAGCTGTGTCAAAATAAATCTTTTTCTTTTCTTGATTATCTTCACGTTCGTCAAGCCAATCTTTCAACAATTCTAACGTTTCTTTGATCGGAATGCTCGGAAACAATGCTACTACATCAAAAGATATTAAAACTTCATTTTCTTTTATTCTTAACTTTTTAACTCTTTCTATGAAATCATAAGTGTTACTCACGGATCGACTTTCACCTTGGCTGTAGTTTTGGAACTCGGATACTAACCATTTCGCGATTTTTTCCGTTGGTGCATCTATATTGGAGATAATTGGCCGCATACTTAGTGTAGGTTTATGTGTTTTGGGTAAACCATATAATTTTGGAACCGAAGGGTTCGCAACCATAAGCTTCCATTTCACCTTAGGTCCAAATACACGTAGGATTTCTTTGAGCAGTGCAGTTGTTCCTTTAATCATCTTAGGTAGTGGAGTTTTATTTAGTTGTACAAAGTTTTGTGCCGATGTTATTTCGCACATTTTTTCTTCATATTGGTTTCTGTCCATGATAACCAAGTCCGGCCCTTTGTCAGATTTCATGTAAAAACAATCTTTTTCTCGAAGTTTTGTAATGGTTCTTAAATGTGAAGAGTTTTTCTTTTTATTTTTAGTTATTTGTTCTTCTTTAAAAAATTCATTTTGCTCCTTCGATAACAAATAAGCTAACCAAAGTTTTCGAGAAACAAAATATACAACTAGTTTATACATCCGACGGAAAACTCAAGTCGAAATTAGGATCAACGAAAGATAGAACAGATAACAATAAAAAACCAGGTATCTATGAGATTGCATGTAATGATTGTGAGCAAAAATATTATGGACAAACCAAAAGGAATATAGAAACAAGGTTTAATGAGCATTTAGCCAACAGAAAGCTCAACAGACCTAATAAATCTGCGGTGGCCCTACACATGATAGAGAACGAGCATAATGTGACGAAAGAAAATTTAAAGCTAATTAAACACGTAAGCGATGACAGATTCTTAGACGCATATGAAAGCTTGTACATGCACAGAAACAACAACATCTTAATGAATACCATGGATGCACCGATCAAGTCATCTCTCTTTAACATCATGACTAGACAAAATTAGCTTAATGTTCTGTATGTACATGAGTTAGTTAATTGTTTTTCTTTTTTCTTTCTCGCTCTTTTTAGTAATTGTTTAAAAGCTTTTAATAATAATTATATTGGATATTTAGTCAATAAAAAGACGTGCTGAGGATGGCATGTAAAATGCCGAAATGCATCCGAAATTGACATTTGTTTTTATTATTTATTTTTTAAAATTGGAATGAAGTAATAAGAAGAAGTGTACAAAAATAAAGTGAAGTCAATAAGGCGTTTTGACTAAATTTAACATACTTAATGTAATTAGACTTCACGGTGTTGCTCATAAGATCGGGATTTTTAATCTCTGTTTTTTTATTATTTATCAATTATTTTTGTTCACGGCTCTCAGAGGTAAATTTACTTGTTATTCTATGCAAAAATTACGATCCCTTAATTTGGCCACAATCACTCTTTAGGCATGTCTATATCGACTTCGCTAAAAATAAACAAATAAATCTTTAGTTTCATTGCTGAAATATTGCTTATTCAAATAACTTCCACATCTTTTTTATTACCCCTCCACAAAGCTTATTCAATACTTCATCATCAAAGAATGAGCAGATTATGGTCATTGTTTAATGTCTATATAGATATTAACTAAGTTTAAAAAAAAAATGTAGATGTACATATGTAGGTATCTGCCAAGCAAAATTCAACAATCAAAATCATCACTGATAGAGTATATGTATGCAAATGCAGACACGCAATCAAAAATTATTTTATGAAGCGATGATGCTGGTTTCCGGTTTACTTTTGAAGTGGATAAATATAAATAAAATAATTCTCTGAAATCGAAATTGCGGTTCTTCGTTTGGGGAGCGACGCATCCAATGATTGTTTTTCATGAAATTGTTTTTTTTTTTCTTCTTAAGGTTTTATTTTTATTTTTTTTACTAAAGTGCTCATGATGAACATGGTAGTATATGTAGGTTGTAGATTGAAGTTATCATTCACAGATTCGCAGTGAAATAGTTAGTCAAATGCAATAATTGGAAGAGGGGAGATTAAAGTCTGATTCTTTAACAAACAGATAACATGATGTTGATGCTGTGGGAAAATGGGGTTAACACAAATGTGCATAGTATTTGTGTGTGGTGAGTACAGAATTTAAATGAGGCTTCAAAATAAATATGTATCTACATTAAATCGTTCCATTTATTGTGATTTTATAATAAAAATAAGAATAAAACAATCATACTAAATGAGAAGTACTCTATATCTGCCTGTTATGCATACAAATGTGTGCAAACACAATTTTGTTAAACATTTTACCAACAGGATCGTCGCCGATTGTCAATTATTGATTGATAGTTGTCAAATATTGATATTTTGGATTTTTAAACTCAATTTACTGAAAATCTGATCGACTATTCATTGGTATTTGTCAATTTTATTCAACAATGAATTTCAATATTTATCAACTATCAATTAAAGATTGACAATAGCAATAGGAGTGTTTCTTTGATACTAAATTGTTTTTTGTAAAATCGTGGAATATTTATATTGCAAAGCTAAGTGTGCAATATATGATGAACAAAATGTATCAATCTGTTTACGGGGTAATTATCGCAAAAGCTCCAAGAGCTCTATTTTCGTTTAATATTTCTTTTTAGGTTAAATTCTATTTTTTTTCAAATTAGTTCTTGATCAGCTAGCACAAGACTCTTAAATGACAAATTTGATGGACATTTTTTTTGAACCTATTTTGTAAATTTTAATATTCTCTAGAAAGAAAAAATATTATGACACATTCGTATGTGTAAAGTCTACAAGATTGTTTTAATTTCGACACTTAAAAAACAAATAATTTTTTCCAGATGTTTTCCAAAATATGAACCGTTGAGGATTTATACGTGAAAAACTAGCGTTTTCGACATTTTACGTTTTTTTTTTCAAATGTCGAAATCATCGTAACAATGAGTCGTAAGACAAAACTTGTCATAACTTTTTTTTCTTGCGGATGGCAAGATCTATAAGTTTTTGTGAAATACTTTTCGATAGCATTTACAGTTTCGGATTTTTATGCGAAAAACTAATATTTTCGACATTCAACCATGAAAAACTATTGACTCCGACACTTTTTGGTAATGTACTTTTGCGACAATATTTCTTATACTTAAATAAAGATAATTTCGTTAAAAAATCTTCAGTTGATTTTTTTTTTTTTTTTTTTTTTTTTTTTGTGGCAAAAACACCGATTTTGAGAAAAATAAGGCTGACAAAGTTTTGAAAGTTGGATGTTTTTTTAATTTTGATACGCTTACAGGCTTAAAAGTTTCTTAATATAGTAAACAAAATATTCGCCGAGTTTCAGGCCTTTATCTGAATAATTAATACAAAATACAACAGGCAATTTTTATAGGATTTTGCTGAAAAGTTCGTTAAAATTGTAAAAGAAATTAGAAAAAAAAATTGATTCCTTTAACACTACGAAATCAAAAGAAAGAATGAAGCTCTCCGGAAGCTCGGTCGATGCAAAAGTCTTATTTTATCGATATGTTTGAACAAAAATGTTTTGGTTTTATTTAATTTAGAACCATGTTTGATTGGGATAAAATGTCTGAACATAGCTTTCGCAGTTTTTTTTTATTTCAAGAAATTAGATGAACTTGTTTAGATGAGACAACCAATATTGAGTCTTACGATTTTAGTTTAGTCTGCTTTTCTATAAATTGAGCTCAAATATTAAGAATGGTCAAAAGTCAAGATTATCTATTAAGATTGTAGCATGTAGCCAATAAAATTGGTATAACTAGGTTTGTTCCACACCTCGACCAAAACTGCCAATTGTTAACAATTGTTGACCAAATGCTGTTCCACACCTCAGCACTCACGAAAGACTAAAATAATTTCCCCTCCTGACAAATTCTGCCTGAAATTGTTGGTCTGTCAAATGCCAAGTTAAGGTACGTTGTATACAAAATTAACTGTTGTAGAGTCATCGGTTCAGTTTGCTTCGCGTTGGAATAAAAAAAGATATAAAAAATAAAAAAATAATTGTCTGAAATTGTGTGGCAGAATTTTTGCCAAGAAACCGTTCCAGACTTTTTGGGCAGTCTTTCTCTCTGTGAGAGAATTTCATCCCCACTTCAAAAATTTAACAGACCAACAATTTGTGCCCAAAAACTTTAGGAACAAACCTACTGTCTGAGTTCAGAAATTGTATAAAACAAAAAATTTATTATGGGCGGCAAATTCTGATAGGTCATGCCCTGGCATTTTGCCAGTTTCAGTCCACAGTTTTGGACCTGTATATCATATGTATTCTTACAAATTAATAAAATTTTTAAAACGATTTGGTGGCCTTTCAAATGATATATACCCATTTCTTTTCGACAAAGTTAGTTTAAACTGAAAAAATAACGAGACAAAAATACAGAATGAGGATATTTTCTTGATTTCATACAAAAAACTTGTCAGAATGGTTTGGTTTTGATTAAATTTTTTAAAAAATAAAACTTAAAATGTTTGTATGTTCTGTATAGCTCGTTATCAAACAAAAAATGAACATGGGTGATTCTCTGTTAAAAACTCCTTTTTAGCACCCAAAATGTCCCCTACATAAATTAAAAAAAAAAAAAATTATGTACATTCAAATGTTGTTATAAATTATGGAATAAATTAATGAGTTAAAGTGAGGGCACTTGATTTTAAGCGGTTTTGAGAACTTGGGCTTGATACGGAAATGACGCCTTCCATACGGAAATGATAATGTACCAGTACAAAAATTTTCCTTTTAAAATATTCCTTGTAACAAGGACCGAGTAATTCAGGATGTATTTAAAAAACTTAGAGTATTACAGGAATTTATTTAAAATTATTAAAATCTAAATTATATCGATTTACGGAAATGATTGTGTGGTACGGAAATGACATTTAACTAGTAAAGAAAAATAATTTGTTACGTTTTCGCTTCCCCACCTACCTCAGATTTACGGTCTGCAATTGCCTTTTAGGGGTTTTAAATGCATGCACAAAAATTTTTATGATTTACAATAAATATATGATTTTTTTTAAGAAAAAACACATCTTAAGTCATTACCGTAACCATTTACTCATCGCCGTAACCCAATAAAGGCGACGGAAATGAAGAAAATTGATGTTTTTTTAGCTTTTTAGACAAGAAAAATAGAAAGTTTATTTTTTTTATTTTGTATAACCTACTGCAACATAGCCTCACAAGACTGTTACAAAATATTTTGTTTTATCACTTACTAAAATTATATGCACCTACGGAAATGTCGAAATTGATGAAACACGTGACGAATACAACCACTTACTTTAAAATAACACACGAAACTGATGTCCCACCCATTTAATTGAATATATTTCAAAGAAAGGATGAATGAGTTTCTTCATTTAGTCTAAATCCTATACAATGACAGCCGTTAATTTGAATTTATAAGCATTTAACATTTTTTTACGGAAATGATGCAAATACATGGAGACACATGTTTGACAGATTGTAAGTTAATTGTTTCAAATAAATAAACTTTATTTTTAGGGAAGTTGTATTTAACTACATATTCTTAATCCTGGAACTCAGTAAAATTAAAATGTATGCATTTAAAAACAAACAAAAAATCCATTTTTCCGCGTTGAATCAAGGAGGAGACGCGCGATGGAAATGACATTTGGACCATAAAAACAATTATTTTTTTATTAAATATCTGTAAATATTTAAAATTTAGAAGTGGCCAGGTTAGAAACGTTGCTTGCGCTGTTATTGACTTCAAAATAAATAAGTTTTTTTTTAATTTGTTGAACCATTTTTGGTCGGGGCCACGAAAAGGAGCTTTTAGTGGAGAATCACCCATATATAATTCTATACTCATTTAATGACTTTGTTTTTAATATCGCTAATTTTTATTTTGTTATATTTTATAAAAACATACAACGAATGACGAGTTGCCAATCAATATTATAGTATGTCTGTCTTTTATTTCAATTTAGCAGACATTTTATGTCCCATAAAAACAAATATCTACCTTTATGAATAGAATATTTTTTTCGTTACCTATATTCATTTAATAATAAACGCAAATTCAAAGCCTAATTGCAATACTCAAATATTATGATTTCCAAATGTAGATTCTGAGGGATATAGATAAAAATTAACGTTAGCACGCATATGCATCGCTATTAGCTTCCGCGCCCCAGCCAAATGTTTCTGAATATTTTTGTTCACATTATTATTTTATTTATCTCTATCTCGCTACCATAGAAAACACAAACAAACAAAAGCTAAATAATTATTTGAAAGAGTGGAAATGCGGTTGGCAAAAATAGCTTTTAATCGAATCCCAGGTAATCATCAGCAAATAGTAAATCGATGTAGAGTATGGTCAGTTGAGTCGCTCACTCCAAAGCCAGTCAGGGGATTTTGTGTAAAATAAAACATGTAGATTAGGTTTCAACCGTATCACTGTTTAATAAGCCTAATCTGTTCACATTGTTTGAGAGAAAGCTTAACAGAATATAGTTGAGGATGGGTAACTGCGTTAACCTCTGAATAATTCACCCACAACTGATGGTGTTTTTGCAATGGGTAAATATTTTTATTAAATTACTGCAAAAAGTATGGGAGTAGAGTTTTTAGGTGTGTATTGTGTATCAGTTGGAATTTGACTATTGTATTGTAAAAGGCTCGGGGGAAGTTCAATATCTGATGTGGATACTAAAAAGTTTTTTGTCCAAATTTAACAGGAAACTTTGTCTTTTTCTTCTTATTTATTATTTTATGTAATAATTTTCATTGATACAAAATGGGAGGGAAGCTTTACGAGGAAAAAAAACGCTCATTTGTGTGTATTTGAATGATCTGAAAACCAGCTTCTTACAAATTAGTTTGACGTAGATATCGTTCCAGTTTCTAACAGTTTGACTTCGAAATGAAAATTTAGGTATAAATACTAGCTGGACTAGGCACCGTTTTTGTTTTAACCCCGTTTCACCCTATGAATAATTCAATTTTGGCAGCACTGGAGTATAATCCTCTGTTTTTAACTTGAAACAGGAAATCGAATATAATATTGTGCTTTTAGCCTATTTCACTATATGAAAAGCTAAAATTTAAAAATAACTGCTCCTAAAGCGATTCCCATACCCTAAATATTAGCATTGAAACACAAAAATTACTTGATTTTTTTTTTGATTTTATGGCTTTTCTGTTGGGATTTTCCGAAAACCATCCTTCGATATATTGAGTATAGACTATCAACTTACCTAAAAAGAAAGAAAAAAAAACATAAGGTTAGACAATAGTAAGTTTTTTTTTCATGTATTAAAATATATTATTAATATAAAATTTAATTTCAGAAAATTTCATAAAAATATAGAATTTCAAAATATACAAACAATTAATCAAAAAGCAAATGGCCCTAAGTAATAAAAGAATTGAGAGTCGAATCTAGCTTGGATTCGATTTGTTTGTACAGGTTATACCCGACTTTATAATATATTCGACTCTAAATTCGTTTATGACTTAGGGTCTATGTTTTTAAATTTTGAAAGTTTTTAGAATCTTTTGTAGAAAACAAAAATAAGCAAAATACGCTCAACCAATAACGAAAAAGTCGAAATTATGAAAAAAAGGAAAACAAAGTCAAATTGTTTTAACTTAAAAGCAGTTTGCTCTCATACATATTTTTGTATCACAAATAAATTTCGGGTCGTTTTTGAGAAAAATAAAATGTTTCTTAAGGGTTTTTCAATATATGAATGTTTAGCTTTGGTTCTAGGAATAACAACTGATTTAAACTTTTTTTTTTATATTCCACGCGCGCAAAAGGCTATGGCTACCCTTAAAATGTTTTTAACACAGCACGAGCGATTAGGTAAGTAGGAGAGGATTTAGAAGTAGATATCGATGCACATTGTTTTTGAACGTTTGCACATCGAAATGAGAGGGGAAAGTCGAGTCGGGTAAAGCATTCCACATTCGTGTGGTGCGACTGAAGACAGAATCTCTGTACATTACCGTACGTCCGAAGTTGGGCTCGAGGGTGAACTGATGGGCATTCCTAGAAACGGTTGAATTTTTTAAGGGGAGAAATGCAACTGGCTATTTCACTAGAACACTGATTATAATAAAGCGATAAAATAGAGAAAGACGCGAAACATTACGGCGCTGTTCGAGAGATGTAATTGTTTCCGTTATAGATCGTTCACCAAAGCTCTCTTTTGTATTCTTTCCAACAAACTCAAGTGAGTTTTTGGAATAAAGGCTTTGTAGATCACAGCCAGATCATAAGGGGAGACAAATTTCTTGCATCTACGGAGAAAACCTAAACACTTAGCAGCGTTTTTGGCCACATGAAGTATGTGGTCATTTCACAAAAGGTGGTCTGTGACACACATACCGAGAAGTGCCGTGCATGGATAGCGACATTGGGGGTGCGTTTCGCTTTAACGACAGGAGACATCATTGAGTTCTAGAAGCATTAAATTCTATGCGGTTTTTGATTCCCCATTAGACAATGATAACGAGATCAGAATTTAATGAGCTTATCATACACTGCCGTTCAAGTTCCACATCCGAAGGACATGGATGAGAATCTGTAAACGAATATGAGAAGCTGAGGGTACTATCGTTAGCGAAACAATTTAATGGATTCGAAGTTTCAGACGAAAGATCATTTATAAAAATAAGGAAGAGAGTCGGAGACAAAACGGAGCCCTGCGGCACACCAGCATTTATTTCGTGGGTTTCAGATTTGAAACCGTCAAATACAACTTGTATTGAACGGTCCGAAAGGTAATTTCTTATCCTACGAAGAAGAGAGTCATCGAAACCAAATGGGCTTTTCGATAAGAGAGCTTGGTGCCAAACTCTATCAAATGCTTTTGAAATATCAAGTGCAATAATCTTACTTTCTCCAAAACGATGTAAAGCTTTGTGCCACTGTTCGGTGAGATATACAATCAGATCACCAGTGGACCTATTGCTACGAAAGCCATACTGCCGGTCATTAGGAAGCTTTCGTTCTTCAAGATATTTCTTGAGCTGAAAATTAATCAGCGTTTCCATGGAAAGAAGGGACGTAAGCGCAATTGGTCGACAGTTAGAGGGGGAAGAAAATACGCGTTTATAGGGACAGGTTGGACAAATGCTGTTTGCCATCCTTTCGGAAAAAGACCAGTAGAATAGGACAGATGGAATAGCTTACGCAGTGGTTTTGCCAGCGTTCAAGAACACTTCTTCAGAACAATGGGAGGGATACTATGCGGGCCAGCGAATTTGTAAATGTCGAGATCTTTCAGGACTCTAGCAACTGCACGAGTGCCAAAGAAGATTTGTCCCATAAAATCGGTTACGCTCTCAAGTACAGGCGGAGTTCTATCACTTGGTGCCAGCGTCGAATTAACAGCAAACTGTGCTGCAAGCAAAATAGGTTTATCTTGCGAGCTGACAGCAGGTGTATCGTTAAAGATGAGCGTTGGAACTGAAGACGAAGTATTGTTTAGAATATTTGTTTACAAATAACAAAAAATTTGTACTACCTTTGGGACATTGTAGTATTTTTTGCCTTAATTTTTGATCATGCAAAAATTTGATTCAACTTATGTAAGTCTTTCTGGCTTGTTGAAATTTCTTCCGGTTTTCCTCAGTAGGGTTGGCTTTGTAACTACAGAAACTTACTTCTCTGTACATTATAACCTCTTTACAGCTCATGATTTGATCATGAGTTTTGTTTGGGTCTGATAGATTTTACCCAATTCGGCATAAAATTTCTCATTCCACAAAGAATTAAATTTGTGATCATATCTTCACTGGCGTCTACGTCACTATCGAGGAAGCATAGTGACCAGTTAAAGCTTCTGAAGAAATCATTGAGGCCGTTCCAGCTGGCTTTCTCATATTGCCAAACAGTTCAATTATGAGTTTTTTCTCTAACTGGAGTCATCTTAAAAATATTATGTAAATTCATGTGCCATACGTACTGGTTTATGGGACATAAATCTATGGTAAGCCCACTTTTTAGTGATGGCTCCAAAAATTAAATTACATGCAAATAATTTTGTCATTGACTGTATATGAATTAGATAAGACTTAACATCATAATATGAATTAAACTCAAGATTTAACAACAAAATTAAGTTCCTACCTCCTGTTATTTATTTTAAATCTCTGGACCCTTACTACATTTCTCTTGAAATTGAAATCAACCATCAAACCACTTTTTCAAGTGCAAATCAATAAAAACCGGTCTCCAGATTTTCTCTATAATACAAACTTATTATATATACGTAGGTAAGGTAGCTACGTTTAATCCAAAACTTATTCGCTCCAAATCATGGTAGTATAGCTTAATGTCCCTATTAAAACAAAAATGTTCAAAATTTAGGATCAACACTCATCAAGCTTCAAGCCTATGGCCTCATTAAATTATGATTTACACCTGCAGAAATATTAAAAGGTTCATAATTTTTTACCGGCACCAGCACCATCACCATCCATTCCGCCTACTATAGAGTAGGATCAACAATTTATTAAATGATGAAGGAGAGGCATCAGGTTATATGTATGTAGGTGTGTCTAAATGGATAACATCAAATGTTCACCTTGACTTTTTGGTCGATTTTCACTGTGCCACTAGTCTTTACACTTTAAATTGGCACAATTTTTTTTCCGGGTAACAAAATTTCACCAAGTTAATTACCAAGCTTTGCTTCGTGTCGTTTCTGTCACAGCACAAACATACATACATAGGTATAAACGCAAAAGGTTTTTTCCTACAAACCCCGAGTATATCTTGCGAACTTTTATACATATGTATAAAGATAGTGATTACTCTTCATTTAAAATGAAATCAGGTCAACTGCTTAATGGAAATGGATCCAAAATAAGCAACACAGCGAGACTCCTTCGAGCAATTTTGTAAAAGCAAAGGAATACCTACCCTTCAGGTGGGTAATAACTATCCTGGATGGCAGCGGTTGGAATTTTGTGTAGTAAAATAGTATAGTGGGTGCAATAACCGAAGAACACAAAACAAAAATCACAAAGATGAACATCTTGAATAAAACAGAGAAGAAGAAAAATAAATAAATTCCCAGGTAAAGCAATTAGCTGTCGCAATTGGGTCGGATGGTAGGAACTTCTACAACGACGAGGACGACGAAGGCGAAGTAAGAAAAAGAGTTAGACCTGAGCAAAAAAAAACAAACCCTTGGGTAGCATTATTCTGAAATAATTACACATCTAATTGCAAACTTTACCGGCGCGCGCGGCACCGCTGCTGTTCTCTCCGCCTTCCCAGAGTGGTGAGCACTTAACCAAAAAATGGTTTCTTTCCGGAGGTAGGTACATATATTTTTTCAGTCTTGGATTATCCATACATTTGGTTACTTTATTCGTTCATTCATCTCTGGTAGTTCATTGGTCTAAATGTCCCACTTTCATTTTGCTTAATGCTTTATATAAATTTAAGAGATTTTTTGTTCGTTGTTGTCGAAGCTAGGTACTTTCTCAAGGCCTTTGACTGGAGAGTTATTTACCCTTTCATTGTTCGTAAGCCTTTTGTAAATTTAGCACAGTTAATTTTGTCGAAAAAAGGTTACGAAATTGCAGTTCGATGGACAACATTTTGTTTATGATATTTTTTTGGGAACATGTACTACTTTTTTAAACCGGGGTTTTGAGGTATCTAAACGAGGTTAAAGAAAAGCTCCCATCTTGAGTAGAGGCTGGTTTTATTTGTTAATAATTGATAAATCTTTTATATTTAATTCTGAGACAAAATTATCAAAAAAATTATTAGATGGGTCTTAGGATTTTCTTGGAAAATAGCGAATTGTGTAAAATATTCCTTTCCGTTGAGCGTAAAAAAGCTTAAAATGTTTTAAATTATAGAATGTGTACGTTTATGATTGATTATTTTGTTGTTTTGTTTTATCTTAAACGGGTGGGTTTATAAGCATGAATGGTTATTCGATCTATAAATACCCAGGTTACTCGGATACACGATACTTTTCGAATACCAGAGTACCGGGGTACCAAACACATTGCGGTTACTCGGGTACAAGGGGCCCGGGTAGTCAATACTTTTCGAGACCTCGAGTACCCGAATACACTTGTGAAAAAGGGAAAGACCCAAAGGGACTAGTACTCAAGTGCCCGATTTTGGCGGTTCCTAACTGGTTGAAGTCAAGTGCTGTTACCCAAGTACCACGGGTACCCAACACCATGCTGTGACGCGGGTACCAACGTACTCGGGTAATCAATACTTTTGGAGTCACATTTTCCCTTTTTTTCAACTACAAGGGAAATACCCAAATAAAAGGGTACCTTCTCGGGTGTCTGCTCAAAGTTAAGAGCTGAAATGGCTCTTATTGATTCAGATTGTTGTTAAAAAGTTTTAAATATTAATCGTAGTTTAGTTACACTCCTATAGATCTTCCTAGTTATCGCCTCAGTACTCTTGACTACGTGCACCGATTGACTTGATTTTTCCTTGATTCGCAATAAATTATTATTTTGATACTTCGAGCCTATTTCACCAAAAACTTTTCACTTTGCAACTTAGCAAACAAATAATTTCCTGCAGAGTAAAAGTGCAAAGTGTCTCACAAAATTTGCAAAGTGAAAAAACTCACTTTTCAATTTTTCAGACTATTTTTGAAATGAGAAGAGTCTTTTCCAATTTAAAATAGAACTTTGCATTTGAATTCGTATTTTTCAAAGCAAAACTGAGATAGTATCAATTTATATCAATGATACATCGAAAACAGAAATCATAGATAGTAATTGAATTCGCTCGGGAAAAAGGCGATTTTGGGAAATTTGGGTGACATTTGGAACAAAATATCCTGTTACCCATCTGTCAAGCCATAAGCTGTCAAATCAAAGTGAGAGAATTCTACGAAGATCATGCATTGAAACAACTCTTAAGAAATATTTACTTTTTGAAATTACATTTTTTGTCCCGGAAAAAGGTGATTTTAGAGCTAATGTGTCACATTTGGAACGAAATATTCTTTACGCGCTAAAATTTAGTTTGTTACATATCTGTCCAAATATGAACTGTCAAATTCCATTGAAGGATGGCTACGATGATGAGGGATTAAAAAACCTCAACAAAATCTGATCTGTTCTTAAATTATTATTAACAATATAAACGAAATTTTTGACTTAGATAAAGGTCAACCCATGTGACTTTGAGGCGTCAGACGATAGCATATTCACTTAAAGGTACATATGTGATATTTAATACTTATTCAAAACATGACGATGGAGCCATCATAAGTGTGTCCTTACAACGAGCACTTGATGAATGTTCTGGAGGGAAATGGATAACGCATTAGCGCGAAAAAGACCAAAAACCTATGCTGTCGATTTTCGGATCCACACAGGTCTATTCCGGACATCTATTTGAATGGAACAGTGCTTCCCAAGTGCGAAAAGTTTAAATATATTGGATCAATGATCAAAAGCAAAGGATCTTGCGATGACGACATCAAACATCGCGTAATCGCAGGGTGGATTAAGTGGCGGGAAAATTCTGCCATCTTCTGTGATAGAAAAAGCCCCCTAAGCTGAAAGGAAAGCTCTACACGAGACTTGTCCGTCCAACGCTTACATACGGTTCACAGTGTTGGACAATGTACAAGAAGTATGAGAGTAAATTGACAGCAGGCGAAATGAAGATGCTTCGGATGACAGCAGAGAATCCGAGGAAGCCTACACGTCAAAAATACCACCTTGGACAAAATACAGCATGACCAACGTAGCTGGTAATGTCATGTACAAAGAAGATGCCATGAGAACCCAGTTCAAAAGGCAATAGCACAAGACCTTCCAACTCTATCGAGGAAGAAAGGCAGGCGCAAAAACTCCTGGTTGAAACAAATGCAACGACGCCTGCATTTAGTTGTCCTCAGAAATGGAAAAAAAATTACACGCGATTATTGGCTTTAGCAATCTCTGAGAATATGACACTAGTTAGCTAGCGATAGGGGTAGGGGCACTAGAATATACGAAAATCACTTTGGCTCCCCGTGGCTTATAACTTGCGATTTCAGTTTAAGATCTTTGCGAATTAGGTTAATAAGAAAAGGTTTAATGTCCAGCTTCATTTGCATGGAAAAATTATTGCAGAACAATGAAAAAAAAAAAACTAAAAAGGAAACGTGAAATTCAAAATTTCATAAAAATTCTTAAAATTTTGAAAACCAATTACCAAAGCTTATTGTTGTAACCTTTTTTTTAAAACAATGCCAACGAATGTTTTTTTAATTTAAATGTCTGGCAAGTGAGCATTACCACTCCATACATTTTTGGATTCAATAGTTGGATAATGAATTTTTCGTAATTTATCGTAAAGAAAAAAAAATTGTTGCATCTCTTTTTTTTTTAAATAACCCCTGATAACTGAGCTAATTGAGTACTACCATCCTTCAAAATAAATTTAAATAAAAAGAGGATGCAAATACTTGTCGTGAATATGTCGTAAATCGTCTGACGATGTTCACTTAAATGAATTGCTTGGTTTTTTTCTAAAACAAAAAATCAACTGAATATGACATAAACTCATACCTACATTGCTCAAGCGACCCACCTTATTTATATAGGTACGTAATTTAAACACAAAAAGTTTAAAACTTCTGATATCCCATCTACAAACATTTTCTAAATTTAAAATTCAACCATCCAAAATCATTTCTAACCACAAATTATATTTCCTTTTATATCTTTTTGCTGAAAAACAAAAACAATGTTTTAAAGTTTACGTAATAGTTAATTTGCCTGTCATTCGTATTCAAATATTCTGCAACGCACACATGTCGAAATTATCTTTCGTTTCGTCGCTTTCTAAATATCCTGCAAATTTGCTAACATCGTCAATGTAAACTAAAGTCAGCGCAAACTGTGTGTCCAGTTGACAGACAAATTGCCTTCATTCCTCTAGCACTTTGCTCAAAAATCTTTTCCTTTTCTCCTCGGCATTATCATCAGCAGCATCAGCATTGACCAACAACGACGACGGGGACGTAGCAATGTAATGCATCAAACCAACTTTGTACTACACTCCCACTTCCTTGTCGATTCATCAGATCGTGGCAATGGTTGTCTGTTTTGTTCCCTTCACTGAAACCACCTTTTCTTATTCATGGATGCGCTCCACTCTGTTCCTATAAAGCATTCCTTTGCAGTAAAGTCATCCTTTTTGGAAAGTGCAACTCAAGAGTTTTCTCTGCAATTTGTGAGATCATAACTCCAAACAGATGAATTCAGCTACCGTGCACGTGCATTGCTGCTGGTTTGTTTCTTTCAAATGGAATTGCTTGCCTTTGGTGATAGGGTATGCTTGCCACCTGAGCTTATATTATTATTCTGAATTTATTCCATGTAGAGTGTTCTTTGATATGAACGGTAGACAAGTTTATACCAATCAGCGGAAATGTAATGTGTAGTGATTTTTTATATTGTGCCCAAAAGCACCACTTGGAAAATAAAATAAAACCATGCATGCAGAAAGTATAAAATAGATATTGTAACGAAGGTAGCAAGTAAATTTGCTGTTTATACCAGTCAGCGAATAAATTCATGAGTTCACCTGCACCCCTATTCTAAATTGGCGCTTCTTTATTTTTGTTTTTAATATCAAACAGCTT
The DNA here is from genome assembly GCA_949320155.1 of Melangyna quadrimaculata. Taxonomy (NCBI): domain Eukaryota; kingdom Metazoa; phylum Arthropoda; class Insecta; order Diptera; family Syrphidae; genus Melangyna; species Melangyna quadrimaculata. The sequence goes on from OX439484.1 coordinate 153,126,662, forward strand.
GCTTAGTTAATAATGATTGCTTTTTAAATACAAAATATTAAAGAAAAGCAAACAGGAAAGATTATACAAATTTATACCAATAAGCCATTAACAATTTTTCAGAGCCCTAGTTTTCAATTCATACAATATGAGGACAAATTAAATAAGACGTGCAAAAAGTTTAGATATATTGATATATTAAGGCAACTGACAGCTCACACACCACACATGGGAGACAGAATACACAATTTGCTAATGGTGATAACACAAGGCCTACGACCAGTGCCGTCGGATGGAGTTTGAATTATGGTATTTAGTACTAAAGCCGTCTGCCAAACAAAAAGTATATTAAGTTCAAATGATTTAAGTTATAAGTTAGAATATTTTAAGATATTATCCAACAATGTGACAGGTTTGATTAATAAATCGCTTTTTAGTGAGTTTTATAAATATGTGAATAGTTTCGATTTTATATTTGTATATGAAACGTTTATAACTGAAAATAATTTTAGAAATGTGGAAAATAAGATAGTAGATTATAAAAAGTATTTAAGCGACCTTTAGTCCAATGCGTTTCGGTCCTGATAACAATTACAGTGGACCTCATCAGTTAGAGCTGTAATTGTTACCTTTCTAAGACGCAACATTTTAGTCGATGGCTACCGACGTTTATAAAATTTAACTGATGAGGTCCACTGTAATTGTTATCAGGACCGAAACGCATTGGACTAAAGGTCGCTTAAATACTTTTTATTGAATTTCATTCAATTCAGTCCACTAAAATAAAAACAAAAACAATATAACTTCTATTGTTTAGGTTTTTTCTTTCTTTGATAGTAGATTATGTTATTAAGTGGATTCCAGCAATCAGAACACACACTAGGGGAAGAGCAAGTGGAGCCTGTTACTGCGGATTCAAGAAAAACCTTATTGGTATCAAATGCGAGTTTCATATACATAATGCAGTTTCATGTTTGGAATTGCAAATGGAAAACAAAATTCTCTGGATAATACCTCTAAATTTAAATTGTAACAACTGGGAAAATGACTTGGAACAACTAACCGAGTTACTTAGCAACAAAAATACTTCAAACGTTCTGATGATCGGAGATTTCAATGCAAGAGTTGGGCAGAAGACGGGTGTGATAAATGCAGTCAACGGAATAAATAGACAATCAAAGCACAAAGTATGCAATGCAAGAGGAAAAAAACTGATGGAGCTCAGCGATGCATATGGCCTTCGAATTCAAAATGGAACAAGTCTGAAAGATGGGTCTGGAAATTTTACATTTGCTGGTGGACAGGGAACATCAGTAATTGATTAAAGCCTCGTAGGAGAAGAATGGGAGCCATATGTTACGGACTTTGAAGTCGAACGAGTACCGTACTCAGACCATTATCCGATTGTTGTCACTTTTAGCAGTAAAAGGTATGCACATGAGGAAAATACGAACATGCAGCTGCTTCCTAAACTAAAATGGAAAGAGACTAGAGCTCCTACTTACAGACGTTCACTTGATTTCAAACTTCAAACTCAGGAAGGTATATACTTGAGCGAATTAGAAGAGATCCTTAAGAATTCATACCCACAATATGTAGTGAAGGGAAAACCAGCTGGTAAAGAGCCCTGGTTTGATGAGGAATGTGAACGGGCCCGCAATGTTTCATTTAGATGGCTAAAAAATTTTCGGAATTCTAACGTTGGCCTATTCAGAGAAAATTACATGGAGGCGAATAGAAAATACAAAGAACTTTGTAGAATCAAAAAGAGGAGCTATGGCGAATAAGAAGCGGTCAGGTTGGCGAGATGTAAAGACGCATCGGAGTTCTGTAAGTAAGCATCGAAACTAAATGGCAAACAATTTACCATCAACACGAACAATTCATAAGACCACTTTAAACCACTTAAAAACTGAAAACTGATAACGTGCTAGAAATTCGTATAACTGTCATTTTGTGGCGTAGGAAGTTAATTAAGTGCTTATACCAGCCAGCGAATTAATTCACAATTTGGTCGCCTACCTCATAAATCTTGTCATATTTGTATATTTTCATTACTAAACAGATAGAGGGTAATAGATAATTCGTGGTTGTTTCAAAACAAACTATTGAAGAAAGTAAATTAGCAAGCAAACGTTATACGAGTTTATACCAATCAGCTGATAAAATATTTGAAGAGATTTTCTTTTCTATTCACAAAATTCGAAAATAAAAATAGGAATAAAATTATATAACACTTGCAAAAAGTTCAAGCATATTGGAAAATTATGGAGAAGGTAGTCAGTTTATATATTATGATTTTTGTATTGCTATTGTAAAATATAATGTAGGTAACTTAGTTTATCGTTTATACCAGTTAGCGCACAAAAATTACAGACCCATTTAAATTTTAGATATTATTGGGAGAAGCAATATCATCGTTGCTAAAAATAAGCTTTTGACAAAGTTAGTGAGACCAGTTTATACCAATAACTGGAAAACTATGTTTAATGTTTTTATATGTACTGTTTTCTAGACACATCACCTGAAAACTGAACAAAATTACATAATATGTTCAAAAAGATCTGGTATATTTAAATGAAATTTTGCGGGAAAAAAGGTTGTTTGTCGTTTATACCAGTCAGCGAATAAATTCACGGTTTCATTTATCTAGTCAAATATGACCCATTTTATCGAATTATTTTGTATCTAGTTTTGGTAGCAGGAAAGAAGAAGCAACCTATTGAAGAAAATCATAGAAACGCAACATCTACCCTCGTTGGCAACACTTTTAAGTTGCAAACTTTAAATAAACATTTCATAAAACTATAGAAGCCACACAAAGGAGGAGAAAAATAAATTTAGCATAATTAGAAAACTATCATAGTGAGCTAATGGCTTCAGAAGATATATGTATATATGCAGCGTTGTCAACGTTGTCCTATACTTTAGCTCTGTATAGGATAAAATACGTCAATGTTATGTTTGGGATTAATGTTTTGAGATTTGCTTTGCTTAGATAAATTCAAATTTGTGTTGTAGTTTCTCTTTCTCTGTGGATTGTCACAAAATATTGGCGCCCGACTCTTATTCCGACGGCGACGTATTCAGTAAAAGTTGTGCATTTAATAGAAGTTAAAAATGGAAGTAGTTGGAGTGTAACGATTGCAAGCGGTGCAGTGGTGGCTCTAAGCGGGCTCCTCACTTTAGCGTTTGATGTCAAACATAGTGATGCACATTCAGGGACTTACACAAAAAGATGCGCATCACAATCACAACCTATCTACTACATGGTATATTACTATTAAGCAATCAATTGACTTTGGCAATTGGTTTGAATTGACGGGCAATTAACCAAGAATGGGGAGGCATTTTGATTAAGTGCACTCGTTATACGGAGACGCGTTCATTCAACGTGATGGCAGTTTTTTAGATGTTGCGATTTGTTTTTTTTTTTTTTTTTTCTTTCTTTGTATGTGTAAAACGCACGCCGAGCGTAACAGCGGTGGTCTTTTGGCGCCAATAAAAAGATTGAAACTATCTTGTAAAAGGTTTCCTTGTACAACTTGAAAGTTTAGCTAACATGCGAAATGTATGACGTTGGCAAAAGTTCTATATTTAATTGATCTGTGGTTTTCGCCAATTGAGTGCTAAATTAGGCGTTAAGAATAAATATTTTTTGTCGGCGCTTATGGAAAGATGGTTAATGGTGAAAACGTGCTTTGTCATACCTTTCGGAATTTAATCCATCAGACAATGTAATTTAAGCTAGTTCACGCAGGGCTAAAGACGAAGAGTGTTTCAGGGGAAATATTGATTTTGTAAGCAAAATTGTAAAGTGTGTATTGATTCGAGCTATGGAGAGTGAAAAACTATTTTGAAAAGTTATGTGTCTACAGGGTGGGCCAAATGCAAGTTTCTTTTTAAAAATGTAATTAAAAGATAATTTCCATTTATTATGGTTTGTTAGTAGGAGCAAACATTCCCATTAATTACTGAACACAACGTCGTTCAAGTGGCTGCCTCGGCTGACTTGGCAGTTGCCCATTCTCTCACTCCAATTATTTTCCAAGACCTTGTTGATGGTTTCATGTTGCAGCTTACGGATTGCTTGGATGATATTGGCCTTAAGTGCTTGAATCGTTTCCGAATTGTTGGGATAACATCGGTCCTTCACGGTGTCCCATAATAAAAAAAAGTCCAAAGTGGTCAAATCGCAGCTCCGAGCCAGCCAACAGACATTGCCAAGGCGGCTGATAACACGATTTGGGAATTTGGTGCGCAAAAATCGATTGTGGCATGGGCTGTGTATGGCTTGGCGCGCCATCCTGCATGAACCAAAAGTCGTCTAAATTCATGTCTTCAATTTCAGTAACTACAAAAAAGGCATTTAACATGGCTCTGTAACTAGGGCCTACCACGAGACGAGACTCGGCAAGACTTTTGTAAGTCTTGTCTCGATCTCGCTAAGAACAATAATTTTTAGTCTCGTCTCGGTCTCCTGTCGGTCTCGTCAAGGTCTCATCTCGGTCTTATCTTCGAAATTCGATTATTAGAACGAAATATTCTCGATACGTCAAAATATAGTTGGTCCCCCATAAAGTTGAAATATATACAGAAGAAAATAATGCAGAAGAAATTCACTGCCGAGACAACCGAGACCGACGAGAATCTCGGTAAATTTAGGTTTAAATATACATTCTCGTCCCGGTCTTAAAAGGCAGTTTCGTTTCGTCTCGCCTTGGTCCTGTCAAACGAGACCGAGATCAAGTATTTTTTTCTCATTTTCGAAGAAAAATGGTGCAATGATACCACCACTCCACAATCCGCACCAAAGTGGGAAAGTCTCACTCTCTGTGGATGCATTGGCTTCTCGACAGTAACGTGCGAGTTTTCCGAGCCCCAGATGCGGCAATTTAGTTTGTTAAAGTAGCCGCCGAGATGAAAATGCGCCTTGTCAGAAACGATGATTTTTCTCCCAAAATCGTTGTCCGATTCAAGTTGCTCTAAGGCCCAAATTGCGAAGCGATAACGAAGCGTAATGCCGTGCTCCTTCAATTGCTGAGTCAATTGGACTTTGAAAGCGATTAATCAGAGATCTTTGTGCTGAATTCTATTAAGGCTAGTCCGTGAAATGTTGAGCTGTTGATCTCGATGGCGAGTTGATGTTCGTGAATTGAGTCTCACACTCTCGGCTACAGCAACCACATTCTCGTCTGTGTACGACGCGACGCAAGATGGGGACCATGAGTAATGTCCACTAGCATACCAGTCTCACGAACTTTTTGCACAAACTTGCGTACAGAAGGCGCGGTGGGTTCTTCATTTCGGCCAAAACTTCTTTTTCACTTAACGCCCTGTTTGAGCTCTACACAACAATTACTTTGGAAATAAGTTTTCAATATTTCCCAACGTTGTTCTAGCGTTAAGCGGCTCATTTCGTTCCGCGGAGGTATGATACTGACTTTCTGTCAAGATGTCGAGCGGGGAACAGCTGTCGGTAGTGTTGCCGCTATGCGACTTTAGTTGTATTTTGGCCCTTTTTTTACCCGTGCGACCATGATACCGTGAAAAAGTGTCTATTTTGATCCCTTTCTTAAATCTTGCGACTTTTCTGAATTCATCTCTAGAAAATTTCTGTTCTTGGTTGATAAAAACTTACAAATCTGCCACTAACAGTCACACAGAATTTCAATCTGTAAAACAAAATCAAGTTAAAATGTATTTGGTTCGACTCGACCGTTTTGGCTCAGTTAAATCGAAATCTTTCTCTCCTTGAAGGAAGTTTGCAATATTGAGGTAGGTACTAAGATCCCCAAGTTATTAAACTCGGTAAAGTGTTTAATTATTACGATCTAGTATCAGAGTATCAACACCTTATAATTCCCCCTGAAAAAATAATTGAAGAGTATTAGCGAAACCCACCCCCAATGCCGCTATCCATGGACGGCACTTGCATCGAGGAAACCGAACAGCTCTCAGTTCTCCGAATGTGTGTCACAGACCATCTTTTGTGGAATGACAACATATTTGACGTCGCCAAAAACGCTGCTAAATGTTTAGGTTTTCTCCGTAGATGCAAGAAATTTTTCTCCCCTTCTGATCTGGCTATGATCTTGAAAGCCTTTATTCGTCCAAAACTTGAGTACAATACTCATGTTTGGGCAGGAGCTCCAAAAACTCACTTAAGTTTATTGGACCGAATACAAAAGAGAGCTTTAAAAATGATAGGAGAAAGATCTATAACAGAAACAATTACAACTCTCGAACACCGCCGTAATGTTTCATGTCTTTCTCTATTTTACCGCTATTTTTATATTAAGTGTTTTTGTGAAATAGCCAGTTGCATTTCTCCCCTTAAACAATTCAACCGCAATAATCCCGCTTCTAGGAATGCCCATCAGTTTACCCTTGAGGCCAACTTCGGACGTACTGTAAAATACAGAGATTCTTTCTTCAGTCGCACCACACGAATGTGGAATGCTTTACCCGGCCTAACTTTCCCCTCTCATTTCGATGTGCAAACATTCAAAACAAATGTGCATCGGTATCACCTTTTAAATCCTCTCCTTCTTTCCTAATCGCTCGTGCTGTGCTAAAAACATTTTAAGGGTATTCATAACCCCTTTTGTGCGCGCGGAACATAAATAAAAAAAAAAGATTTTTGAGTTCAAAATTCAAGAAAAAGTTTTGAAAATATTCTTAAACTAACAAATTTAGAATTTTTACTTCTAAAACATCGACGCCATGAATTTTACTTCAACTTTTTCTACTAAACTTTCTTCATAAATTAATGGCAAAATTTTAACAGGTTGTTTTTTATTTTTCCAATTAGCAATTTTCTCTTCAATTTCCATACCCACATGCAAAAAATGCTCTCATGCTATTCTACCACTTCCTCAACTTAGAGTATATGGTAATTTTCTTTGTCAGTTTTTTTTTTTTTTTTTCAACTTCTAACCATTGAAAATCAAATCCTTTTAAGCTCAGCTCAAATTTCTTTTTATAGATTGAAAACATTGAACAATGTGAGCATTTTTAAATAAATTGGAAAAACGTTTAATTGATTGAGCAAAGAAGAAACTTATTTTTAGGAATTAATAGGAAACAACAACAACAAACAAACAAGTTAAAAAAAACAATACCCTTTTGAACTATGAACTTTTAAAAGCAATAAATATATACTTTCTCAACTCGTGTTATCCGCTTTTTTATACATAGGTAGGTACATATTTTTTTTCTTTCTTTATTATTTCATCTTCAGCAAAGATGATGTACTTCATGATGGTTTTTTTCAAGCCTCCTTGACATTCAACTTTCGTTATAATAAGACACAACCTAACGAACGTATTTATACGTAAGTATGTATGGTTACACGAAAGGAAAAAAAATCCGAAAACTCTTCATGTCGTCATTCTGACAGGCGGCCTTCCATCACCACCTACTTTTCTCCTACTTTACTTATTTTTATTTTTTTTTTTTTTTTTTTTTTTTTTTTTTTTGAGATATAACCACTTAACTACGAGCATACAAATACATACTGTTCGTGATCTATTTGTATTCATTCATCTCCATTTTGAAGTTGAAAAAAGGTATTGGATTTTTTCTCATTATCTTCTGCTTATAGAATTTTTTTTTTTTTTTGTTTGTTTGTTTCCAAGGTTATTCCAGGATGTATTTTTATCGATTTGATTTCGAAAATTTGCATGTGAATGAGATGTATTTGGCAAAAACGAAAAAATGTCACTGAATTGGAGATAGGTACTTTGCCAAAAAAAAGACTATTGGGAACATCCTGCCTGATGGACTTTCGGGATACTTTTGATTACAAATTATTTTCTTTTTTTTTAAATACGTAGGTTTATGTATATTTTTTTGTCCTTCTTATATTTTTGAAAAATTCAATTAAGAGTCGATTTTTCAAAAAAATTTAATCAATGTAATGAAATGTAAAAAAAAATAAATATTCAGTTAACTTTCAGAGGAATAATAAGAAAACATGTTTGCTTTACCTGAAGAATAATGATGTCTAACCGACTATTAAAAATTGTTTGCTAACTACAGGGTGGGCTTTCATCCGCCAACAAAAAAATGTAATAACTTTTTTTCTATTCATTTTGCAGATTGATTTTTAGATTTAACAAAAACAGATAACTGGGACTGGGACACTGAAACAAGAATTTGGATTGTCCGCCGCTATCACGTACTGGAGTCCGAAGTTTCGGTTCAAAGAGAGTATAGGCGCACGTTTGGCAGCGATCCTCCGAGCAGATGGACCATAATGAGACTTGTAAACAATTTTGCCGAGCATGGGGGACAGTCGTAAGAAGACTTTACCATCGCAACACTTCAGTTCGGACGGGGGAAACAATGGCTGCTGTAGCTGCTGCAATACAAAACAATCCAAGAGTTTCGACAAGAAGCTTATCTGCTCAAATGGATATAAGCAGACATTCATTGCAGTCAATTATGCACAATTATTTGGACTTATTCCCATATAAAATTTAAATGGCCAACAAACTGAACGCAGCAGACTTGCTTGGAATTTTGCCAGAAGATGTTTCAAATGGTGGAAGAGGACGGAAACATATTGAGTTGTCTTTTTATGTCTGACGAGGCCCATTTCGATTTAAACGGCAACATAAACAAACAAAATTGTCGAATATGGAGTGCTTCTTACCCACAGATACTCCATGAGACGGAATTGTACGCACTTCTTGTCACAGTGTGAAGGTGTGCAGTTTCATCACGCTGCATTGTCGGGCCCTACTTCTTTGAAGAAAACGGTCACACCGTTAGGGTTACTGGAGACCGTTACTTGACCATGTTGAGAGAGTTTTTCTATCCAGAATTACAGCGAATGAGAATTTTTTCAATTATGTGTGGTTTCCTCAAAATGGTGCAACTCCTCACATAGCCCGGCCTGTTATGACAGAATTGCGATGAAAATTTCCCAATAAGCTGATATCCAGAAACTCGACATTCCGTTGGCCCCCCCAGGTCGCCTGACCGAACCGCACCTGACTTTTTCTTGTGGGGTTATTGCAAACAAGAAGTCTACAAAGCAAAACCAACTAAGGAGAATGGGCATTTTGGTCTACCTATTGCCCACGAATGAGAAATACATCGTTGGAAAGCTTAGCTCTAGTACATCGTTTTTGTGTATGGACACAAATCTGTAAACCATGAGCCTTAGGCAGTAAATGGCAACAAATATTGCAACTAGAGCAAAAATTAATTGCAATAGTGTTCCATTGAAAGGACAGTATTTGTCACTTTTGATGAACTAAATAGAGCCCAAAATAAAGGAACTTTTACACCAATGACAAATAATAGCGAATAGTATCATGGTTGACGAATAATTCGCTTAACAGTATGAAATTTCTACTTTTTTTTATTCGATTTAGTGAATGAAATGAATGGGAATAATTGTGCTTCTAGTGCCCACAACTGAGATATATAAAACATTGGAAAGCTTAGTTCAAGAGCATCATTTTTGAATAGCGGCACAGAACTGCGGCTTAGGCAGAATATAACAAAATATACAACGATTCGTGTATGTTTATTCAAATTTGCAAAGTGTTTTGCTTATTTCTCTGGTCACTTATTTTAGCCAACTCCCATTGTTTAGGACAAACAAAATACACGTACGGTGGTATACTCCATAGTACCTAATCATTTTCATAGATCTCGTTTCTGGGCACTAGGTAGACCAGGTCCCAAATATTTTTGCCCATTCTCCTTTGAATGAACTTAAGAAATCCATTCGAGAAACAATTGCGGCTATTCCTGTCTCAACTCTCCAAGCAGTAATGAACAACTTTTTGGTAAGATGCCACACATGCATCAACGAGCAGGGGGGTCATTTAAAATCCATTATTTTTAAAACATATTAAGCTATATTTAGTAAAATTGATGAGCTTAAACATGAATAAAAGAAAGATGAATTCCATACACTGAAAAATAATGATTTGAGTTTCTTAATGTAGCAATATTCATCAGCCACCCTGTATAAGGAGTACAACTACTTAAAATCTACTTACTTTATGGAGCAGTTGCAAAATACATTCCAGTGAACGAAATCAATCCCTCAAGGTTATAATTTTAAGTTGTAGGGGTGACTCCACGGTTTAAGACACCCAAAGACCCCAGCCCAGGTCCGCGAGCTTTAGACAAAAGGGGGTAAAAGTACCTTTTGTAACTTTTTATGAATATGTTTTCTAGCCTGTATAACATAAATAATGAAAGTAAATTAAATTGTCAACAAAAAAGTTTAACTTATATTATTCTCTAGGAGCAACGGTAAAACAATAGAAAACAAAAAACATATTACATATTAAATGTTTATTTACATATTGATCAATTGGTAAATTACGAAAAACGTATGTAAAGAATTCTTCTTAAGTGAGGTTGGGGGTGAAATACATATTTTTTTTTTTGTGTGTTGATTTGTACAAAGCAGTACAGAAAAATAACGATTCAGTACGAAATGAGAGATAATTTAATTGTGGAAGAGTTCGATTTGTATGCCTTTGGCGGATGGACCTCGTGAAATAACAACGTTTTTTTAAATTACGGTGCAACGCTAGCAATTTATTCAACAACTTGAATGTAGCTTAAAATTGACAATGTGCATATTTAGTGGTTCTAAAACATTATGATATCATTAAAAAAGTTTTAGAAACAATTAAAAATATAAATCATTACTAAAAATTAAATAAATTTATTTTTTAATAGCTAAAACCGATAGAGTTTAAAAAATATAATGCCATCTGATTTATTTGATAAATATGAATTGATAAAAAAGAAATTCAACAATCGTTAGAGCGGTTTAATTAAAAATTATTTTTTTATATATAAACATTCTTGAAAATTTTTATAATAAAATTTAGTATGCCAACTTTTAGAATTATATAATTTACAATTGTACACAAAATTTAAAAAATACTCATTGACCCAATTTTAAGATATTGAATTTTCAAAAAAAAAAATTTCAATATATTTTTAAAAATCCAAAAATTATTTTTTCGAACAATTTTATATGCAAAATTGTTAAAATTGAAAAAGGACCACTTACACAAAAAATTTGGTTGAAATCGGTGTAGCCCTTAACGAAAAATTTAAAAACCAAAAAATCGGTTCTATAACAGGTACCGTTAATAACTGTTACAATTTTTTTTTTTTTTTTTCTACCAAAATATTAATTTAGTAATTATAAGAGCTCGTAATTTTTTTTTCAAAACGTTAGAGCCGTTTTTGAAATAGATCAAATTTTGTTTATTGGTTGTATGACAGGTACCGTTGTTTTTTGAGCTAAAAAAAATTCAATTTCCCCTCCAGGGAATCCCATAAGAAAGTCCAAAGTTGCAAGAAATTCGCTTCAGCCGTTTAGGCTGCAGGTCGAGGTACATACAGACAGACGGACAGACAGACAGAATTGCGAGAACCACTTTATTCGCTTTCTCTATCATCGTAATGTTAGGGAAAATTATTGTCTTGAAATTTTTTTTTGCACGAATCCTAAACTTGCCCTATACTACGTATATCGCAAACAAAAAACGTCGGTAGGGGAGGTCTACTTCAAACGGGCACAAAAAAAATTAAGGGTTAAATGAAACAAAAAAAAATATTAAGAAACAAGGGCAACCCTTACAACTGGTTAATTTCTTTTGGAATCAACAATTATTGATATGTTTTCAAACTCTAAATTTTAGAAACAAACTATTTTGTTTTACTACTTATTTTTGTATTATTATTTATTTTAAGTAATTAATTACTCAACCAACTAGTGAATATCAACTCCTATTATAATCGTGTCGGTTGATTTCAATCTTCCCCGGTTAGTTTGGCAAGTATCAGACGATGAGCTTTACTTCTTTTCATCAAATGCCAACTCCTAAAAAAAATCATTTTTACTGACCAGCTTCTCTCTTCTAATCTTGCTCAGATCAGCGATGTTAAAAATTGTTTGGATAGACATTATCTGATTTTTGATCTGATCTGATCTGTTTCAGGCTTGACACTTATCACCCTCCCATTTCTCTCACTTTTGCTTTTGAGTCTGATAACATAAAACCTTACTCCCTCACATCTCGAACATTTAATTTTCGTAAAGCTAACTTCGAAGAACTTAATGATGTTATCGGAAATATGAACTTTTATTTTATCTCCTATGACTAACATCAACATGAAGATATATACCTTCTATTCTCAGATACAAAATTGTTTTTCTCAAACTATTCTACTTATGCCTCACAAGAATTGTACTTCCTCCCCTTCTTGGCACAACAAAGAACTTCGCTCTCTCAGGAATAAAAGGAATAAGCTTTGGAAAAAATATCTGAGGTCGAAGTCTAATCAAGACTTCTTCAATTATGTCTCTGTTCATAATAACTTCTCCAACTTGTTTGAATCTCTCTACTCCAGTCACTTGATTTTAGCCCAAGCCGATCTAATTTCTAATCATAAATATTTCTTTCAATTTATTAATTCAAAAAATCTGGTGATGGATGGATCAACAGATCCAAATATTATTTCGAACCTTTTTGCTAATTTATTTAGTCAAGCATTTACCTCTAATAACACTGATATAGATGTACACTACTTTAATCATATGAACAACTGCAGTCAAACTTCCTTATCTTCTATTAACATATCTTTATCTTCAGTAGTTAATAAAATCCGTTTGCTTAAGGATAACTTTTCTTCTGGTCATGATGGGATTCCTGCTATTGTCCTTAAGAAATGTGTCTCTAAACTTGCCCAACCTCTCACAGATCTTTTTCAATTATCTATCCCTTTTGGTGTGTTATTCATAATCCCTGTTCACAAAAAAGGATGTAAGAACGAAATAGATTATTATATACCTATTGCCAAACTCTCCTCTATACCTAAAATTTTTTAGATTATTATTCATGACACTTTGATTCTTCATTGTGAATAACTATTCTCTCCAAAAGAACATGGTTTTTTTAATGGTAAATCAAGGATTACAAATCTTACAGAAATTGTTTTCAAAACTTTGTGTGCTCTGGAAACACCGTGAAGTTGGTGCAATTGCGACGGATTTTAGTAAGGCTTTCGATAAAATCTCCAATAACATCATTGTCTTTAAACTGAAAAAATACGGTTTTCCTCCCGTTTTTGTTTCCTGGATACAGTCCTATCTCTATAATCGTGAATATAGAGTAATTTTTAGGTCATGTATTTCCAACCCTATATGTTCAAATTCAGGTGTCCCTCATTGAAGTCACCTACACTGAGAAAATTAATATTTTTGTTTGCGTTTGCGAGTAACGAATTTCGTTTGCTGTAATTGTAATACATTTACTGGAAATGTTATACAATCCCTGCAAACGTATTTCATTTGTAGCAATTGTATTACAGTCGCCACAGAAAGTAATTCCATTGCATCAAACATGTAACAAATAACCCATTCGTTTGGAGCTCAATTTGCCTGGGTTGATTACGGTAAATGACAATGTTTCCCAAATTCAAACGACATGATGTTTGCAAGCAAGTGTAATTGTGTATGGCAAACGAATGAATCGATTTCGAATTAAGCTTTTGAAATGCAGTTTGCTGCAAAAAGTTTAACGTTTACTATATAAATTACAATTGTTTGCAACTAATGAATCGAACATTTGGGACGAATGGTTAATTCGTAGAAAGTAAACTTATTTGTAGTAAATGATTATATGATTGCAGGGTATATATTTTTACATCTTAAATTTCCTATTTGGAAAAAGCATTTATTTGTTTAATTCCTATCTAACCAATTTCAGGTAATCTATAGGGCAAGTATTGGGTACGTTTCAATACATGTTTTGCTTTATCAATTTGGTATTGTTCTGAAGTTCAGCACTACTTGTACAAAAAATTAAATTTCAATTGAAAATATGTTGCATTTAAAAAGAATGCGATTCAAAATTTAAAATTTGTTGCTTTAAAAAATAACAAAGTCAAAATTTGAACATATTTGCATTAAAAAATAAAATAAATGCTAGTTTAAAAATCTTTGCATTAAAAATAATTGTTAAAATAATTACATTCAAAATAAAAGTTCAAATTTAAAAATTAATAAAAATTACCTACATCTCCGTTGTTCATTTCGAAAAACAATGGTGCTAAATTTTAGATGATTAAGTACGATGTTAAATCAATTTTAGTATGATACAAGGTTCAACATTGTGTTTTTCTAATTTTAAACGAGTTTAGCATCGTACTATCCCCTTACATTTTACTAAAGTTAAAATCACATCTTTTTAGTATCGTATTAAATCCATATGACTGGAGAATGGACAATTTTACTCCAGGTATTGCATAGACCCGAAGGTTGCCGGTTCGATCCCTGCTGGTGCCCAACTTTTTTTTTTTTTTTTTTTTTGTAATAATGAAGTTAAAATGATAAAAACATAAACATTTAATACTTATTTAAAGCTCATGTTGGGTTTCCATCAATATATATAATTAATTTACAACGCATAAAAACAATTATTGTGTTAAACAAAACGATTTTCTTAAAAGTTTTGATTCAGTCCTAGGAGCACATCTACGTAGTAATAGTTTTTAAAAAAAACTGACCCAATATTTTAAATACTTCGGTCGTCCTCGTCATAGTTAAAATAAGTAATCATAGTTAAAATAATTAAAATACATGAAATTGTCTAAGCCACATTTCTTAATCAGTACAGTTCCTCTGCTCAACTAAATAAAAGGAAAATGTGTGCAGTTTTGAACTGATTAACATATTGCCGGAGGATTTTATGTTGCAAATTAGCTCAGTGGATGCATGCTCGCTCTCGATACGGAAGGATACCAGTTCAAATCCAGGTAAGTAAAGCTTGACATGTTTATCAATTAAAATAAAATAATATAATTTCAGAATTAAGGGAAAACCAGCAGTCACTGTATTGATTGTGACAAACGTACAAGTCATTAGCAACAAACGTGTTATTCATTTGTACTAAGCACTTTGAACTTCTATAATAATTGACCCATTCGCTTATCGTTAAAGTATTAACGTTTACTCTAAAAGCACCATTCATTTGCCACAAACATTTAATATGTTTACAAAACACCATTATTCGTCTGACAGAACATTCGTTTGATACAAACACTCTATTCGTTTGAAACAAACGATAGAATTTTGCTACAACAGCATGAATTGTTTGTCTCAAACGAATTTAAGAGTTTGCTGCAAACGAACTGTCAAAACTGGCAGGCAAACGAAAAAGTCGTTTGGGCAATTTTTACGTTTGCCGCAAACGATTCCTTCCCTCAGTGTAGGGCCCCTGATTTTCCTATTGACTATTAATGATGTTGAACATATTCTTGATAAATCTGACCTTGAGATTTATGAGGAAGGTATGCGCATCTTTTTTATTTCAAGTGCTCAATCGCTTCAAGTAGACTTACATAATTTCCTTACCTGGTGTCAACCGAACTTTCTTGAGCTCAATATAAACAAATGTCAAGCCATTACTTACTCTCGCAAGCGCACGGCCATGCCACAAAGTCAATACCATATTAACAATCAACCTATCTCTATTATCACTACCATTCGTTACCTAGGTGTTATTTGTGACTGGCAACTTGACTTTCGTGAACATATTAGCAATATTATCAATAATTCCACACTTGGGTTCGTTAATAGCTGGTTCAAAGAATTTTCAAATCTTTACGTCACCAAGTCCCTTTATATAACCTTCGGAAGACCCCTGCTAGAATATGCCTCTCAGGTTTGGTCACCATACCATCAGGTTCATATTCAACGTATTGAGGCAGTTCAACGCAGATTTTTAAGATTTGCGTTTCGTGGCCTTGGTTGGGAGGACACTTACCGCCCTATGAAAATTGTCTGAAGCTTATAGATCTGCAAACCTCATACCGACGTCGTGATAATGTAGAAATTATTTTTATACACCAGCTCTTGACTGGTGGCAACAATTGTCCAGCCCTCCATGATAAAATTAAATTTAATGCAAACCAACGTCATTTAAGGACAATACCACTATTATTGTATTCCCTTCCATCGAACTGAGTACGGCTAGAATGAGCCGATGACCAGAATGCTTCATTTGTCATTTTCGATCCTAATCTCTCCGAATCCTCCCTTTAACGCGCTCTCCTAACTTAACCCCTAACCTGTCATGTCCTTATTTCCTGGCTCTTAAATTTTGATTTAGTGTTAAGATTTTTAATTTTTAATTGTTATCCTAGTTTTAAGATTGTTATACTTGCTTGTATTAAGCTTACAATAAATACAACACTATTTTGGGATTTAATTTTCAATGATTTTCCTATTCAAAACTGAAAACCAGATGGTTCTTGAACTTTAACTTTTCAAAATAGAAATCGAGCTTTCTCTAAATGATCATTTTAACTTAGTTTTAAAACTTAAAAGCAATAAGAGCATTGAGTTAATACTCATCTAATAGTACCAACTTAAGTAAAATTCTTTAACCCTAGAAAGAAAACCTACGTCGAATCGCCGTAACAATTACATGTAACTCTTATGGGCCATGAAATAGGGTTATCTTTCTAGGGTTAAAAAAATCAGCGCCTAACATTTAGCACTTCATATATGGGATATTCGCAAAAAAAAGTATGCCATCTAAAAGGTCAGTAATTGGTCAAAAAAGGTCAACTTGTTTCAGAAATTGGTCAGCCATAGGAAATTTTGTATCAATGGTAAAAGTTTTTCAAGGTCACCAACTATTTTTGGCACCTCATTTATAGGATATTCGCAAAATAAATTAGAAAGTCCACCGCCTTGTTATAAAAGGTCGGCTAGTTTCAGTAATTGGTCAGCCATAGTTTTTTTTTTTTTTTTCAATGAATTTTTAAAGTTTGGTTCAAGGTCACAGTATAAGACTTGAAGCACCCCATTTATAGAATTTAAAAAAAATGAGTATGCCATCTAAAAGGTCAGTAATTGGTCAAAAAAGGTCAACTACTTTCAGTAATTGGTCAGCCATAGATTTTTTTTAATAATTTTTTTAAAAATTTGCAAAGTCAAAACTATTTTTAGCACCTCATTTATGGGATATTCAAAAAAAAATGTACACCATCTGAAAGGTTACCTAGACCTCATAAAAGGTCAACTAATTTCTGTAATTGGTCGCCATAGTTTTTGTTTAATTAAATTAAAAAAAAAAAAAAAAAAAAAAAAAAAAAAAAAAAAAAAAAAATGGTACACTTTTTTTGCGAATATCCCATAAATGAGGTGCCAAAATTAGTTAGTGACCTTGAAAAACTTTAACCATTGATACAAAATTTCTTATGACTGACCAATTTCTAAAACTAGTTGACCTTTTTTGATCAATTACTTTATTTAGATGGCACACTTTTTTGCGAATATCCCATGTATGAGGTGCCAAAGGTTAGGAGCTTTGAAAAAACACCATTTTTTGTTACTAAAATTTCTTTTTTTTTATATTTGAGTCATTATTATTTAGAAAATTGTCCCTCCAACCGGAAGAAAAAACGTTCAGTTTTGTGGGGGCTTGACACCAAGTCCACACCGTTCTGCCCAGTTTATTAGCTTGTTTAAGGTATTCTGTAAGAGATCCTTTGACAATAGACCGTCTAGTACATCGATATTTTGTTTGCCTAAAGAAACTAAATTGCTATTTCAAAGTTTTTGATTTGGTTCATATAAAGTCGAAATACGTCAAGCAATGAAATTCAACACAATATACTGGTACACCTTTGCATATGTTACTTTTATTTTTTTAATTTGTTTTTTTTTTTTTATTATGATTTTATTATGATTTTCAAATTAATCCTTATTGATAAAGGTACAACACTACCACAATCCAAATTTAAATGTTTTTTTTTACAAATTAATTTTAAAATTAAAAATTAGCATAATCGAATTGAATAAACATTAGTATATAATCAAAAGCTATTGCAGTCATAGCGAATCCTGTTGCCCATTCTAATTTAAACAAACCGAAAATTGATAAATCCATTTTCTCTCGCAAAAACTGAAAACTTAATATTGCAATCTGAAAATATTAAAAAGAGACAAAAATATTAAAGATTACCTATATTAAAAATATTGTATGTCTACGGGCCTCTTAGACATAAAAATAAAAATCTGATATCAGGGTCATAAGTCCACGAAGTATGAAAGAAGTATGTTAATTTGTGGATTTATAACCGATATTGAGGTAAATCCTCAAAAATTTTGAATTTGAATCTAAAAACTTTACATTGTTAAACAAGCCCCAGTCGCCTCTACACATTGACTTACCATTCTTTCCAATTGTTTGTTCAGTATCCTGTACGAAGGTAGTGATCCTAGAATTCTTCCTGGTACATTACATGACTCAATAGTCCCCCCAATAACATAAACCATTATCCCAAGATTTAAGAACACCGTAAAAAACGATCCAATCGCACAAGCTATTTGAAAATCCCTATCCATATAATACCCATTCAAAAGCACTAGAAATATAAATGAGTAATAAACTTGCTCAAGAATAATTGACAACAAAATAAAAAATATTTCCGTTTGAAGGTAATTCTTAAAATCAATTATAAGTTTCAGTACAGCTGTATGAATTTTTCCAATTTTGTTGAACTCACAAAGAAGACGGTCTGTCTTTTCTTTCTTCAAATGGATTGTCTCATTTTCGCTCAAATCATTTATTTCCTCAACTAACAATGAAAGTTTACAATTTATAATTTTGAAAATATATGTCCCGTATAGCATTCCGAAATTTATTTGATTTTCCGCGGCATCCAATAATATCAGCCAATATATATATGTCGCTGCCCAATACATATCCCCGAACAAGCCATCTTTGCATTGGTAGATTTGTATTGCAATTACTCCCACCATAATCGAACACGAACATAATATTTTTAACAAAATAATCTTCTTTGTTTCATCTCGTACTTTTTGGTAATTTTGATCGAGAAACCCAAGGTCAGTTTGTTTTATTTTATTTAATTCTTCAAAAAAGTATACTCTCCGATTCCGATTTTTCCAATTTCCAGTTCGACAAAATAAAACCGCAAAGAATTCTCCCAACATGAGAACACAATTTAATCTCCTTGGCAAAACCCGTGTCTTAAAAACTCCAATCTCTAAGTATATTGACTCGTAGCATATAACTATTGGCGATGTTATTAGCAACAATAAGTCTAATATGGCACAAAAATCAGCTGCCCATTGCTTGCGGATGAGTGTCTTTAGTTTGCAATCATATTCATGTGACGAAATTCCCACAAAAATAAGATATCGAAAGATGTAAAATATTGTTTTATTTTCAGGATCTTCGTCGACACTGTGCATTTTTCTAAACTTAATTGAATAACCGACTGCTCACAACTAAAATGTCATGTGAACAGAACATAACCATAGGTCTTCATTAAGCCAGTCCTTGAAAGGGGGCTTGATTTAAGGGAATTATTACGTGAAATAATTGTATAAAATTACAAATACAGATATCTTGCGATAATTAAAGGGTTAAGTTGCACTCCTGAGAGAAGTCGAATGTCAATTTAAATTAATCCACTTACTTAACTTTACCGTAATTAAATTTATAGCGAAAAGCTAGTACGGGAAAGTTTGTTTGAATACCCACTCCTCCATACAGTGGAACGGTTGAGTTTTTCATGAATAAAAAAAGCCTTGATAGTTGTAAAGGGTTTTCCAATACGGACGGGTTGATTTTGACAGCTCGTGGCGGCCATATTGTTTCTTTTGCTTTCTGTCAAAATATCGTCTTTTAATCAGTTACTAAAGACAAATCATCATGGTAAGTAACAGCGTCGAGCAACACGTGCAGATGATAAAACTTTATTATCAAAATGGGTGTTCTTTAATAACACCGATGCGCGCTTTGCGCCCTTTTTATGGGGTACATGGTCGTCCTTGCAAGTCGACTATTTAACGTTTGGCGGCCACCGGCTCAGTGGATAATGAGCCAACACCCGTACGCCAACGAAACGCATGATCTGCCGAAAACATCGCCGCTGTTCCTGAAAGATTCCGAGGAATTCAATTCCGCGTCGCTCACAAGAACATCATGGCGAATTTTGGTCGTGATTTGGGCCTCCACTCATACAAAATCCAACTGACCCAGGAGCTGAAACGCAGCGTCGTGTGTTCGCTAACTGGGTTTTGGAGCTATTGGAAGTTGATCCCAATTTTGGTCGAAAAATCATCTTTAGCTATGATGCCCATTTTTGGATGAATGGGTACGTGAATAAGCAAAATTGCCGGATTTGGGACGACACCAATCCACGCGAGATTCACGAGGTTCCAATGCATCCAAATAAAGTTACTGTTTGGTGTGGATTTTGAGCTGGATGCGTCATCGGTCCGTACTTCTTCGAAAATGATGCTGGCCAGGCCATCACCATCAACGGCGATCCCTATAGGTCGATGATCACCAACTTCTTGTGGCCTGAATTGCATGATATGGACAGCGAAGACATATGGTTTCAACAGGATGGCGCTACGTGCCACACAGCTCAAGACACAATCAATATCCTGCACGGACGGTTTCATGGCATGGTTATCTCGCGCCGAGGCGACGTGAATTGGACACACAAGATCGTATGATTTGACCACTTTGGACTTTTTCTTGTGGGGCTTTCTTAAGTCGCAGGTCTATGCAAATAAGCCACAAACCACCGCGGCCCTCAAAATTAAACAAATAAAGAAATAAGAAATAGCCTAAAAACATCTCTAGCCCAGTCAAATTAGACATTGACCCGGACAAAATTTCTTAAAGGTATATTTTTTTAGTGGAAATGTTCAGAACAGTGTTCTTAATCAACTGTTAAAAGTCCCAAGCAATCCGACCACAATCTTAAAAAAAATGCAGCCATCTTACACTTTTTGTTTGTGGCTATATCTAAGGAACTTGTTGCCCTAGAAAAACCATTCAAGTGACAAATTGATGGGCTTAAAAAGCCAAAATCAGGAAAGTAAATACAAATCAGTTAAAGGTATTACATGGCTACTGTTTTAAATTAAATAAATTTAACAGACTTAATTGCAGTGCAAATTTGAAAAAATTACCAATGTCCCATAAATATATTTATTATAAAGATGAAATTTTGTGGACATGTTCAGAACAGTACCAACATTCATTTTGTGTAAGCTACCAAAAAAATCCCTGTTTGGGTTAGACCACCATTTAAAAAAAAAAGTACCATAACCTGCCGCTGTTTTTCCAAATTATAATAAAATCTATGGGTTTTCCGGCAAACTTGTTACCAACTTTTATTTGAAGTATTGTTACATACATTCAAAAAAATTATTAAAACATCATGTTGATTTCGCATTTTTTGGAGAAAATTGACCCCAAAGTCAAAAAATTAGCATGGGCAGGAAAAATGGAACAGGCTAAAAACAATATCTTAAGACTGAGAAAAGATATAAAATCTATTTAAGCGCAGTTGCAAAGGCTGGTATTTCTTCTGAAAATAAAGGCCTTAACGAAGTTTCTACCATTATTACTAACAGCGAAATTACCGTTGCCATGGGTCAGGGTACACCAAAATAAGACTTCTCTTAAATCCCCGATAAATCATATCAAAATTGGAGATAAGCCCTTACTCTAAAAAAAAAATTTTCTAAGAATACACCCCAGAATCATGCCCTAAAATATTATCGACGAATTAAGGGAAAATCGGTATAAAGACGAAACAATTATTTTGTATGTCCGCGCATTACTCATAAAGTATTTAACTAATTTACGTGAAAAAATTTTTATAATATTTCTTATATCTATGAGATGGTTTTAGGCTTTTTCTTATTTCTTTATTTGTTTAATTTTTCAGAATATTATTGTTTTTTTTTTGTTTAATTTTTAGTCTCCTTTTTCTAAGAGTTTGTCCCAAATATTCACTCATACTCTCAAAACGTTTAATATTAAAAAAAAAAAATAATAAGAATTTTTTGGTCGGATCTTCAAGATTGAGATCTAAAAATGACCGGCAAACAAGTTACAGTCGTGTGCATTGACAGAAGGAGGTTGAATTAATATTAAAGCAATCGAATGGTGTTTGGCAAATATTTTAAAACGGATTCACTCTTAAAAATGCTCCACATATTACAAAATGGCTACACTGCCAATACAAATACAACGGCAGAAAGGTATGCAAATATCAACAAACTCCTTTATTATGCACATATAGCAAACAAAGTATTATTTTTTAAAGTTTGCGAAGCAACGCGAGCACGGGTGGGCTAGTTAGTAATAATTTTAAAATAAAAATAAGTATTTCCCAGATTTCTATCGCTTACCTAGACTGATATATTATAGTTGGTACCAAAATAAAAATATTTCACCCAAATTTCACAATGATTTCCTGAAATGTTCAAGTTTCTATCATTGAAACTCTTGAACTTATTGATTTTAAGCATTTGCAAAAAAAAAATGCTTTTAAAGAGAAAGAAATGAAAAACTGCTGTTAGTAGCTCTATCACTATCGTAAACATTTTTGATCTTGATAAAATGTTGAGGATTTTTTTTTTGTCAAGTTAGGCTTTGATATTTTTGGGGGCACTTTGAAAAAAAAAAATGGAAAAAAGTGATATTTTATGTATAGTTAAAAACATCCGACACCTCAACTATAATGTCATTGAATGATATAATGTATGTACGCACGCTAACACGTGTCGCACTGTAAATGCCACTTAAACGAGTTTCTTTAGTCATAATTCATAAAATTTTGACAACTCACGTGAATTTATTGTTTTAAAGTTGCATGCAGAAGTTAATTTAATCTAAACCAGCATTTTATCAACCTTTTCCTCTCAGTGGTCCTTGATTAAAAATTTCAAAGTTTGAGAGTATGAATTGTGTTTTATTTCTACGGGTAGCAGGTTCTATATGTTCTTGAAATTCCCTTTATTATTGCTTATGAAATTCTGTAATAAAATTCCCAATCACTTTTATTATATTGCCTGCGCTTGCTATCAATTCATTTGTCTTAACGTACACACCAAACTATAACGAACCAACCAACTAACGTTGCGCGATACTTTGTCATTTGTCTTAATTGGTTGACTGTTGCATTCACTGCATATATTGTGCACAAAGTGCATATACAGCAATTCACCGGTTCTCAATTTGCAGTAGTTTTGTTAACGAGACGATATATACATACATAAGTGTAAGAAACAACAACAAACCAAGTGCTGGTGCAAGCAATATAATAAAACACCAACTTGCTGGCTTTCTTTATTTTCTCAGACGTCAGACATGACTCAGCCGTCGCGTCGCAAATATATATAGAGTGCGGGTATAATGCAAGGGTAGGTATGGGGAATGTCGTTGGTTTAGTTGGTGGTTCCTGTTTCTTTACCAGAACACAGCACCTACTCCAACATATACACAAACCACCACTCTTGTTTGTTTATGTTTGCCCCCCTCTTGAGTCTTTGGAACTTTTACATTTTTTTTGTTTAAGGGATGAGATTTAAGATCCCCATCAAGAAACATAAACAAAGGCATTAGGGTGCGCTTTTTATACATCATGCATCTATCCTTTAATTTTTATTTTAAAATTCTGACATAAGTTGGAATGCAAACGAAAAAAAACATCATACTCGTATAGAACCCCTGAACCTGTCACAAAAAATGCCGGAACGGGTAGGATGACGTTTGTGGCAGTTTTAACTCTGTCATAGACAAAAAGAATATTTAAACATTTGAAAAATTAAAGTTAGAATAGAAAAACCGTCTTAGGAAACCCAGACTGCCGTCGTCAGGAAGAAGAAAAAATACAAACCCTTTTTGTGGCACCATATCAATGTCTTTTATACGAATGGAACTACCGCTTTCCTTCCTTGTCTTTTCATATGCCCGTTTCACTTCTTTTTTTTTTTTTTTGAGTAGAAATTTTAATTTAATTATGCCGCCGGACGGCCATGTTCTCTACGTGAGGAGTATGAAAGAGGAAACTAATTGCCACCGAAGCTACCTAGCCACAGCTACTCCATAACCTCCCTTCCTCCATTTCAGAAGGAGTTGCTGCTGTAGTTCTTCATCCCTCGAAATAGGAGATCTCCACAGCAGACAAAAAAGGAAGAAGGGAAATGAAGACAACGGGCTTAGTGCAGTAATTGCACTTTTACTATAACTTTTATTTTTATTACATTTTATAAACTTCCCTTATGTGCAAGGAGGAAATGTGTGTCTGTGTGTGAGTGTGGTCTTAGGGTCGGCTTTTTGTGTTTTTATTTTGGTTATGGAAGAAGAAGGAAAATGATGAACAAGCCGCTATTATTCAAGTCTTCTAAAGCCATCAGACGAATAAAATTTCTCCCAGAACTGAGGTATCCTCGACAGGACTATCGACAGGCTATCCATCCACCATCATATAGGGTATTGTTGTTGTTCTTCTTCTATTAACTTTGGTCAGTGCAAAGAGGGAATATAAAAAAAAAATGAAGTAAGGTCATGGCTCTGATTGCAAAAGTTTCGCTTAATTTCACTGTATATTGGTTGGTAATTGTCTGCATGTAGTAGATATCTATAGATACTGTGATGCCGTCAGCGTCGAATTTGAAGTCGAAAAATGCAGATGAGCATAGGATTTCAACTACTGTAGATGGCTATGTTAGAAGTCGAGGAAGTCGAGTGTGTGGGAGGGGGGAGTTGGGTGGTAGAAAACTTTTAAATGAAAATGATGGAAATTAGAGTTTTATTTTTTTTTTATATTTTTAGATTATTATTCTACACATTTGGTGCATTGAGGGAAAGAGTGCAGAAGAAGTTATTTCAACTGTAAAATTGCGGCTGCATGTTGTCGTAGATATTAGAGTTAAAATATGTGTAAATAGTTTGTAGTTGTTATTACTTTGTGCATATTATAGTTTGTCGAAAATTGGATCGAAAAAAGAATTAATTAAAATTGGTAGATATGTGATGTACATTATATCAATTAGAATGTAGAGAAGTTTATAGGAAATGGTAAGAAGCCAACTATTAAGGTGGATGGATCATGTAGAGCGCATGGAAATTAAAGCTCCGGTTTGAAAATACTTTAAATGCAACCCCGACGGACAGTGCAGCACAGGAATACCGGGAAAAAATTTGTGAAAGAAAGTGAAGAAGCACACTGGAGACTGCCAGCGAGGCTGAAGAAGAGGTTACGGTCCACACTGAGCTGTAGGGCCACCTTAAATTTTCACATCTAGAAACAGTTCATAGAGTTTGAAGTAACATTTTCTTCTACAAATGCCTTTTTCCCACACAGTATTAAAAATATCACTCGAATAATTTTGCTCTCTCGAAAAAAAACTAAGCTGCCCTTTTTTACTGATCTTCCAGCAATCACGGCTAAAAGAAGTTCTAGCTGTATACCGGCTTGCGTACAGCTAATCCATCATAAGCAGAAGTATGCTCGGGCGTCTGGTTCTTTTGCTCGCGTTGTCGTTAGTAGCGTATAGTAGCTTCAGCTTTCTTTTTGATGATATCGATATGCTGTTAGTAGGCAAGCATTTTTTCGCTCTGTTTCTCAATGTAGACATTGGCGCAATTCCAGATCTGCTATAATGTAGCCGATGTCAAAGTTATTCTTCTACGTCTTGCACGTCTAAAATTGTGGATTTGGTTGGTGGTTCAAGCAGTTGAAGTACGCTAGGTTGCTTTCGCTTGGTTGTCTGGTCCTCCAGGTTGGGGGTTGTGCGTCGGAAGAAAAAGATGACTCAATCAAAGAAGAATTCTACGATCTCCTCGAGAAAACGTATGATAAGTGCCCTAAGTACGACGTCAAGATTATTCTTGGCGACTTCAATGCCAAGATTGGAAAGGAGGGCATCTTTGGTTCGATAGTCGGAAGACATAGCCTGCACGACAACACTTCCGATAACGGACTCAGGCTAATTGACTTTGCGGCGGGGCGAAATTTCATCATAGCAAGCACTCGATTCCCACACCTCAATATACACAAAGGCACCTGGCGGTCTCCGGATCAACGAACCATCAACCAAATTGATCATGTTGCGATAGACGCCAGACATAGACTCGGATCTCTACTTGGTGGTAGCCCACCACGTAGAGCGGATACTGTGAAAAGATTTAACGTCGCTAAGTCAAAATCGCAAGCGACCGCCAGGACTTTTGCAGACCACGTCTCTCTTAACCTCTCAGCAAGCCCGCCACCAGCATCATCTGCAGAAGACCAGTGGAAACACTGCCAAAGTGCCATCAGGAGCGCCGCCACTGAGGTGCTGGGTTTCACTAGGCCACCACAACGAAACCCCTGGTACTATGAAGAATGCAGGCTGGCGCATGCAGCAAAGAATGAGGCCTACCAATCAATGCTGCAAACTAGAACCAGAGCTGCTGAGAGAGCAGCCCGGGAGCTCTACGGGCAAAAACGAAGGGAGGAACGCCGACTTCTCAGGAGAAAAAAGAAAGAGCATGCGAAGCGGGCGGTCGAGTCTATTGAGGACTGTAGCGGCAGGGAGGATTTTCGAAAGTTCTACCAAAGGGTGAGGCAATCTACCCAGGGCTACAAGGCTAGAACGGAAGCCTGCCGAGATGAGAATGGGAATATGGTGGTAGACACGCAGTCCGTGCTAGGGATCTGCAGACAACACTTTTCTAGGCTACTAAATGGCGAACATGACCAAAACTCCGCTGTTAGACAGAATACCCCATTCAACCTGGACGATGATGGTCAGCATTTCCGTCCACCCGACCTAAATGAAGTGCGGTTAGCGATTTACAAGCTTAAAGCGTACAAGGCTGCTGGTGCAGATGGCCTGCCAGCCGAGTATTTCAAAGCAGGGGGAGATGACTTGGTAGGGAGTGTACACCAACTTATCTAAAAAATTTGGTCCGATGAAAGTATGTCCGATGAATGGAACCTTGGTATAGTGTGCCCCATCCACAAGAAAGGAGATGCTCTGACCTGTGGCAACTACAGAGGTGTAAGTCTCTTAAACGTCGCATACAAAATCTTGTCATCTATACTGTGTGATCGCTTAAAACCGTTTGTCAACGATCTGATCGGCCCCTATCAGTGTGGTTTTAGGCCAGGCAAATCAACCGTCGATCAAATGTTCACACTCCGACAGATTTTGGAAAAAACCCAGGAGTTTCAAAACGATACACACCATCTCTTTATCGATTTCAAAGTCGCATATGATAGCGTAGATAGGGAAGAACTATACAGATGCGATGTCGCATCTCGGCATCCCTGAGAAGCTCGTCCGCCTGTGCGGACGATGGATGACAATGGAGAAATCTCGCTGCTCCGTCAAAGTTGGTAAGAACACAACCGAACCCTCTGATGTCGAGAAAGGCTTGAGGCAAGGCGACGCGTTATCATGCAACCTGTTTAACATCGTTCTTGAAGCAATTGTACGCAACTCGCAAGTCAACAACAGAGGTACAATTTTTCAAAAGTCTGTTCAACTACTTGCTTATGCAGATGATATTGACATCGTTGGGAGAACGAAGCGAGCTGTTACCGGCGCGTTTGCAAGTATTGAATCGGAGGTGGCTAAAATGGGTTTGGCTGTTAATGAGGACAAGACGAAGTATATGCTATTATCGAGAAAGGAATCTCAACATCGTCGACTCGGGCAAGAACGATGGATAGGTACAACTTCGAAGTCGTCAAGGACTTTTTCTACCTGGGCTCCACTATAACATCGCAAAATGACATCAGTGTAGAGATCAAACGTAGAATTACTCTTGCCAACCGCTGTTTCTTCGGGCTAAGAAGGCATTTGAGTAGTAAAGCCCTCTCTCAAAGAACAAAGCAGATCTTATATAAGACCCTAATCATCCCGGTCCTGCTGTATGGGGCAGAAGCATCGACCCTGTCAAAAACGGATGAGAATCTGCTTGGGTGCTTTGAAAGGAAAATTCTACGGGTGATTTTCAGTCCAGTCTGTATCGATGGAGTATGGAGGAGAAGATTTAACAACGAGCTTTATGGGCTTTACAGCGACGTTGACCTGGTCAAAAAGCACGTAGAGCGTATGGACACCGACGCACCAGCCCGACGAGTCTTCGAATCTACCCTGATGGTATGCGCAGCAGAGGAAGACCCCACCTTAGGTGGCGCACACAAGTGGAAAACGACCTCAAACAACTTGGAGTGCGTAACTGCAGACAGCTAGCTAGGGACCGAGCTGGCAGGAGGGGCTTGTTGGTTGTCCACCCTGGACTGTGAGCGTCATCTAAAGTAAAGTTAGTAAGGTGCACAATTTTAACAAATTTCACTAGAATAACTAAATTCACAGTTGAATCTTCTTGCAGTGAAACACATTTATTTCTGGAAAAAAGGTCACTTGTACTGTATAATTGAATTATATTGAGTTCGCACGATACTCCGCCGCCGCGCCGCCAAACGGGCCAACTGCAACTCTGCCAGAGCCATCCAGTGTTGCTAATTGTTGCCTCCCGTTCAACACTTGCGCAAAGTCAAGTCCGGGATAAACGTGAAGTTACTCAGTGGATCCGTTACTGAGAGGTAAAGTTGCGTTACGTAACGTAACTGGATATCGGCATGTTGACGAACCAATCAGTGAAATTCCGGTTCAACAATCAACTACTCATGCAACAGCTACCTTAGTATTTACGAAAGCAACCTCTACCTTAAATTGTGGTTAAAAAATGAAAATTCACAAAACTATAATACAACTCTCCATTTTTCTTCTTTTGTTTTTGTTGACAATTAACATTTTTTACCTCGCAATTCTTTCGCTTCTTCGATTTTCAAACATTCAAAGACCGCGCCATCTTTCACACTGTTATTCACACATTTCTATACTTGGTACACCAAGGCCACTTCCATGGCCAAAAGAATATATAAATAGAGTCAAAGTAAACACAACTTAATCGCTTACAAAAGCTGAAAAAATAAAAAAATGACAAAAAAAAATAAAACAAGTTGAACTTTCCATCATTTTCCATTCATTTACACTAATACACCGGAATAGCATCAGGAGAAATTTCCAACTCGGTCGGCCTCTTCCTTTCTGACTCTTTCTATATTTCTATAGCAAACATATCCTTCATAGATCAAGGTATGTAAATTAATGTACAAGTCCAACGCTTAATCCCTGCATCTACATCTGTATATAAATGATGGTGCGCATTTAATATTGATATACTGTTTGCTCAAAAATATTCAAGGATGTGCTACTGCTACTGCAGCAGCGATATATGAAGCTGATGGATATGAATATACAGGTAAATGCAAGGCATCAGAATGAGGACCTCTTCCACCTCTTGCCCTGCTTTTCCCTCTATTTCTTTTTTTAACCCCAGCAGCCTCTTCAGAGATTTTTTGATGAGAAAAGTTTGTGTTTTTAATTTTATTTTTCTAGGTTACGTTACAGGAAAAAATATTTCGAAAAAAAAAAACAAGAAATGGGATCACACACTGCATTGACAGGTGAAAAGAAAAATCACAACACTTTAACGACACACACACATATATGCACGAATTTACATTTTTTGTTGGTAGATTGTAACATATATCCTCCCTGCAGTGGAAGTGGAACGATGACGCGGTGCAGTGGGCGGGCGGTCGCAGTCACGGTGCTGTGAGTAAAGGTTTGAGACTTTTTTAGTTCACATGTGACCGAAACGCAAAGATGCTTACTTAACATCTCGCAGGTAAAACGGATATACCAAAAGGACATAGATAAACATATCTAATATGAAGAGAGTTGGTGGGTGTAGGAAGGTAAAGGGTGGGCCATCTAGTGGTTTCTTTTTTAAATCACAGGTTATTTTTACCCTGACAGCTGTTTCCCGCTCGAAATCTTGACAGAAAGTCAGTACCATACCTCCGCGTCCGCAGAACGAAATGAGTCGTTTTAGGCTTGAACAACGTTGAGAAATATTGAAAACTTATTTTCAAATTGAGTGCTGTGTTGCCCAGTGTGTTTTTTGAAAAGAAGTTTTGGTCAAAATAAAGCACACACTTTATCGATGTTAACAAAATTGGTGCATCTGGGGATCAGAAAACCCGCACGATGAGAAGCCAATGCATCCACACAAATGACAGTTTGGTGCGGATTGTGGAGTGGTGGCATCATTGGACCATTTTTCTTCGAAAATGAGGCTGGGAACAACGTTTTGTGCCAACGGTGAGGGTTACAGAGCCATGTTAAGCGACATTTTTTTTACTGAAATTGAAGACAGGGATTTGGACGACATCTGGTTCATGCAGGATGGCGCGCCATACCACAAATTCCGTGCCACCATCGATTTTTTGCGCAACAAATTCCCAAATCGTGGTATCAGCCGTCTTGGCGATGTCCATTAGTCGCCTCGGAGCTAAGATTTCATCTCTTTCGACTT
Organism: Melangyna quadrimaculata; assembly: GCA_949320155.1. Lineage (NCBI taxonomy): Eukaryota > Metazoa > Arthropoda > Insecta > Diptera > Syrphidae > Melangyna > Melangyna quadrimaculata. The sequence goes on from OX439484.1 coordinate 153,156,928, forward strand.
TTTTGTGGGGACCGTGAAGAATCGATGTTATGTCAACAATCCGGAAACGATTCAAGCACTTAATGCCAATATCATCCAAACAATCCATGAGCTTCAGCCCGAAACCATCAACAAGGTCTTGGAAAATTGGAGTGACAGAAAGCGCTACTGCGAAGCCAGCCGAGCCAACCGAGTTGAACGATGTTAATGGGAATGTTTGCTCTCACTAAATAAAGTCATAATACATGCACAAAATTTGATGTTTTTCATTTTATTGTATTTTTTTTCTAAAGAAACTTGTATTTGGCCCACCCTGTATATGGTTGAGAAAGGATAAAATAACAAACTTGTTCTCGTCATCGACGTCATAGTCATCGTCGTTTGTTGTCGTCTTCTTCTTCAAACTTCATGATAAAGAGCACCATCACAGAAATTCATCTTGAGAACGACTCTAATTGGGTTACCGTAAGGATTCCATATACTAGAAAATTGCATACTCACATCGTTTAAGTGTACCTGTGTATATGTATGCCAACAACTTTCTTTCCAAATGGGATTGCAAGTGCTTCCACTTCGACATCAGAGAGCGCAAAGAGACAACAATGATGACGATGATGAGGCATGAGGATGATGGTTAGGTCTTAGGAGTGTCAGGCCCAGTGGTATACTATACTATTATGATGGCAAATGGAGGATATGAACTTAAAATCTGTTCGCTCGCTACATTATATCCTTTCAGTGGGAGAATAATGCAATTATTTTTAAGAAATGTTCTTCTTGGAAAGTATAGCTCTTTACCTACCTCTAACGAAATATACTGGAAGCAGTTGCTTATGGTAGCCACTTTCATAAAAGACTTAATGTAAAAAAGAAGGACGAAAATAGTTTGAGAACAATGACGAAGAATTTTCTACATCGGTCGTCGTTCGTTGGTATAATGGGTAATGTGTCAAATGACATTGATGAAATTAAAAACTTTTATTTTTCCATTTATAAAATTCAGAGATTAGTTTTTTTTTTTTTTTTTTTTTTTTTTTGTTGTTGTTGGTGTTGGTGTTGTTGTTGTTGTTGTTGGTGTTGTTGTTTTTGTATAGGTATTCAATAGTCTGGAATGGCACTCTAAATTATTACACACTTAAATAGAAAATGACCGGCAGAAATGTCAGTTTGTCACGCAAGGGAAAAGTTTTAATCGATTGCGAGTGGTGTCTTTTTTGTAAGGTTTTATTTGGTCTATCCTCTAATACTCATGACCTTCCTTTAAAATTTATGAAAATAATACTACTATGTGTCTGTTTTTTTCCGAATATCTCTTTTTTTGAGATACATAGTGTTTAATTGTTTAGTTATTTTTTTAAGGGTTAGGCCAGTTTTACACATTTCATATATATAAATGTGGTTAATGGTTAGGGTGCTATCAAAAAGGCCGATCAGTATTGGTGTTATTTAAAGGGCTGACTGTCTTTGAAATGTCATGGCTATTTTGACTTAAAAAAAATGTGAAACAATTCTAAAAGAGTCCAGTTTTAGTTTAAAGGGTAGAAACGTGGAATTTAGAATTATACGAGCGTTTAAATTTGTTTATACATTCTTTTTAACGCAACTCCTTATATGAACTTCTGCTCCCACAATCGTGGTTGAACATAGGGTGCATATACATAATTTTTAACTTAAGTATAAGAATTTCCACTAAGGCACTTCTGCTTCTATCTTTTATAGTTACAGTTAGGCTAAACTAATTACAAAAACAATACACTTTATAAGGGCTGCTTTGACATATTCAGTACTCTGGTTTTTAGGGAGCGGTTTAGTGTGGCGTATTATTTTAAGCAGGTTTTCCATTTTAGGGTTCACGGAGTGGCAGCCGTCAACCTGTTTGTACGCACTTTTATTAGGTACCGAACGTTCTACGGTGCCAAAATGTAGGACCACTAGCTCACAAGTTCCAAGTTAGGATATGTGGATATCACAACTACAGTCAAGACGGGAAAATCTGAGGCAGTTGGGCTAAGTCTGCAATTCCAAAAGATTGCTAGGTTTTTTTCAAATCAAGTTTTTAATAACACCTCTTAAGAAGTCATTTCCATATCCTGGTAATGAAGTTACCCTACGCCCATCCTGGAGGACCCGACTCTAACATAACTCCAAGAGTCGAGAAAACCACTCCTTATAGGCATGAGCTACGTAGTCACCCATATGAGGTGTTCACCATAAGTAGTTCGCCCTTGTTGGAGCTGCAGACGCCACCCTTGATTACATCTAGGGAACTCTTCCAAGGCCGTCTCATCGCTGGAATGGAAACACTCGGATTATGTCTTCCACTCTGTTGTTGACACCTTTGATTCACTGTATTAAATTCCTCCACCTTACGCCATTCTTCTGATGGGCTCATCAAGGCTTCTGAGGATTTATTCAGCCAGTCATGAAATTTAAGTGTTGCTATTTTTTTCTGCTCAACACTCCCACTTATAAATTAAGCAAGCCATTTCCGGATGGACGAGACCGGTACTCGATGGCTACCACTTGGAGGTAAAATAAGCACAGTTGGTGTGTAGTCACGCGTTACGGAACTAGACATCACCAAGTTGTGATACCAATCAGAACTTTCCCGGATCGTACAGAACCCAGTCTATCTAGCTAGGGATAGGGCAGGCTGGAAGGGCTTGTTAGTTAAGGCCGTAGTCGATACTGGACTGTGAGCGCCATCTTAAGTAATGTAAGTAAAAGGAGTCATTTTCCTATATGCTACTATTTCCAAGTTTCAGGAACCAGTGGCAATATTTCTAAGGAAGCCATCAGAGAAGGGTTTCGCACAACCGCTACATATTGAGAAACTTCTTACTTGAATGAGATAAACTAGAAGCACATGTTGTTCAACAACAGGCGTGAACCGGGAGTACTTTCGAGCAAAAAAAGTAGAGGATTATCAATTTCTCAGAAGAAAAAAATGAGAAGCGTAATGTAATAGCATAAAATTAGGTTAAAACTTTTCACTAAAAAGTAAAAATAATTTCCTAAGTTTACAGGACCTGAAGCCTGGCATCTAGGACCATCAAAGTTTCAAGGTGTTAGAAACGAAGTCGATGTTGAAGATATGAACTAAAATCATTTCTACAAACTCTTTAAAGGCAATGCCGAAAATGCGTCTGCTAAGATGTAGATTGTAGTATTACACATAGAAGATGTAGACCAACAATTCTTTCTTTCACTTTTCTGCCGTATTATGTAGACGCAGGAACCCGATTCGTCAACAATTTGATTGACATGTCCATATTGGCGACACTTAAGACATGGAAATTGCATCGATCAAATATTCACATTACGGGAGATCTTGCAAAAAAAAAAGGACTTCAAATTGACATCCAAAATCTTTTCATCGGTTGAAGGGCCATGAATGACAACATTTATAAAGACGAGTTATACACATAAATTTCTAATTTTCGAATTTCTGCAAAACTCGTTGGTAAGAGAAGTATAGCCCACACTGTTCCATCAGCGTCGAGAAATAAATCACCGACACCTTTATTGTTTTAAATAAAGCTTTAGACAATGTGAAACGCTGCCCTTTGACTTTTTTATCGTTGTTCTTAAAGAATAGAAGAATTTTTCAAAAGTCTATCCAGTTACTTCCATACGCCCAACTTGGCAATATTCATAATCGGAAGAATAATGTTTGATATCTGTAGTTTCTTGTGACTATTGAGGCAGAAGCAAAGAAGAATGGTTTAACGGTCAAGAAGGACAAGACCAAGTTTAAGTTGTCATCAAGTCAGGACAGTTTACACCTACGTATTTAAGAAAATAACTTTGAATTAGTTAGGGACTTAATATACAGGGTGTCCCGTAAGTAATGCATAACCCTGAAATGCCGCATAGTAGACTTTATGACCGTCCTGAAAACTGATAAAAAAAAGTTCTATCCCAACCACAAGAAAAGTTATATGCATTTTTTTGTTCAGTGCATTATTTTTTTTCTTACTTTACATTTTTGAATACCACGACTACAAGTGAATGAGTTCCATCATTTTTTTTTTGCAGGAATATTTTACATTACTTGTGCCAACACATAAGTAGAAGAAAATTATTATAACTGTTGGACTTCTTAGAGAAAAAAATTATTTAACATTGAATTTCAATGCAAAATGTGAAAACAAATAATTTTTGAAAAAGTTAAATCATAGCTGGTATAAAAAAAATGCATGAATACCTGAGTGGCCAACTATTTTAAAAATATGCGCGTTAAATGCAGATTTCAAAATGGTATTACTTATTATTATACCTAGAGTCAATAGCAAGTTATTGGTAAAAATCTGCAATACTAGAGTAAATTTAGCAAAAACAAAAGTTTTCAAAATTAGCACAGTAAACGTGAAAATAATACCAAGCGTTGAACATAGCAGATTTTTGATTTATTGGCTGTTTCTACGATGTTGTCCTTATGATAAATCCAAGCTTTCAACTTCTAGGGCCGAATGCATTATTGATAAAAATTTCAAAAAAGTGCAAAAAACGGTTACATTTTCGAGCTTGTTTTAAATTTAGGTCTGGTGAACGGGGTGGCCATAAAATTGGTCCCAGACGTCCTATCCATCTGCCTGGATATCTGGCATTTAAATATGCCCGCACAGGCACAGCATAGTGTGCTGGACAACCATCATTTTGAAGCCAATGGGATTCCTTTAGTTCTTGAGGCACTTCTTCCAGCAAGGTTGAGAGATCATTTTGGAGGAACTCCAAATAACCTTGGCCAGTTAAAATCCCCGGCAACTCAAAGGGTCCAATTATTTTCCCATTGAGAATCCCAGTCCAATAGTTTATTTTGAATTGGTACTGGGACCTGTCTTCCCTCATGATGTTTGGGTTTTGTAGTGCCCAGAAGTGGAGATTATGGAGATTAGTGTAGCCATCTCTTTTAAATGTCGACTCATCGCTCCAAAGAATTTTGTCAAAAAACTGCGGATCTTCTTCAATTTTCATTATCATTATGTCGACAAAAACTCATTCTCGTTTCATAATCTTGCGGCTGGAGAGTTTGCACCCGTGTTAGGTGAAAGGGATGATATTTATATTTACTTAGCACATTATGCGCAGTCCTCTTTCCGATCCCAGTGCGTCGTGCTATTGCTCGGATTGATACTGTAGGATCTCGGTCAAGTTCCGCAAGCACTAAGTCTTCGGTATCTCCTCGAGGGGGTCGTCCCACGCCAGCACCACCAACACCACTACCAGGCAGCCTTCCTTCCGAGAAACAGCTATGGACTCTAATAAACACTCGATAATCCGGGTGACTTGCGTTAGGGTACCTTTCCCTATACAGAGTCGCAGCTTCGTTTGCGTTGCCTCTGCACTCTCCATAAATGAAATGCATGTTTGCATATTCTTGTGCAGAACACAGAATACGTGGCATCGAAAAAGTTTAATCAAACGTCTTAATTATCAAAAAGCAGGTTCAGGAAAACAGCTATTTAGACCGTTAATTTTTCTGAAGAATGAACAATAAAAACGATATAAATAAGTGTTCGTCGTGGTCTTACTCTTATTAATTAAGATCAAATTACAAAAACTTTAATTCAAAATTTAAAAAACTTACGATTTTATGCGTTCTCACTTCCTCAGGATCTTACAATTTACTATTCAAAAAACACAATTAAAATTGAATCAGAAGACTTTTTGTTTGGAGAAAATAACAAATAAAAAATAGCAACCAACAAAATATTTGATGGGTTTGTTAAAGCCCAATAGAACAGGTAAAATTCAAAACAAGCTCGAAAATGTAACCGTTTTTTGCACTTTTTTGAAATTTTTATCAATAATGCATTCGGCCCTAGAAGTTGAAAGCTTGGATTTATCATAAGGACAACATCGTAGAAACAGCCAATAAATCAAAGATCTGCTATGTTCAACGCTTGCTATAATTTTCACGTTTACTGTGCTAATTTTGAAAACGTTTGTTTTTGCTAAATTTACTCTAGTATTGCAGATTTTTACCAATAACTTGCTATTGACTCTAGATATAATAATAAGTAATACCATTTTGAAATCTGCATTTAACGCGCATATTTTTAAAATAGATGGCCACTCAGGTATTCATGCATTTTTTTTATACCAGCTATGATTTAACTTTTTCAAAAATTATTTGTTTTCACATTTTGCATTGAAATTCAATGTTAAATAATTTTTTTCTCTAAGAAGTCTAACAGTTATAATAATTTTCTTCTACTTATGTGTTGGCACAAGTAATGTAAAATATTCCTGCAAAAAAAAATGATGGAACTCATTCACTTGTAGTCGTGGTATTCAAAAATGTAAAGTAAGAAAAAAAATAATGCACTGAACAAAAAAATGCATATAACTTTTCTTGTGGTTGGGATGGAACTTTTTTTTATCAGTTTTCAGGACGGTCATAAAGTCTACTATGCGGCATTTCAGGGTTATCCATTACTTACGGGACACCCTGTATATGATTTATGACAACAAATGGTAATGAGTCCCCAAGAGGTCACCATTTTATGGAGAATCCTTCTACAGCTTCGGCTGCAGTAAACCACACATCGGATTTGGGGGTGCGGCATCTTTCATGTACCAGCGTCAATCAAGACGCCATAATAATAAATGAATCGTCAACAAATAGTAGAAGTCTTTCGAGGAATGCAAACGATACTTTTGGCTACCGCATACGTACGAAAATCGGAGTATGGAACGTTCGATCCTTGTACGGCGACGGGAGGTACGAGTAGTTGGAACGTGAAATGCTTCGCCTTAAGATCAGTATCCTGGGTATAAGTGAAACTAAGTGGAGAGGAAGAGCTGAATGCAGATCTGACACTGGGCAAACGAGAATGCTGTATTCCGGGGAGGATGAAAGAGAGGGTGGACAAAGACTGAATGGGGTTGGAATTATGTTGAACGAAGAAGCGAGACGTTGTCTTATTTCTTGGGTACCCATATCTGCAAGAATATAATGAATAAAGCAAGGTTTCGTTCAAAAATTCGCAGCATCACAATTGCTAAGCCCCCACAAATGAAGCGACCGAAGAAGACAAAACCGCGTTCTACAATAATCTTAGCTCGGTTTACAGAAGTGTTCCGAAGGCTGATATCATAATCGTCATGGGAGACCTCAATGATGCCCAAGTCGGAACAGACAATTACGGTCTGAACGCGTGATGGGAAAAAATGGCAATGGGTCACGAAATGAAAATGGCGATTTGCTTGTCGACTTTTGTAACGCAAATCGTCTTGTACTCGGTGGGACTGTATTTAAACATAAGACGTGCAACAAAGTGACATGGTTCATCCGGATGGTCAAACTGAAAACCAAATTGACCATATCATGATACAGCAGCGATGGAGAAAGTCAATGTGTGATGTCCGAAGTGTATGAAATGCCGATGTGGGAAGCGACCACCATTTGGTTCTCTTGAGTCTCAAGCTCCGAGCCGCAGCTGTACAACGACAATCACAGAAAATTCAATACGAATGCTTTAAGTGATCCTAACATTTGTCGGAACTATATCACAAACCTTAATGACAGAGCTTCGTCATTAAATGAAACTCAACATTCAGGGATTGACGAGATGTGGGATGAAATAAAAAGTGTTTTTATGGAGGCTGGAGCCACAACTTTACCTAGGCGGACAAGAGCTAGTGACTCTTAGATATCTCGAGACACCTGGGATAAAATTGAGCGTCGTAAAGCGTTAAAGTTTCAAATAAATGCCGAGGCAGATGTTCAACGTAAGGCAGAATTGTGAAGCGACTATCAGACTGCATATAAGTTGGTCTATCGTTGTGTGAGACGTGATAGGGGGGTGAGGTTGGACGATCTCGCCAAATATCCAAAGAAGTTGTCGGGAAAAAAAGAAACATCAGTCATTCTGTAATGAATGTGGATGGGACACTTTTGGTGTCAATTGAGGATCAGCTACGCAGATGGAAGGATCATTTCTGATGAATGAAGATTCTGCCGGGCAGGCGCAGAGTGCTGAAGTGCCCCAGCTAAATGAGATGCGCAGGTCCTGTAGAGGTATTGACATCGAACCTCCTTCAGGAGCGGAAATCCAATCTTCGATAAATCTCCTCAAAAACAACAAAGCAGCTGGACTTGATGGAGTACCAGGTGAATTCCTGAAGGCCGATCCCGTCACAACGGCTAATATTCTACAGCCGTTAATACAAACTGTTTGGGAAAATGAAACCTATCCCAGGGAAGAAAGGTGACCTTAAAAACTGCAACAATTGGCGTGGCATTACCGTTTTGTCCGTTTTCCCAAAACTTATGGCAGCACTTGTTCTTGAGCGGATAAAGCCTAAAATCGAGTATACACTCAAGAGGCATCAAGCTGGCTTCCGGAGTGGTCGATCGTGTGTCGACCATATCAACACCCTACGTATTGTCGTGGAGCAGTTTGCGAAATTTCAATCCACGCTTCATCTCATGTTCGTTGATTTTGAGAAGGCATTTGCCCGAGTTGATCGCGATTGTATATGGAGATCACTTCTTGGTAGAGGAATTCCTCCAAAACTTGTTGCCATTATAAGAGAGTCCTACAACATTGCTTGGTGTTTTGTTTTGCACAATGGTCAGCTATCCGACTCTTTCGAATTGCGGCAGGGTGTGAGACAAGGTGATGTTCCATCGCCAATTCTTTTTCTGCTCGCGATAGATGACGTATTGGCGGCCAACGTTGGTACAGCAGAGAGACAGGGCATTCAATGGAGACCGTTTGAAAGGCTTAGTCATTTAGACTATGCAGATGATATATGTCTCATGGCAAACAACATCAGTGGGCTGAGCGGGATGTGTCAAATACTGCAGGTGAAAGGAGAGTCTATTGGTCTAAGGGCCAGTTTGTTCACAGCTGATTATCTTTAATCCATGATGAGTGGAGCTGGGAAATCCTTAAATGTTTTTGTTGATCAAATTTTGTTAAAAAAATTAAAAGTATGAGTAGCTAATCATGGATTTCACCAATCAGCCAATTTTGGCTGATAAGCCTTAGTTAATTAAAGCCTATGAAAATCACATACTAATTTTAACCCACTGTGAACAAACTGGCCCTAAGAAAAAAAAAGACAAAAATTATGCTCACAGGCCGATCCACACATCAGCGTATAATTCTGCAGGGTACGCCAGTTGAAGAGGGCGAACAGTTTAATTACCTTGGAAGTACTGTATCAGCAAACGGTGGTACAGATCTGGACGTTAAATGTAGAATGAGTAAAGGTCGTGCTGCCTTTGGTGCCCTGACTCAAATTTGGAAGTCTAGTCGAATCTCCTTACGCACTAAGTTGAGGTTCTTCGGAAAGTCTTGGCTAGCATCTCGATTCTCGAGGAAACTCCAGGCTTTTGAAATCGCCGTCTATGTCACATCCATAAGATTCACTGGCCATAAATCATTTCGAACCAGGAGTTGTGGCGCAGGACAAGCCAAGATCGGCTAGACATCGACATAAGAAACCGGAAATGGCAATGGATTGGTCACACACTGAGGAAACCAAACGACGATATTGCGAAGCAGTCCTTTGAATGGAATCCTCCAGGTGCACGGCGGGTTGGAAGACCAAGAGCAACATGGAAATCAACAGTTTTAGCAGAAGCAAATACCCAGAGAAAGACGTGGCCCAGTTAAAATATCTACCTGCAGACCGTGAAGGATGGCTACGATTTGTTGGCGCCCTATGCCCCGATCGATGGTGATGACACACCAGTTCTTTCGATTTGATCTTGATTTAATTTTTTTAAATTCATAAAGAACTTGTCAACTAAACGGGAGTGTGTGACTGGCATTTTGTCATCAAATGTTCATGTTGAAATCAGGTAGATCAATCGGTCGCTTTTTGCTAAGCTCTTGGTCTACTATTATTTGCATGTTTTTTTTTAACATTTAAATTCTAAAATAAAAAATCTTTAGGACCAGGGAAACATTCATATTTCCAAGGCAAGACAAAAAAAAACAGGATTTTATGGAGCACCCTAATTTAATTAGGTAGGTACCTACTTATTATTTAGCCAGTGATTTTTTGAGTTGAAGAACTTTTAAGAAAATAAATAGAACTGTTTCAGAAATATTTTATCCGAAAAAAAAAATATTCCCAGACTTGTTTAGCTAAGCACTATTTCTGAAATGCTGCTTTGATGTGCAAACACACTCACTCTACAACCTAAACGATTCTTTTTAACTGCCAGGAAACAAAATAAAAAAATGACCACCATTTCAAATTCTGCATGAACCACCTTGCAACCGCTTTCGACTTTCAGTTCACAGCAAACCAACTTTATACGTCATTGTCGCGCTAGCCCGTCGTCGTTGGTCGCCAAAATGTCTAAAAGAAAAATGCTAAGTTATAATGTGCTGTGCAGTGCATGTCACAGCCATGTACTTGTAACTATTAGACCAAAAAACAAAAAACACCAGCTATACAGCCAAAAAATTGTTTCATTCGTTGCCGTCTGCCCCAGCCTGCCTCATGTGCCACCTTTCACAATATTTGATTGTGCCAACTATATAAAGTACAAAAGTGACGGAGGGCAGCTCAGCTGTTCTAACGTCTGAAGCTGAATTTGCCGTGGCGGAGCAGAGCGTTTTATTATACCATCGAATAATGTGAGCGCGACTAAATGTATATACGTCGTCGTTGTGTGCCGTTGTCGCTGTCGCACAGAGCAGCCACCACTTAACCTCAACTATTTCCGTGTAGGCAAGAGATTTTAATTTTTTTTTTCATTTAATTTTTCAGAAAAAATGGTCTCTTTGTCAGCCGCGCCCACTCGTTTCCACTTTGCCACCGCCTCGTGCAAAATGATCTCGTTTTGAGTTGAGTTTAGTTTGAAGTTTGCAAATTGCACAGTTTAATATAATTTTTCTGTTCTGTTTCCTTTTGCATGCCACAACATCATGACAACCGAATTTACTTTGTGCACACCCGGTACGGTACCATATAAGAATTTTCTTGGCCGGTGCAATTACCACTTGTGAGTGAGAAAGAGGATAAATAAGCGGGGAGGGGTCGACTCGACACTCGACAAAGTGACGCACCAAAATATGTTGAATATGGGTGAGTGGCTAAAAGTATGTTTTAGTTGGGTAAGAGCAAATTAATGTGTATGTCGGTTTTTTGGCTTTCGACCAAAAATATGATGGAACAACCATGGAAAAGCAGCACCAGGAACTCTATCCTCTTCATGCAGAACATTATGTTTTGACAGGCAGAGGGAGACTTTTTTTTTTGTTTGAATATAATTTGCCTCCGTCATAGATCACTAAAATGTCTTCCTTGTCTCGCAGTGTTTGGCAATAAATCAATATTATTTACAGAACTTATGCACCTTTTTTGCTTCATGTCTTTTGTGGTTAGGGGTGTAGGTATATTACACTTTTTAAAAGTCTTGTTGGGATACTTTCAAATTTAATAAATTTAATTGACATTGATTGCTTTTGGGAGAAATTGACCGACCGACCGACAGACTATCGGCCTGAAGTTGAAGTTGGGTTTTTTTTTCGGGCATCAATCTGCTAGACAGAACTGATATAAAGTTATTTGAAAATTGATGCTCCTCGCACTCCTTGATGGACTTGATGGTACTGGGGAACTAATTCGATTAGAGGATTGTAATACTGTAAATGCGGTTGACATTCAATCTTCTTAAGTGCACACTACTGTCATGGTGACTTGGAAGCGCCGCCACAGCACACAGCACTCCGACCGGTTGAAATAGCTATGTGGCACGTTCAATAAACAGATATTATGAGAGAAGCCCCTTAGTGGGTCAAAAGTCTATGGGGGAGGAAAAACAAGTTTATACTATAGGTACTACTCTGAGTTATTAAGAGTAAGAATGATTTTATGGAAATGGACATGATGGGCTTAGAATTTATATACATTGAAATGGCAATATATAGAGTGTCATGTTTGTTTGACATTTGATGTCAACTTTAAGAGTTCAATGTGCACATTCAATCAATCAGAAAGGGATGTTTTTTTTTTTTGTGGTTATTAATGATTTAGCATTATTTTGTCCTTATAATGAGATGGTTCAAAAAATCATCATTTATGAAGCCTTCTATTCATGTAGTTACCTAGACTTATTGCAGAACTCAGTTAAAAGATAGTAATGAAATCGTGAGTTCTGTTTTTAAAAAGATTAAAATGAATGAAAGATATATCCATTCTTCGCTTATTGGTTTTGCACGAACTACGGACAAAATTATAGGATGTATAACATTTGTTAATAAAAAAAAATTACTTAAAACAGAAACAAAAGTATTAAAAATCAACAGTAACACTTCCAATGCCCTGTTATACATTTTTTAATGCCAGAAATTCTATCTCTTTTTTTCTTGTAAAGAAAGTGCTTTTTTAAAAACAGTTTTTGAAAAATTAATTTTCAAATTCAAAATTTTGAAAATAGGTATATTATATATTATATTTTGATTAGGTATCTATTTATTTATTGAAAAAAAAAATTAATAACGATTTTTTTCGATTTTGTATGTGGGTGATTCTACAACATAACAAGAGGTTATGTGTTGAGTGCAAAGCAACGTGTATACAGTCAATATTATTGTTGCAGAGTTTATTCATCACATAAAGTTATGTGTTGAGTATGAAGCAACATGTATCTAGTCTATATTTTATGTAGAAATATCATAAACTCGAAAGGTTTCTACATAAAACAATTTACTCAGTACACGAGTTATACGATGAGTCTAAAGCAACGTGTATCCATTAAATTTTTTCGTAGCAACGTTTATTCATCACATAGGGTTATGTATTGAGTATAAACAACGTGTATTCAGTCTATATTTTATGTAAAAAAACACTCAAAAAATCGCATTTTATTTCAGATATCCGACACATCTTTATGCGATGGGTGCATAGAATTCTTTATTGAATACATTATGACAAAAATGTGTGTACTCAGTACAGATTTATCATTTAATGAGTACATAAAGTTATGTGTGCAGAAATCTATGGAATGATTCAATTTTCCCTCAGTGTATAGATTTTTCTTGAATGAAAAAACGCCGTTTTGTCTTTTATCACCAATAACTTGACGAATAAAGATGACACATACAATTTAAGGGCAGTTTCAAAAGCTAGAGCGAAAATTACAATTTTTGCCAACAAAAAAAAACTGCCTTCTTTTAATAAAAAAACTTATTAATATGTAACTAATGCAAATATTTGATATACGTTTATTAAACTTTATCACTTTTAATACAACAATTTCAAATATTCAAATAACGAACAAAAACAAGTAATACCTAGTCAAGGTAAAATTCTGTGGTCCATTTTGAAGCCCACTTTAGATCGAGCTAGAGTTTCAAATTTGGTCCAATAGTAAGCATGGAATGGAAACTGAATGATTCCCTTATTTTTAAAAGACATTTTCCAACATTTTAATACTAATTCAAATGCATTTACCTTAAAAATACGTTTACGGAATTATTAAACACCACAGAACTATATATGAAAAAAAACATCTAGCGGGTGTGAGATAGCGCATACTTGCTGTACACAGAATTAAAAAAGTGTTCTCTTTAATGCGCCACTTCACCCCAAAAAACTATGCCATCCTTTTTTTGTGTCATAAGACAAACCGACGCATACTGGCTATCTCGATTTGAAATGATAAAATAAGCAGAAAAGTAGATTAAATGTTTTCATTGAATAATTAATGTAAGAGACATTAAATATGTGCCATCGCTTCCACTGCACCATCTCACCCGCTGTTGCTCTATTGTAAAATATCAACTTTCATAGTTCTAAGCATATTTTTCTATTTTATTACAATTTGAAAAACTCAGAGCCCCAATTTATTCATTCACGAGTCACAAATTGCTGTACTCATTGTAGACTTTTGGAGAAAACTTTTTTTTATAAAAATATAAAATAAATGAGTTAAAAAGTGCTTCAAGCTCTTATCTTCAAACGATTCTGCATTAACCTAAAAGGAACCATAAATTCGTGCTTTGCTAGCTTTTCGCCGGAAAAGTCCATAAAAGTGAAACCAAAAATATCTGCAATGAAATAATAATTGAATTCCTCTATTTGTTTAGAGAACACCTCTAAAACAGCCATTTACCCGAGCCCTTAAGAGCATTTTACCCTTAAGAAATAAAAAAATAAAAATAGAAAAGAAAAGAAAAGGAAAAAAATCACAATATCGCACAAATCTTGGAACAAAGTGTAAAAATACATCTTCACGGATGTTGGGATGTGTGCTGTGCACCACCATCGTCGCCGCCACCGCTGCCGTCCATGTAGTGTGATGGTTTTATTTGGAATCTTTTACTTTTTTGTTTTTATTTTTATACATTTTGCTCTGCCGAACTCTCTTCCGCATCAGCTGAAACGGAAGTATCACTTTGATGGTAATGCGCCTCCCCATATTGAGGGTATTTCGTCGTCGTTGTCCTTCCATATATGTTTATACTCAAAGTTTTCGTTGTTCACGTACGAACTGTGAAATCTTTCCTCTGCCACTCCCGCCTCCTCCGCTCTGAATCACCCCCAGAACTAGATCCACTCACGGTTGTATAGGAGACACATGATGAACCAAACGGAAATAAATTTTTCACTTCAGCAGGGGGTTGTGCTTCAATTTTTTTTTTTTTTTTTTTTTATATTCTACAAAACAAAAATGTTTTCCTGTCACGGCATCAGAAATGCTGGATGAGGCTACATGCTACTCCTTGCCAAACCATTAGTTGGGCTCGAGAATGGAGGGGTGGGGGAGTGGCATTTTCTTTCCCATGGGGTAGCGGTGGTGTTTAGTTTTGTTTGCGGTTTACTTCCCACTATGCCTTTTTGTCTTAAATAATGACTCTTTAGTTTTAAGTAAATCCTTGTGCTTCATAGTCCTGTCTTTTTTGAAGTACTTGAGAGTATCAGCGCACATCGGTATAGCAGCAGAAAGTGCAAATGTGACGGATGAAAAAGAGAACGGGTGCGAATTGTGCGTTGGGGTATGGCACTTTATACAGTTGAAGTACAGTGAGAGAGAGAGAGAGTAAGCGCAACGGACGGATACCCTAAGGTGAGATGCTTTCAATAAGCGGATGTAAACTTTAACTTGAAGACATTTTCTTTTTACAAAGGATAAAGTTATCTTTTTCTGGGATCAGCATCAGGTATTCTATAGTGAGGGCAAATGCCAACGAACTTTGGAACTTTAATTTTTTTTTTTGTTCATGGTAATGGCCGGCCAAACTGTATGAACTTTGTTTATAAATAAGTAAAATAAATAAATAAATTGGACCTAGTGACTAACAACTCGCAACCATTCCTGTGTGCGCGTGTCGACAGGAATGGAAGGGATCTACAATTGTATGCCGAATCCGAACGGCTAGACGAGAAGCACTTATTCATGACAAGTGATACTCTTTGAAGATTTGTTAATTCCTCGCAAGAGGCAGTAGCCCTTAAAAAAAATGTTTAGTTTTTAGGTGGACGAGGATGGGAAGTGAACTTTGTTTATAAAATTTAATTATTTTTTTTTTTTTTAATTTAATAAACAAAATCGCGATGTTTTTTAGCTCGTGATCGGTTTAATTTATTTTTGTTAATCATTTAATGTAATGAGTCAAGCTTTTTATAATAATTTACCCTACATATTTTTGAGTCACCTTACGCTGATTACTGCGCCGGCCGTTGCGTTAGTGTCTCTTTGTTCTGCAAATACTTTATTATGACACATTTGTTTTATTTGAAAATTAAGCCAAGACATGGTGATTTTTCAAAGGTGTGAAAAAAGATAGAGCGTGTAGGCCCGGTCGAGACAAGAAAAAAATTGTTTGGGAGGGGATATCTATTTCCCACCGTTTAGG
This sequence comes from Melangyna quadrimaculata, assembly GCA_949320155.1. Classification (NCBI taxonomy): domain Eukaryota; kingdom Metazoa; phylum Arthropoda; class Insecta; order Diptera; family Syrphidae; genus Melangyna; species Melangyna quadrimaculata. The sequence goes on from OX439484.1 coordinate 153,172,740, forward strand.
CGGGAGGGGCAATTTTCTAAAATAAACTGACTTAAAACAGAAACAAATTATTCAAAAAAAAAACAACGGCAACACTTACAATGCCATGTTATACCTTTTCGTAAAGCCAGAAATACCTTCTTTTATTGTCTTTTAAAATAAAGTTAATTTTGTCAACAGTTTTTTAAAAATTAATTTTCAAAATCAAAATTTTGAAAACAAAATTTAAAAAAAATGTGCATTTTTTTTCAAAATTTTACGCTTTAAAGCCTAGTACTCAGTTCAAGTGAAAATGAAACTTCTATTAAAAGTGACACTTATTTCACAACGATGAAATTCACAACGCGAGCTGAGTACCCAAAATGTGTGAGCGAAATATGAACCGGTAGATCATCTGATTCACTCCTAATAATGGGTTTATTTGCGTCATCTCTGTCACTCGTATTGGTATTACTTCCTTTGAAAGTTTCTAATGCAGAAGAATCCTCATCAGCATTCTTTTTTGTTGCATTCTGCTCGAAATCACCATTGCGTTCAGTCATTGAGCCAACAATGTCGACGTCATTAAGAGATGTTTTAATTTTGTTTTCATTTTCAGCCTGCGTACTCAAAACCGGTTTGTTGTTAGAACTTATGTCATCGTTTGATCTCGCAGACATTGCAAGATTGCCAACAGCAGAAGTCACATCCATGACAGATGCACCAACATCACCCAATTCATCATCATTTTCTTTATTTACGACAAAAATTTCAAGAGAGAGATCAGGTTTGTTGCTCAAAACCGGTTTGTAGTTGAAGCTCTTGTCATCGTTTGAACTTGCAGACGTCGCAATAGTTTCAACAGCAGCAACAGCATTCGAATTTAAACCAGATGGACCAGCACCACACGGTTCATCATCGTTATCATTATCGTCGGTGATAATCACAAGAGAAAGATCAGCATTGGTGTCCTAAACCGGTTTATTTTGTATGTCTCTGTCTACTTCCACAGGTATTGGAAGAGGGGTTGCATCAACAGGTGTGGGGGCAGTGAGTAAGGTCTGCCTTGATGCAGCGACTTTTAAAAGCTTAGATGATTCATTGAGGGAAGGGGTAAGGGGCATACCATTAGGAGAACAACTAAGCAAATTTAATCCGTTGCTTCGCGCACTAGATGCAGAATTTTTGGCAATATTTTTTCTAGTGCATTGCAATGCAGGGGAGTTAATTTTGTTTAGTGGTTCCTTGGAAGGTTCAATAACCTTACCTTTATTATTCCTTCGCGTTGTTCGTGTAATGGCATGCACTTCATTATTGTTGATATCTTTAGGATTATTATTAAGAAAAAGATAAGGAAATTCGATTTTAAGAAGACTGATGTTTTGATTTAAGTTCACAACGAGCGCTTCCAAATTATTGATGTGTGCGGATAAGCTACTTGAGCAACACTTTTCAAAATTAATTTTTGAACTTAAGATGTTATATTCTGTTTTTTTAATTTTTGCACAATTCAAATGCAGCACAGAATTGCAGATACCACACGAAATTGATTCGGAAGGCACAACTTTATTACAAATGATGCAATTATTCAAGATTTAAGTTAGGATAAAGAAAACGACCGTCTCGGTTGAAAGGTAACTAACGAATGTTTCATAATTTTCATTTCCTAACGTACGACCACTAGGAAAAAATAATAGAAGTGTGAAAAAGAGTGACATTTGCCAATAAATTAAAATCAAAGTTGTAATAATTTAATAAAAAGCCTAAGAAATTATTTTGGTTCTTATGATCGTTTATTTTTGAATATTATATGTTACGACAAGCCAAAACCAAACTATAGAATTAAAAAAGTCTGCTTAAGCATTTTAAGATTCTGTTAAAGTTAAACTGTCAGACAAATCAAATAATTTTTTTCATTCAAAGTGAGTACTAAAAAATTTCAAACTGAGGACTGAAACTTCACGTGGATAATTGGTTTCACATGGTTTCACAAAGCTTATTCACGTGAATTTCAAACCGCTTTTTTTTTTTTTTTTTTCATTTCACTCAGAGGTGAGTACTAGGCTTAAAGTACTATTTTCGTTTTCAAATTTCAATGATCTTATCAATTTTTAGTCAAACACTGAAAACCGGACGGATATAAAACTTTTACTTTTCAAGATATTAAAAAAATAAATGAATCAATTTTCTCGGGAAACTAAAAAGAATCCGACTAAATGATCATTTCAGCAACCAGTTGATTATATTATCAACCTCGTATTATCTTGTTTTAACAATGGTGTTGATTTCATTATTTTTTTAATATCTTGAAAAGTAAAAGTCCTAGAACCATCCGGTAAGTGTTTGACTAAAAATTGATAAGAGCATTGAATTGTGACAGCAAAAATACTACTTAATTACTGAATCTGATGATTGGTGTGGCCACTCAAGTGGTTGTTGAACATTCAAACGTTCATAATTAATATAAATGACGGAGCGAAAGCTATGCAGCCTAACTGCGACTGTGTTATCATACGAAAAACACAATTGACTACTTAATTACGTTAAATTTTGAATTTTTTTAACGCATCGGATTCTAACAAAATTTTATTTTATTGTATCTTGATCACTTTTAGGGGGAGAAGGTGGGCGAAAGAAATTTCAACTTTGGCAAAATAAGTGCCACCCTACTAGTTAGTATTCGGTACTAGTAAAATCTATATTCTAAATATTAATATCTATCTATATTCTATATATAATATCAGTGGCGTCGCGTGGATTATTTATATGGATGTGCAAATCGTGAAAATAATATAATTGTTTTTGAATATCAATAAATTGCGACATTGGAAATAACTTGCATACAAAAATTTCCTATTTGTTGTTTTATCTATTAAAATGAAATCAAAATAATTTTTTTTTTTTCACTCATTGTTTTTTTTCCGCACCGCTTGAATTAATGAATTAATTTGAAGAATTAAACAGAATAAGTGCACAGGGAGGTTTCGTACGAGTTTACTTGTTCTGCTTATTTTCACGCAACGATTAAGGAATTTTGAAAGAAAAAATATTGGAGGTGAGTATTACAGGTTGTGAAATTGGGCATATCTGTGTGCATTATTACATAACCTTCGAGGATGCAAATGGGTAGGCTGTTGGTAGGTTGTATAATTGTGCATGTTTTTAAGTAAAATTAAATAACGTTTGGTGAGGAATTTTTTGTCGTTAGATCAGGGTGTGCAATGCACACCTTGCACACCCTGACGAGACGCCACTGATATATATATATCTTAACTCTTAGCTATTATATAAAGACGATAGAATTATTTTGTTCGTTCGCGCATAAATCATAAAATAATAAACTGATTTACGTGAAACAAATTTTATAATATACTTTATGTCTATGAGACGGTTTAAGGCTATTTTGTATTTCTTAATTTGTTTAAGTTTTCAGAATATTATTGTTTTTTTAATTTGTTGTCACCTTTTTTCTATGAGTTTGTCCCAAATATTCACTCATACACTCAAAACGGTTTAATATTTATATATAACAACAATTTTTTGATAAACTCAACATGCATACGAAAATTTTAAGACCTATATCTTTTCTTAATTATATACACAAGCTGAGCAATAAATATACATAAACTTTTAAAAGTTATCAATTTTTTTAAATTATTTCTATCCAGGAATGCTATTTAAGAGCAATCAACGGGTAGCTGCTTTCTTTTTTTGTTATTTCTGTTTTGTTATTTTCTTTCGCAAACTTAATTCATGCCTGCTGGCTGAGCACAATGGTGGAGTTGTAGAAAGGTAAGAAAATAGTATATTTAGAGCCACAACGTAGTAGCCCGTAGCGTAATGGTTAGTGCGTTCGACTGTCACGCTGGAGGTCTGGGATCGCTTCCCAGCCTCGTTCACCTAAAAACTATAAAGTTTTTTTTTCAGGGCTACTGCCTCTTGCGAGGCAATCCTCCAAGAGTATCACTTGTCACGAATAAGTGCGTCTCGTCTAGCCGTTCGGATTCGGCATACAATTGTAGGTCCCTTCCATTCCTGTCGAAAGGCGCACACAGGAATGGTTGCAAGTTGTTAGTCACTAGGCCCTGGTTCTCCATGAGCCGTTGTGCCACCCGATTTATTTTATTTATAGAGCCACAACGCCAACGTAAAGCTACCATTGTAGCAAGAAAGTGTTTGCGTGTGTTTGAACTAGGTAGGTATGTTACGTAGGAAGAAAAGAGTTACATGTATAACTCGAGAATGGATCGTTCGATCCATTCGACATCGTTTGATTTTCAAGATTTTTGGATTGATGTTTTCGTTATGGCCTAAGGAAGTAATATGAGGTATCCTTTTCGTCATTCAAATTGAATGGTATTGGCTGTTGCGTGCGGTCAAATAAAATTAAATTTAATTAATTTTTTTTTAATTTTCATTGTGCTCAAAGTATTTGTACATTAAAGTTTTTTTATTTTATACACCTTAATGTTTTCACTATTTAAGCTTTAATTATTTTTACAAAACGATATTACATAAAAAAAAACGAGATACACAAACGAAAATAAAAACAATTTAAACACGCACCTGTATGCATTTCGGGTTATTTGCAACCCATAATCAGCATCACGACTGGTCCAGATAGTGCAGATCTTTTTGGGAATTAAGTTAAATGAGAGAAAACAGAATCAATGATATATTGCGGTTATCAGCATTGATTGCATTTCGGTCTTTATGTATATGTTTATCAAGTGCGATTCATTGTGATTTCTATCAATTTTATTTATGTAATTTTACTAAAAAATTAAATTGTGAAAAGTGAGACAAAGAAACCACTTTTGATTTCGTTCTGGTGCAATTGGATTTGGGTAATTTGTGAATCAGTGGAAATTTTAATGACTATGGCCGACGATATTTTGCATCGAATTCGCACTGTGACTTATGATAATGAACTAGAAATTTCAGAGGAAATGCGCAACGAAGCTTTGATTTTGATTGAAGATATGGGTGATTCTCTGTTGAAAGCTCCTTTTTAGCACCCAAAATGGCCCCGACCTAAATTTAAGAATAAAAATTATGTAGATTCAAGTGTTGTTATAAATTATGGAATTGATTAATGATTTAAAGTGCGGGCACTTGATTTTAGGCGTTTTTGAGAATTTGGGCTTGATACGGAAATGACGCCTTCGATACGGAAATGATAATGTACCAGTACAAAAATTTTCCTTTAAAAATATTCCTTGTAACAAGGGCCGTGTGATTCAGGATGCATTTAAAAGACTTACGGTATTACAGGAATTTATTTAAAACTATTAAAATCTAAATTAAATCGATTTACGGAAATGATTGTGTGGTACGGAAATGACATTGAACTAGTAAAAATGAATAATTTGTTACGTTTTCGCTTCACCAGCTATCTCAGATTTACGGTCTGCCATTGCCTTTTAGGTGTTTTAAATGCATGCCCAAAAATTTTAATGATTTGCAATAAACTCATGATTTTTTTAAGAAAAAACACATCGAAAGTCATTTCCGTAACCATTTTCTCATCGCCGTAACCCAATAAAGGAGACGAAAATGACGCGACGGAAATGACGAAAATCGATGTTTTTTTAACTTTTTAGACAAGAAAAACAGAAAGTATATTTTTTTAATATTTTATATAACTAACTGCAACATAACGTCACTAAATAACGTCACTAAATATAACGTTACTAAAATTATATGTACCTGCGGGAATGACGAAATTAATAAAACACGTGACGAATACAACCACTTACTTTATAATTACACACGAAACTGATGTCCCACCCATTTAATTGAAAATATTTCAAAGGAAGCATGAATAAGTTTCTTCATTTAGTCTAAATCTTTTAAACCTGACGGCCGTTAATTTGAATTTTTAAGCAATTAACATTTTTTTTACGGAAATGATGCAAATACATGGAGACATATGTTTTAAAGATTGTGAGTTAATTGTTTCAAATAAATAAATTTAATTTAATTTAATCCTAGAACTCAGTCAAATTAAAATTTTTGCATTTAAAAACAAACAAAAAACCCATTTTTCCGCGCTGAAACAAGGAGGAGACACGCGACAGAAATGACATTTTGACCATAAAAACAATTATTTTTTTATTACATATCTGCAAATATTTAAAATTAAGAAGTGGCCCAGTTAGAAACTTTGCTTGCGCTGTTATTGACTTCAAAATAAATAAGTTTTTTTAATTTGTTGAACCATTTTTGGACGGGGCCACGAAAATGAGCTTTTAGTGGAGAATCACCCATATGAGTCTGGTTATGAGTGGCAATTTGTTGTGCAAATTGGGAATGCCACTACCAACTCGGCCAATGCATGACGCATTTAATCGAGAAATTGAGCGAGAAACGGGTTTTCAATCGAATCGCATTGAGTCAAGCAGTTCGAACAAATGTGCCAATGTTAAATCAAGAACAAAAGCAATTGTACGATGAATTAATGCAGGCAGTCGATAACGAAAATGGTGGCATTTTCTTCCTTGATGCACCCGGTGGAACTGGAAAAACATTCCTGAATTCACTTATTTTGTCTACTATTCGTTCAAGATCTGAGATTGCTTTAGCACTAGCCTCTTCTGGGATCGCGGCTACGTTGTTGGAAGGCGGTCGAACAGCTCATTCGCCATTGAACCTGCAAGTGAATGACGAACCTAGAAAGAACTCTGCGATGGCGAAAGTATTGCAGCAATGTAAGATTATCATCTAGGACGAGTGCACAATGGCTCACAAACGCGCATTGGAAGCCCTGAATCGCACGTTGAAAGATTAACGAAATGATCAACGACGTTTCGGTGGTGCAATGATTTTACTGTCAGGAAATTTTTCGTCAAACTCTGTCTGTCATTCCAACATCCACTCCGGCAGATGAATTGAATGCTTGCCTAAAATTGCAATTGAAAACAAATATGCGAGTCGCTTTACGAAATGACCAGTTCGCTGCAGAGTTCTCCAGGCAATTATTGGCGATGGACAATGGCGTTATACCAGTGGACTTATAGTCACCGGCCTGATTGAATTTCCAACGAATTTTCTTTACAACAACGTCGGAAGATCTCGTCACGAATGTTTTCCCGAATATCGCTCAAAATTATGATAGATAACCGTGATTCATGAAGTTCACGAGCGATTTTGGTTGCGAAAAACAAGTATGTCGATCATTTGAATTTCGTCAATCAAAATCAAATCGCCGGTGATTTACATTTATTCAAATCCGTGGACTTCGTGATAGATGAAAACGAAGCCACCAACTATCCCACGGAATTTTTGAATTCTTTGGATCATAAGTCGCAGAGACAATCGCTGGATGTTTGTGGCATCAATCTTGAATTCCAATGTTTTTCACATGGTCAATTGTATGTGGCGTGCTCGTGCTCACGTATCGGCAAACCTACCGCTTTGTACGTGTACGCGCCTAAAAAAAAAAAACAAAAATGATGTGTACCATAAAGCTCTTCAGTAAAAAAGCGGAAGGTTGGCCGACACGCCAATCATTTTGGTTTCATTGAAACACATCGAAATTTACATTTAGTATTTATATTTAATAAAACTTTAGAATAAATAATTTTAAATGACCGAATTACATAAAACATCATTGTGCATGCTCGGAATTACTATTTTTTTTAAACAAATGAATTTTGGCGCAACGAAGTTCGCGGGTCAGCTTGTTTATTAATAATTTGTTGGCAGGTCTTATTTTGTTCATAAAACAGCCCCTGCTATAAATAATACAAATTTTTAAAATAATAACTTCAGCGCCACCTGTCAGATACAATTTTTTAACCCCTCCAGTATTATTCAAATCGCTCGAGTCGTTCTCGAACTCTTGAAAGACAAAAATTATAAAAAAAAAAGTCTTTAAAAAGTACCTGAAAAATTTGTAGAACTGGCTTAGACGGATTAAAATACTGATTAAATAAAATAAACAAAAGACGATAAGAACCGGTGGTAGTTTGGCGATTATAGAGCCAGTATAAACGAACCGGAACTAAATCCATAAAACGTTTACTTATAAAAAAGACCCGAAAACTAGAAATTTCCAGTTCTAGTTTTTCGATTATAAATAACATCAAGAAGCTATAGACCGCTTTCACACAAGGAAACTGAGTTGCCAGCAATTTTTAGCTTGATGGCGAGAAGGTTGTAAGAGGAAGACAAAAAATCTCCCCTCTCACCCTTCTCGCCAACAAACTAGCTAGTTTCTGGCAAATCAGTTTCCTTTTGTGAAAGTGGCTATAGTTTTCGTCTGTGGAAGTGGTGACTTTGAAACACTCTGTATAAATTCTTAAAATCTTATCACATTGTTTACATAATTAATCAATACACGACTACGTACGTACTCGTATCCTCAAAATTGAATTACCCAACATGAAATAAATAAGTATAAAATGTAATGAATCCCGCATTTTAACATTATAGCCACTCAATTTGTCTACGCCACACAAAAATTACTGTTTTTTTACCTGGACACAACATTAAAAAGCAACCACAACAAGGTCTAATAGTCTGCCAACTTTCAACCACCACTTAAAAAGTTGATAAAATAATCATTTTGATACGGAATGGGCTTTATTCACATCAGGGGGCAGAAACGTCAGAAATGTCGTGTTGGCTAAGTTTCGCCCCTCCAAGCATTATTTTCTGCAACGTTGTGGATAAACATTATTTATTTATAATTAAAATTAATTGGAATTAATTTCATGTCGATATACATATATATAAATTATGTAGGTATTGATACCTTGCATTACGCTCAATAATAACTCAAATTTCCTGAATGTATTTCCGTACAATTTTGCAATTTCAAAGTGGGCTCATGTCAACATGAAAATTTAACGAGATCTGACATACATCGAACATTGAAATGTCATTTACCTCCAAATATATGTAGACACAAGTTGGGAAATAATAAAAATAACCCTAATCACAGGATGTCAGGGTTCCCATGCGTGTTCTTCGATACCACCCACGCTAAACTTCATAGCGGGAAAGTTTGCCAAAAGGGTTTTTATTCGTTCGTTACTTATGTGGAATGTGTATTTTGTGGAAACCAAAACATGAAATCAATATCATGTTGATGTCAGCGGAATTTACAAGCCTCCCTTGCCCTAAGTACTCACACACGCTGCACAGCACTAAAACTTCAAAAAAAAGATAGAGTCCTGCAGCTTACATGAATTTTTATGTTTTTTTTTTTCGACATCACCGAACGTTTGTATCCTTGGAAAACGGTGAAAAAGAACAAATTCTTTGTGAGTAAGATCCGGGAAACGTATATAGTAAGTCGTATATTGCAAAGTAAAATATTCAATCCTTACGGTCGGTCGTCTGTCGGTTGGTGTGCAAGTGTGCTTGGTCCTAGGACTCATATGAAACTTTTATTGAGAAATGTCTTTTCCCCGAGTGTTTGTGAAGCTGTCTTTTTTAAAATTTTTTTCTTGTTGCTCCTTTAGACTGAAATAAAAAGAAAAAATTTCCTCCGATTTCAACTTCAAACAAAAAATGGTAATTTCAGTGACGGTCGTCATTGTGCATATGATATGAAGAACTTAATATCAAAAGTTCAGTACATGCAATCGATAATACCATCAAGAGAACCCCGTTTCCCCATATGTTCGGCGGTGGATTAAAGTTCAAGTTTTTACAGCTTTGTTTTATTTTTATTAAAACACAGACCATTTTGATTGTTGTTTGTGTGGAAGAATTTTTTGCTACCATAGCAAATAATTTTAAAAAAATTAAAGTCTACATTGAGGTCGCATGCACCTACTTGAAGAAATATCCTTTGTACGCCCGTAAATTGTGGCTTGTGTATAATTTAAAAAAATTTGTGCACGAGTTTTTTTTTTTTTTGTTATTCCTTAAGGACCAATTTTTCAATAGTCAGGTACACCTCAGAAAAAAATTATTAATTATTTATTAGAGTTATTTATATTTTGGTATGAGAAATACTGACGAAAAGTCCATTACCAGATCGTGTCGGCGACAATCAGGCCTATCGGGAATATTTTTCCCACGGAATTTTATAGATCCCGGGAACGCATTCCTTCTATCGGGAATTCCCCACGGAATGCTTTTCCCTGGGAACAACTTTTACCAACATGAAAATGAAAAAAAAATATTCGAATATTGTTTTCGAAGAGTTTGACATTTGCTTTTGCGCAGTAAACAAAAACAAAAGTTTATTTATTTTGTGAGGTGTTTAAATTATAAACAAAATGATAGATAATGCACAGAATATGGTTTTTATTATAAATTGACGAGAAAGAGCAAATAGGACGAAATGAGCAGAGAATAATAAGTTTATTTTAAGGGATCATTTAAATCCTTTAGAGCTACCAGAACCACTGTGAGTTGAAACATTTTATTGACTCGTTCAATTTTGATATAGTTTTGATCTACATATTCCATCGTTGTTATAAAGTTAACAAGCCATTGTTTAAACATTTGATAGATACCCTGTCTGATTTCTTGCCTCAGTCAAAGAAACCTATCGCTATTCCTCCTTTCATTAAGAAAAGTGCGCGCTTGCGTTTCTTTGCAGAAGGTGGGTATCAGACAGGAGTGGGAAAAGACCATGAGGTCGGGTTGGCTCAATCTTCCTTTTCAAAAGTCATTTCAAATGTATTAGATTTCTTTGAGAACAAAATTTGCCCGTTATGGATCAAGAGGCAAATGACCAAATGAACCAAAAGAAGAAGCATTTGGAAATCTTTGCACTGAATCGCACATTGCACAAATCCTAATGATGGTTTCTTCCAATAAGCTGAACTTATACTCTTTGCAAGGAACTCCAACAGTCGCTTTTTGTTTCTTAAATTTTCTGACATTTTTTTACTCACATATTTTTTTTATCAAGCCAAACCTTTAATTATTTTTATATATATTATACAGGGTGTCCCGTAAGTAATGGATAACCCTGAAATGCCGCATAGTAGACTTTATGACCGTCCTGAAAACTGATAAAAAAAAGTTCTATCCCAACCACAAGAAAAGTTATATGCATTTTTTTGTTCAGTGCATTATTTTTTTTCTTACTTTACATTTTTGAATACCACGACTACAAGTGAATGAGTTCCATCATTTTTTTTTGCAGGAATATTTTACATTACTTGTGCCAACACATTAGTAGAAGAAAATTATTATAACTGTTGGACATCTTAGAGAAAAAAATTATTTAACATTGAATTTCAATGCAAAATGTGAAAACAAATAATTTTTGAAAAAGTTAAATCATAGCTGGTATAAAAAAATGCATGAATACCTGAGTGGCCAACTATTTTAAAAATATGCGCGTTAAATGCAAATTTCAAAATGGTATTACTTATTATTATATCTAGAGTCAATAGCAAGTTATTGATAAAAATCTGCAATACTAGAGTAAATTTAGCAAAAACAAAAGTTTTCAAAATTAGCACAGTAAACGTGAAAATAATACCAAGCGTTGAACATAGCAGATTTTTGATTTATTGGCTGTTTCTACGATGTTGTCCTAATGATAAATCCAAGCTTTCAACTTCTAGGGCCGAATGCATTATTGATAAAAATGTCAAAAAAGTGCAAAAAACGGTTACATCTTCGAGCTTGTTATGAATTTTACCTGTTCTATTGGGCTTTAACAAACCCATCAAATATTTTGTTGGTTGCTATTAGTTTATTTGTTATTTTCTCTAAACAAAAAGTTTTTGAGCCAGCTTTTAATCACGTGATCACTTAGTTAGGAAACAAAAACAAAAATAGATAAATTTTTAATTTTTTTTTTATTTAAAGCAAATGCTCAAACTGTTTTCCACCCACTCTTATACAGGTTCTGCACCTCCGAATAAATGAACGTCTTAGTGAACGTGCAAGGTTTTGCTCAGAAATTTGTAATGCAGCTGCCTCCACACGATTTCTTAGCTCCTCTAAAGACCTGATCGGCTTGCTGTATACGATTTCCTTAATGCATCCCCAATAAAAAAAAATCAAGTGGATTTAGGTCTGGTGAACGGGGTGGCCATAAAATTGGTCCCAGACGTCCTATCCATCTGCCTGGATATCTGGCATTTAAATATGCCCGCACAGGCACAGCATAGTGTGCTGGACAACCATCATTTTGAAGCCAATGGGATTCCTTTAGTTCTTGAGGCACTTCTTCCAGCAAGGTTGGGAGATCATTTTGGAGGAACTCCAAATAACCTTGGCCAGTTAAAATCCCCGGCAACTCAAAGGGTCCAATTATTTTCCCATTGAGAATCCCAGTCCAATAGTTTATTTTGAATTGGTACTGGGACCTGTCTTCCCTCATGATGTTTGGGTTTTGTAGTGCCCAGAAGTGGAGATTATGGAGATTAGTGTAGCCATCTCTTTTAAATGTCGACTCATCGCTCCAAAGAATTTTGTCAAAAAACTGCGGATCTTCTTCAATTTTCATTATCATTATGTCGACAAAAACTCATTCTCGTTTCATAATCTTGCGGCTGGAGAGTTTGCACCCGTGTTAGGTGAAAGGGATGATATTTATATTTACTTAGCACATTATGCGCAGTCCTCTTTCCGATCCCAGTGCGTCGTGCTATTGCTCGGATTGATACTGTAGGATCTCGGTCAAGTTCCGCAAGCACTAAGTCTTCGGTATCTCCTCGAGGGGGTCGTCCCACGCCAGCACCACCAACACCACTACCAGGCAGCCTTCCTTCCGAGAAACAGCTATGGACTCTAATAAACACTCGATAATCCGGGTGACTTGCGTTAGGGTACCTTTCCCTATACAGAGTCGCAGCTTCGTTTGCGTTGCCTCTGCACTCTCCATAAATGAAATGCATGTTTGCATATTCTTGTGCAGAACACAGAATACGTGGCATCGAAAAAGTTTAATCAAACGTCTTAATTATCAAAAAGCAGGTTCAGGAAAACAGCTATTTAGACCGTTAATTTTTCTGAAGAATGAACAATAAAAACGATATAAATAAGTGTTCGTCGTGGTCTTACTCTTATTAATTAAGATCAAATTACAAAAACTTTAATTCAAAATTTAAAAAACTTACGATTTTATGCGTTCTCACTTCCTCAGGATCTTACAATTTACTATTCAAAAAACACAATTAAAATTGAATCAGAAGACTTTTTGTTTGGAGAAAATAACAAATAAAAAATAGCAACCAACAAAATATTTGATGGGTTTGTTAAAGCCCAATAGAACAGGTAAAATTCAAAACAAGCTCGAAAATGTAACCGTTTTTTGCACTTTTTTGACATTTTTATCAATAATGCATTCGGCTCTAGAAGTTGAAAGCTTGGATTTATCATTAGGACAACATCGTAGAAACAGCCAATAAATCAAAAATCTGCTATGTTCAACGCTTGGTATTATTTTCACGTTTACTGTGCTAATTTTGAAAACTTTTGTTTTTGCTAAATTTACTCTAGTATTGCAGATTTTTACCAATAACTTGCTATTGACTCTAGATATAATAATAAGTAATACCATTTTGAAATCTGCATTTAACGCGCATTTTTTAAAAATAGTTGGCCACTCAGGTATTCATGCATTTTTTTTATACCAGCTATGATTTAACTTTTTCAAAAATTATTTGTTTTCACATTTTGCATTGAAATTCAATGTTAAATAATTTTTTTCTCTAAGAAGTCCAACAGTTATAATAATTTTCTTCTACTTATGTGTTGGCACAAGTAATGTAAAATATTCCTGCAAAAAAAAAATGATGGAACTCATTCACTTGTAGTCGTGGTATTCAAAAATGTAAAGTAAGAAAAAAAATAATGCACTGAACAAAAAAATGTATATAACTTTTCTTGTGGTTGGGATAGAACTTTTTTTATCAGTTTTCAGGACGGTCATAAAGTCTACTATGCGGCATTTCAGGGTTATCCATTACTTACGGGACACCCTGTATATATTATGAGAACACCATTATAATAATTAACCACTTACTTTTTTCCACTCGGCAACTGATTTTACTGGAGGGCTAATGGAGTTGAGATCACTTTCAATGTTTTTTCAAAATGTTTGGACATTTTTCTTTGGTCAATTTTTTTTTCTTTGGCAATATCGTTTTTTTTTTCCATTAAGTTAATTAAAACTTCTATTTGCTTCAAATTTTAAGAAATTGATCTTAAAAAAAATTATTTTTTTTTTTAGTTTTTTTTTTTTTTTTAACTTTGCGCGCACAAAAGGGATTATTATTACCCTTAACATATTTACACACAGTGTGGGCGTTCAGGAAATTGGAAAGGGTTAAAAAGGAGATACCGATGAACATTTGTTTTGAATGTCTGAATACTGTAATGAGAAGGAAATACAAAGCCAGGTAAAGCATTCCACATTCTTGTGGTTCGACTAAAGAAAGAATCTCTATGCTTAACAGTACGTCCGAAGTTGGGCTCGAGGGTAAACTGATGGGCATTCCTAGAAGTGCGAGTATTACGGTTGAATTGTTTAAGGGGAGGAATGCAACTGGCTATTTCACTAGAACACTGTTTATAAAAATAACGGTAAAATAGGGAAAGACATGAAACATTACGGCGGTGTTCGAGAGATGTAATTGTTTCCGTTATAGATCCTTCAGCTATCATTTTTAAAGCTCTCTTTTGTATTCTGTCCAACAAACTTAAGTGAGTTTTTGGAGCTCCTGCCCAGACATGAGAATTGTACTCAAGTTTTGGACGAATAAAGGCTTTGTAGATCACAGAGAAAACCTAAACACTTAGCGGCGTTTTTGGCGACATCAAATATGTGGTCATTCCACAAAAGGTGGTCTGTGACACACATACCGAGAACTGAGAGCTGTTTGGTTTCCTCGATGCAAGTGCCGTCCATTGATAGCGGCATTGGAAGTGGGTTTCGCTTTAACGACAGGAGACAGCATTGAGTTTTTGAAGCATTAAATTCTACGCGGTTTTTGATTCCCCATTGAACGATGCTGTTTAGATCAGAATTTAATGAGCTTATCATACGCTGCCGTTCAAGTTCCACATCCGAAGGACATGGATGTGAATCTGTATAAACGAATATGAAAAGCTGAGGGTACTGTCGTCAGCAAAATAGTTTAATGGATTAGAAGTTTCAGACAAAAGATCATTTATAAAAATAAGGAAGAGAGTCGGAGACAAAACGGAGCCCCGGGCACACCAGCATTTATTTTGTGGATTTCAGACTTGAAACCGTCCAATACAACTTGTATTGAACGGTCCGAAAGGTAATTTCTAATCCAATGAAGAAGAGATTCATCGAAACCAAATGCGCGCATTTTCGATAAAAGAGCTTGATGCCAAACTCTATCAAACGCTTTTGAAATATCAAGTGCAATAATCTTACTTTCTCCAAAAACGATGTAAAGATGTGGTCCACTGTTCGGTGAGATATACCATCAAATCACCAGTGGACCTATTGCTACGAAAGCCGTACTGCCGGCCATTAAGAAGCTTTCGTTCCTCGAGATATTTCTTGAGCTGAAAGTTAATCAGCGTTTCCAAGACCTTGGAAAGAAGGGACCTAAGTGCAATTATTAATTTTTTGTCTAGACAATTGTTGTTTATTGTTTTGAATTCCCACGTTAAATGACAAAATTTCCATACAAAAATTGTAGTTTTTTCTCTCGGAATTTTTCCCTAATTTCGAAAGAGGTTCACGATACCTATTTTTCGAATATGGGCAAAATTTCATGGGAAACAAAATTCCCTATAGCCCTAAATAATTTATTCAAGGCTGAATGTCGAAAATATCAGTTTTTCGCATATACATAGCTCGGAAACGGTAAATTCTGTCGAAAATAATTTAATACAAAACTTGTAGGTCTTGTCATCTGCAAGAAACAAATTAGACATTATGTTCCTACGACTCACCGTTAAGAAGACATATTCATTTCAAAGAACCTAGAATGTCGAAAATGTTCGTTTTTCACGTATAACACCTAAACGGTTCATTTATTTGAAAAAAAAAATCATCTAAATGAAAAGATGTGACCCCTGATATGAAAAAATTATTGTTTTTTTTTTTCTTAAGATTTAATTATTTTAAAAAATTTGACAAAAATTCTAAATTTGTTTTTTTTTTTGGAGTTTCACTCTTAAATGACGAAGTTTTAGAAAAAAAAACTTGCACTTGCAGACCAGAATATTCTCTACAAAAAGTTTATAACAATTTTCTCCATCCAAGAAATAAGTCACAAAATATTGTTACTTCAATAGCATCAAAAGCCGAAAATACAGGTTTTTTGAATACATCTTTAAACATAAAATTTTATAGAAAAATTTGAAAATTTTGTAACCCTTTATAAGCTTTCATTAACAATTTTTTCTAGCAGCCATAATTTGTAAGATATCGTTATTTCAAGAAATCACCCAAAAGTTGAAAATATCGGTTTTTAGCTCTTTGGCTTTATGTCGAATTCCTTACAACTATTTGAAGTCGATTTCATTAAAAAAATTTTATTGGTAGAAGGAATTTAAAAAAAAATCGATTTTTTTTTGCGTGTGTGAGTGCAATTTGAAAGGAATTTTGTTGTCGCACAAAAAAAAATAGAAGTGGTGCGCGCTAAACAAATATTAAAGTGTATTTTATTTTTCACGTTGTATTGATAATTTAAAACCAAATATATTTCGTATGCTAATGGAAAAACGATTAAAACAATTGTGCGCTTATTTAAGTAAAAATATTACAATCCAAAATTCATCCACACACAGCAGCAAGGATGTGAAATCTAGCTAAAAACGCAAGATTTTTTTGACAGCATAAAAATCGATTTTGTTTAGAAAAAATTCGATTTGTTCAGAAAAATTCGAATTTTTTTGGTTGTAAGGAATTCGACATTAAATGACAACTTTAACGGAAAATATTTTGAATTTATTTTGTAGATTTAAATATTCTCTAGAAATAATATTATAAAACTTTTTTACGTATAAAAGATCAGTTGCGAGACATTGCGACTTCAAAAAAAATCTTATATATTGGAAGTTGATCATTTTTGAAGTCGCAATATCTTGCAACAACTGATCTCTTCACATATTATTTTTTCTTAGAGAATATTAAAATCTTAAAATAATTTAAAGCATTTTCCGTCAAATTGATCATTTAATAGTAAAGACCTAAAAACCGGTATTTTTCATTCTTGGTGATTTTTTGAGCGAGCTTATAAATGATTAAATAATGTTGAAATTTTGCCAACATAATTGTTCGATAAAACTTGCCGTTCAAAAGATGTATGCAAGAAGCCCATATTTTAGATATTTGACGCTATTGACGTAGCAACATCTTGTGACTTTTGACATTTATGGAAAATATCGTCATAATTTTTTTGTAGAAAATATTATGGTCTACTAATTGTGTGCAAGTTTTTTTTCGGAAACTTCGTCATTTAAGAGTAAAAACCAGAAATTTAAAATTTTTGTCAAACATTCAAAAAAATATTTAAATCGATTGTTTTTTTTAGAAAAACGCATAATGTACAAACCTTATATTAAATCGGTGATTGTTAAAACAACATAAATGATTTTTGTTTACAGTAAACACAAAAAACCTTATATTTTTGACGACGCGGCCGCATTGACAATTTTTAATTTAAAATCTGATTAGGGTTAGTTCTGCGAGTTGTAAACAGTTAAAAGTTTTAAAAAATTCTTAAAGCTCTAGCCATAAACAGTGCAAAAAACATAATAAAATCGATTTTGAAAAATACGTACTTATGTTGTTTTAACACTTACCGATTCATTCAGATGTTTTAAAAAATATAAATCGTTATAGTGAAAAACGAGCATTTTCGACATTTTACGGTTTTGAAATGTCAATATCTTCTTAACGATGAGTCGTTTGGCATTCACGTTAACTATTGACGCTTAAAAATCTTAACTTGATTTTTTTTGGGCAACTGTTCTCGAAAGCCTTTACTTATTTACCCGCTTATGGGAGGGGCCTGAAGAAAAAATTAGTTTAACAAAAAACAGTTAGCAGAAAAATGATTTCGTGACCTTACAAGAGCTTGGATACACATCAGGGTGGCTCAAAAGTTCCTGTAAAAAAGTGTGCTTGAAATTTCATTCAACATCGTCAGGGGAAGAGAAATACACTCCCTCGTATGGGTGGATGGATGTTCTTCGAGGGAAATGAATACTACATTAGCACGAAACAGACCGAATACCTATGCTGCCCATTTTCTGATCCACGCATGCCTTTTCCAGACATTTATCTGAAAGAAACAATGCTTTCGAAGTGCGAAAAGTTCAAATAGCGAAGGATCTTGTGATGACGACATCAAATACATCGCGTAAGTGTAGGTTGGATGCAGTGTCGGGAAAACTCTTTCATCATCTGCGATCGAAAAACTGTCCCGTAATAAGAAAAAAAAACCTCTAAACGGCAGCTGTTTGGCCAGGAATTATACATACGGTTTACAATGTTGAAAAATGAACAAGAAGTATGAGAGTTAATTGAAGATGCTTTTCACATGACACCAGGAGTGACAAAGCGTTATCGAGTAAGTAAGCCCCCACATTAAAAAACCATCTTGGGCAAAATACACCATGACCAAGTTAACTGGTACTGCCATGTACAAAGAAGATGTCCTGAGAACCCAGTTCAAAAGTCAAAAGCATACGACGCAACCGAAGTACCAACACTATTGTAGAAGAAAGGCAGGCGTAAAAACTCTTGGCTCAAACAAATGCAACGCCACCTACATTTAATTGGAAAAATCTAAAGCTGGGAGACTTTCCGACTTTTTCTGACGTCAACCCGGTGAACCTCATAAAAGTGGAGCTTTAGGGTGAAGTACTGAGTGGGAGATTAGTGGTTCCAGTGGAGATCATATAGTAATCGCCGGTTAATGAAGAAGAAGATTTAAATATGTAAACCAATTTTTTGCAGGTTCAACGGTTAGGAAATTTATGAGTGTTTTTTTATAATACAAATTCTATACACTCTCCGAAAAATATCCTTGTGACAAGAGCTATGTTTTTCATACTGTTTACTTCTAATATTAATTTATGACGAATAACGATATACTAGTACACTCAAGAACTTTTGACTCTTAAAACATGTTTCGTGAACAAATTGTTTGTATGCATGGAGTTTCACTCTAGTCAACAGAGTAAAAGTTTTGTTCATGAATTGCAAAAGTTATAAACAAAAACGTTAGTAGCTTTTAGTTGGTAATTCGAAAATTGTTTGTCAGAAACGTTTTACTGTGTTCAACAAAACGAAAAAGTTTTGTTTACGAGTTACCAAAAATTAATTAGCCTTGTAAATTCGTAAACTGTTTGTTACAAACGATATTCGATGTGGGGTCAAACAGACTTGTATGTGACCCAGTCTGAAATGTGCAGTACCACTTTCAAAGTGATTAAGTTTCGACATTGTTCATACATATCGTGCGATGGCCTGGTGGTAGCATGTTGCATTGCTGCCCGGAAGGTGCCAGGTTCAAATCCCAGAAAAATCAAGTAAGTGAAATATAAGTTTTTTTTCAAATAAATACAATTGTATACATTTCAGAATAAATAGAAGCGGCTTCAAAACCCATGAGGTAGACAAAAATAACAAAATTAAAAAAAAATAAAAAAATAATAAATTACAAGTTAAAGAAAAAGATTGTTATTTGTGAAAAAAACTATTCGCTTGTGGTTAATAATTTGTTTTTTTTGTAGATAATAAATATATTGTTTGTCACGAGAACTTTTCTTTTTGCTGTTCGTAGATTAACTTTTTATAAGCAGGAACTTTTCTCTAATAGTGAAACCTTAAACCGATAGCTGGAAATAGGTAAAACGCTTGGGGCCTTTTTTCTCTTGTGGCTAACAGTTTAATTCTTGTGGGAATGAATTTTTTGGTTCAGTGTACACTACTGAAATACATCAGCCAAGTAGAAGACTTAGCATTATTTAATTGGACTTGTTGAATTATTGATTCAATATAACTTTTAACGGCCTTTAGTCCATACAAATTGGGTTTCGTCCCGGAGTTCTCACTTGGACTCTTCAGTTGATAGTGAGGGCCTTGTCAAGACGCAATTTTTATTAAGTTCAGTGCAGCTTACATCAATTTTACAGCGAAAATCAATTGTGAACTATATCCAACCCAATTAGAATTTCTAATCAAGAATTGCTGGAAATTTTGTTACCCGTGGCCTGGCATTGTTTACATATGAGTGTTTTTTTTATAATACTAATTCTATATACTACTGAAATACATCAGCCAAGTAGAAGACTTAGCATTATTTAATTGGACTTGTTGAGTTATTGATTCAATATAGCTTTTAACGGCCTTTAGTCCATCAAAATTGGCGTTAGGAAATTATACTCTTCTTAAGTTTTTCCCAGTTTAACCGTGTTTAAATAAGAATATCTGAAGCTGAAATACCAATAAACAAATAAAATCATTTTAACTAAAGTAAATGGGGTCTTCGCATTCGAGCCAAATTTTTGTTTAATTTTTTTTTCATTGTTTGCGAAGGAATAAGACACTTAAATAAAAATATTTAGGAATTTTTTAAGTCATAAGTAAACAATTTTTCAGGGTTCAACAAAATCAAAGCAACTTCATTAAATTTGACCCACATTTAAAGGGTGGTTTGGTTTCTAGTGGTTTCTTTTTAAATCATAGGTTATTTTGACACTGGCAGCTGTTTCCCGCTCGAAATCTTGACAGAAAGTCAGGATCATGACATACTTCCGCGGATCAAAATGAGTCGGTTCACGCTTGAACAACGTTGGGAAATATTGAAAACTTATTTCCAAAGTGAGTACTGGTTAACACAAAAAGTGCTTTTTTTGAAAAAAGAATTTTTGGTCGAAAGAAGCACCCACCGCATCTGGGGATCAGAAAACGCGCACTTGGAAGCCAATGCATCCATTGATTGACAGTTTGGTGCAGATTGTGGAGTGGTAGCATAATTGGACCATCTTTTTTTTCGAAAACGAGGCTGGGAACAACGTTTCGGTCAACGGGGGTTGTTACTTGTCACTGAAATTGAAGACAAATTTGGACGACGATCTCTGGTTCATGCAAGATGGCGCAAATTTTTTATTAACAAATCAACAGCAAAATAGAATATTTTACGAATCCAAAAGCAGCCCTTTATTATATTCTTACATCGCAAAAAAAAACTTTTCATTGATTATTATGGAATAAAAAAAAAGTCAGCAAAGTGATGATACATTAATTTAATTGTTGGTATCAAAATTGACATATGAAACCTCTTTGGAACCTTTTCACGATTCATATTGGGGGCGGGGCGAAATTAACATGAGAAATTCATTAAACATTTTTCCCTATGTATAGTAGGTATTAAGTAGATAGGTACATCAAGGACAGGACATTTGTAGACATTTTTGTTTCATTTACCAGAAACAAAAATATATCATAATTGCAAATAAGTGAGTTTATTAACTGAATGCGTGTGGATGTTGTTTTATTTTTATATGAATCCCTGATAAGATTATAGAGAGACTATACAAGAGAAATTAATTAGCTTTGACCTACTATTTTGTGTTTTTTCTTTTTATCTCATTATATAATAGATTGTTAATCAAAAAATGATATTTCAATAAAAAAAAAATGCAATTTCTATATATCTAATCGCTTCACTCATGATTCATGCTTTATGTGAATCATTAGGGAAGCGATTTGACGAATGTATAGTTGAGCTTAAAAATGATTTATATTTTACGTAGTAGACATACGTATCTTCTAGTTGCGTTTTTAGATCCTATATTAATTTTTTTGTGTACACGCACTTAAGGTCTTTTTAACACCCATAAAATGTATCATTAAACACAGTACGAGCATTAGGAAAACAAGAAAGGATTTAACAGGATATACCGATGCACATTGGTTTTGAACCTTTGAATATCAAAGTAGAAGGGAAAAATAGAGCCGGTCAAGGCATTCCACATTCGGGTAGTGTGGTTAAAAAAAGAATCTTTATACTTTGCAGTAAGTCAGAAGGTGCATTCCTAAAATTACGAGTATTATTGTTAGATTGGGGAGGATTGCAACTAACTACTTCACCCGATCTCACCCGGCTTGAAAAATGCCAAGTTTCTGTCTAGTGTGGGCAAAGCCCTAGTAAGTAGGTAGGAAAAATCTAGGCAAGAAAAACCTGTCAGACACTGGACAATCCCTTGCTGGATTTCAAGTAAAATAATTTAGGCAAGGCAAAATTTTCAAACACTCGTGAGGCTCTCCCTAGTTAAAACTTGTTGAACATGTATCGGTTGGTACCCCAGCAGGAATGTCTCTTGTACACTTAAAATACAAATTTTATAAACACCATGCAATTTGTCTTCTTTTTCATATCACACTTTTAACTATGGGTGTGAGTCATCTGTATCAGATTGTTCAAGGAGGAAAACCCTGTTCTAAGTTGTTCTACCTAAAAAGCAAGTACATTCAATCCGGTTCTATTCTGTATGTATTTGTTATGCAATATGCAATGAAACTTATTCACTTTCAAAACACAATAATTTCTGGAGTTGAGGTCACTTGTACTTTTTAATTGAATTTTATTCATTCACTCCACTTAAAACAGAAGTAATTTCAATATTTTAATATTTAAATTTCTTCATTTTCTTCTTATTCACTTTCGACATTGAATTTTTGTATAGCGCGTAAGCCCGTTGGGTAGCGCATTGGACTGACAATCAGAAGATCGCGGGATCAATTCCAACATAAGCCAGCTTTATTTTTGTTTTTTGTATGCCTGACGAAGCAAAAGGGTTCATAATCGCCAAGGCCCGTGATTTAGCCTTTGCTGAATCTTGCTAGTGCCTTGCAAGAAACTATGTAAAACTCTCTAGTGTCTTTAGATTGTTTTTCTGCGCGGGCACGTTTTTTTAAAATAAAGGTAAAATAGTGAAAGACAAGAAATACTGCGGCGGTGTTCAAGAGATGCAGATGTTACCTATCATTTTCAATTTTTCATAGCTCACCTTTGAATTTTTCACAATAAACACAATTGAGTTTAAAGGCTTTATAGATTCTTCAGATAGAGGGAGAATATGTTTCTAGTTATTCCTCTGACATTTCTAACTGCTTGTTTAACTGATGGTTGAAAAATCGGCTATTAGCCTATTGAAAAAATAGGAATATGTACATTGTACATATATTAGAATTTAATTTCAAGTGAACTTAGTTTGTGCTCTCGTAAATCGAATAATGTAAGTTCCTAGTTTCTGTCTAGTTTCGAAATGGCACTAGTCAGTTTTCTTAAGGGGAAATCTAGACGAGAAAAACTTGTCAAATATACGTCAAGCCCTTGCAAGTTTTCAGTAAGTAAAATTTAGACGAGGAAAATGTTTCATACTCTCGTGAGGTTCTCGCTAGTAAGAACTTGTTGGACGTTTTCGGCATTCTATCAGACTAAGCACTATCGTTATTGATACATATGCAAAATTTTAACTAAACAAATTGAATCGATGAATCGAAATATACCAATTATATCTTTTATTATAATTGCTCAGTTTTGGTTTCAAGAAAAAGTTAAAAATTTCACGCTCTTGCAAATCCTACCAAGATAATCATATAGGTATTTACTTTCGAAAATCTCTATTTTCAACAACTCACCCCCACCAAAGGCTGACTAAAAACCTGTTAGACTTTCGATTTCGATATCAGCCTTTGTATACTCATGATTTGTTTATAAATTGTTTGAACAAAATACCTTCATCTCAAGTGGTTGATATCCGGTTGTTTTTGTGACGGGATGTAGTTTAGTTTAGATTAAGCGCATTTTTGTACACGAAAAATAATATAATCAAATAATATGATAATAAGAGTATTTAACAAAAATGCCCAGTATCATACTAAATTTGCTTTAATATTGTATTAAATTCATAAAAATTTGCGCTATTATTTTTATTATTCAGTTTTTTATTTTTGATCTGAGTTCTTTTACTATCGGATCACAACCGATACTAAAATACCCTTTTTAATGTTTTTAGCAAATATATGAACAAATCTAGTTTTTACTGGTCCGGGGCCTAGAGTGGTTTTTCTGACGAGGCAAAAGGGTTCATAATCGACAAGGCCCTAGTTTTGGCCATTACTCAGCCATGCTAGGGCCTTGCCAGAACCCATTTAAAACTCTCTAGCGCCATGTCGAAAACTAGAATGTTTTTCTGGTAGTTGAGAGAACTCTGTTGTATAAACAGGTAATTCAGAATTAGGAGTAAATTATTTTTTAGACAATTTAGTAAATTATTTTTTAGTCAAGTTATAACTTACAGTCATAGCTACTTTTAAATGCTTAAGGTATAGGTAGGTATAGTACTACACGACTTCAGATCAGCTACACATCCAATTCTACAAATGCATCGAAAATAGAACTTACCAGAATAGAATCGAAATATTTTTTAGCTCATATTTGTTGATTTAATCTATTCTATTTTTCTCTTAAAGTTGAAGACTTACCTGAAATAAAAAATAACAAAAATATTTAGATAGTGTGAAATGAAAGTTGTTTGGTAATTGTAATTTTATTTTCATAAGATTTTCTTAAGATTTAAAATATACAAGCGAGAAGGCAATTTGCTCTGCTAAGTTGAGGGACATATTTATGTAATCCTATTGGGAACATAGACTCCTGCTCGGCCAAATTTTGGAGAATATTATTTGTTCAAACGAGATCAAAATTTAGTTTGGACAAGGCCCTAGTACCTTTTTAATAGGGAAAATCTAGACGAGAAAAACTTGTCAGATGCTTGGCAAGCCCCTGCTGGATTTAAGAACCAAAAATTTAGATGAGGGAAACTATAATCTTAAGCAAACACATAAAATCCGGTTCTATTCTGTATGAATTTGATGCAATATGGAATGAAACTTATTCACTTTTGACATTGAATTTTCGTATAGCAAGTTAGCCCAGTGGTTTTCGCATTGGACTGACAAGCTGATCGCTGGATCAAGCCCCACATAAGCCAATTTTTGTTTTGTTGTATGACGATGCAAAAGGATTCATAATCACCAAGGCCCTTTTTCTAGCCTCTGCTTACCCTTGCTAGCCCCTTACCAGAATCTATGTTAAACTCTCTAGTGCCTTGTAGAAAGCTAGATTGTTTTTCTGCGCGGGTAGCACTACCCGTGGTTTATTTTTTTTTTTTTTTAAAGAGGCACTACAAATTTTTTTTCTTTCACGACAAATTCACTTCAATTAATCCAATTATTAGATTCTTGAAATTTTGAAGTGGTAATGCTAACTTGACAGACATTCCCAACCACACGCTCTAGCTTTTTGTCGCATTTTATGTGAATCACCCTATCCCCTTATAAATTTTCTTAATTAAGATAACAATAGTTCTTAAATTAACAACAGTGTTGCCGTTTTGAACTGTTTCATGTCAAATTTGACAATATTTCATCGCTATTGACATGAAATGAAATACAAATCTTTTCAAAAGTGTTTTGACTTGTTTTTTCACTTTATTCAATAATTCAATATGCAACTTAACTTTTTGTTAAAATATTTTAAAATGCATTTCAGCTTCAGTGTAGGCCTAAAAATTCTAAAAATTCTCAAACAGATCAGCATGCTTTCGGTCGACACATGCCTTTCCCAAAACAAAAGCTCATTGCTTCCAGTTCTGGAAGAGATTAAGGTTGAGCCTGATTCAAAAGACTTGTTTTTTCACTTTATTCAATAATTCAATATGCAACTTAACTTTTTGTTAAAATATTTTAAAATACATTTCAGCTTCAGTGTAGGCCTAAAAATTCTAAAAGTTCTCAAACAGATCAGCATGCTTTCTGTCGACACATGCCTTTCCCAAAACAAAAGCTCATTGCTTCCAGTTCTGGAGGAGATGAAGGTTGAGCCTGATTCAAAAGAAAAGATTTTAAGCCAGTGGAGCAATCTTTGTTTCATAAAATGGAAAAACATTAAAGAGACAGTGCCTTTCTGGTGCGAAGTTTATTCGTATAAGGATGCCAGTGGAGAAATTCCATTTAAAGAGTTGGCGAAGTTTCTTATATCAATATTGGAACTGCCAATTTCCAATGCAGAAGTAGAAAGAATTTTTAGTCAATTAAATTTAATAAAAACGAAACAAAGAAACAAAATGCAGCTGTTGTTAAATAATTCTCTTTTGATGATGAGAAATCGCAATAAAAACTGTTGCAATAACTTTGAAATTCCTGCAGAAGTAAAATAAAAATTTGGAACATATGCTATATAAAAAAATTTAGATATAACCAATGAAATTGAATGTGATAGCTCAGATTTTGAAGATCTTTAACTTTATGTACCTTAACTTAAGTACATATGTACCTAATTGTATATAATAATAATTTATGAAATATTATTTATTCTAATTAACTCGTTGAATTTTAGTTGAAATACTTTATGTTTTGTTTATAAGGCCTAGTACATACTTCTTCGTGAAGTGAACATTCGCCTGTGGAGAAAGTGAACGTTTGACATTTATTACTGGTACACACTTGTGAATGCGTTGTGAACGATTGACGTTTGAAACAGGGACTATTGTTATGTTTTCTGGTAGTTGCTATTTGAAATTGGTAGCTCTAAATCACGTTTCTGGTAGTTGTTATTAAACACTTTGCCCTTTCTTCGACCAGTTCACTCAAAGTACTTCTACGAATATCAATTTTCAATCACAGTGTAGGTTCGAATATTTGCTGCCTATTTTAATTTCGTAGGATTTTTTACTATTCATATTTGTTAGGATATAAAGTTCAGAAAACATGTTCAACTTCTATCGGATCTCAAAATTTTAAACTAATATCACCACAGAATAGCGCACTTGGTTGTGTTTTGCCGTAACGACTTCACATGCAATTTCAATTGAAAGTCAAACAAAAGCCTATATTTTTGAGCGCCGCCACCGCACAGTGTGAAATTTTCACAATCCAGCGGAACTTAAGTCAAGAAAAAAAGTTGAGCTGGCGAGTACAAAAACGATTTTTATCAGTTCTTAACATAACGGTTGATTCATTTCAAGTAGTAAAAGCTTCATGTTTCCATTATATTTGTACAGTAAGCTGTCAAAGCCAAACATCGTGTGAACAAAAAATTAAAGGCATTTTAAAGCGGATGAGCTGAGCTCTGCTGTTTTTACATGTGTTTAGGGAACGGTAAAATTATTCGATATATTATATCTCTGAAGTTAATAGTACATGCTTAAGTGATATTTATTAATTTTATTTATTTATTTTTATTTTTTTAATTAATTTTCGCTAGGGTATTAAAAAAACGTCTTTTTTAACTTTGAGACAAAGATTTTTAAGTTTACCTGCGTGTACCGGCTCTAATTGTTTCATATTTTGATTCTGTGTACTTTATATAATTAGAATCAAAAGTAAGTTCTTGCAACCTTTTGCAGCTCCAATACAAATATTTTAATTTTACAGAAACATTAATAGGTTGTGTTTTTGAAGTTTGGCACCAAACTCCAAGTAACGAAAAGTTTCGTAAAGTCATCAGTTCCACTTCTTTTGTTAAGATCAAGGTTTTCAAGAACTAAATGTCATGATCTTTCTGAAGAAGCAGTTTCAAACTGACTGAATTTCAAATTATTTTCAATAATGTATTTATTTTTTATTTAATAAGTATGCTTTAGCTAATTTATTTGTAGTTAAAATAAAACTAAAATTAAAATTAAATACTAAATTTAAATTAATCTGATATATGTGATAATTTCCACGAAAAAAAAAACAAGTAAACAAAAAAATATTATTTAAATTTAGACTTAAGTTCCACTAGAATCTGAAAATTTCACACTGTGCGCCGCGCCGGCGCGGCGCCTTATTTATGATTTTTCAACAATTTTTTTCCAATTACTCACCTACGACAAAAAATTGGTAAGAAAGCAAATCAAACAAATTTCAGCATAAGCCTTTTGACACCAAAAGTGAGGAATTTGTAGAAAAAGTTCAAATTTTAATTACAAAAATTGAGAATAAACTCATATTGAATCGCTTTTCTAAAAATTAATTATTTTTGAATTCATATTTGACGTGTTTTATTGGAAAGTATATCAGACCGCGCGGTAAAATTACCCTCGGTAAGAACAAAAAAATTCAGAAAGTGTCAATAAAATAGCCAAGCGATAGACGGACTACGTCTAGGAAAAAAAAACTATTTAAATCAAAACGAACACTTTCTGTAAAATTTTTGTTCAATAATGATTTGTTGGTAGTTCTGAATTTGTCTTAAAACAGTCCCTGGTTTGAAACCTCATTGCATCAAATGCCTAACACAAAATAAATCTTTTGTGTGTAAATTCATTATTAAGGAATCCATGGTTGCATTTTTTTTTTAATTTTCAAGTTGATTCAGGTTCTAAAAGCACGCTACGCAAAGAAAAAACAGAAAATAAATAAGGAATGTGCACAAATTGAAGCTTTAAAATTTTTTTTTCTTTTGTCCAACTGTCAAAGCTTCACCAAGGGTTCACGTGCATTTTGCTCGTGAATTGCCCGTCAACGAAAACTCTCCACTTTGTTCTCCACTCAGCTTCACTAGCACGCTCACGGGTAAACAAAAAAGTGAAATTTGTATGGGTTCACGAGGTGGTTCACAAGTATGTATTAGGCTTTAATTAATAAAATGTATTTATGTTATCGCTGATATTTGGTATTTTGATATTTGACTTTTTTTTGATTAGAAACAAAATTTCAAATATTTGACTTTTTTTTTGACTTGATTTGGAAGAGACAAATAAAGTCAACAAGTCAGATTTGGCTTTATTTGTAATTTCGACTTGGCAACACTGATTAACAATGTTCTATTTTTATTTTACTATTATACTAAAAAACAGTCTATCAATTTATTCTATAAACTGATCTACCTATCTGGTCTAAAATTGAAATTAAAATCTAAAATTTTAATTAATACTTTTTATTTCACATATGTGTATATGTATAATAATCTGCTTTTGTATGTACATACTTAATGGTTCATTAAAAGCCAATTTAAAATTTCTAAACATTTTTGTTTAATTAATTTAAGACAACAAATCATCAATCACATACCTGTTTTCATAAGCGCCATAATATATTCGACGCTCGCAGATTTGTAATTTTTTGTTTAGAAACAAAAAATGTCGAGCAAAAACTAAATTATGTATTCAAACAAATATATATTTTAAGACAACATCATATATATGTCAATGTACAATGTATACATAGGTATAGGTTTAAAAAGAAAAAACAAAGTAAAAGTTCGGTTGTAAATATGGAGAAACGCCTTATTTTACCAAGCAATTTGTTGTTACCCCTGCTGGAATGGAAGTAATCATCCGGTACAAGATAAATGACGAGCGAATGTTGAGTTTTATTTTTAGTGGTTTCGGTTTGCTGTAGTGGCAGATTTAGCTTTTACCTACTGGTGAAGGCAAACACCCATCGTGTAGATGTGAAGCTACAGCATCTTTTAGAGTGAAGATCGATAATACACAAACGGGCGCGTGTAACTAATTAAAAAAATAAATCCAGCTAATTAACCCAGGTGTCATCTATTTTTGGGAACATACAAATTGATAACAATTTTTAGATAATTATTTTATTTTTAAATGCAATCTAATTAATCTCCACAAAAAAATGTAGTTGCAATATAAAATAATTTTTGTTTGTTAATAGTAATTATTTCTTCAATTCAATGATAGTATTTAACCATTTAGGGATTTTGTGTCATACAAATGAAAAATAAAAAAATAATTATAGTGCATACATTTTTCCGTTTTTGGGTAACATTCCAGTTCTGTGCTGCGTTTTTTATGCAAATTTTTCACTGACTGTGAATGTGCAATGAGATTTTTTTTCAATTATTATTTCCTGGTTTGGCGGGGCTGAGACGTTAAATGGAACAAAAGTAATGAGAATATCAAGTAGAAGCTGTGTGACGATGAACAATTTGTATTGTAAAAAATTGGAGGGGGTTGATTCTGGGGAGAAAGAGAACACAAGAAAACCAGACACAAAATTATTTATTTAATAATGCAGACTTGCATCTCGTCTCACAGCGAAGTATTTTTGGGAATTTAAAAATTATATTAAATAGGTAGATACTTAAAAAGAATGCACAAAATGGCAACAGTACGATAATTTAGGAAGTCTAATAATGATGGATTTTTGTCGAGACGTATATAGGTAAGAAACTTTTGTATTACTATAAGATAGGCAAATCTGCACCCCTGCAATTTTCAAAAAAAAACCTAAAGATAGAATAAAATTAGTTAAATTATTTAAAATTCATGGCAATAATTTCGTTATTGGGACACCAATTTAGGTACAACAATTTACATTGTTAATAAGAATTTTAAAAAAAAGTTAAAAGTCCTAATAAAATAAATGGACGTAGGTAGTCTTAAAATGTTAGTTGCTGTCCCAAGAAAAAAATTATTACAAAATTTCAAGAAGGCTTACTTGTGTCCCCAGAATGACATCTTATTTAAAAAAGAACAATTAAAAATACACCCCTGTTCTGAATTCCGATCGTTTGTAAAATCCTTGGTTTTAAAACTCTGGGTGTTTTGAAATCCTTATCGTTTTCAATACTTAACGAATTCATGTGTTTTGTTTTTCGATGGAATTGAAAATTGATCTTACATTTAGAATTTATTTTAATTTTGTTTCCCGAATTAAAGCTGTGAAAAATTTTACGTGTGACAATCTGTATTTTCTAACAATTATAAACCAAAAATCCAAGATGACCATTATTTTTGGCTACTGGCTACTACGGTAGTGAAATTCGGAACACTTTTTTTGAATTCGTACGGAAATCAATTTCGTATACAGATTCAATACGAAATGCAAATCAGTACAGGGGTGATTGTCTCTATTGTAAATTAAATTGTTCAAGAATGTAGTCAAATTGTTGTCCCAAGAACAAAATTCTTAAAAAATATAAATTGTTATCCCAAGAACGAAATTATTAAAAAAGTTCAATTGTTGTCCCAAAATGAAATTGTTTAAAAAATCATGAATGTTAATTGTTGTCCCAGAAACGAAAATGTTTAAAAGTTTCATGAATGTTAATTGTTGTCCCAAGAAATGAAATTGTTAAAAAAAGATCAAGACTGGAAATTATTGTCCCAAGAATGTAAATTAAATTTTTTCAAGAATGTAGACAAACTGTTGTCCCCAGAACACAATTGTTAAAGAACGTTCAAAAATGTAGATAAATTGTTGTCCAAAAAAAAAATTGTTTCAAAAATTTCATGAATGTTAATTGTTGTCCCAAGTAACAAATTTCCAAGAATATACCTTCTAAATTTAACTTTTTCAAGGCTGAAAGAAAGAAATTGTTAAAAAAGTTTAAGAACTTGAATTGGTGTCCCAAAAACGAAATTGTGAAAAAAGTACAAGAATTTATATATTTTTGTCCCAAAAATTAAATTGCTAAGAAAGTACAAGAATATAATTCATCTGTCCCAAAAAGAAATTGCTAGAAACGTAAAAGAATGTAGATAAATTGTTTCCCCATGAAAGAAATTGTTAAATTGTTGAGAATGTAGATTTTTGTTTTAAGAACGAAATTTTTAAATAAGTTGAAGAATGTCAAGATACATATATTACAGGTAATATCACTAGCATGTTCATTTTTGTTCAGTTCTGCGCATGTTGTCAAAATCAATAGTAAACAAATTGAATTTCAAACAATCACCAAAAAATTGTTTTTGTTTACTGTGAACTTACACAGAGGGCAGCCATCTTGAAATTCGACAAGCTGCGCCTGATAATACATTAATATTTGTACTGTGGAAGAATGTTACTTGCTGTCCCGAGAACGAAGTTGATAAGACAGTTCAAAAATGTACCTTAATTGTTTTCCCAAAAATTATTTTTTTTTTTATTCAAGAAT
The DNA here is from genome assembly GCA_949320155.1 of Melangyna quadrimaculata. Lineage (NCBI taxonomy): Eukaryota > Metazoa > Arthropoda > Insecta > Diptera > Syrphidae > Melangyna > Melangyna quadrimaculata. The sequence goes on from OX439484.1 coordinate 153,204,521, forward strand.
AATACATGTTCTCCCGAGAAAGAAACTTTTAGAGTTCAAAAACGAAAGTTGTCCGAAGAACAAAATGATAAAAAAATCCAAGAACGAAATTGTGACACATTGTCCCAAGAGCGAAATTTTTAAAAAAAGATCAATTGTAGAAAATATTATCCCAAGAATGTTAATTATAAATTGAAACGTTCAAGAACGCCAAAAAGAAGGGTGTGCCAAAAGTCACTTCCTAATATGAAAAAATCATAACTCTTCTGTATTTAATTTTTTTTTTCTTTACTTTTTAAGGTACTTATAAAGAAAACTTGGGAGATTTAATAATATGTCCTTTGGAGAGGCCCAAAATAATTGAGTTATATTTTGAAAATAATCACTCGATTATTTTAACCCAAAGAGCTTATCGGCATCATCTCATAATGAGTGATGAAGCTCATTTCAACTTAAATGGATTGATTAATAAACAAAATTGCCGTATATGGAGTACTAAGAACCCAATGCATCCACTTAGGTGCACTGTCTAGTACGGTGTAACTTCAGAAAAAATTACTGAGTCATTCTTATTTGAAGACGATGCGATGTCGCCAATACTGTTACCATAAATAGTGAAAAGTTTGGGGCTATGATCGAACATGTTTTGAGGCCAGCGATTACTGATAGTCCTGAGAGGTCGTTTCAGCACAATGGAGCTACTAAGGGAAATTTTCGGCGATCGAATAATTTCCGAAAATTCAGGATTTAATTGGCCCCAGTGTTCTCCGGATTTGACTGCACCAGACTTTTTTTTTGTGGAGTTATTTAAAGGGTTCGTAAATAAACTCACCACTAGCCTCCGCTGAAAGAGAACACTCGTGATGAAATACGGGCGCTGGCTGAGCCCAGATGTCTTACGAAGTGTTATGGAAAACGCTCTAGAAAGAGCTTGTCTCTGTGAGCATGAAGCTGGTGCTCATTTGAAGCCCATTATATTTCATACATAGCCCCCAGAAAAACCTCCATCAACCACACTTTGTGATTCTTAAATAAATTATTAATACAAATTTAATCTATAACCGTTATTATCACTTTAAATTAGAAAGTGACTTTTGGCCAACCCTGTAGTACTTGAATATTTAAATTTTGGTCCCAAGAAAGGAATTTTTAACAAAGTTCAAGAGTGTTACTGTTTGTCTCAAAAACGAAATTTATAGAACAGTTTAAGAATGTAAATTATTGTTGTCCAAATATCGAATTTTTGAAAAAAGTTCAAGAATCGCATTTGTTGTCGCTAGAAAGAAGCTGACAATACAGTTTCAGAACATAAATGGTTGTCACATGAACGAAATTGTTAAAAAATTTCAATAACACAAATTATTGGCCCATTTTGTTGTTAAACAAATATTAAGACTCATACATTATTGTCCCAAACAAGAAATTCTTAAAGTACTGTTTCAATAATGGTAAATATAGTCACTCAAAAGAATGCTAATTTTAAATTGAACTATTCAAGAATGTAGGCAAATTGTTGTCCCAAGAATGAAATTGTTAGAAAAAAAATAACAATGTGATTAAATTGTTGTCCCAAAAATGATTTTGTTAGATAGTTCATAAATATAAATTTTTTCCCCAAGAAAGACATTTTTCAATACGTTCCAGAATGTTATTTTGTGTCCCAATATCGAAATTAATACAAGAGTTAAAGAATTTAAATTTTTATTTTTTGTTAAAAAATATTAAGAATGTAAATTATTGTCCCAAAAATGAAATTTTTAAAGTACAATCAAGAATGGTAAAATATAGTCACAAGAATATCAATTATAAATTAAATTGTTCAAGAATGTATACCTACAAATTGTTGTCCCAAGAATGAAATTATTAAAAAAATTCAAGAATTTGGTTATTTGTTGTCCCGAAAAACATTGTTAAATATCATGAATATACATTTTTTTTCGCAACAAAGACATTTTTAAAAAAGTTCGACAGTGTTATTTTGTGTCCCAATATCGGAATTGATAACATAGTTAAGGAATTAAAGTTTTTGTCCCAATATAATGTTTTTCAAAAAAGTTCAAGAATGTTGATTCTTGTATCAAATAATTGACTTCCTAAGAACAAAACTGTTATGCAAAATGAATAATGAAAATTGTTCTCTCAAGAACAAAATATTGAAACAAATATTAAGGATACAATTATTGTTGTCATTGTTGGCCGATGAACGAAATTGTTGAAGAAGTTCAAGAACGAAATTGATGAAAAAAAAATTCAAAAATGTAAACTGTTGTCCCAAAGATGAAACTGTTAAAAAAGTTCGAGAATGTGAATTGGTGACTCGGTGTCCAAAGAAAGGCATTGTTGAAAAGGTTCAAGATTGAAAAGTACTGTCCCAAGAAAGAAATAGTAAGATAAATTTAAGAATGTATGTGTATGTAGTTTCTTTGTCCCAATTCATAAATTTGATTAAAAAACTGAAAAAATCAAACGAAAAATCACCTTTGAATACAAAAAAAATGAATTACCTAAAGGACACGAAAAATTCACGAAAGGAAATTCAATTTTTCGAGCCCGTTAATTTATTTTTGGAATTTAGAAAGTTTTTTGTGGCCGAGCAATGCCAGGGAGGGTCAGTAAGTAATATATAGTATATAATACAACCTATGCTCTACATACTTCCTTCATGTTTTAATAAATTTTCAAAAAAAAATAATAGAACACATTAAATGAAATATTAATATTTTTTCTAATAACTGCGTATTCTAAATATTTGTTATTCCTTTTGTTTAACAAATCCGAAGTACATTAAAAAAAAAAATAAATACTATTCCATTATTTTCATTAAAAAAAATCCCCAAGTGGGACTTAGCAACAGAATCATAATAAATTATCATCTGATGACACTTTTTCTCTGCGAATGAACATCACATCATTAACCTTTTTTTTTTTGTATCTCCAACATTTTCGTTGACTAGAAAATATGAAAAATATTTTTCTTCCTTCCTTTCATTTAACGTAGGTCTGGGTATTCATACATATTATATACCAACATAATAATGCATTAGTATCTATACACAAAACTGGCATTGTAATTTTCTCAACGTCTTCTGCAAACTTTTTCCATATGATGAAATTATAGAACATTTTTGCTAACTTGCTCCTCCATCACAGAAGACACAATTTCTGGTGCTCTAGCCGGCTTAATTTTTTTGTATTTTTGTATTATTTCGCCAACCAACATTCTTCTTGGCGAAACGAGTTTTTCGCACACAAAAATGCAATCGAACAGAAATGTTGTTCAATCAGAAAATCAGGAATTGTCAAGAAAAACCCTCAACCTCAACAATTCCTACATAAAGGCCCCATAATATGGTTGTATGCGCCGCACAGTCACAAAGTGCGAGAGCACATAGTGTTGTATCTACTTATTAGATGAAAGGGTTGCCAACATTGATATTTGTTTAGGGAAGAGAAGAAATATTATTTGTGAATTGTGAAGGAGTTTCAAAGATGTAGTAATCTTCATCTCTAGAAAATTATAGAGGAATCTCGGTACTTAATTCAACAAGAAAAATCTTTGAACTGGATCAATGGCTTCCAAGCCGGCTTTCGACCATGGTGTTCTACTATTGATCAAGTTTTTGTGATCTCGTTTATAGCAAACAATTTTATATCTCATCAAAATCAACTGTTGAATAAATAAAGTTAAAGTTGTGGACCTTTCCGGCCAGCTTCCAGTTACGCACACCAAGTTGGTTGAGGTTGTTCTCCACTTGGGCGTGCCTATTATTATGGGATCTTCCTTTGCTGCGCAACCATCGGGGTTGGATTCGAAGACTCGTCGGGCAGGTGCGTTGCTGTACCTCTATATTCTCAGCTTTTTGACCAGGTCAACGTCGCTGTATAGCCCGTATAGCTCTTCGTTGAATCTTCTCCTCCCAGCTCCTTCGTTACACAGTGGACCGAAAATCACACGAAGAATCTACCTCTCAAAGCACCCTAGCAGATTTTCATCCGATTTGTTCATTGTCCATGCTTCTGCCCCATAGAACAGGACCGGGATGATTAGGGTATTGTATAAAGTCTCCTTGGTTCTCTGATGGAGGGACTTACTACTAAAATGCCTTCTTCAACCGAAGAAAAAGCGTTTGGAAGGAATAATTCTTCGTTTGATCTCTACACTAATGTGATTTTGCGAGGTAATAGTGGAGCCCAGGTAGACAAAGTCCTTGATAGTTTCGAATTTGTATCTGTCCATCGTGATATTCCGATTCGACTATGTTGAGATTCCTTTCTCGATGATAGCATATACTTTGTTTTGCCCTCATTCACCGCCAATCTTATTTTAGCCGCCACCGATTCAATGCTCGCAAATGCACCTGTCACAGCTCGCTTCGTTCTGCCGATAATGTCTATGTCGTCTGCATACGCAAGTTATTGAACGGACTTTCTGTCCAAGAACGATGTTAAATAGATTGCATGATGACGCGTCGCCTTGTCTCAAACGTTTTCTTTTTTTGACGGATCAGCGAGATTTCTCCATCGGCATCCTGTATAAGCAGACGAGTTTGGCAGGGATGCCGAGATATGACATGGCTCTGTATAGTTTGTCCCAAAAGGTGATGTGTATCGAGCTAGAATTCCTGGCATTTTTCTAAAGTCTGTCGGAGTGTGAACATTTAATCGACGGTTAACTGACCTAGCCTAAAACCACACACTGATAGGGGCCGATCAGATCGTTGACAAAGGGTTTTAAGCGGTCACACAGGATAGCCGACAAGATTTTATAAGCGACGATGAAGTTCGTCGAGGTGAATTCCAAAAAAAAAAGGTTTCGTGAGTAACGAAATCTCTATTCTAGGTGCTGCACTTCAAATAAAAAAGTATCAAACTCAGGTAGAGCAATGTCTATTTTAGAGAACGCACTCTGCTCTATAAAAATTGTCGCATCTGGGGCTCAAAAACCCGCAAGTTATAGTCGAAAAGCCATTGCATCCACAGAGAGTGACATTTTTTTGGAGTGGTGGCATCATTTGACCATTTTTCTTAGAAAATGAGGCTGTTTCCGTCAACGGTGGAAGTTACAGAGCCATGTGACCCGACTTTTTTTTACTGAAATTGAAGACATGGATTTGGACAACCTATGGTTCATGCAGGATGGCGCACCATGCCACACAGCCCATGACACAATCAATCTTTTGCGCTCCGAATACCCAAATCGTGTTTTAGCAGCCGTATTGGCGATGTCAATTGACCGCCTCGGAGCTGCGATTTGACCCCTTAGGACTTTTTTTTTTTGTGGGGAACGGTGAAGAACTGGAAACGATTCAAACACTTAAGGCCAATATCATCCAAGCAATCCATAAGCTACAGCCCAAAACCATCAACAAGGTCTTGGAAAATTGGAGTGGCAGAAGGGGCTACTGCGGAGCCAGCCGAGGCAGCCACTTGAACGACCGACGACGTTGTGTTCCTTAGTTAATGGGAATGTTTGCTCTCACTAACAAAGCCATAATACATAGAAAACAATTGATTTTGTACATTTTATTGCATTTTTAAAAAGAAACTTGTATTTGGCCCACCCTGTATAAAAATGGATCGTGGTTTGTGCGGATGCTTAAAACTTATAAACGACTCGACCGAATAGCCGTTTTGTTCGTAATTGATACGCAAAGGTTTTGGCAAAAAGAAAAGTCGGAAAATTCTCAACAGGTGGCGCTGTGGCCGAAAATTTCGTTTTTCAATTTAATTCAAAGGCAAATGTACGATGAATAATAAATGCAAGCAGTCAATATCGGAAATGGGGAATTTTCTCCTTGATGCAACCGGTGGAACTCAAAAAACATTTCTGATTTCACTGAGACTGGACGAATGCAAGATTAAATAAAAAGAATCTAATGCAACATTTCAAAGAAATCTGCGATGGCAAAAGTATTTAAGCAATGTATCTTACATCTCACAAATGCGCATTGGAATCGCACGTAGAATGATTAGGTGCGTTTAGGAAAGGAGTGATACCGCAGATTTTGGAGAAAAGCTGAGCAAGCAAATCCAAAAATCCTTTTTCCTCAGAATTTTGGCAGCCAAACTGAATATTTTGCTGAGGAATCCTGTTTAGGCAATTGAGATGGCCCTCTGAAATCTCCCTTTCCTGAAGTCGCCTATTTACGAAATGATGGATGACGTTTCGGTAGCAAAATGACGATTTTCGCCTTTCACACCAAGATCAACTCCGACAGATGAGTAGAACGCTTGCCTGAAGGCGTGTCGGCCTTATGGCGATACGTCAAGAAAACGAACATGAAAGTTGCTTTGCGAAATGACTAGTCCGTTGCAGAATTCTCTAGGTAATTATTGGCGATGGACTATGGCGTGATGTCATTCGACTTATTCACCAGCGTGATTGAATTTCCAACGAATTTTTGTAACTTTGCAACGAATGATGCCGGAACAGCTCATCACAAATGTTTTCCCCAAATATCGCTCATAATTGTTATGCTAACGATGATTGGCTGCGAACAAGTGTGGTTATGGTGTCGAAAAACAAGGATGTCGATTATTTTAAATTTCGTCATTCAAAGTCAAATGGCCGAAGAGTTATAAGCATACAAATCCGTCGACTCCTTGATGGATGAAAACGATGCCAACAATATCCCACATAATTTTTGAATTTTTTTGATGTTCCGGGCTTCCTGCCACACAATTTTAAATTGATGCACCGAAACTTTGTAACGAAATGCATTTCAGTGTGAAGAATCTTAAAACAAATGTCATTCAAGCGATGATTTGCAGTTTATTTTACCGAATTTGGGCGAAACAAAGTTCGCTGGGTCAGCTAGTTGTTTATAAATAATTGTTTATTTATTTGTGTGCTTGTGTACGTTGTTCGGTGTTGGTTGTTCTCACAATAACGAACAACGAAGAAACATTTACATTCGAAAGTTACAACCTATTTACAAAATTGTTTATTTATATAACTAGGCTTCTTGTGCCATTCAATGATTAAAAAAAACTTTTAAAATGTCCCTACAAGCTACAAGTTACACGACACTCCAAATCAATATTCATTTAAACAGTTTTCGCATTTAAACACAAGGGGTCCTACCAATAATCAAATTTAGTAACAACTTAAATATTTAAGGAAAATATACCGTAATTGTATGGACTATAAAAAATGAACTATACATTATGTTTCATATTTTAGAGTCTATGCCATGCAATATTCTTTATTTAGGGTCCAGCTAAATATTTAAGTCATGCTATGGTTGGTTTATTATTTAGAGCCCATACAATTTTGGTCCATTTTACTTAAATATTTAAGTCGTTACTAAATTTGATTATTGGTAGGGCCCGAGTTGTCCAGGTAACAACGAACACCGAAATTTCTGACCTGATTTGAATTTGCACGTTCTTCATTCGTTCTTTTTTCGTTGTTCGGTTTTATTATTTACATTTTCGTTGCTCCGCGTACGAACAACAACGAACAACGTACACCGACGATAACACTGACAGTCTAAAGCCAGCTTTAGAGGTATAGAACTTCTGAAAGGGATAACTGTCAAACTAACTGTCATGATAATGAAGTGTGTTTAACTTTTTCTTTCAGTATACTTTGGCAAATCAACATGCAAAGACTTAAACCAGAACAACGTTTACAAATCGTTTACATTTATGTGTTTCCAAAATTTGACTCTGTTTGCCAAATTCAGAGCACTGCGTCAAATTTATGGTGCGCATAATTCTCTATCTTAGCAGCTAATACGAAATACTATGGATCGATTTATGACCACATTCACTCTTTGGGTAATATTCATTAAAATCTTGCCCGTTACTTGCGTACAGAAGAAGCCATCGCCACTCAAGAAGCCATCCATCCGACGACGCCGTTGTCAGCTACTTGGTCTCTTCCCGTCCACTACACTAGTTTAAGGAAAGGTCTAAGCCTACATCGATATAAGATCCAACTGGCACAAAAATAAAAAGCCAGCGGACCATCAATTGCATCGTGTGTTCGGTGAATGGACTGTGTGCAACTGGAAGTTGAACCAGATTCTGATCGTCAAATCAATTTCAGCGATGAGGCTCATTTCTGGCTTTACGGGTATGTAAACAAGCAGAATTGTCGTTTTTGGAGTGAGCGGAATCCTCGTGAAACTCTTGAGACTTCATTACATCCCCAAAAAATCACTGTTGGGTGCGGTTATCACGCCGAATGCGTCAACTGCCCATTTGTCTTAAAATCCGAAACCGGTCTGAACATTACCGTAAATGCCGAACGCTACAAGCAAATACTTTTTGTACTTCTCATGTCATTGAAGGAGAAATGGTTCCAACAAGACGGCGCAGCATCTTAACATGCCATAGAGCGCGTGCAACCATCACTTTTGGTGACTGAATCATCTCAAGAAATGAACCTCTTAATAAGCCACTACGTTCGTTTGAATTGACACCTCTGGACTTCTTTTTTGTGGGGGGACGTCAAATCTCTGGTCTATGCTGGTAAACCGACAACGATTATTAAATAAGACCGGGTATGTTCGAAAAAGTGGTGCAACATTGGACGGAGAGGATGGCGTTTGTAAACATTTTGGACATTCCATCTAATTTTTTTTTTTATAATTAAAAAAAAAAAGAGTCGATGCTTCTAAAAAAAAACAACCGATATAAGGCACTTACTGTAAATGTAAATGTTCGAAGTCCTTTTTATCCATAAGTCCATTTCTATAGCAATACGTATGTCTTTCAAGCTGAATTACTGGCAACCAGGGAAGCAAGCAAGTTACTCAAAGAAGATCCAAACCAGAACCGTAATGCAGCTATTATCTCAGTCACTCAGGCGGCTGTTAAAGCGTTTAATTCAGCTATATCATCCACCAAATTGGTCCAGGGACTTTTTAAGCCAAAGTCTTAAACAGAACACATTATGGAATTGATGAACCTTTGTTTGCTGCATATGCAATAAGCATTTTAATGTTATTGATTTCAATGTATCAACACATTGTAAAAAAAAAGATATACATAGAATTTTACAATCTCAGAGGGCACTGAACGGGCTGACCAGGCAAGGATCAGCCCTTTATGGCTCACTTGCGGAAGGAGTCAACATTCCGCTTGGAGTTATGAAGGGCAATATTCTCTTAATTTTTTTTAACTGAATCAAACCGCAGGTGGAATAGTTTATCATACTGTATTATATATAGGAAGATTTAGCCCACCTATAATAAACCCCGAACAATTGATCTAATACGCAGACCCAGGCAAGACATAGCCAGGGTCGTTGCAACCTGTAGCGGACACCTCACAATACCTCACAATACTCACTGTCGGAGCTGTGGGGACGAGCAGGAAAAGGAAACAGTAATTCATTTCCTCTGGAATTGCCCTGCTCTGGCCAAATCTATATGACACAATCATTGGGAAGGGCATTCTATAGCAACATTAACGAACTTTCGAAAAGGAAGATCAAAGACTTGATTTCTTTCTTCAACGCGACGAGATGGCTCTAAGACAAAATTTCGGCTAACTTCTGCATTACACCTCCCGTCGATTCCCTATGATCGCAAGATAGCGGACTAGAGTTCTGGTGGGGTTTTTTGGTGCACAGCGGCCGGATGATCATTCGATCAGACCAGTGAACGCTCCAGTGCCAGCCAGCAAACTGCCTAGTTGGGCAAACTGTTGATGCTGCGGTGGCGGGTGCTGGTCTGATTGAGTGAGTGATCCGCTTTCTGATGATTGTGCTAAAAGCTACTCAGTCTTTCCACAAACAACAAAAGCCAATACAAAAAAATAAATAAAAAAAATAAATTGGGTGGCACAACGGCTCGTGAAGAACCTGGGCCTAGTGACTAACAACTCGCAACCATTCCTGTGTGCGCCTGTCGACAGGAATGGAAGGGACCTACAATTTTATGCCGAATCCGAACGAGAAACACTTATTCGTGACAAGTGATACTTTTGGAGGATTTGTCAATTCCTCGCAAGAGGCTGTAGGCCAAGAAAAAAAATATTTAGTTTTTTTAGGTGGACAAAAGCCAATTCTAAATTCAAATAAATATGGAGGATATCCTGATGATATGCCCATAATCTCCCTCTTCTATTCCATCCACAGGTTCTAACGAGTTATGGTATCAAAACGGCGCATTTCAGCGCTAATTGGGCTATGGGATAGGCTGCCCGTTGCTGCCATTTCTATCTACCTACCATGCCTGTAAAATAAACACCCGATATAAAGGCTCTTACAAACCGTAAAACATATTGCCCTAGATATAATTACCATTGATTAGAGCTGGTTTGGGGCAAAGGGAACCTTAAAAAAGTCTTTTTCATCCATAAGTCCATTTGTATACCATTACGCCTGCAAGGATTGAACAAAACTTCTGGTAACCCTGCCTGTTTCCATCGAATCCAGATTTTATGACACAAGGAAATTCATAACACTCTGGCTGGATATGCAAGAGAACCTCAACCTATATTTTTATGCTTGCAAAATGAGACCGAAACAAACCATCGCATTACAATTTCTTTGTTTAATCCCATGGCCACGGTAACCTAGTTGTTAATAAATGTATTGGGTTTCTTTGACTCACCATCTTTAGAGTTTTTTGTTGTTTGACTCGAACTGTCACCTCCACCAGCTGATAAGCTCCTCTCCATTGAGCAGTGCATTCACTTGACTCCTCTACCTGCCGCAGCAAAAGCCCAGAATCTGCTTATATTTTACAGATTTCTGATTAGCTTTGTTGGTGTGTGGTTGTTATTCTGCCACTCTGCTTCACGTGGCGAGAAGAACGAAGAAAAACTTTTCCTTCAGCTTTTCTTTTATTTACAGAAAATGAAAAAAATAGAAATAAACTCACTCAATACACATCGCAGGCACTTGCACTCAATTAAACTAAAAAACCAACGGGACTCGTAAAAATTAAATAAAATTAAAGGCAAACAAAAATAAAAATTTAAAACCGAAAAGAATGTGTCTACGATGCTGCTGCTGCTTCGCGAGCTGCGATTTCAGGTGAACAAAATTAGGAACAAAACGCACACACGCTGGTTAGAGGGGTGGGTCAGTGACAAGAGGGAAAACGAACACTGAGTGAGGACAAGGAGGAAGAGCACTTGGTTTCTTTTTTTTATTATTATTTTGACTTACACACGATTCACTTCGAATTTAAAACAGGGTTTTATCTTTGCTTGTTTGATTTTATTTGATAGGTATTTCGCGGCGAAATGATTGATTTTTTTATTTTTAATTTGTGTAATGTGTGGCAATCACTGTTTTGTTGTTGTTGTTTTATTGTTACTGGAATGCGATTGCATGGAATTCAATTCACTTCTTCATTGACGAGGGATTTCTTTTCATTTTTATTATTTGTTGGGTTCCTGGTGCAGAATCCTCTGGAAAATGTTAATTTCAACGCGTTATATCACTTCATTCGTGGTTTATTTGAATTGAATTTGATTAGACATGGATTGGCGGTGTTTTAAATCGATAATTGTTAATAAATTAACGATATTTCTATGCAAAATTCAATATTACTGCTGCACGAATTAAGAAGAAGTAAACGCGGCCATTAAGGGCAACCCGGAACTAAAAGCGAAGATAGTTGCATTTGGCGATTTTGAAGGGTAGTTTGACAATTGGAAATATGAGGCGAATTGAAATATGCGCAAAGGCGAATGACAAACTTGACTGGAATACTTGTGAAAGTGTTTAGAATTAAATTATGTTTTTTGTATGAAGAATCAAGGGAATTATGTTAAAGTGGAAAATTTCATCGAGCTTTTGTGATAAATTGTTTTAAATAGATTATAAATCGCATTTGTTTAAGAAATAATAGAGCGAAAATATAGTTAAGGTTTTGATGTGTAGATGGCGATTAAATGAAATCTAAAATCAGCATTCAGGAATGTCACTGAGGATTATGATTTATAAATATTGAACACTGGTAGATTTACGTGTATCGGCATTTTTATTTCTGCAAGCGAAAATTGACGATGTTATGGCATATTTTGTATCTCAATTTGAATACTACAAAAAGAGTAGGATGTTAAATATAAAATTAATTTTGAAATAAAAATAAAACTAAAAATTATATGGCTGCTACGTGGCAGCCATATAATTTTTATAAACCAAAAAGGTCACGTAAACAGGAATAGTTAAAACTAAAAATGTTTAAAATATAAACTTTTAAATTTGTTTCATTGAATATTTTTTGTTTTTTTAGTAACGCTATCGGCATGATTCGGTATCGGTATGATTTACCAACAAAACGTTTCGCAATATCCGCAGTTGTGCGGTTTTCTTTTTTGTTCTTAGGTTGGTATTCTTGTTTAGTTGTCAAATACCTAATTGAATAAAAAAAAATAACCAAGAACTTATTTTGCCGGGTCGTGAGGATATCAAAATTTTTAATTCGATAAAAATTTTGTTTCTATAAATAAATGTTGGTTTTATTATTGTTTTTACGATTTTAAATCAATTATTATTTACCTATTTTTTAGTTTCCACTTGTTTAGCTGCCATTTGTTTGAAATTTCTTTTGAGTTTTGCTTACTTTTATTCTGTTATGATCAAAACAAAAGTCAAGGGTTATGTTCGCAGAGTCCCGATCTACATTGCCCGATTTTTCCAGAAATCGTGTGAAATGTACACAAAGAACGACTTTTTCCGTAAGATTTTTTCCTTGTCTTCTTCATGTTTTTATTGCTGTGATCTTCGATTTTCATTCATATTCACTCACACCATCAAATGAACGGCACACTGACACCGAACACACACAAAAAACTGGAAAGAAGGTGAAAGAGAACATAAACAGACTGGAAAAATCATTCCAGTTTTGTGGTACAAACGATTTGATCCCTATCCCTCACGTCCCTTCACCACGAACACTGGATCGGCACTGGAAAAATCGTTCAATGTAGACCGGGACAGACTTTGATCACTTTTGTATTTATATTTACATGCAAAATCGAGTGGTCGGGTTGAAGTCTAGTTCAGACCTGCATGTAAACGGGGTAATTAAGCGATTTGTACACGATGAATTAAGATTAACGCGAAATATTCGCTGCGAAAACAAAAAGTGATGCGTTTTTCTTATAAAAATACTGTCGACAGCGTTTTAAATCTCGTTGCGTTTTCGTTTCCTGTTAGTTTGGTTGCATGTAGAACATGAAATCTCAAAAAGTGTTGAAAAGGGTGAAAGGAGTAAAGGGTGTATACAAAACTGCAAAGATAAGTGAGATTTTAGACGTGCGTCAGAAAATAACTGATCAAAGAGTGTAAAAAATTCATTCTCACTTTTTAATAGTAAAAGAAAGAAACTTTCAAGAGGAAATCTTTTATATTTATAAAAATAGGGAGTTCTCTAAAATCTTATTAATATAAACATAAATAAATAAAAAGTCGGGTGGCACAACGGCTCATGAAGAACCAGGGCCTAGTGACTAACAACTCGCAACCATTCCTGTGTGCGCCTTTCGACAGGAATGGAAGGGACGTACAATTTTATGCCGAATCCGAACGGCTAGACGAGAAGCACTTATTCGTGACAAGTGATACTCTTGGAGGATTTGTCAATTCCTCGCAAGAGACAGTAGCCCTGAAAAAAAACTTTTTAGTTTTTAGGTGGACGAGGCTGGGAAGCGATCCCAGACCTCCAGCGTGGCAGTCGAACGTACTAACCATTACGCTACGGGCTACTACTTAATTAATATAAACTGGCCAATTAAAAACATAGATCGATTTTTTTGTCCAATGGAAATTAAGAATTATACTCAATTTAACTACCAATCGTACCAATTTCTAAAACAAAACAAACAAAATTCGTGACTCGAATAAAAGTCAAAATTCTATCCGCAGTAGGATTTTACTTCTACTTTTATCGGCAGTACGGAGTTGTATTTGTAATACGTGTAAAATCCTACTGCACTGGGGACAGCTTTGCCAAAAAAAACACACCTATTAATATTTAAATGCGTCGCCGGCCGTATAGTAATAAATATTAATGTTGTGAAAAATTCAATCAAAACTGTATAATAAAACAAATTTAAAAGTTTATATTTTAAACATTTTAAGTTTTATTTTTATTTTAAAACCACACATAACATGGAGACTAATAGCCTTTTCACACCAAACCCAAAACCCAATTTTCACGAAAATATTCCAAATTTCTTTCAAAATTCTTCCAAACTGACAACGACACAAGGCAAATTTTACACTCCATGTTGCAATGGGGTTAAGGTATAGCAAAAATGCAAAACTGTTGCAAGATTTAAGATAGTGTTGTTGTTATAGAGCAAGACAATTTTTGAATTTTATACTTTTGCAATGATACTAGACCAGTTGTATCGGATCGTGAATAGCCCTTATATTAATAAATGTAGGCCTTTTCTGCCACATCTGTTATTCTGCTTTAAATTTTCTGTTATGATGCATAACAGATCTCCACCATAAAAGATTCTTATAATAGGCGTGTTTTTAGTGCCCTCTAGCTAGCTTACAAGAAATTTCCATGTAAAATACAACAACAAATATGCTTAGTTCACGGCGATAAACATCTCTGCTTAAGAATTAAGCTAATGCTGCATTTACAAGAATGGCAAAATGCCATTATATCTCTCAACTTATAGCCATTTTTCTTTTCATCGTGTAAACGCTCTAAATACTGGCAACATTTTTGCCAAAATAAAATGGCTGAGATAATTTGGCATAAAATGCTGCCATTAATATGACTATGTGTAAGCACTTTAACTGACGCCATTTTCTGAAACTATGCCATTCTAGATAAGAATGAACTTGCCCGTTCTTTTATGGCATGTTGCCAGTATTTTGAAGTCTGTCATTATTTGAACTCGTGTAAATGCATGTCATAAAAAAATTATTTCTGGCATTATTTTACCATTTTTTTGGCAGAAAAATTGTCATCTTTGCCATTCGTGTAAATCCGGCATAAAATAAAAACAGTGCTTCCATACACTGTATTCTAAGTTTATCCGATGAATTCTCAACAAATGTCAAAAATGCATCCAAAAATTCATTAATTATGTTTTATTGTTATTCATATTCAATTTGTTTTATTTGTTAAAATATAATTATTAATTTAAAATAAATGTTACTTTCCAATAAATAAAAGAAAGACCTGTTCCAGGGAGGAGACGTTTCTTTTACTTTATCAAAATTTAGTTTACTTTTTTTTTTTTGTTGACAATCATTTGACAGCCAAAATGTCAGAAAATGTCAATGTTATATCCGTGCTGCCAAAGTCTTTTCTGAAGCAATTATGAGCGTTTTTTTTTTTGTGCCGCTTTTTCTTAAGCTAACATAGGGGGCACAAAAAACACGCCTAATATGGTATTCAGGAGTTCGATCTTTTATAAAAGTCTGCTAATGGAACTTCGAAAAAGAAACAGTTATACGAACATAAATCTGCTATCAAATTATCAGAGCTGTAGTAAATAAAACTTGGCAGTCGGCATTGACTATGACGAGTGACCAAAATAAAATTAATGTGTGGAATGGTCGTGTTTTGTTTCGTGTAGATAAATTATTGTTCTATTTTATTTATCTATAACAGTTCCTGAATTTAATGTATCCAATTTAAAAAGTTATACGAAACGCACACCGGCAAGATAAAGCGACAATTTTTTTAAAGTTTCATCCATCGTTTAGTGACCATACGTTCCGTTTTCAGCGGGACAGTCCCGTTTTTGGGGTCTGTGTCCCGCGGTCATAACTGTCCCGCTGAATGTCCCGCTTTTCTTACGAAGTTTGTAAAAAACAATTCTCAAAATGAAGCAGTTATATAAATATTTTTTTACATGCCACTAGACGTGGAAAATATTATAAGGAAGATATACGCCCACTTCTATATAGGTATGCACCGTTCGTGTTGAAAAACTTAGAGTTTTTCTCAGATGTAAATACAATCGCATACTAAGGGTTTGGCACATCTAGATGGCTAGTGTTATTACCTGCTATTGAGCGTGTGCTAAAGATGTACGAGCCCCTGAAATCATTTTTTCTCTCAATTAATAAGTGAACCATTGTTCTTCAGGCGATTTTTGAAGACAAAAGTTCAGAACTATGGTTGATTTTTCTTCATAATCCGTCTGCCATGTTTTAAGTAATTGAAGGGAATAAAAACACCATAATGGCGGTGAGCGGACAGATTTTGTATCTTATATATAAATTGGCAGATAGGTTGGCCGCCGATTTTATTTCCACCCCAGTCAAACAAATTTTAAATAATTTAACAGAGTCCGGACAAATAGATAAACAGAGGTTTATGTTGCATGTAAGAAATTTTTACAGAAACTGTATGCAGTACTTAGAGAAATAGACATCTCAGTACAAATACGCCAAGAAGTTTCAATATGGGCTTGTCTAAAAGCAGCCATTAAATGGGAAGATGTTGAAAAATTTTTGTATTTGTGTTGCAGAAAACTGACCAAACGATTGCGGAAAAATTTTTTTGACGAAGTTGGATATATAAATAAATATATTGACGATATAAAATTAAGTGAATGGAAAGAGAAAAATGTTTCTAAATATTTCTAAATAAAATCTGGACCGTTGAAAAAAATCAACTATCCATCAAAATAGTTAAAGTAATACTAATTTTAAAAATTGCAGTACAAAAACTGTGATAAGTTTTTATGAAAAAATTAAAAACAGTAATGAAATTCTTAAAGAAATTCATTCTGCATCTAAATACAAGAATACATTTTAAATCTGGTATTAAATCACACGTATGTATGTACACTTATCTTAATTATAATATGTATTAAGGCTGATTTTTTTTAAAGGTTTATTAAAAAAAAATGTTAGTACCTAGATTAATATATGTACATTTTTTCTGATGTCTTTATTTATCAAAACAAAAAATTGTTTGAAGTCTGTACTTTTTTTAAATAAATAGGTATGTCATTTGTCGTTTATGTTGCGTACTATTTTAATTTTGTACTTAAAAAAATTATAATTTCTACTCTTTCCATTTTTTTGAAAAAATGCTTTTGCTTCAAATAAATCTGGTCACTTCCATCGTGTTCTTTGCTTTCGTGTATAAAAATAATTTAGTTTGAAATTACTTATTTGTTTTTGGAATTATGCATTTTAATTTTTTTTTTTGGTTATATCTGTCTCCTTTTAAGAAGAATTCATTAAATAAATAAAAGTTTTTACTTCATATATTGCAATCTTTTATGATAAAAGTCAAACAAATCGGTCTTTTATTCTGTTATGGTTTATAACAGATTTCATAAAAGATTTCGAACTGTAGAATACCCTCAGCAAAAGTAGAACTACATAATGAAATATGTACGTAATAGAAGTACTTCTTTTCCACTGAAAAAAAGATAGGGGCTTGGGAAAAAACTCAGTTATATACCTCATATACATAAGAATACATGGAGCAGCTATCTTTTGCTAGCATGCGAAATGTAGTGAATTTCCCCTGCATAAAAGTACTGACAAAGGTACTTCAAATGTATTTCAGCGAAGCACTACAACTGGAAGTGCTTGCAATGTTTATTTGCCAGTAGTTTCTTAAACCATAGTGAAAGCACTGAGAAACTTGTCCTTTAAAAGTACTTCTTATGCGTATACATTTCACCAGTTATATCCGTATTCCGTACTACTAAAATTACTGAGTGCTCGAATATAGAAGTGCGGATATAACTGGTGAAACTTTACGTAAAAGAAGTAGTTTGTTTTTCTTCTGAAACGGAGCCTTTTGAAATTATATATGAAATAAATTTATATGATAAATTGAATTTTACGAATAGTTTTCATTAACTAGTTTTAATAAAAACTGTTGGTTAAATTCAATTGTTCATATATGTACATTTTATATCATATTGTGCAATTTAAAAAAGGATTAAGTTTCATTAGGGAAAAAATTCACCAGTTTATTGCGAATTTGATCAAAATAAATAAAAAAAGTTGTTCAGACTTTAGAGCTGTTCCAATAATTTGACAATCGTCGAAAATGGTTTCCTCTTGACCCTAATGAATCTGAGATGCAGTAATAACAATAAAGTATAAAACACTAATAACAATAGGAACATTTTTTTTTATTTAAATTTAATTACAATAATTAAATATAATTTCTTTCCATTTATAACTCGCGCTCGCCGATGTTGTGCACATACGAAATGAGACAAAACTTTGTGCATCTTGAGGTTGTGTTTCAAGGCAAACTACTGAGTTTTGGCAGGGCCAATTAGTAAAAGAATAAAAGGTTTTTTGACAGTTCGAAAATTTTTATGGAAATAGATAAAAGAATAAATTAATAAAAGATTGCACCGAATAGGCCTTATTGTATTTTAATTGCGCATAAGACATTTGATTTTCAAAGTGGATCATTGTGTTTAAGAAAAACAAATGAAATGTCAAATGAAAACTTGTAAATTTTCGGTGTGAACGCATTTCAAGTTTTCGTAAACCAATTGCCGAAAACCCCGTTTTGGGTTTGGTGTGAAAAGTCTATAAACCACAAAGAAAAAAATAAATTTAATGTAATGTTGGATAGAGCGAACACCGAAATGCAGAAGATCTTCGTCAAATGAAATCGATTATTCTCGGTTGCTATGCTACTATTAAGCCGGATCCACATCTGTCGCGTCTGTTGTCGTGTGTCGCTATCGCTTCAATATGTTTCTTATCCATATTTGTCTCGTGTATTGTGTTGCTATTTGCTATGAGGCGTATGAAATGTATGGAACGCCAGCGTCACACGACTCTACAACACACAAGACAGGTGTTGTTCCGGATTTATTTATAATTGTTGGTATTATGGTGTACATTAATCGAATGAACCACCAGATGAACGTTTTTATGCTGCATTTACACGAATGGCATAATGCCATTATATCTGTCAAATTATAGCCATTTTTCTTTTCATCGCTCTAAATACTGGCAACATTTTTGCCAAAATAAAATGGCAGACATAATTTGGCATAAAATGAAGCCATTAATATGACTATGTCCCAATCTACATTGACCGATTTTTCCACGAAGATTTTTCCAGAAATCGTTTGAAATGTACACACAGAACGATTTTTTCCATAAGTTTTTTTCTTTTTCTTCTTCCTTGTTTTATTGCTGTACTCTTCATTTTTCATTGATATTCACTCACACCAACAAACGAACGGCACACTGACACCGAACACACACAAAAAAAAGGGAAAGGAGAAGAGAGAGAACATAAACAGACTGGAAAAATCGTTCGAGTTTTCTGGTACAAACGATTTGATCCCTACCCCTCACTTTTCACTCCCTTCCCATACATTTTTGCTGGTTCTCTTGTGGAACCGACCCATTTAAACGCCATTTTCTTTTATTAGGCGTGTTTTATTGGGAACATATCCATATAGTACAGTAAGAAACTACAGTAGAAACAAGAAAATAACTGTTGAAAGAGAGCAAAAATAATCATTGTCACTTTTTAATAGCAAAAGAAAGAAACTTTTGAGAGGAATAGCTTTTATATTTATAAAAATAGCGAGTTCTCTGACATCTTATAGATATAAACTGGCCAACTAAACCCGGACATGCAGTTTGGCTTTAGGGAAAAGCACTCCACTTTGCATCCGCTCCTGAAGTTCCAGCACGACATCACCATAGCGCTCAACAACCATCGTGTCACCGTTGGATTTCTATATAGCAAACTACTACAAGCTATCACAAGCCGTCGCTGTCGCGGTCGCGGTCGCCGTTGCAGTCGCGGTCGCCATCGCCGTCGCCGTCGCGGTCGCCATCGCCATCGCCGTCGCGGTCACCGTCGCGGTCGCCGTCGCGGTCGCCGTCGCGGTCGCCATCGCCGTCGCGGTCGCCGTCGCCATCGCCGTCGCGGTCGCCTTCGCGGTCACCGTCGCGGTCGCCGTCGCGGTCGCCATCGCCATCGCCGTCGCGGTCACCGTCGCTATAAACTGGCCAACTAAACCCGGACATGCAGTTTGGCTTTAAGGAAAAGCACTCCACTTTGCATCCGCTCCTGAAGTTCCAGCACGACATCACCATAGCGCTCAACAACCATCGTGTCACCGTTGGATTTCTTTATAGCAAACTACTACAAGCTATCACAAGCCGTCGCTGTCGCGGTCGCGGTCGCCGTCGCGGTCGCGGTCGCGGTCGCCGTTGCAGTCGCGGTCGCCGTCGTGGTCGCCGTCGCTGTCGCGGTCGCCATCGCGGTCGCCATCGCCGTCGCGGTCGCCATCGCCGTCGCGGTCGCCATCGCGGTCGCCGTCGCGGTCGCCGTCGCCGTCGCAGTCGCCATCGCCGTCGCGGTCGCCATCGCCGTCGCGGTCGCCGTCGCGGTCGCCGTCGCTGTCGCCGTCGCGGTCGCCATCGCCGTCACGGTCGCAGTCGCGGTCGCCGTTGCGGTCGCGGTCGCGGTCGCCGTCGCGGTCGCCATCGCGGTCGCCATCGCGGTCGCCATCGCGGTCGCCATCGCGGTCGCCATCGCGGTCGCCATCGCGGTCGCCATCGCGGTCGCCATCGCGGTCGCCATCGCCGTCGCGGTCGCCATCGCCGTCGCCGTCGCGGTCGCCATCAAGGTCGCCGTCGCCGTCGCGGTCGCCATCGCCGTCGCGGTCGCCATCGCGGTCGCCATCGCCGTCGCGGTCGCCGTCGCCGTCGCGGTCGCCATCGCGGTCGCCATCGCTGTCGCCATCGCGGTCGCCATCGCCGTCGCGGTCGCCATCGCCGTCGCTGTCGCGGTCGCCATCGCGGTCGCCATCGCCGTCGCGGTCGCCATCGCGGTCGCCGTCGCCGTCGCGGTCGCCATCGCTGTCGCCGTCGCGGTCGCCATCGCGGTCGCCATCGCCGTCGCGGTCGCCATCGCCGTCGCCATCACGGTCGCCATCGCCGTCGCGGTCGCCATCGCCGTCGCGGTCGCCATCGCGGTCGCCGTCGCTTTCGCCGTCGCTTTCGCCGTCGCCGTCGCCGTCGCGGTCGCCATCGCTGTCGCCGTCGCGGTCGCCATCGCGGTCGCCATCGCCGTCGCGGTCGCCATCGCCGTCGCCATCACGGTCGCCATCGCCGTCGCGGTCGCCATCGCGGTCGCCGTCGCTGTCGCGGTCGCCATCGCGGTCGCCGTCGCCGTCGCAGTCGCCATCGCCGTCGCGGTCGCCATCGCGGTCGCCGTCGCGGTCGCCATCGCTGTCGCCGTCGCCATCGCCATCGCCGTCACGGTCGCAGTCGCTGTCGCGGTCGCGGTCGCCGTCGTAGTCGTGGTCGCCGTCGCGGTCGCCATCGCCGTCGCGGTCGCGGTCGCCGTTGCAGTCGCGGTCGCCGTCGCGGTCGCCGTCGCTGTCGCGGTCGCCATCGCGGTCGCCGTCGCGGTCGCCATCGCGGTCGCCATCGCGGTCGCCGTTGCAGTCGCCGTCGCGGTCGCCATCAAGGTCGCCGTCGCCGTCGCGGTCGCCATCGCGGTCGCCATCGCCGTCGCGGTCGCCGTCGCGGTCGCGGTCGCCGTCGCGGTCGCCATCGCAGTCGCCATCGCGGTCGCCATCGCCGTCGCGGTCGCCATCGCCATCGCCGTCGCCGTCACCGTCGCGGTCGCCATCAAGGTCGCCGTCGCCGTCGCGGTCGCCATCGCCGTCGCGGTCGCCATCGCGGTCGCCATCGCCGTCGCGGTCGCCGTCGCCGTCGCGGTCGCCATCGCGGTCGCCATCGCCGTCGAAGTCGCCATCGCCGTCGCGGTCGCCATCGCCGTCGCCGTCGCTGTCGCGGTCGCCATCGCGGTCGCCGTCGCCATCGCCGTCGCGGTCGCCATCGCGGTCGCCGTCGCAGTCGCCATCGCCGTCGCGGTCGCCATCGCGGTCGCCGTCGCGGTCGCTGCGGCGTCGCGGTCGCCATCGCGGTCGCCATCGCCGTCGCGGTTGCCATCGCCGTCGCGGTCGCCATCGCCATCGCCGTCACGGTCGCAGTCGCGGTCACCGTCGCGGTCGCCATCGCGGTCGCCGTCACTGTCGCGGTCGCCATCGCCATCGCCATCGCGGTCGCCATCGCCGTCGCGGTCGCCTTCGCGGTCGCCGTAGCCGTCGCGGTCGCCATCGCTGTCGCGGTCGCGGTCGCCGTC
Organism: Melangyna quadrimaculata; assembly: GCA_949320155.1. Taxonomy (NCBI): domain Eukaryota; kingdom Metazoa; phylum Arthropoda; class Insecta; order Diptera; family Syrphidae; genus Melangyna; species Melangyna quadrimaculata. Next base: position 153,226,558 of record OX439484.1, read on the forward strand.
GCGGTCGCCATCGCGGTCGCCATCGCCATCGCGGTCGCCGTCGCAGTCGCGGTCGCCGTCGCGGTCACCATCGCGGTCGCCGTCGCGGTCACCGTCGCGGTCGTCATCGCCGTCGCGGTCGCCGTCGCGGTCGTCATCGCCGTCGCGGTCGCCGTCGCAGTCGCCATCGCCGTCGCGGTCGCCATCGCCGTCGCGGTCGCCATCGCGGTCGCCGTCGCTGTCGCGGTCGCCATCGCGGTCGCCGTCGCGGTCGCCATCGCCGTCGCGGTCGCCATCGCGGTCGCCGTCGCAGTCGCCGTCGCGGTCGTCATCGCCGTCGCGGTCGCCGTCGCAGTCGCCATCGCCGTCACGGTCGCCATCGCCGTCGCGGTCGCCATCGCGGTCGCCATCGCGGTCGCCATCGCGGTCGCCGTCGCGGTCGCCATCGCTGTCGCCGTCGCGGTCGCCATCGTGGTCGCCATCGCTGTCGCCGTCGCGGTCGCGGTCGCCATCGCCGTCGCGGTCGCCGTCGCGGTCGCCATCGCCGTCGCGGTCGCCATAGTGGTCGCCGTCGCTGTCGCGGTCGCCATCGCGGTCGCCGTCGCTGTCGCCGTCGCAGTCGCGGTCGCCGTCGCGGTCGCCATCGCCGTCGCGGTCGCGGTCGCCGTCACGGTCGCCATCGCGGTCGCCGTCGCTGTCGCCGTCGCAGTCGCGGTCACCGTCGCGGTCGCCATCGCCGTCGCGGTCGCGGTCGCCGTCGCTGTCGCGGTCGCCATCGCGGTCGCCGTCGCAGTCGCGGTCGCCATCGCAGTCGCCATCGCCGTCGCGGTCGTCATCGCGGTCGCCGTCGCTGTCGCGGTCACCATCGCGGTCGCCGTCGCCATCGCGGTCGCAGTCACCATCGCCGTCGCGGTCGCAGTCGCGGTCGCAGTCGCCATCGCGGTCGCCATCGCCGTTGCGGTCGCCGTTGCCATCGGCGTCGCGGTCGCGGTCGCCGTCGCCATCTTGGTCGCCGTCGCCGTTGCCATCGCCGTCGCGGTCGCGGTCGCCGTCACCGTCGCCATCGCGGTAGCCGTCGCGGTCGCTGTCGCGGTCGCCATCGCGATCGCGGTCGCCATCGCGGTCGTGGTCGCCGTCGCTGTCGCCGTCGCCATCGCGGTCGCCATCGCTGTCGCCGTCGAGGTCGCGGTCGCCATCGCCATCGCCGTCACGGTCGCGGTCGCCATCGCGGTCGCCATCGCCGTCGCGGTCGCCGTCGCGGTCGCCATCGCGGTCGCCGTCGCGGTCGCCGTCGCCATCGTGGTCGCCATCGCAGCCGCCGTCGCGGTCGCCATCGCGGTCGCCGTCGCCGTCGCGGTCGCCATCGCCGTCGCGGTCGCCATCGCCGTCGCGGTCGCCGTCGCGGTCGCCATCGCGGTCGCCGTCGCCGTCGCGGTCGCCGTCGCGGTCGCCATCGCGGTCGCCATCGCGGTCGCCATCGCCGTCGCGGTCGCCGTCGCAGTCGCCATCGCCGTCGCGGTCGCCATCGCGGTCGCCGTCGCGGTCGCCATCGCGGTCGCCGTCGCTGTCGCGGTCGCCATCGCCGTCGCGGTCGCCATCGCCGTCGCGGTCGCCTTCGCGGTCGCCGTAGCCGTCGCGGTCGCCATCGCTGTCGCGGTCGCGGTCGCCGTCGCGGTCGCCATCGCGGTCGCCATCGCCATCGCGGTCGCCGTCGCAGTCGCGGTCGCCGTCGCGGTCACCATCGCGGTCGCCGTCGCGGTCGTCATCGCCGTCGCGGTCGCCGTCGTGGTCGTCATCGCCGTCGCGGTCGCCGTCGCAGTCGCCATCGCCGTCGCGGTCGCCATCGCCGTCGCGGTCGCCATCGCCGTCGCGGTCGCCATCGCGGTCGCCGTCGCTGTCGCGGTCGCCATCGCGGTCGCCGTCGCGGTCGCCATCGCCGTCGCGGTCGCCATCGCGGTCGCCGTCGCGGTCGCCGTCGCGGTCGTCATCGCCGTCGCGGTCGCCGTCGCGGTCGCCATCGTGGTCGCCATCGCTGTCGCCGTCGCGGTCGCGGTCGCCATCGCCGTCGCGGTCGCCGTCGCGGTCGCCATCGCCGTCGCGGTCGCCATCGCGGTCGCCGTCGCTGTCGCGGTCGCCATCGCGGTCGCCGTCGCTGTCGCCGTCGCAGTCGCGGTCGCCGTCGCGGTCGCCATCGCCGTCGCGGTCGCGGTCGCCGTCACGGTCGCCATCGCGGTCGCCGTCGCTGTCGCCGTCGCAGTCGCGGTCACCGTCGCGGTCGCCATCGCCGTCGCGGTCGCGGTCGCCGTCACGGTCGCCATCGCCGTCGCCATCGCGGTCGCCGTCGCTGTCGCGGTCGCCATCGCGGTCGCCGTCGCAGTCGCGGTCGCCATCGCAGTCGCCATCGCCGTCGCGGTCGTCATCGCGGTCGCCGTCGCTGTCGCGGTCACCATCGCGGTCGCCGTCGCCATCGCGGTCGCCATCGCAGTCGCGGTCGCGGTCGCCATCGCGGTCGCAGTCACCATCGCCGTCGCGGTCGCAGTCGCGGTCGCAGTCGCCATCGCGGTCGCCATCGCCGTCGCGGTCGCCGTTGCCATCGGCGTCGCGGTCGCGGTCGCGGTCGCCGTCGCCGTCGCCATCTTGGTCGCCGTCGCCGTTGCCATCGCCGTCGCGGTCGCCGTCACCGTCGCCATCGCGGTAGCCGTCGCGGTCGCTGTCGCGGTCGCCATCGCGATCGCGGTCGCCATCGCGGTCGTGGTCGCCGTCGCTGTCGCCGTCGCCGTCGCGGTCGCCATCGCGGTCGCCGTCGCCGTCGTGGTCGCCATCGCGGTCGCCATCGCTGTCGCCGTCGAGGTCGCGGTCGCCATCGCCATCGCCGTCACGGTCGCGGTCGCCATCGCCGTCGCGGTCGCCATCGCGGTCGCCGTCGCGGTCGCGGTCGCCGTCGCCGTCGCCATCGTGGTCGCCGTCGCGGTCGCCATCGCCGTCGCGGTCGCCATCGCGGTCGCCGTCGCTGTCGCGGTCGCCATCGCCGTCGCCGTCGCGGTCGCCATCGCCGTCGCGGTCGCCATCGCGGTCGCCGTAGCCGTCGCGGTCGCCATCGCTGTCGCGGTCGCGGTCGCCGTCGCGATCGCCATCGCGATGGTCGCCATCGCTGTCGCCGTCGCGGTCGCCATCGCCGTCGCGGTCGCCGTCGCGATGGTAGGTTGATAATGCGATATTTCCTGATTGTTGCTTTTGGAAATTATTTTGGCTTCTTGATCGGCATGTTCATTCCCTTTGACTCCGATATGGGCTGGAACCCAGAAAAGTTTTAAACGGTTTCCTAGTTTGATGATGTTATCTTTTGTTTTGCTGATAATAGTTGACCGGTTGTTAACGTTTTGAATTACGGTTAGAGTTGAAAGGCTGTCCGTGCATATCACCGTATTTTTTTTGGATTTAGCTGCAATTGGTGTAGTTTTTAAAATTGCTAACGCTTCAGCAGAAAAAATTGAAAAGTAGGACGGTAATTTTTCGGCAGAAACGAGGTGATTGTTTGCATCCACAATTGCGAAGCCCGTGCCTTCTTCGTTCTTAGACCCATCAGAGAAGAGGATAACCCAATGGTTTTCGATGTATACATTGATTAATTCATGAAATTGTTGGAGATATACTTCATTTGGAGTTGAATCTTTTTTGTATTTGGCGAGCTGTGTGTTGACTGAATCTCGTAAAAGTAACCAGGGCGGGTGCTTTTCTATATTGAGTTTTTTAACATTTTGTCTGAGGCCTATTTTATTATCAAACATTAAAGCGTTGTAGAGTGCTGTGTATTATCGTTAAATACAAAAAAATTTAATCCAAGCTAGAATATTCGGTTTCTGATTTGTGACTTTCGTCACTTACATAAGTTATTTTCTGTAACTGTTGGCATTTCTTGACGTATGGTATCTGTTTTAGGTTCAATTGAAAATTGTAAGATTTCAGAAGGTATTGATTTGATATTTTGTAACGGTTTTTCCCGAAATATGAATTTATCAATGGATCTGATAGTTTTCTAATGAGGACGATACGCTGTTTAATGACGTCTACATAATGGCATACAATTTTATGAATACTTAGAGGCATAGGATACCAACTGTATAGTCGTAAATAAAGGTCCTTGGCTTCGTTTATGTGTATTCCAAACTTCAAAAAAGTCCATACGGGGAACAAAAAAGTGTGATTCTAAAAAAAGAAAAAATACTTTGCAGTGTTTTGCGAGGTAAACCATATACAAGAAGACACTCACAGCTACTCAAAAATCTCAATTTGGATTCAAAGCATCATCAAGCACTAATTTAGTTTGCCCAAAATATCTTCAGAACATAGATTTTTTCAAAATTAATTTCACAATTTTTCAACATTTTTTATCTAGCAAACTAACAAAGACACATGTTTAAAAGTTAAACCATATAAAAGATAATACCTTAACAAATCGCTGCCATTTTTGTAATCAAAATTGATCAATAAGTAACACTTCTATTAATAATAATGTGATCTACTCAAAAACTTAAAATTCGAAAATGTATCGCAATTTTTTTAACAATTGACTTTGAAAGGCGTTTACTCTTTAATAATTTGGGTTAGACAAGAAACAAATGCATTTTGGGGGTCAAAAATAATCCATTATAGATAAGAAAAAACAAAACATGTGATCTACGTCATCGGTTTTTTTACGTCTAGCTATATGGGGTCGGTCCACTGTGCGTCGTAGCGACTTACAAAATGAATATTTGTAATCTAGGAAGTGATAACTTTTAATCGATGTATCACATTATATGAAAATCTGACTTTTATCTTTAAACCCCATTTGCAGCCAAACTATTCGTCGTAGACCCATCAAAGTCCGCACATTTAATTTTGATTTGCGGCTAAACTAAGCGTCGTAGCGACTTACAAAATGGATATTTGTAATCTAGGAAGTGGTACCTTTCAATCGATATATCGCATGATATGAAAAATGACTTATCTTTAAACTCAATTTGCGAGCAAACTAAACGTCGTAGACCCCCAAAGTGGGCACCTTGCCATTATGTCGGACAGCCAAGCTGCACTCAAAGCAGTAAGCTCATACACCATTAGTTCTAAATTGGTGTGGGAATCTGTAAGCAGGTTAAATGAACTCGGCAAGTACAATAAAGTCACTCTTCATTGGGTACCTGGCCACGTCTGTATCCAGGGCAATGAAGAAGAGGATTCCTTAGCAAAAATAGGTGCAATTTCACCCTTAACGGGGCCTGAGCCCTATAGCAGAATAGGTGAAAATGTGATTGAAACAAAATCAAAGAAGAAACCATTAGATCCAAAAATTGGAAATAACTACCAGGGCTGAGACAGGCTAAACTACTACTTGGAAACTACAACCAAGAGCGGTTTTTAAACTGTATCAGCTTAAGTAGGAACAACCTCACTGGACACTGCAAACTAAAACGACATCTTAGCATTCTCGGCTTAGTAAGCAGTGCCACATGCAGATGTTGTGATATCGATGAGGAAACACCGGACAACATTCTAGACAAATGTGATGTACTTGTGCACCAAAGACACAAACACCAGGCACGGTACCAGGTGGAAGAGAGTGATTTACCATCTCTGAATGTACTCCAAATACTTAAATTCCTTACAGAAATAAATTTGGGAGAAGAGTTGTAAGATGTTAACCCTCATCCAACTCCAGTAGGGGGCACAATAGATCTTTAGGTCGCAGTGCAAAACCCCATATTCATTCATTCATTCATAATACATCTTGTATTACACTTTAATACATTTTTGTATTAGATTTTAATACATTTCGTAATAGATTTAAATACATTTTGTATTTAATTTTAATACATCTTGTATTAGATTTTAATACATTTTGTATTAGATTTTAATACATTTTGTATTAGATTTTAATACATCTTGTGTTAGATTTTAATACATTTTTGTATTAGATTTTTATACATCTTGTATTAGATTTTAATACATTTTGTATTAATTTTTAATACATCTTGTATTAGATTTTGTATTAGTTTCTAATACATCTTGTATTAGTTTTTAATATATTTTGTATGAAATGATTTTAATACATCTTGTATTAGATTTAATACATTTTGTATTAGATTTGAATACATTTTGTATTAAATTTTAATACATCTTGTATTAGATTTTAATACATTTTGTATTAGATTTTAATACATTTTGTATTGAATTTCAATACATCTTGTATTAGATTTTAATACATTTTTGTATTAGATTTTTATACATCTTGTATTAGATTTTAATACATTTTATATTAATTTTTAATACATCTTGTTTTAGATTTTGTATTAGTTTCTAATACATCTTGTATTAGATTTTAATATATTTTGTATGAAATGATTTTAAAACATTTTGTATTAGATTTTAATACATTTTGTATTAGATTTGAATACATTTTGTATTAAATTTTAATACATCTTGTATTAGATTTTAATACATTTTGTATTAGATTTTAATACATTTTGTATTAAATTTTAATACATCTTATATTAGATTTTAATAAATTTTTGTATTAGATTTGTATACATCTTGTATTAGATTTTAATACATTTTGTATTAATTTTTAATACATCTTGTATTAGTTTCTAATACATCTTGTATTAGATTTTAATATATTTTGTATGAAATGATTTTAATACATCTTGTATTAGATTTTAAAACATTTTTGTATAAGTTTTTTATACATCTTGTATTAGATTTTAATACATTTTGTATTAAATTTTAATACATCTTGTATTTGATTTTAATACATTTTGTATTAGTTTTTAATACTTTTTGAATTAGATTTTAATACATTTTGTATTAGATTTTAATACATTTTGTACTAAATTTTAATACATCTTGTATAAACTTTTAATACATTTTGTTTCAGATTTTAATACATCTTGCATTAGATTTTAATACATTTTTGTATTAGATTTCAATACATTTTGTATTAAATTTTAATACATCTCGTATTAGATTTTAATACATTTTGTATTAAATTTTAATAAATTTTGTATTACATTGTAATACATTCTTGTATTCAATTTGTATACATTTTTTATTAAATTTTAATACATCTTGTATTAGATTTTAATACAGTTTTGTATTATATTTTAATACATTTTTGTATTAAATTTTAATACATTTTTTTATTGGATTGAAATACTGTAAATTTAAAAATTCATTTTGCAAGACTGAAAATAATCAAAACATAAATCGAACCACTCATCAAGATACGCTTAAAATTTAGTTAAAAAGTTTTGATAACAACTGTATTTTAAAACTATTTGTTCAATTCTGTTTGTTGGGAGTAAGTTCCCACTTCATATTTTTCTTTGTGAAAGTGGACTGTTATCCCACATTGTATGGGAACTTCGTTTAAATGGATTAAGTTCCAACTTGTGTGCTATCCAGGATGATTTTCCATTCTAATCAAGTGAGTCCCATTGTCAATGCGCATAAATCTTGTATGATGTTGTTATGAGAAAAGTTGAATTCATAAAACCACTATGATAAACAATCAAAATGGTTAGATTCTTCTCGCAAGAGGTCAGCGAGGCTAAAATTGCAATTAAAAAAAATAACAAACTAAGACACAAACTAATTGTTTTTTAAACCTTTTTTTCATTTATTTATTCGTTATATTTAAATCATTTTATTACAATCGCAGCAATGTCACAAAAACAGACAAAGTTTATAGAACTTAATAATAATGTATGTATATGGTTAGATCCGAATTTGTTTTCTATTGTTGCTGGTTCTGTTTTTTATTTGTTTGTTTATGTTGTGATAATAATTTAGTTATACAAAAAAATAATAAATACATAAATTAAAAAAATAATAATAATATTAAAAAAAGAAAATTCCTAAACTCAAAATTTTTTTTTTGAAATAAAAATTAAAAGAATGGCTTTTCCGCTGAATACGCTCAGCACAATCAGTCAAAGTGTGCCACTTTTTGTGAATTAAAAAACTAAAACTTATAATAAGTGGTGTCCTTTTACTCGTGGGAATCATCGTCGTTGACAACAATTTCATCGGGCTTAGCCGCTTCTAGACTATCATCACCTGATTCGACACTGTCACGCGCGGCCTCAGGACTGAGTTCTTCGGCTGCAGGGATTGCTACTTCTTCCGCTGCTGGAGCAACTTCTTCTTTGACCGGAGTTGTGGCAGCAGCAGGATTTGACGGGGATGGACTGGGGACACGATTTCCTCCGAAGAGATTCAATATTCCCTGAAGAGGACCACCCTGGGGGGCAGGTGCTGGGGCGGCTGGCTGCTGACCTCCATTATTACCTAGGAACGAGGTCACAATCGATTGGAAAGGACCTGGTGGGCGGGGTGTGGGTGCAGCGGCGGTGACAGCATCACTGGACAAGGCTGCCTGTTGTGGCTGTTGACCTGTGAAAGTTGTTTGCAGTGACTGCAGCTGCTGCTGGAAGCCCTGTTGAATGCTGTTGGTGATTTGCGATGTTGTGTTCTGCAGAGCTTGAATGAAGGTGGCAGCTGTAGCAACTGGGGTGTTCTGTTCAGGGGCAGCTTGGTTATTTGCTCCATTGAAATTATTGAGCAATTGAGCTAGAGGTGTATTCTGAACCAGCTGCTGAATGAATCCAGGTTGAGCGGGACGAGCAGTTGTTGGACCAGGATCAGCACTGTCAGCTTGCCTTCCACTAATTGGAGCTCCTTCTAATTCTTTTGGTTCTTCTAATTTAATTTCAGGTTGAATTTTTTCTTTGAGCACCTCTTTGATTTCTTCTTTGATTGCCTCTTCGATTGCTGCTTTGAGGATTTCCTTCTTCTCCTTCTTTTCCTCCTTGAATTCTTCTTTCTTTTCTTCTGGTTTCTTTTCAAAAAATTCCTCTTTACGTTCTGCTAGAAGTTCTCCCAATTTTGGAGTTTCAATACGGGGTGCTTCGTCTTTGAGTACTTTAAGCTGGGGTTGGAACTCAGCAGGGGCTACCTGTTCTTCTGATTTCAGATCTGATTCTTTTTCAATATTTGCAGCTGGGAGTGCTACTTCTTGAGCAGCCAATGCTTCTGGAATAAATTCCTTAGCTGGCTCTTCTGCTTTGATAGCTTTCAGTTCTGGTAATTCTGCTGGTGCAACTGGTTTTTCTTCAGGTTTATTTTCTTCAATTATAGCTACGGCCAAAGGTAGTTTAGGAAGATTTTCGGGGAAGGCAAGCGATGATGGGAGTGCTTCTGGCAAAGCTTCTGGAAGAAGTTTCTTCTCGGCTGTTTCGATGAGGGGTTCTTCTTTCTTGAGAGGCAAAGCTGGTTCTTCGATAAGCAAAATAGCTGGGGCTGCTGGTGCTTCATGTTCAATGTTACGCAGTTGTTGCTGCTGCTGCTCTTGTCCCTGTTTAGCAACAATGGCTTCAAGTTCTGTTTCAGCGATTGGCTGTTGAAGTTCCTGCTCCTGAGCAGCCACCACTTGCTCGATGGCACGCACAGCTTCAAGGTTCTCCTCAAGCTTCTCTAGTTTTTCGGGAATGATTTCATTGGTGATCACTGCCGATGGCTCAGATTCAGCAATGGTGATTTGGGGCTCTACGCTGCGCAGATTCTCAACTGGTTTCACGACTAGAACTGGCTCGATAACCTCTACCACTTGAACGGGAATTTGGTTCTGGTTCTTTCGTAGATCGGATACGTAATTTTCACCTGGTAATGATTGACCATCGCTTTGTCCACCAACAGGAAGCTCAAGTTCACGATAACGTCGGTAGATAGCTCCTGAATTGACTGTATTTGTCGCCACCAGCAGGGCAAACACCAAAGCTAATAATCCACGCATTTTGTAAGTTTTTTTTTTTGTTTTAAATTTGTATCGAAATTATCTTATTAATCCACACAACAAGCACACACCTCACTCTCCAAAACCAAATGTAAACTTTGAAATTTCAAATTCCCACCTTCAGCTCACGGCCGAAACTGATCGAACTTGTAATGGATGAGGCGCATTTATACCTTAACTTATGGCTCGAACAGAAGAAGACAGTGGTGACGGTGATGACGATGATGAAGAAGAGGAAGAAGGTGTATGTATGTCTATCGCACGCGCTTGCGCACACATGCATCGGCCAACCAAGTGGCAGCAGCGTCAACGACAACGTGCAGCCCCAGATTTGCGCTTATGCCAATGACCCGTTATTTACAGTGTATATGTGAGCCACCAAGCCACTACAAAAGTCCACAGTACTTACTGCTTGGCGCGGCATCAAAAGAGCAGCGGAAGACGTGGTAGAAGAAGTGGTAGCATGGACAGCGGTGGCGGCAGAAGCAGCAGCACAAGAAGTGGAAGAAGACCAACTAACAAACTTCTGTAGCCGCGCCGGTCGTGTCAGACGCCAGAGAAGAGCGTACACGCCGCACCGGAGGAGTGCAGGCAAAAATCAATTTTTTTGTAACTTTGTTTAAAATCTGGACACATAGACAACCACAGAGTACCTATAAGACGAAGAGCTCTGCACAGATTTCTTGGATGGGGAATCAATTGCACGCAGGTTCTTACAATTTATTTTGTTTTTTTTTTATTTGCCATTTTGGCTTAGTAATAAGTTTTGATAATGGCCAAGACATTGGACAGCAAAAGACGAAGACATGTGGCGGACAGTAGACAGACAAGCAGTCAGTTACAAAAGGGGTGTGTTGGGCAGACGAAGCGGTAGTAACAGCAATGGAGCGGATGGATTCTCATTTTTTTTTTTTTTAATTTCTAGAAGGTAATCTTCGGCAATCGAGAACGATGGTTCTTCTAACCAAATGTCTGTGTCAATTGATTGTACATTAATATGTAAGCGAACAAAACGCGTCCGACATAGTGGCGTGTCTGATGCATAAATGCATCAGATGAAGGAGAATGGAATGCAGGCTCTCTGTAAGTAAGTTGAGGTTTTTTGCTTATTATATGACCGCCCCAGGGGGGTTTTGATTTTGTACTCCTTGATTTGTGCATCTTGTTCTGGATAGTTCTAATGTAATTTTGATCATGCAATGTACCTATATTATGTAGGTAGCACATTTAAAAAGAAGTTTCAAGGATAAGAGAATAATGTGCTTTTTGAATTTTGATGAAAGACATTTTTTTTTGAATAAGTGCCTACCTTTCCATGGGAAAACAGAAATGTTTGTTAATTCACCATGAAAAGAATTGTTTGTTAATTTGCCATATCGGACACAATAATAATTTAGTTCTAATTCAGCGTCGGGTAAATTAAATTAAAAAATATTATTTTCTCATCAATTTGTATGTACCTACATTATGTTATTTTTATTGTATTTTTATGTCTAAAATTACCAAGATATAAAGTACAAATTGAGAAGTTTATAATTATTGTGATGATATCTTATAGATTTTGACTTTTTGTTCTGATTTGATCTGATGAAGTTCGTTCGTTCAACTTTACCCAGCTTTGCCCCCAGTTTTTTTGACAAGCCCAAGTGCTGTCAAAAAAATCTGTTTTTTTTTTTTTGTTCTCAAAAAACACTCAAGGGCTCTTGCAGACATTTCTAAAGTGCATGTGAGTTGGATGCATACACCTACTTTGGTGCGAGTTTTCAAAAACACAGAATTTGGTCGACAGGGTGAGTCCAAAAACGGTGGGACGATATCGTTTTCAATATTGCTATCTCTATCACTTCTGTAGAAAAAAGTAAAGACAGTCGAATTGTTTTTGTTTTACGTGATGAGGCCCCAGGTTTTTCAAGAAACGCATTGGGTGGAATTCAGGGTTACGTCACAGCTCAAAAAAAAAAACATACTTAAATTTTTTTCCAATTTAGTGCTACAATCCATGTAGGGAACGTGGATTTTACAAAATTGCCCATAGGGTTCGGTGATCGAGTCACAATTCCAAGACTTTTTTGTAACACCCTATTAGAATAAACTGGTTCATTTTTTTGGCAGCGTGACAAAGAGTGAGATCATGCTGAAAAGTGCCATCTTTAGAAAAGGTATAACCATTTTAGCATAGTTATCATTATTCTAATTAGTGTTTAAATATAACTGGTCGGATTTCATGATCCCCTAAATTAATACAACATAAGTCAATTTTCGATAAGAAAACATAGATTCAAAACAATATCTGTCCGCTGGGGCGTACTTTTCTTGATTTATTGAAATTTCAACATTTTTGTCTTTTTTATTTTTCAGTTTTTTTTTTTTAAGTTAACGAAAAAATTTAGTTCTTTAAGTTGGCTCCACGGTTTGCACGACACGGTACATAGTTAAATAAGAAAGTACTTAAGAAGATTAAATGGCGAAGCACAGTTTCATAGAGAACTTCGAAGTTACTTTCAAAATGCATAGTTTTAGAGAATGAATATTTCCCTTTTTCGTGACCTTTCTTCAATATTAAATGAAAATCCGAAACGTCACAACATTTAAAATAAAATAAGAATTATCAAAATCTGACCTAAAGCCCACTTTAGGATTTTCATTAAGTTTTAGAGAATGTATTCCCATCATTGACACAGGAATTTAATAAGTGAGATGTATGTATTAAATATTTTATTTTTGTAAATTTGTTATTTTTGAAACATATATAGAATAAAAAATAATTAAAAAAAAAAAATATATAATGCAAGTCCAGTATCTAATTTATTAAAATCTAATTTATTTAAATGTTTTTCTTCACACTTCACACTTTTCACTTATTATTATTATTATTATCTAGCAGAACACTAATTTACAAGATTTGTTTCTTACTGTATTCATTAATAAATAAATTAAACTTCAACTTAAACTTACTCGTAAAGTAATTAATTGATAATAAATGATGCCAACAAGTTTAAATGAGGCTGTGAGTGCAAAAGTGGCGTAACCCTATTTTCTTGATATAAGTGTTTATATTTCTTTTATTAATTATACGACATTAAAGAGTAACTTTTATCTATAGGTACCTCATTTTTTCTTGGGTTTATTTTTGAGATTATGTTGATTCAATTTTATTTTTTTGTTTTACTTTTGTTTTGTGTTGTTCTCGTTCTCATTTCATGACCTTGATATTATTAAAATTAAAATTACCTACCTCTCGTAGAATTTTTTTTTTATTAAAAAAAAAATCAAGTGACATATAAACACGACTGAAACGACTCTTAAACATTTTTAAACCAATCCCACGAGATGTAGGTTTAATTTTCGTTGGTAATATTCTTGGAAATAAAAACGCATAATCCAAAGTTACAACTCTGAAAAGTCAGTCACGTACTAATTTGGGTGTAAAACGTATACAATCCCATCGCTATCCGACCAAAATCTCCTTAGTAATGTCTAACCTGTGCTAATTTTAACTGAAACTTTGAAAAATAAATTAAGTCAGCTAAACTGGTTTACTGTTAATCTGGTTGATCTGTTTATTATTAACTAATTATGATTTAAAAGGGCTATTGCGACTGAAACTTTTACTCTATAATTTTCTATTAAATCCGTGTTCTTAATTAATAAATATAATAAATTTAACTACATGTCTTTAGGACTTAAATTCTTTAAAATGCAGTTCTTGCCAGGCCCTAGCAAGAAAAAAATATAAGGACAGAAAAGTATTTGTATTGATACTTTGAATCTCGTTCCAAGGTGTTGCGTATTATCTCATAAAATTCCACGGGTAACATTGAACTCAAAATTGTGATAAATAAGAAAAATAATGCTGTCAAGAATGGGGCTGGAACCCTTACCTCTACTTAAGTATCAAACATTATAGCTCTAACGGCCAATTTGTTCACAAAAGTACTAAGCCAGTCTAGTACCCAGTCTAGCTGGACCAGGTACTAGCTCTGATACTCGACCCTAACGAAAAGTTAGTACCTCAGCATTTCTTCACATGATTAGTACCGGATCTATATTTTTATTTTTATTTCGTACGACCACCTCAAAGACAGAAGCTATGGAAGAAAAGCGACAAAATTGATTGCCATCGAGACAGAATTTGAAGACCTGGATATTCTTGCTGCTTGTGCAGTATACCATCGAGGTTATACTGTTACAATTGGTCCTTGTGAAGGTGATGCAGAATACGTTTGTCTGTCAGCACGTAGTGAGTAGTGGCAGAGCATCAACTGCTCAAAAATCAAATGCTTCATATCCCAATATACATTTCGCATACCAATGCCATTGACTGTCTGAATAAAAATAAATACATTTATACGTCAGACCCCCGACAGCCGCTGTCGAAAATAGTTTTTTGTTGGAGTCTCTATGCAACTACAAACTATTATATGTTTCTTAAGTTTCGTTAACCAATTTTTTTTTGGCTTTCGCAAAAAATGCATTTGATGCATCATAAAAGTGCACTTTTTCCTAAAGTTAAAATAATCCGCATAAGTAAAATTACATGTATTGCTAATAATAATAAGGGCATTTAAAACATTCCCCAAGTTAGTGTTGTTCCGCCTGCAACAACAATATTTGTTGAATTATTTAACATTGTAAATATTAAATGAACCACTTAATATTTGTTAAACCAATTATTTGGGCTATAAGAAAAAGTGCATTTTTAAGATGCATCGTAAAAATGCACCCTTTTCAAAAGGAATGGCTTATAACTTGAAATATATTTCACTGTTAATTTGCAATCATCTATGCAACGACTATGAAGTTGCAGCATCTTGAAGGTGGATGGAGACTTGAAAATTGAAAATGTGTTGAACGCCCAATTATAAGTATACACATTTAAGTCCATAAATACATACATTATGTATTACCGAAAAATTGGACTGCGGGAAAAAGTGCAGTTTTATAATGAACGATTTCTTAAATCTCAAAACCCATAAATTAAAATTAAGCACTTTGGTACCAAATGTGATGTGGTAGTGTTTTTAGGCCAAATGGATAACCTCTATATCGCGAAATACAAGAAACCAAAAATAAAAATCATCTGAACCAGAAAAATTGAACAATATCTATTGAAAAGATGTAAAAAATTAGTTTTGATTCGGGTACTAACGCTGTAGACTGTCGATTTCGAAGTACTAGCTAATACCGGGTCCTTACTGTTACTCGATGCCAATTTGACAGAACCAAGGACTAGTACTTCTGTGAAGAAATCAGTTGGTACCGATTTGAGTATTAATAACTGGTATAATAACCAGGTACTAGCTGATTTTGAGGAGCTAGTTAGTACCGAGTTCTAACTGATACTCGGTACCAAACTGACCAAACTAGGGCTTAGTACTTGTGTGAAGAAATGAGTTGATATCGATTTGAGTACTAACTTAAGGACTTGTACCGGTCCTAGCGCTAGTACTCTGTGAAGAAATTGGCTGTAAGTAATAAATGAATTTCGAATCGAATCTAGCTTAGATTGGATTTTTCTGTGTGGGATAAACTCGACTTTAGGCTAAATAAATACATAAGTACCGATGATTTTGAAAATATAATTTAATGATAACATAACTGTATTTGGACGGAATATCTTTCTTTCTAAATCAATGCATATAGTTTATATGTCTATTGATTGATAAGTTCCTCCTTATTTTTCCTAAACTTAATTGTTTTCTTTAAACTGACCTAATTGTTTCTTTAAACATTTGCCCACTTTCGGGTCGTTTATCTACATTTACCTATTAAAGTGACGGCGACTAAAATTTATTTTCCTTAATAAGTATAAGCAATAAAGTATTAATTAAAGATTATTTTCGGAAATGCCCTGCTTACTTTATACACATAATTTTTCAAATGAAGTATGCAATGTTGTGTAATGTAATTGGCAACGCAAACCTCTCAACTGAGTCAGTTAAAATTTTGCAGTTATTAGTGCAACAACAATAACATACTCTCAGTTATATTAATTTGTATGCAGTCAATATGGGCCATTTTTGATAATAAAGTACGTCCAATGTGAGATTTAGAATGATTTGAAAACCAATTTGTTCCGCATCGTTTCAGAAGCTTTTACTTTACTTTCTATAATTCTCACGAAAACACGACTATTTCTATGGTTACATTTTTATAGAAGGGAATTTCAGCGAATAAGAAACTTTAGCATTTGTGTAGATGGAAACAATTTCTAGATGTTGGCTGTGTTTTGTTGTGACGTCAGAAGCCAGCCAGATAAAAAAATTATGCGTAGTTGAAAAAAATAATTTCCTGTTGCTGATTATACTTTACCTTTTATCTGCAGACAAATGTGACTTGGGAAAGAATGCTTTGGGATATTTTGGATATAAAATTCACATACTGTTCAGTTCCAAAAAGGCGTTACCGAAATAAATAAATAAAAATTCCGTAAAAAAAATGTTTTATTTGCATATGTGTATGTACATATATCGTCATTGAAACGACACAACTGGAATCGTATGACCAACAATATGTATGCAACACAATTAGTCTGACGTTACCTTATTTTTTTCTTTGTTTTTACAAAAAAAAAAACCTATGCAAAAGTGGCGCAACCCATTTCTTTCCAAACTGAATCTGAATAAAAGAAATGGAAGTTTACTCTACAAAATATGTATTTTTATTAATCCTTTCCCGTTTTTAGATAACTCAAAATGTTCTTTAAAAAAAAAAACAAGAACAAAAAATGTTTAAAAAATCTGTTTCTAAAATCGCTTGTAGCTCGAAAGTGAATTTTTTGGGTTACACCACTTTTGCACTCACAACTTCATTGATTTATCAACAAACCAAGGCTGTTGTTTGGAAGGAAGATAGCAGAACTTAAGGGAAGTGAACATGACAAGTCATGTGAAAGATGGCAGGTGGTCAAAAATGGCCACCAAACACAAAAAAATAGTCTGCCACTCAATCCTTGTTTTTAATATTTTAAAAATATAAGACGTATAAGCATTTGAACCGACTTATAAGAGTGACAGTTTTGTGTTATCAATCTTTTAGTTACTAAAGTTTCATCCATCTACCGATGAGGTTGAAAAATACCGTGCAGAAAAGCAATCTATAGTTTTCGGCAAGACACAAGAGACTAGATAGATTAACATAGATTCGGGCAAAGTGCTAGCCAGGGTTAACAAGGGCTAGCAAGAGCCTTGGCGATAATGAACCCTTTTTGCCTCGTTAGGCAAACAATAAAAAAAAGTTGGATTATATTGGACTTGATCCCGCGATCTACTGCTTGTCAGTCAAATGATCTACCCACTGGGCTAACTCGCTATACAAAAATTCAATATCGAAACTGAATAAGTTTCACACTCTAATGTTTCATAACAAATTGCAAGACAAATACATACACAATAGAACAGGATTTTATGTAATTGGTTTTTAGGTAGAACAACTTAGAACAGATTTTCTGTTCTATCTTGTGTGAAATTTCTCACAAATCTGTGCTGTTCTGTTTTGACTTTTTTCTCACTGAATAATCCTATAAAATACAAATGTCTCACACCCATAGTGAGAAGTGTGATATGAAAAAGAAAAAAAAGGAAAGAGATAAAATGTCGTATGATACTGAAATTTCATGGTCTACAAGATACATTCTTAATGGGGTACCCAAACATGTTCAGGAAGTTTTTTCTAGGGAGGGCCTCACAAGTGTTTGAAAAGTTTCCCTCGTCTACATTTTTGGTACTAAAATCCAGCAAGGGCTTGTCAAGTATCTGACAAGTTTCCCTCGTCTAGATTTGTCCTACTGAAAACTAACTAGGGCCTTGTCCAAACTAAATACAAACTTGGCATTTTTCCAGCCGGGATATGTTGCCAGCTCTCGGTCTATGACTATTTTGACAGCTAAGTGCACTAACAAATGTTTTTTTTAATCATTCCTCTGAATAAACGAAGATCAATTTTCTGGGAGAAATTCTGACATTGAGTTAACCCATATACAAAGTGTGTCAGAAATGTTATTTTAAAATTTTGACAAGTAAAATGACAGATTTAGGTGATACAAAGTGAGCATTGGAATCAATCAGAAATTACTAATTGCATAATAATAAGAAAGCTATACAATACACCAAATACAGCTGCCCAACTCCAAAAAGTTATAAATAAAAATTGTTCCTGGTTGTTTTATATTCAATAAGGGGTGTTGTTTTGAATAGCCCGCTATATCGGTAGTTGTCACCCTTGAAGCTGTAATTTTTTGACATTTCACAAGAAGAAACTACGCCATTAATAAAAATGGAACGATACAAGCGTCAACAATGGATTGAAATTATTAAATAGTACTGAGGTATCTCGGCTCGGGGTGTCGCTGGTGAGTGGCCATTCTTCTCATCAGTTGATTTGGGTGCCTGTTAGTGAGTTCTACAAGCTTCTTTGCTTGAAGCAGTAGGTACATGTCCACGGGGATGATGTTAGCTTCTGTGTAAAAGACGCTCGTTGCTGTGATGTCTCATTCGCTGCCGATCACTAACTTTCTTTCGAACATTTGAAGTTCCTTCATAGCCGTCATAGAGTCTTCTGCACTTGGCTGCGCTGCAACTACCTCTGCTGGGTTTCCGCCTCGGTGGCTCGGAAAACCCAAGATTTATTGTTGAAAAGCCTCTCCATCCTCAACGAGTAACTGTTTGGTACAGTTTATGGTCCGGCGGGGTCATTTTTCGAAAATGAGACTGGAGAAACAGCTATACAGTGAATGGATTGCGCTATCGAGAGATGATTAATAATTTTTATAGCCGGAATTGGATGGTATTGATCTGGACGCTACCTGCCACATAAAGAACAACAAAATTGATCTTTTACGGGAAAAGTTTCTGGACCGTGTTATCTCTCGAAGATTGAAATTACAATTGGCCACCGAGATCTTGTGATTTAACACCTTGCGACTTCTTCCTTTTGGGCCACGTGTAAGATAAGGTCCACGCCAAAAGCCCAGTGTCGATTCAAGACCTCAAAGAAGGAATTCTTGAAGCTATTGAGGGCATAAAGAAGCGATTTGGTGATGGAAAATTTCATGAAACGAATATTGTTGTTTTAGCGTAGCCGTGGCGGCCATTTGCCTGATATTGTTTTTCATTATTAATGGCATACTTTTCTATTTACATTGAAATAAACATCCAATAATTTGTCTCAAAAAATGCCATTTTTCTTTGAATATCAAAATAACACCTCTTATTTGCCAAAATTGGACCTAGACTAAATTCACATTATATTCAATTTAAAAAAGTATGTCTCCATACAATTTAGAACTATAAATACTACATAATATGTCTCACCAGACAAGCTTCTAAGAAATTTAATAAATATATAAAAACATTTTTGTTTTCAATTTTTTTTTTAATCAACACAAAAACGTCAAAAATCTACCAAGATCATTGACCTTATTACTTCGCATTTAAAATTTAGTTCTCATTTAATACTGAAAGTCACCCAAGTGGACATCACCGCAAAGTATGTAGGTACTCAAATCATATAAACCATCGAGTTCAACTTAAATCACTGTCCCAATAACATGGATGCACACTTCATTATACAAAATGTGCTTCCACCGCACCAACTTTAACCAGAATAAAATCTTTGGTTCTTTTGCAAAAAAAAAAAATGTCTTCGATAGCAAATCCACACGATGATGGGCTTCTCTGGTCATCATCAGCCATCTTTCGCCTCATCCCAACTCTCTGTCTATATATTCATCCTCAAGCCAAAAGTGCATTGCCAATGATTAAATCTTATTTATTACAATTCAGCGTATGTGCGCAGAAATTTACTTTTATTGCCATCTCTCGGTAACCAGAATCCTTCTAGTACGCCGGCCGTACGATGGTTTCACCATCTCCACATACGATATCACTTATACACACCATCTGCAACATAGAAGTAACAAAACGAAAGAAGAAACAAAATCAAAGACGCTGAGGACCTGCTAGCAAGAGGACATCGAAGAAGTTACTGACCAAGAATCCATACGAACTCTTTGATGCGTTGCGCGCTTTAACCACTGAACAAAAAAAAATCGTAAAAAAATACATCACCAGTCTAAAGGGGGTGCTGGGTAGGCGCAGAGGGTTAGTTGGTCTTGGTCTTACCTTAGAAAGATATACTCAAGAGATAAACATCTTGCATTTATTCAATCGCTCTACGTACGTACCTTACGTACAAACAGACATACGTACCGTACATATACAAAAGGAACAAGTTTCTTAATGCGGTGCTTGTATTTTTATCAGCATGAAGTTAAACATAGTCGGGTGTATTTTTATACAAGTAGAGTTATTGCCTTGATCAGGGCTGCACTAACTTCTTCATGGCAAGGCAAATGTGTTATCCTAAAAAATCCTTAAGGAAACTTTTCTATGTAATGCATCCATTTTAAAGGTTTACATACTGCTACAGTATTGACTTTACTAAATTTAAGCCGTGTGTAAATTGCGTTAAAAGTGCGTTAAATTTGATCCCATGGCTAAATTTTGACATTAATGAGGTGAATACAGCGTCAAAATTTAACCTGCTCAGGAGCTCGTTTAAATTTTAACCAGTGGATAAATTTTGACGTTTGTATTAAGTTTCTTGCACATTACTTACAACATCGACCTATTATACTTGGACTGCTATGATATTGTGTAAGTTTTTCGCTTTTAACTTCGAAAGGAAAAAATCTTAAAATAAATAATAATCAAATAAAAATAGAGCTCTGTTTTAATTGAAATAATAAAATAAAAAATGTTTCGTGCAAATTACCTACTTCTGAGAGAATTGGGCGTCATGTTTTTGGAGCAGCGAAGGTAATGCAAAGAAAATGTATCCCTTGAAAGGCGGCAAAATAAAATGCTTTCCCGTGTTGGTATAGATAAATAGGACGACCATGATTTTATTTATCGTTCCTGCCTCTCAAAAGCAACGACAATTATTTTTTTTTTTTTATTTAATAAAGGATTCGTTGCCTTTTGACGAAAGACGTTACGGAAAATATCGGTTTAAAAAAACAAAAACAGGTTATCAATCGATCATCTTCGGGCGCGGTTAGTACTTAGATGGGGGACCGCATGAGCATTGAGTTTTTTGTCTTGGTATTCTTTTGACTCCGCGCTTGAGATGAATTGAAAAATCCATTCCAATTATTCGGAATAAATAAAAAATCGACAATAATAAAGGAAACACAAAATTCTTATTCCAAATATTTTGAATATATAAAATGAATAAAGAAACAGATTCACACTCAAATGCAAAATTATTCTAATAAAACCAAAAATTGAAAATGATGTCTTGTGTAACAAATGAGAATGACGATCGACTAGCAGTCCAGGTATATTAGGTTCATCATGACTGTCACTATCAAAATGCAATTTCCGCGTTGAAGATCGTATCCAAAGCAATTTGGATAGGTTTGTGTTGTAATTCCTTCTGAAAAAAGCTATTGCAACAACAAATCAAGGTATCCACCGGTTCCATTTAATGCAATTGACACAGCAAAACCCTTCATTTTTATTCACCTCTATAAAAACGGACCAAATTTAACTGGGATCAAATTTAACCAAAATTTTAACGCAATTGATACACGCCCTTAGTTTAGATTCGAACAAGATTTCGTTAAAATCTACGAATGGATTGCATGCAGGAAAAACGATGCTCTGTTAAACTTCCGGTCCACTTTGACTCCTAATTTTATTATATTTTAATTTTTCCCATATTACAACTTAGCTCTTAGGCTTTCAAATAAGTATTCTTAGTATATGTTACTGTTAAAGTCGGGAATTCAGTTAATGCTGACATTAACTAGTTAATGTAAGCATTAACTGGTTCCATCCGTTAAAGCCGGGAGTTGTCTTTAAATAGCAAGATTTAGATTCCGGACTTTAACTAGTTAATGTCGACATTTACGTATGCTGACTAGTTAATGTTGACATTAACATATGTATGCTGTGCCGTTAAAGTGCAGAATTAAGAGAGCCTGACAGTTTCGTCAATTTTTCTCGGATTATCAAAGGGCACGGTAGTGCCCAGTCAAGTTCTGGCACTACACCCTTTTTACAGGATCAAACTCAGGCGATTTTCGAACCCCCTCTAACTTCAGTACCAATAAAGTCAGAAACTTCAAACTCGCAGCATTTGCTAAGCTCACCAGGTTTAGGCAATTCACTAAATTTCAATTCTTTAGCACTAGGGGTTCCCGAGATATAAGACTGCAAAAATCGCAAAAACCGTAACTGACTGACTGACTGACAGATCATCAAAATTATGGAGCACTTCGACATCGTTTAATCTTGTAATTTCGCAGAACGATAGGCCCTGTGGTGTGTACAAAGGAAAAAATCGAAAATTTAAGATTTTCCATTCAGAGGGCGTGGTACCCGCCCATTTTCATAGAATTGAAATGTAATTTAATACAGCAGCAGCGCTTAAAGTGCAGACAAAGGAAAACATTTAAAATTTGGTATTTTAAATTCAGGGGCGTGGCACCCGCCCATATGAATTGATATTAATTTTGAGGAGAACTTCTGATTGTCGTAGAATGATAAAATTTGGTAGAACGGTAGGGCTAGAAGTAAAATCAAATACAAAGTTTTAAAATTTGAGATTTTAAATTCAGAGGGCGTGGCATCCGCCCATTTTCGTAGAATTGATATCAATTATATGGAGCACTTCTGCATGTCGTAGAATGATGAAATTTGGCAGAGCGATAAGACTTGACATGCAAGCAAAGGGAAAACTAAAAATTTGAGATTTAACATTTAGTGGGCGTGGCAACCACCCATTTTCGCAGAAATAATGTAAAATATATTGAGAGCACTTCCGTTTGGTGCAGGATTATGAAATTTAGTAAAACGGCTCATTTTCATGTCTAAGGTACATAGAAAAAGTTGAAATCATGAAATTTTTCATGCAGGGGCGTTTCATCCACCCCCTTCTTATCAATTGTTATCATTCTTATGGAGCACGTCTAACTTATGAAAATTGGTAGATGGGTAGGATTTGTAGTATATACAAAAGGCGTAAATTGAAAACTTACTTTTCTTATGAGGCTCTCATATTGGGCGTTTATTCCACCCACTTTTCCTGATAAAAAGAACCTTTGCAAAAAGTAGTGAAATCACAACAAAAACATTAATGTTAAAAAATTAGCCAAGTTCTTCTATACAAAAACCTTTTTGTAACAAGTCAGCCGTAAAAAGTAAAAGTACGCCAAGTTCTAAGTTTATTAATGTTAAATATGAAATATTTTAAGTAGAGTAATATCGAAGAGCCTAAAAATTATTAGACATCTATTAGTTAATGATTACTGACTTAAATTGAGTTGGATTACTTGGCAAGTTTTCTTTTTTTTACCTTATTACTCAATTTTGAAATGAAAGCTTTTGAGTAGTAAACCAACTCAATTTAAGTCAGTAATAATTACAAAATAGATGTCTCTAATAAATTTTGAGGTTCTTCTATATTAATCTACTTAAAGTATTTGATATTTACATTAATAAATTTAGAACTTGGCGTAGTTTTAGATCTCACTACTTTTTACGGCTGACTTATTACGCAAAGGTTTTTGTATATAGAAGAACTTGGCTACTTTTTAAACGTTTTTTATGTTTTTTTTTGTGATGCGCATTTCTTTTTTAAATTTGGACAAGCACTTTCGATTTTTGGGGTGAAATGGGAAAAGTCCAGTATTTTTGAAAATTTCCCGAAAACTATCAAATTTTTTAAGAAGTATTTTTTGAAAAAAAAAACGCTTCACAGCAAATTTGAAGAAAATTAAAATAATTATTTTAATTTATTAAAAAAAAAAACATTGTTCCATAAGAATTTGGTTATTTTTAAATCGCTACAAGAGTTAATAAAAAATAAAAGAAATATTATAACGGTAATTTACGATAGCTAAGGGTTTCAAAGAAATAGTCTACCTCAAGGAGCAAATGTTTATTGTATTGATTATCACTGGTTCTAGATACAAATAAGCGCGCCACTTGGATTGGTGATACCTTAACAATTAGGTGGTTCCTCTATGTGTATAAACTTGATAATATTTAAACACTGCGCCTGGACCATAATTCTAAATGCAGCCCTGTCATTGAATATTTATAATTTTCGTTTTGTATTTTTATGTTAGGTATTTGTAGGTACCTCCTCTATATGCCATCCAAAGAAGCAGTGCAACGCGCCGCGATTAAGTTCATCGCAGTAGAAGCGCACTGATTGCCTTTTTTTCTATAATAGGTATAGATGAGATTGCACTTTCTTATGGGCTTTGGTATTTGCCATATTAGCCAAAGCCAAAAGGTGGATGATGGTGGCGGCGGATGCATCGGACGCACCATAAATTTATATAAATGCACTTTGTGTCTAAGAATAGAATACTGCAATTCTTGTTTGTTTGATGTGAGGCTAGGCTATACATAAATGCAGTTTGTCTGGTCTTCCTCTTTTTCATAGAGAGACTGCATAGGTATATTGATGGTTGTTAAAAATTCTCATATCGGATCGGCTTTATATTCCATGGGCCATCATTTAACCATGAAAAATGAAAATCTCGCTTGAAATTGAATTTATTCACTTTCGTTTGACATGTTAACTTTCTTCACAATTTGACTATGGTGTCATAACTACGTACATAAACTACAGAGAACACAGCGTGTGTTGTATGCAGATCTATATACATTCACACGTAATTGTTTGATTTTTTTTTTTGTAAAATATTAAAAGTAAAAGTGTAAATACCCAAAAACATGACTAGAAAACTAAATAAAAAAAATGTGTTTAAGTGAAAATTTGAAACGAACGGAACGTGTCGAAGTTTACAACGCTTAAAATAAAACAAAAAAAACTTCTTGTTAACTTGTTATGTCCGTGTAACTTCCAAAATAAAATTTAACATTGTATAATTATCACCCAATTTGTGACACGAAATACCCGCCATATCTTTCCAATCCGAAATACGAGACCAATTAGCGAACAATGAATTTGTATTCTAAAAGGGTGGCTTAAAAAAAAAAAATGAGGCTTCGCAGCAGGTGGTAACGAGATCTCTATAAATTAAACTCATCTAACTCGAATTTCAGTTTTTCTCTAATTTGTCGTCGTCGTCAATGCAAACGTTTTTTGAATATAATTTTATGACAATTTAAAATAAAAAAACTACTCCAGCTAGATGGATGGATCAAGATGGTGCCACACAATCCATAATATGGGCCACTTAAAATTCCTTAAGCAGAACAAGAGCTCCACAAGAGGTAATGCTTATGGTGGTGGAGACAAGCGAGCTATAGAGTATAAAGGTGTGAAGCTACTTGTTGCTTTGAAAAATGCTAATCGGCTTTGACACTCACATTATGAATGAAATATGAAGCTCTTTTGTGTACTGCTGATTGAGAATGATTGGAACGCACGCATTTGGGCTTCTTTTTCTTTAATTTGGTAACCGGCAATGGTTCTTTCCAGACAAAAAAAATAATAAAACAGACGACCGACAGTCGGAAGCGTATATACCAGCACTCTGGGGCTAAGAGAAAGGTGGGCGTTAAGTTTCTTGGATTCATCTGCATAATGCACTTTCTGTCGATCTTATCACGTTAATTTTTGTTCCATTTTTGTCGCAAGCCGTCATCGATTAGGGTCATTAAAAAGTCTTAGGTACAATACAAGATAGACGGGGCTTTCTTTTTATAAGTCTGGTAACCGCTAAGGTAAATTTTAGAAAATTTAGACTCTGAACACAACGACGACGACGACCGACAACGCAATGTTGGAGGAAGAAAAAAAGAAACAATATTTTATTTATAGAAAGAGTATCAGTAGGTTGGTTGTGTAGACATATGCAATTAGCACACTTACTTAAACTTGTTAAGAGATTTAGCCTGATCAGAGAAAAGATAAAAAAAACACAAGCAATCGTTTTGTCTACCTATAACAATGTCAAAACCAATAATAATAATAATCGACTCATTTAAAGACAGATTAACTGAAGTCGGAACTGGCACACACTTGAATTGCATAACCAATAAATAAAATATCATCAACGCAGTGTATTGATAGTTATGTCTGGATTTCATTACACATAAGATCGTAGGTGCAGCTGTTTGTGAAGCCTTATGCAAATTTTCAAAACACAACAAAGACTAAGGTCATTTTGTATACGAAATGTCCCCAATAATTAATGTGGGACTTATTATTGTTTATTTGGGATTAACAATGTTTTGATTTCATCAATTACTCATTTTAATTGCAAAACGACTTAAAGTTTGGCACAAGTAATATTATTTAAAAAAAATTAAAAAAAAAACACAAACTAAACGAAAGAGCTGAGGTACAAACTTGAAGAATAAATAAAATATATACTCGCTGTGCGTATCGGTTCTCAGATGGGGTATCTCCTGCGTATGATTTAAAATCCAGTTATGTTCATCCTTAAAAAAAAAAAATAACAACAAAATATTTACACAATTTTGTGTAGGTATACCTACTTTTTTGTTTATTTTTTCTTTATGTTCGTCCATTGACCTATTTTGACTGGTTTCATGGCGTTTTATTCATTGGAATAAACTGCATTTTATAACTTTTTTATTTTTTGCATTATTGAACGAGAACTAAGTAGGTAGGTATAGTTAAATTAAAAATATGCTTCAGTTAAGCAAAAAAAACTGAAAAAAAAAATTAATTGATTTATCCAATAAACCTGAATTTGCTTGCGCAACACGGAAATATATGCAATTTATGAGATAACCGTGCTTGATGATATATAGAGCGAGTTTAATGACTTTACATTATAAGTGGTAATGTAAGTTTTGCTTGTTTTTTTTTTTTAAGTTCTTAACTTTTTATATCTTAAGTGGATGAAGTCATTTTTGACATATAATGTCAAGTTCAGTTTTTTTTCGCTAAGTGTTTGCTTTATAGTTGACATTAAGCGTTATGAATTTAAATACTTTTCGAGGAAAATACAAACATATTGCAGGCAATTTGAATTATAAAGTGTTTATTTGAGGAACTGGTAAACAGAAGCAGGCTCGGCCGCAATGATTGTTTTTGATGCTTACATCTATAAATTTCGAAAAAGAGAATTAACAAAAAAAATCCTACAAACCGGTGTTATGCACTTAAATTTTTGTATACCTTTTCGGTTTTTGCAAACATATTTGGTTTTTGATATTTTTAAGAAAATTCTGCCCCATTTCTTGGCTATTCCTAGACATTTCGTTAAAACCTTGACCGAAGATGTTTAAAATTTTGCAAAATTGGTATTCAGGTCTCAGTAACTTACTTACTTAGGTTCTCGGACCTATTACGTCCGTGATGTTTCCCTTACGGGACATAGGGCCTCCACTACTCCTACGCTCCCGATCGTGTACGATTTCTGGAAATATATTTCAGCTCTCTCCAACTTTTCCACAGTCGTGCCGATTCCTGTTCGACCGTTTTTCGTCATGTACATCTAGCCCGGCCCACTTGTCTTCCCTCCTGTGTGATCGGGTTCCACTGTATTGATTGAAATGCAATGCATCGATCGCCTTTTCGAAGCGTATAGCCAATTCACTGCCACTTCCTTTTTCGTATAATGGAGTCTATGGGGTCCTGACCCGTTCTCGCATGAAGTTCGGTATTGGAGATACGGTTGGGCCAGAAAATCCTCAAGATGTTTCGTAGACATCTATTAACGAACTTTTGCAGCTTTCTAGTGACAGTGTCAGTGACTTTCCAAGTGCTGCACCCGTAAAACAGAACGGATTCAACATTGGAGCGGAACAGTCGTAGCTTGGTCTTTAACCTAAAAGACTTGTTTCTCCATATTTTGGACAGCATTCCGAACGCAGCCTTTGCTTTTCTGATTCGGCTGTTTACCTCCAGTTCAGTTCCGTCACCCAAAGAGACCATACTCCCAAGATATTGGAAATCCTCTACCATCTCTACCGGTTGATGGAGATCCATGATCCTTTGAGAGAGTAAGCATACGTCGTCCGCGTAGTCCAGATGTTTAAGGGTGAGATTGCAGAGTCCACTGAATTCCTCCATTTCGATTTGACAAAACTGCGTGCCAGTACGTCAATTATCACCAACAGGAACAGTATTGGTGATAGTATACAGCCTTGCCTAACCCCACTTTGGATTTCAAACTGCTCTGACAGCCTACCTTTGTGCAAAACATGACATTTGGATCCATCATATGTAGCCTTGATAATAGCAATCAATTTATCTGGGATGCCCCTCCTGCGCAAAGCAAGCCAAATAAATTCTCTATTGACACTGACTGACACTGTCGAACGCCTTTTCAAAATCGATGAACAGCAGGTGAAGTGGTGATCGATATTCAACGCACTGTTCGATGATGATCCGCAAGGTGTTGATGTGATCCACACAGGAAGATCCAATGCGGAGTCCGGCTTGATCGGCGTCGAGTGTAACTTCGAGGTGGTCTTTCATTCGGTCCAATACTATCCGTGCTATTATCTTGGCTACTGCAGGCAGAACGCATATTCCTCTCCAGGTTTTGCACTGTGTGAGATCTCCTTTCTTTGGGAGCTTGACAATCATTCCTTTTTTCCACTCGTCAGTAAAGCTCTCTGTTTCCCAAGCTCTCTTAATAAGTGGGTGCAGTAGCTCGCTCGATGTTGTTGGGGTTGCTCCTAAGAGCTCTGCAAGAATACCGTAAAGTTCAACCGCTTTGTTGTTCTTCAGTGCTTTGATGGCGGTGATAATTTGTTCTTTACTGGGGGATACGGTGCGTATTCGGGAAATTGTTACTTCGGGTGGCTCAGTGGGAATAGGGTTCACTTCACTGGCGAAAATGCGGTTTAAAGCCACAGGAAAGTGTTCCCTTCACCTTTTGAGCTGATCCTCATCCGAAATTAGCAGGGAACCGTTTGTGTCTTTAACCAGGTGTTGCTTAATTAATATTATTTATTAATTCTAAAGACGGTCCTACTGTCACACCTACTAGCGGTCTTAGGAGTTCAACAATAATTTTATTTAAAAATATTAGAAATATCAAAATCATAGAAGTTAATCTTACTTATCAATTTGAATTCTAGATAGGGATTAAAAATACTTTTCTGTAATATGTAAGCTTAAGTTGGTTTTAGTCGCATAAGTTGAGGGCTCAGCTGGGAAAAACAAGGTAAGGCTACATGAAATAATCGTTTTCTATTTTAGAAGAAATCTTTTATGGTAATGGCTAGTGAATATTTCTTTTAGGGAGGAACAATTTCGCTTATTTAAAAATGTTTTTCTGGGACTTAGGCTAACTTAAACCACAAAATTCTCTCAATTTTACTTATGCATTTCTGAGATAATTGGAACACTGGTCTGGTCATTCTTCAATATTTTTGGTATAACTCAAAAACTAAGCCAAGTTAGAAAATTTAATTTAAAACACTTTTTGAAGGTAGTTAAATTTTGTTTATAGCAATTGGTGGTTAAAAAAACATTTATACAAAATTTAAACAGAGAAATTTAACAAAAAGCTATCTAAGATAATCGAAAATGATTGATTTTTTTTGTTAGCTTTTTACTGAACTGCAAGAAGTATTCAAATAGAAAACATAGACGCTCAAACATTTATTATAAAGGATCGAAAATAACTTTTCGATATTTAAAAATTAAAAAAAAAATAATTTTTTAAAATTTTGTTTGCAGTTTTTGCTCGTGAGCCTATTATACTTGCGATATACATCCTTCGGATGTGGAACTTGAACGGCAGCGTATGATAAGCTCATTAGATTCTGATCGAGAAAATGTAATGCTTCAAAAACTCAATGCTGTCTCCTGTCGTTAAAGCAAAACCCACCCCCCTTGCCGCTATCCATGGGTGGCATTTGCATTGAGGAAACTGAACAGCTTTCGGTTCTGTATGTGCATCACAGACCACCTTTTTTGGAATGATCACGACGTCGCTGAAAACACTGCAAAATGTTTGGGATTTCTAAGGCGATGCAAGAAATGTTTGTCCTCTTCTGATCTGCCTATGATCTATAAGGCGTACATCCATCCAAAGCTTTAGTACAATTCGCATATCTGGGCAGGTGCTCCTTCAATATATTTGAGTCTTTTGAATAGTTAACAGAAAAAAAGCTTTAAAAATGATAGGTGATAAAACCATAACGGAAACA
Organism: Melangyna quadrimaculata; assembly: GCA_949320155.1. Classification (NCBI taxonomy): domain Eukaryota; kingdom Metazoa; phylum Arthropoda; class Insecta; order Diptera; family Syrphidae; genus Melangyna; species Melangyna quadrimaculata. Next base: position 153,256,489 of record OX439484.1, read on the forward strand.
TTTACATCTCTAGAGCACCGACGTAATGTTTCATGCCTTGTCTTGTCTTATTTTATCGCTACTTTTACAAACAGTTTTCTTGTGAAATAGTCCAATCAAATTAGCAAAAATATCTTCAAAAATTCGGGAGGAAAATTTTATTGTTTTATTTTAAAGAGTACCTCTTGGAGATTCTAAAACCACATTTTGCGAATAAAAAAACCCTCTGCATCGTCTGCCATTTTGAAAAAGGTGTTTAAAAGCCTTTACTCAATTTTCTCAACCGCTATTAGTAGTAGAGTAGTTATTTTTGATTACTTTTGTAGGTTGACATGTTCTCTACAATTTTTGTCTTAAAACTTTTATTGATAGATCCGTCCTATAAAAAGTTATTCTTGAAAACAACAGAAAATTTTCGATTTTAAAAATGGTTTTTCAATTTTACCTCATCTAATATCCATCCGAACCAAAAATCTCTTTTGATCCTTTTTATGTAAAATTACTAACATATTTGTAGATAAAGGTTATACCTATATTTGTGTTTAATTTGTTTCTTGAAAATTTACAGTTTTTCATCATATTTTGAATTTAATATAGTATAAACAAAGTTGGCGGGACATTTACACACCGTTTTAGCACAAAACCTTTTGCCCCTCCCGATTAATTTTGACTGAAAAATTTATCCTCACTTGTAAGCTAAATTCTGATATCTTAAACTTAAAAATCTGACCAGTAGAAATGAAGTTAGGATTTTTTAAAAGGAAAAAAAAGCCGATTAGAAAAAAATTATTTTTATTTTATTTTTTATATTTGTTTTTTTTGTTTTATTTTTAAAAATAATTTTTTTTAATCCGCTTTTTTTCGATTTAAAAAATCCTAACTTCATTTCTACTGGTCAGATTTTTAAGTTTAAGATATCAGAATTTAGCTTACAAGTGAGGATAAATTTTTCAGTCAAAATTAATCGGGAGGGGCAAAAGGTTTTGTGCTAAAACGGTGTGTAAATGTCAAATTTTTAAGATTAAGCTATCAAAATTTAATAATGATATTCAGAAATTCAAAACCAATGTGCCTCGGTATCTCCTTTTAAACACTATCCTATTTTCCTAACGCTCGCACTGTGTTTTACATGTTAAGGGTATTAACAACCACTTGAGTGCACGTCAATTTAAAAAAAAAATATACAAGTTTTGGATTCGTGAAAAAAATCGATCTCTAGATAATATTTTTCCCTAATGTTACGATGATAGAGAACGCGAAAAAAGTGGGTCGCCCAATTTTGTCTATCTATCTGTACCTTGACCTGCAGCCTTAAGCAAGTTTCTTCAAACTTTGGACTTAGGTGATTCCGTAGATGGGAAATTGATTTTTTTTACTTAAAAAAAAACACCGTATCTGCCATACAACTATTATTAAAAAAGTAATTTATCTCAAAAACGACTGTAACGATTTTGACAAAAAATTAGGAATTACTATTAAGGGTATGGTAAATATTTTGATAAAATAAATTTAACAATAACGGTTGTTAACGGTACCTGTCATAGAACCAATGAATTTTCAACCAATATTTTTATATAAAAGGTCCTTCACAATTTAAAAAAAATTTGCATAGATATATGTAAATTTTTGAAAAATTATTTTTGAACATTAATTAAAAAAATATTGATCCAGCCGTACTGTTTATTTTTAATATCTTGGTTTTTATCTTATTTTAAAGATGAAATAAATTGTAAATTAGAACCTTTAAAGAAGCACATTCATACTAAAAAAAAAATAAAAAGATTTGCCAGGTATTCATATTTATTAAATTAATTATTATTTTCACATAAAATACAATTATAATTTCGAAAATTTTTGTTTGTTATTTAAATGGGAATTATTTTAAAGGCACAACAGAAAACAGCTAAAATTACTCTTTATTAAAAAAAATATGTACACTCCAATTCACTCGTTTAAACACCATTTTTTTTAATAAACTTTAAACGACTTCTCCATAACATTTTATATTTATGACAAATCTTATTATAGAATTTATTGTGTGTAATATGAGGAAAAAATCCAGGAAGAATTTTGAATCCTCCTAATAAATTTATAGTGTTATGGCTCTTTGAACAATTTTAGTCGCAAAATTGTGTCATTCGTTTAAATACAACCTGGTAGCTCATAAAATAGTTTAAATTAGTTCCAAAAAGTATGCAAAAATTCAAATAAAAAAAAAGTTAGACATTTTACCAGAAATTTACCAATTTCGTTAAAGGGAAGTCTTCTAACCTTAGAAAGAAAGGCTCATATTCAAAACTATCAGGACAATTGTCATAGCATTCGATATATACACAGCTCACAAGTTTGGACTTAGTGATCAGCTACCTTGAAAATAGGAAAAACTATAAAAAAAACATCAAACCACTGGCGAAAATGTCTTCAATACCTCAAGAACGACAAATCATTCACCGAAAAGTCTCAAATTCAACCTTTTCATTTAGCAAAATCAATAGTAAAACCGTAGTTAAGGCCACAAAAAACTGCTTTTTATCAGATTGACTGGCAAGCCACACATTTTCATCATCTGCAAATTAAAAAAGAACCACCGAAATCAGGCTGGTTCAGATCTGATTCGTGAGCATTTAAAGTTGACTTAAAATGGCTCTAATAGCATACTGCTCCCCATACCATTAAATCGCCTCCCTTTTTGCGTCTAATACCCAAAATTATTTTTTCTTGTCTCATTTCAAGTTAATAGAAGGAATAACCACTGGGACCATCCAAATGAGATTTCTTTTTTTTTTTTAAATAATAATCACCTAATGCGATTATCTTTCACACCGTATTTTATATTAAGGCGCAGTTAAACTTAACTTTAAAATATCATGAATCAGATCTGTTACTAAACTGATTTGATGAGTATAACCGTTGAAAAGTAACGAAAAGGCAAGATATTTGTCAAAAGCCTGTGAGAACACAGTTTGTTTCTTTTTATTAATTTATAAATCAATCAGATCCGTTTAATTATTTAGCTAACTTCAACAGTCGAGCTTTTGCAAGCGATTACGCTGAGGAAAACAAAGAGAACATAAGCGTTTATGTTGAACATACATAAATATTAAAGTATCAGGCATCAACAAACGACTCTATCAATGAAATTCTCATCAGCACTTGAACACAAAAAGCAAAAAAAAAAGAAGTTGCACACAATGGTCTTAACGCAATATGACTTAAGAATCCATTAAAATATTTGTCAAAAATGATTCATACTTATGGATGGTTTTTGCTCTAGACTTGATCTGATGGTCGATTTAAAGTCCAGGTGCCTCATCACGTAAAACAAAAACGATGGCACGATATCGTTTTGGAGATACATAGCTGTCTTTATTTTTCTCTACTGAAGTGATAGAGATAGCAATATTGAAAACGATGATGCGGCCCCAGTGCTTGAAAAATAATTTAAACTGTTAATTATTTTCGTTCTCAAGTGTAATAATTCAGGTAATTTGTGCTTAAAAAGGCCCCTAGCGCCCTATCGGGAAAGTTATGGCGTAGTTCAGGTTTTCTTCCTTCTTTATGTTTTGGTTTCTGAACCAGATCCTGAGATTTGCGAACAAAATTTCATGAAGCAATATTGAAAAAAAAAATCTAAATTATTGCTTTTTTTTTTGTTTTTGTTTGCTGTATTATATGATTACAACTGAACAAATATTTTAATCGATTTAAAACAGGGCCGGTTTGTCAAAGCGGGGTTAAAGGTAAAACCGAGTTAACTCCCCAAATTTGGCTAGTTAACTGGGATTAATTATATTAAGCAAATGCTTTTGTTATTCTGTCTTCTTTGTTTTCTATCTGCATTCAACCTCCACTTAAAAACTGCTTCTTGTCGTAGCTGTAGACAAATCTATTTCCACACTTAAGTAACTCTGGTTTTAATCAACACTTAAAAACTGGGCCTTAGGGATATTGATTTAATATATTTATATTGATTTTAGTCGATTTCAACTTTTTTTTGATAAAAGAAATTCGAACAATAAGCCCCAACCTAGTATTTAGCTATTTAATTAGTTGTACATTTGGACTGACAAAATAATACGTTGAAGGTTTTAAATGAACAACAACCACTTGTGTTGGCTTCCACCGAGTATTAAATTTGGCTGGAATTGTTGCAATTTCATGGCTGCCACACCACTCATCAGATTCATTTTAGTGGTGCTTAGTCTATAGTTCCAATTTTAATTTATAAATTGTTTTGCCGTCAACTGGATTCGAACCTAGACCAAGCTACCTCAGAGGCCGTTGCACTACGCATTGCACCACCGAGGTCACCTGATCGTGCCCATCCAAACGAAGGTTTTTCTAATTTACAATTGCATTTGGACAACTAGCATTTTTACAAGCCACACATTCAAAACCTTCAATGTTAAATATGACGGAGAGCAGCCCAACTGAAAGTGTCATCACGAGAAAACACCTTTGAAAATAATACGAGATTTCAAGTTTTACGACCAATCATTTAGAAAATACGTATAGCTATTTCAATGACGAAACTGGCGCTTTTTTCGCAGGTATAACTTAATTTCTAAACTTTATTCTAAGTTTGGGCGTTTTAAGATGTTGCGGTCCTTTACTTTCTACAAGAAAGTGCTATTATTTTAAAGGATTGTTTAAAAAATTACTTTGTTTTATTTATGTTTAAATTTACCCTGTGTGTGCTCAGAGTCCTCCGTAGAATAATTCAAAACAATTCAACTTTAATTTGCATTTCCTCAAACACATTTATTTATATTCTTTTTTCTTTGATTGAAAATTATGTTCATGTTTTATTTTTTTGTATATTTTCAGTTATATTTCTAAAGAGTCGCTATACTACAAATCGTTTGAAACTGAAGAAAAAATTAAAACAAAATAACAAAATATTTGTGTAAATAAACTTAACAACTAATAAGAAATAAACATTTACAATAATTAGGTAACTTATACATTTTCGTTCAGTTATAAAAAGCATAAAATTGTTCTTTTTTTTGGTTTTTGTTTAATAATAAACTTAACGTTTATAAATAAGCACTTAAGAGTAGGTACATTTTTACAGTTGTAGTACAAGTTGACAGAAGAATGTATTTTCTCTTAGTACCTAAGTACGATGATTTTTAATTTTTTTTTCTTTTGTTTTTGTTTTGCAATTTTGTTTGCTAAGATTCTGGATCCTGTACACTTATAAAAAATATATTGATATTTTTTTTTTCGATTCTGTTATTTTTTTTGTTTTGTTTTATTTTTTAGTTAACATCTCAAATTTATTTGTGATTTGTAGTTTTTATTGCATTGTTTTTCTTCTTGATAATGGACTTTTTTTTTTGTTGACAAAAAAATGAAAAAGAAAAATTAAAACCTTTACTATATATTTATTTATATATAGGTAGGTAGAGACAATTATTATGTGCAGTTTAAATAATTTGTTTTATTTTTTGGTGCGTTCATGAATTTAATTTTACACTGAGATTTGAACATTTAAAGAAATCTTAAAAACATGCAAACTATGAAACATTGACTTTATATTTTTTGTATTTGATTGGTTTGTTTGTTTTTGTTTCTTTTAATTATCATCAACTGATTGGTAAGGAAGGATTGTATTTTTAAAAATGGACGACACTATACGACACAAATATCGCATTTTTTACATATATGTAAGTTTGATTTCGGGTGGAACATAATTTGGTATATGTTTGTTATATTCAAATAAACAGTAATTCAAATATACATTATAATCAATTTAAAACAAAACTTAAGGTGGACAAGATACATTTATGGATTGTTCTGTGGTAGATAGTTGAGTTAGTGAAAATGTTGATTTGGAAATCTCAGAAACAGGTCCAATTCTTATATTAAAAAAAAGAAACAAATTAAACGCGTTTGTGTTTATTTCAAACACAACAAAAAGGTTTTTAAGTTATCTACGTATATATAGTACCTATGTTTTCTTTCAAACAATAAATTTATTAATATTTGATTTTTTTGTAATCATGAATTTAAAACGTAACATAAAGTGTTACAGGCTTACGCGTCCCAATTAACGAGTAAACGCTTTGCGTTTTATTCACACATGAACGCCATCACTGTGGTCCAAAAAGGCACATTTCGTGGCAAAAATACTAATTTTGTTGTTTTATTTTTAAAGTTTTGTTTTTTAATTCTAATAGAAATATTAACGGAGCTTCAAGAATAGCAAACAAAATAATTTTTCGCTAACTAGTTTGACTTATAGAGCTTTTCAAAGTTGGCCAATTTTGTTCTAGAGTTAAAAAAAAAAAAAAAAAACAGAAAAAACGATGACCCTGAACTTTGCAGACAATTTGAGTATCATATTTTGGACTGTCACCAGCGCCGTAAATCTTGTTCGATTTTGAAAATTTGAATGGTCATCGCTTTGTCGTCTCAAAATCTTGGTACGTCACTTTTCATTTTCTTTTATTTACCGTAACAGAAAAGTTTTCATTAAAAATGTAAGGCGAGCCGCTAAAAAGGGCCTCTAAAACTTTAGGACTGCCACCAACTCCGTAAAAATTATTCAATCTTGATTCTTACGGCAGTCGATGGCTCATCCTAAAACCTCGGACCTTCATTTTTTATTTTTTCTTATTTACCGTTACAAAAAAGTAAAAACAAAACAATTTTTACGGAGTTGGTGGGGTGCCCTTTTTAGCGGCTCTTTTTACTTTTTAAATGAAAACTTCTTTGTTACGGTAAAAAAAAATAAAACTTGACGTACCGAGATTTAAGGATAAGCCATCGATTGTCGTTCCAATTTTTAAAATTCAACAGTTTGTATGGAGTTGGTGGCAGTTCAAAAGTTTTAAAAGGTGTTTTCCATAGCACTTTTTTACTTTTTTTCATGATAACTTTTTTGTAATGGTAAATAAAAAAAAAATAAAAAATGACTTACCGATACTTTGAGACGAAAAAGCGATGACCATTCAAATTTTCAAAATCGAACAAAATGTACGGCGCTGGTGACAGTCCAAAATATGATACTCAAATTGTCTGCAAAGTTCAGGGGCATAAAAAACGAACTTCTTTGTTTTCTTTTTTCCAATTATGGCATATTAAATGAAAAATTACTTAAATAAAAAAATTTTATTTTCTGTAATTAATTCTTGTTGTTTTATTTGTACGTAAATCAAAATTTTAATTAAAAAAATAATTATCTAATATTTTTAATACATTAAACAAAAAAAAACCCTTTTAGCCGCTTTTTTTGATTTGAATAGAGATACAAAAAAAAACTATTATTTCTACCGCTTTAGATAAAATTTTTGTTTTTTTTTTTAGCAAACAATTCTGAAACACTCTGTTAAGCATTTTTACTATATTTTGTAAATCTGATTGAATGGAAATTTGATGTCAGCCAATTCACATCATTTTTCACAACTTGTAATACATTTTTTTATAGATAAACACATTGAATAAGGATATGAAAGGAAAATATTCGTGTTTATTTAAACACTTAAATTAGTAAAATAAGTAAAAGGCAAGAATTGGACCTGTTTATGAAATGAGGCTGTGAGTGCAAAAGTGGCGTAACCCTATTTTGAAAAATTGGCTTATTTTGTCTCTTATATTTTTGTCTTAGGGAGATACATGATTTTAAAAATAGTTTAAAATTCTTGAATATCTAATCTTCCCAGCAAAAATATTACATTACTATTTAAAAAGCATAATGTGCTTTTTTTAATCGATTTAAACCCAATTACAAAAAGTAGCTTCCGCCACTTTTGCACTCACAGCCTCAAATAGCCACATAATTGTTAATAGGTAAAATTGTTTGGTTTTGTAAAAGGAATATTATTTTATTTGTGTTCAAGCAAATTATTGATTGATAAAGTTTGTTTTGTTTAATTATTTAGTTATGTAAGTCTAATTTGGTTTAGTAAAATATATGTATATTTTGTTTAGAAAGATTAACGGTAGGTGTCAGCAGTGGGCTAAGCAAAATATAACAGACATAAAGCATTGATTTGTTTTTGTATATAATATGTTAGGTATGTTAGGTGTTTTTTTTTGTAAACAGTAGATTGTTTTTTTATTTTGTATTGTGTTTTTATTTAGTTATAATAATAAATTATGTTTAGATTAATTCATTAGGCATGGGCTAACTATAATGCAAAAATCATAACCAAGCCATTTTTTATTTTTATGGGTTAATCATGTATAATTTTAAAATAAAAAAAGAATACATATACAAATTATTCTACAAAATTTAAAATAATTTAAACAATTTTTTTCAAGATATTAAAATTTAAAATATACATAAATTTTCTAAAACAAGAATATTTTAGCATTTGATTTTATGTCTTTGTGATTTTAGTAGATTATTGTTGCGCTTTTTTTTTACATATATGTATATTTGTTTATTATATTAATTATATATTATTTAAAATTAACACAAAGCTTTTGTAGAGTGGTTAATTTTTTGTTTGTTTTCATTTTCCATATATAAAAATTAGTTTATACAATTATGTATTTAGATTTTTTTTTTCTTATTTTTTTTTTTTTTTTTGTTGCTAAATTATATTTTTTTTATTGATCAACGTTCAGCAAACGCATGATTATATCCTATACAAGTATATATAGATAATATACATTTAAGTCTCATTCCCATTTTATCAAGGTTTTTTTTTAATTTTTGTTTGTATTTAATCAAAAATTGGTACATTCTTATCCTTTTCGTTAGCTGAAAATTAATAAATTTAAAGCAAATGCCCCATTAGAGTATTTAAGCTTAGGTAAAAATAGTTTGTTTTAATAATTTATATGACTTTATGTTTGGAATCTTAAAGCGTCTCAAATGTATAGTTATGTAAAAGAGGTTGTATTTTTTTATATTTTTGGGTATTGGAGTGGAGTTTTTTGAGCAGTTTGATTTTCGATATGAATATCTTTGGTTTCAGGTATGTGCGATGTGGGTCAAATTGAAGATTGAGATAAAAAAAAAACGCATTTTAGCATGATCAGTTTGAGCTTTTGAAACATTTTTCAATTTTTGTGTGCACTATAAGCTTATACTCCCCGTTTCGGTAATCACAATTTTCACCAAGTTTCATCAATGTGACGAATGGGGTTTGATAGCTAATTGCAAAAAATTGCAAAGACATTTCACCTTCCTAAGCAGAACTAATATTTTAATAAAGATATTATACTTTTAGAATATTAAGGGATTATGCATTCTTTTACCTACGTCTCTTGCTATACAAAAATCAGTGCTTGGTGGGAAGAGGGTGGTTTAAAAATATGAAGGCCCTCCACCGGTGGTCACTTTCTTGCACTTAAATTTTGTTTCATTCAAGGCGTTGTCGTGCACATTTTTATCCTGAAATTTTGCAAAACAGAATGAAAAAAAAGAACGTAATTTTGAAAGGCTAAATTACTCCACTCTCAAATTATTTTCTGCATACTGATGAATAAATCAGTCATTTCATGATACTATTAAGAGATTTTAATCTTGCTGTATCATTGTAAACATAGTTCAAATACAAATACAAATTTCTTTTCTTTCTTTTCTTTCTTTTCTTTTTTTTTCTTTCTTTTCTTTCTTTTATTTTTCTGCTTTCTTTTCTTTCTTTCTAAGTAGTGCCGTGCATTGTATTTAGAAGACCTTAGGTCCTACTGGCATATAGTTAAAATTATTACTATTATTTTATTACTATGCATTCGTATAGGAAGTCTACATACAGGGGGGCTATTCCGGTCCTGTGATAAACACGACGAAAAGCCTCTTCAGTTATAAATATCCCGTTTGGAAAAATTCGAAGTTTCTGTCTTGTTTGCGCAAGGCCGTAGTTATTTTTCAGTAGTGAAAATCTAGACGAGAAAAACTTGTCAATTACTTAGCAAACCCGTGCTGGATTTAAGTACCACAAATTTAGACGAGGGAAACTTTTCAAACACTCATGGGGCCATCACACCAGAAACAAACATTTTATAAGCGCCATGCAATTTCAGTATCATACGCCACTTTTTTCTCCATTTCCTTTGTCTTCTTTTTCATATCACACTTTTTACTATGGGTGTTGGTGGGTGTTCTACCTAGAAAGCAAGTACATAAAATGTTTGTATAGCGAGTTTGCCCAGTGGTCAGCGCATTGGCCTCACAAGCATTAGATCGCGGGATCAAGTCCCACATAAGCCAACTTTTTTGTTTACCTGGTTCATAATCGTTAAGGCCCTTGTTCTAGCCTTTACTAACCCTTTCTAGCCCCTTGCCAGAATCTAGGTAAAACCCTTTAGTGCCTTGTCGAAAACTATATTGTCGAAATCTAGATATTGTAGTTGGGGGTGATAAAAAATAGCATTCGATCTCTTGAACAAATATAAGTTTATGTAAAAACTTTACTATCAAAAAATTTCATCAACCTGTGTTTTTTTTTTTGAAAAAAAAGTGGTCTAGGTATCGATTTTCATTATTTTTCTAAATATTACTTCTTATTTTTCCCATAGCGACAAAAGTGTCTTAGTCTTAGGTCCGCGGTATCGCTGCCAGACCGATGGATTCTAGTCAGTATAGGAACAACGCTTTAGTTATATTAATTTGGAGCGTTATAAAGCTGTTTTGGAGGGATTATTACTGTTGTTGCATTTTGAAAGTGAATTGTAGGGGTGTTGGAACCGCGATATCGCTGCCAGACCGATAGCATGTAGTATGACATGGCCACAAAATTTGGAGAGGTATAAAACACTTTGAGTAAATGTTCACTAGCTCTCGGACTATTATACCATTAAAAAGATGGTAATAATTTCCCATTTTTAACGCTTTAGCTTAATTGCTTTAAACCGGCCGGAGTCTCTTACGGCTTTAAACTACGACAATGATCTTACACTTCAAAAAATCATTATTTTTGTATATTTATGGAATACTTGAATCTTTGGATTTAATAAAATCCAAAAATTTATACAATGTGCGTTTGTAATGAAAATTCATACACTGAAATTTTTCTTAAATTAGTGCCAGACTCTTTCTTTTTGACCCTTAGAATATGGAAGACAATGTTTGAATACAAGAAAATATATTTGGAACTCCACTCCTCCACCGTTTTTTTTTTTAATTAAACCTCCAACCCCGCCGCACAAGCTTTTAAAGTAAAGTCTTTTTTAAGAAGAGCCCTAACTAAACAGATTTCATTGGAGGCAATGCTTTTTTTAAATTTAAATTATTCAGGGAATATATTTAACAAAAACAGAAGCTATCTATTAATTTTTGTTTATTTACTCAACAGATGTCGTAAATTACAAATTCGTTTCAGTCCGATGTGGTGCCATACGCATTACTTGCTGCTGCTGTTGCTGTTGTTGCTGCTGCTGCCTGTGTCTCATCAAATCACCATTTGTCATTCCGGGATTGCTTGCAAATATTTTCGGTGTCTGACTCGGAGTATTACTGAAATTAGATGAAGTCGCAGTTGAATGGTTTTTCGTACTACGCATCGACCATTCGTTCTGTTTCAACAGGAATTGCTTAACATTATATTCCATTTGAGCAATATCGACAGGCTTATTGGAGTTACTATCGGGATCCTTGGCGTACTTGTAGCTGTAGACGACATCTTGAAGGGATTGCTGATTGCCATTACCATTGCTATTCAAATAGTGCACCTTAGATTCAGCTACTTGGAAGTTGTCTAAGTGGCGGTAAACAAGCTTGGGTGTCTCCTCATACTGATGATAGGTGCTTGTGACACTACTTGATGTCATCTTACCAGCCATCGGTGGGGCATTCAAGGCGGATTCCTGGTAGTGGATTGGTGGCTGTGCTGATGCTTGTGGCTGCTGGTTGACTGTTTTATATCCAGAATCCATTGAAAGCTTCTCCATGGAAGCATATGTTTCACTGTGATCGTTTATTGATGGTGGTTGCTGCTGTTCCAGTTGCGAATTATGTTGCACCCATTCGGCAACTCGATTCAGCTGCTGACGTCGCAGAATCACACTCTCCTGCAGATCAATGGCGTCACTTATTGAACTCGATTGTGTGCAAGATTTGGAATTGACAGACGCCTTACAATTTGTCTCGTTTAGATGAAGCATGTCATAGTTGAGCGAGGCCTTGAGTAATTGCTGTTGTTGTTCCGTGGTCACGAGATTCTTGAATTGCTGTTCCAAATAGCTATTGGTGAGTTGTCGGTCAATGTTAATTTCCAAAGGTGGCATTAATTGCTGTTGCTGCGGTTGAAATTGCTGCGGCTGCTGATTATCGCTATGGGTAACGCTTAACAGCGGTGTCGTATCGTTAATTAGATCTATGCTTAAACTATTGTTGCTATTGCTAAGGTCCATTTTACAATTATTATTAATATTAATTTCAGATGAGGAATTAGTAATGTTATTATTGACGATCTCACAGCTTTGCTGTAGCTTGTCATTACTCATCCGCTTGGCGATTGTGGTGGCAGCTTCTGTTGATGCATTACCATTGCTCGCAACTACAACGTCTACTTGTGTTTGATTTGTCATCACCATTGATATCTTGGATGTGATTATGTCTTTTGTGTCGTCAAGTTCTTCGTCGAGAAAACGTTGCCGTCGCGTGTAGATTATAGGTGTAGCTTCGGCTGGTGATTCCATGTTATCGAGCAGGATATTGCTTTGGCCATTTTGTTGGATACGCATGGCACACAAACGGGGACCACGGTATTTAGGATTTTCAGCCTGCTAGAAGAAAAAAAAAGTTTTTAATTAATATTTACCAAAGTATCAATATGAAGCTTCAATATTAATGGAAGAAATAATAACTATTTAGGGTAATACTACGTTTTCATTGGATCCGAAATGATGTAATTTCGAAATTAGCTCATTTGGAACGTCAAATTTGTATAGGAAATGAGGTAATTTCGGATCTCATTTGGACGAAATTACCTCATTTGGCCCAGTTAAAACGTAGTATAAGGAGGTCCCAAGTTAAAGTCCTTAAGGAAAACCAGACTGAGCTGCAATATTTCTTTGAATAAGGAATTGGTTTTCAATGAAACATTATAGTTTAAAAAAAACACCAAGATTCTTCATTCAAACATACCTTAATAGTCTTAATAAGATTTCTATTGAAGTTTTCAAACATTTTCGCTCCCTCACAGCTGCTCGTCTTGCTCCACACACTATTCATACTTTCCGACATTACCGATCGCAGATTGCTCTTTTCCGTATCATCGTGTTTCTTTTCCATTGCATCGCTAGTCTCTAAGAGTTTACCCTGTACATTTCCGCTACTGCTACTAAGTCTCATCTCATCAGGAGTCTCAATTTTTCTACTCAACGCCGGAGCCTGCTCCTTTGTTGCAGCACCACCGCTTGTTGTCGTTTTACTAATATCACAACTGGCTGTAGTCGTCATTGTCGTCGCCGTCGCCGCCATCATCGTCGTCGTTACTGCTTGCTTGCCCGGCGATTTATCACTATATTTCCGCAGATCGATCAGATCACAAGTCTCTGCGAATTTTCGGTTATTTTCTAACACATATTTGGCAGTGTCCGTGTAAAGATTCTGTTGATGTTGCTGCTGTTGTTGCAACAGGCTTGCATATTTACTAGCGGTTCGATCACACAAACGATGATGCCCTAAAATAGGATTGACCATTAGATCGTCACGCTTGGCCGGTGTGAAGAGCTTGTCGCAGTCGTTTAGGTCGGAAACACTACTCTTTGTTTCAGATATCACAGAATCGCTAGACTTGACTAGTTTCATGATGTAAGGACTGTTTGTTCTTGAGGGTGAATTTAAATTACTATTGCAGCGCAGGCATAGTGAGGAATTTGTTTCGCCGTGCAGGGGTGTTTGTGTAGCGACCGCATATGATCTTTGTACATCGGCCAAAACGGTTAAATCCTTGGTTGAACACTGGCATGTATCACAATGTTTGACTTCATTTGCTTTGAGTTCGTCTTCGAGAAACTTGGCCATAGTTGAGGGTGAAATCATTTGATCTCCATTATTATTATTATTACTGTTATTGTTATTGATATTCTCATTGTTATTATTACAGTTGGTATTATTGGTACTGTTGCTGTTGGGGTTGCTGGTATCTGTTATTTGATAACAAAAATGAATCAGTATTTTTAAGGCACATTTAATATGGAATGTTTTTGTTTAGTTTTGTTAAATTAAATATACATATGTGTAACTATTTGCTTTGAATTCAATTGCATTAAATCATTCAAATAAAGTTTATATTGAAATGAAAAAAAAAAAAAGAAATAAAATAAAATAATACAAAATAAAACAAAATATTTACCAGCTTAGAAGAAAAGAAAAATTACTAGTAAAATTACCTACGCTTAGAAATCAAATGTGTTCCCTAACAAACTTTTCCGCTTCAATTCTCAATTCAATTATGTTTTTATCATGTCAAAAACTAAGACTTTATCGATGGTGGTGATCACAGGTCGGTTCAAATCGACTTAATTTTTAAAAATGGATTTCTTTCTGCAATTTTGTTCTTGAAAAAAATTGTAGATTCCATGTTTTTAGTGATTGTCATACATAACATTTCATGAAATGCGTGTTTTATTGGAAAGTATATATAATAGCTGGCGCAGTCATTATTTCTGAGAGAATGGTCACAATGGTAATTTTTCAATATTATTGGTAATACTCGAAAACTAATCCGAATTTGAGGATTTAACTTAAGACACTTTTTGTAGGAAATTAGATTTTTAATCAAAATTGGTGATTAAAATAAATTTATAAGAAAATTTAAGCAGGCAATTTAACAAAAACTAACCTAAAAAATCGAAACTAAGTTCCTCATAACATTGTTTTGAGCAAATATTTGTGCAAGACATATATATAAGAACGAAACAAAGTAGATGCTTAAGCCTGTAGCCTAAATGGCTGGAGGTATTTCCTTCAAACTTGGTACATAGAGTTTTTTGACTAATATGCCCTAACGTATTTTTAAATTTTTGTTTAGGACCAAAAATAACGGTACCTGCCATAACATTTTTTTTTTTCGCCAAAATGGAAAATCATATTTTTCTCATAAGCGACTCCAAAAATCCGATTTCAACCAAAATTTTTGAACAGCAACTCCTTCACAATTCAAACAATTTTGCATATACAAATTTTCGAAAAAATAAAAATAACTTTTGGATTTAAAAAAAAAAATATTGATTTTTTTTTTGAAAATTCAATATCTTGAAAACGGGTTCACGAATATTTTTTTTTATTTTGGTTTATTAAATACTAAAAGTTGGCATATCAGATTTTATTTTTGAAAATGGGCAAACATTTTTTAATAAAAAATAATTTTTAAGAAAACCGCTCCAACGTTTTTTTTTTTTTTTCATAAATTCATATTTATCAAACAAATCAGATAGAATACTTTATTTTGAGCTCTAACTTTATAAGGTTTTAAGGCACTAAAATAACAAATTTATAGTACCTTATAGTAATAATTTATTTGTAATTGTTTTAAAATTTTGTTTTTTATGATGTCATAACATTATGGAACCGATACATAATACATTAGGGTGGTCCTTATAAGGATCATTGTTTTATTTGAAAGAAGCACACCCTTATTTGTTCTAAATACATAAAACAAAAATCCAGTAAAATTTAAGCTCATTATATTAACGGTAGCCCGGCGCCCAAGACGTCTGAAGTTTTATATGGGAAATCCCATATATTTTTGTAATTCCAAATTTCAAAATTGTTAACTTTAGTAATGATTGATAATAAAATCCAGTTTTAAAGTACATGTAGTCACTTTTGTTATAAAGGGTTTTTCAACAGGGACGCTACAAAAGTAGAGCAACTGGGACAGCAAACGACGCCATATTTCTTGCCGCTCTTTCTCTTCAGTAAGGTTTGCCATTTCATGATGGAAAGATATACGAGCCAACAACGAGTCGAAATTATTAAAATTTACTACCGAAATTCAGAGTCAGTGGCCTCAACGTTAAGAGCGCTACGTCCAATTTATGGTCGTCATAATCGTCCTAGCAGATCAACAATTGAGCGTCTAGTGGAAAAATTTGAATCCACAGGCACAGTGAAAAATATTCCCGTGCCAGTGAGACAAAGAAGTGCCCGTAGTGTCGAGAATATTGCTGCCGCTGAGGCTTCAGTTGCAGAAAGCCCAAATGTGTCTCTCACACGTCGTTCTCAAGCGTTGGGCATTTCTGTGACGTCGTTGCGGCAAATTTTGCGAAAATATCTTGGCCTACATCCTTACAAGATTAAATTGACGCAAGAACTGAAGCCGCTTGACCACCTGAGCAACAACTTGAAAATGATTCGGATTTTCATCGAAAAATCACCTTCAGCGATGAGACTCATTTCAGGCTGAATGGCTTCGTCAATAAACAAAATATGCAGTATTGGTCAGGCAGAAATTCACACGTACTCCAAGAGTCATCATTGCATCCCGAAAAAATTACGGTTTGGTGTGGTTTATGGGCCGGCGGCTTCTTAGGGCCGTACTTCTTCCGTGATGATCAAGACCGGCACGTTACTGTGAATGGGTATCGCTACCGTTCAATGATAACCGCTTATTTTTGGCCCCAATTGGATGATATGGACTTGGAGGACATGTGGTTCCAACAGGACGGCGCCACAAGCCACACAGCGAATGTCACAATCAATTTATTGGAAAACAAGTTTGGGGAACGTGTTATCTCACGAAATGGTCCAGTCGCTTGGCCGCCTCGGTCGTGCGATTTGACGCCGTTAGACTATTTCCTGTGGGGCTACGTCAAGTCTTTGGTCTATGCCAACAATCCAGCGACGATTGATGAACTTCGTACGAATATCGAACGTGAAATTGCAGCAGTATCGGCCGATTTATGCTTAAAAACCGTCGAAAATTGGGTTCAGCAGCTGGACTTCTGCAAGCGTGCCCGTGGTGGCCATGCAAAAGAAATCGAGTTCCATACATAATGGCATCGAACGTACTTTCACAGGAATAAAAAATTTCATTGATATCCAAAACCGTTTTTGTTTTATTTTTGTAGCGCTCTTATTGAAAAATCCGATATTTATAAAAATATATATCAAACAAAAATTACAACAGTTATTTCCGTACTTATAGACATTTAAACCAAATATATTTTTAAATTTAATTTTAATGAATATTGTAAAATTTGTTCTAATACATTTTCTTAAATATGTCAAAAGTTACTACATGTGTGCCAAAATTCAATTTTCTTTATCAATCATTACTAAAGTTACGAATTTTTAAAATTGGATGCACAAAAATACATGAGTTCCCATATGAAACTTCAAACATCTTGGGGGCCGGGTTAACGTTAATAATGCTAAGTCTTCTACTTGGCTGATGTATTTCAGTAGTATATAGAAATTGTATTATAAAACACACTCATATGTTAATAAATACATATAATGAGCTAAAATTTTCCAAGATTTTTTTTTTTGAAATTTATTTAGAACAAATAAGGGGGTGCGTCATTCAAGATAAGACAATGACCTTTATAAGGACCACCCTAATGTACATGCATCAATTTCTAGCTACGTTAAAGTTGTTAGCTACGGTAGCAAGTTTCTTTTTATATTTGCTTGCAGTTTTTGCTCGTAAGCACCTTTTTGACTTGCAATTTATTGGTTCTATGGCAAGTTTTCCATTCTTGAAATAACTTGTCGAGTCGAGACTTTGATCAAATTAGTCATTACGATAAAATAATTTTTTAAGTATGTTTTATAAATATTATTATTTTTTTTTGTTTTTGGACCAAAAATAATGGTAACTTCCACAGAACAATTTTTTTTTTCTTTCAAGCTGTAGCCGCCTTACCGAATTTTTATTATAAGTAAGCTTTTAATAACTTTAGTAATTTTGCATACAAAAATTACGATTCTAAAACAAATAGTTTATTTTATTTAATATCACTGGTCAACGAAAAAACACTTTTTGCGTGCAACATGGAAATTTTAATCTTGTTATGTTTAGAACAAGGATAAGGAAATTAAAGTGCTTGAAACAGGAATACTTTTTTTGTAATTATATTTTTGAAATTTTCAGTCTTTATTAAAAAAAAGAAGTTATTACGTTATAATGCATCACTAATATAAAAGAAGATTTATAATTTTCGTCTATATTTTGCATCAGGGACGTCTCGTTGTAATGTCCAGCAGTAATCCGCTAGCATACGTGAACTCCACTTGCCCTGATATCGTTTTTCCATGGTAGTAATGTCTTGGTGGAATCTTTCATCATGTTCATCGCTGACGGCGGCGCCCAAATTTTCAGGAAAGAAGTTCAAATATGAATGAAGAAAGTGTATTTTCACTTTTTCACAGACATATGGCAGGTCATGGTACTTAGTTTGACTTTTTTTTTTAATTGTAATACCTTTCATATCTGTTAGACAAAAATAAGAATCAGGTGAGTAATTCATTGGTTAAGTCCAAATCATAGGGATTGCAAAAGGCATAGATCGAGATCTTTTTGCCCATCCATTTAGAAGACACACACATGTTACACAACAGACGTGAGGCACCCACGCTATGTCTTGTTGTCCGATGGCAAAGCCAAAATACTGCTCATATAACTTAGTTATTAATAGTGTCAAATTTCTTCGCTGAGTTTTAAAACTGATGTTGCACAAATGTAACATATCATGTCAGATCATTTTTACACTTTCTGACATTTTTAAGAATCACTTTACTCACAAAACAGAAAACACTGCGGACTTCAAATGAATAAATTCCCAAAATGTGAAACTAAAACAAAAACCGTTAATTGTCACTTTTGTGGATAGTAGCTGTAACACGAAAACGGGACCTAATAAAATGTGGTGATAAAATGTAGGCAGGGAGGTTATTCAAAATTAGTATGCACTTTTTTGTTACAAATTTTGTTGACCATTGTATTTAAAAAAGGAATATACGATTTATTTTTAAACTTGGGTTTTTATTATCAAAATCATATATATGAATATTAAAATATGACGTATCAAGAACTTTTAACAAATATTTTTTTAAATTTTGTAACCTCAAAAATAGTTTTCCTTAGAAAAAGATGTAACCATTCCCTCAGAAATACATGGGAAGATTGAACTGAATTTTATGTTTTAAGTAAGCTTATGTTCCAAACAAACGTATTCAATAATAAAACCCCGTGAACGCAATTGTTCGTTTCTTCCCTTCAAATTCCTGTGTATATTCAATAGCCTATTAGTACTTGTCGAGTTGCTGAAAATTCATGAAAAACTTAGCTTACAGCAACTTCATTTATTGGAGGGAAGTTCGCAAACAATAATTGTTTGTAGGGCTAGACTTTGGTAAATCTCGTCTCGGTCTCGTTATAATCGAAAATTTTCAGTCTCGTCTCGGTCTCGTGTCGGTCTCGTATAATTGAGTCTCGTCTCCAAAAAATTCGATTTCCGGACAACTTGTTGATTATTGGAACAAAATATTTTCGCTTATAGTTTGAAAAACGTGCAGAAGAAAATAAATATTTAACTGAAATTGGATTTTTTAATTTATTAGACTCTCTGTAAATTTCGGTCCAAATATACAGTCTCGTCTCGGATGCTTAAAAGGCAATCTCGTCTCGTCTCGGTCTCGTCATGCGAGACCGAGACCGAGACTTCTCTCATCTCGTGGCCACCCCTAATTGTTTGTTATTGTCCGCGTTTTAATAAACAATGAATTCCATATTCGAATGCAGAGCATCAAATATGCCACGTACAATTGTACATTAACCCCCGTATTTATAAAGAAAAAATCGTTGTTTCTGCTACCGTGTTTAGGAAAACTACATCATGGAATAAAAATGTAACGTACTCAAATGGAGCACTAAGCAAATGCCTTTCGTTTGAGTCCAGAAAATTCTCATTCCATGGTGTAATTTTCCTAAACACGGGAGCTGAAATAACTTTTTTTTCTTTATAAATAAGGGGGTAAAAGTTTCGAAGCGATTACAATAAAAAATCCATAATTTTTCCAGATTTTTTGAAAAAAAAATTATTTTACAATTGAAGAGTTCAGGGGAAAACGCCTTAAGTCGTTTTTTTTTTTTTGTTAATAAAAATAATGATGACATATTGTTTGTTGTATTGCCAAAGTCTTATTTAATGTAGTATAATTTTTTTTCAAAAAAGACTTGGACACCTCTCGAAATCTTACTTTAAGAGAATACAACTTTTTATCGAAGGTTATGTTTTTGGCTGCGGAAATTGAACAAAACAATCGGTATTTTTAAAAAAGCAAGGAGCACGTCTGCGAAAAGTAATAATAAAAAAAAAAAATACCCAACTTCTGGTAATAGTGTTGCTATTACTCAGTACTCTAAGCGGCCAAGAACGACTCAAGGTCGCATTTCTTAGAATTATTTGTTTCCAAAATTAGATTTTACAAATCGAAGGATGTGTGAATAAGAAACTGATTATAATACAAAAATAAATTGGGTGGCGCAACGGCTCGTCAAGAACTAGGGCCTAGCTAGTGGCTAACAACTCGCAACCATTCGTGTCAGGCGCGAATGCAGGGGCGGTTTTGGGGGGTTCAACAACCCCCCCTCCCGAAATGTATGAATTTATCTTCCTCGCCATACAATTTCCATTCTTTCACTCTTAATTTTTCAGTTTTCAGTTTAAAACCCCCCCCCCCCGAAATTTTTTCCTGCGTTCGCGCTTGATTCCTGTGTTTTCGTGTCGACAGGAATAGAAGGGACCTACAATGTTATGCCAAATCCGAATGGCTAGACGAGAAGCACTTATTCATGACAAGTGATACTCTTGGAGGATTTGTCAATTCCTCGCAAGAGGCATTAGGTACTCCTGAAAAAAAACTTATTAGCTTTTAGGGTGGATGAGGCTGGGAAGTGAACCCAGACCTCCAGACAGTTCATCGCACTAACCATCAAGCTACGGGCTACTACAAAAAAAAATGATTCAAATTATCATATTTACTTCAAGGTAGTCACATTGATCAATGATGTTGTTTCGATAGTTAAATCCTGTAGGGTGCTTATCTACGCTGATGATATTAAGTTATTTAAGATCATCAAAAACCATCTGATTCCGTATCTCTTCAAAATGACCTGAATATTTTTTTTCTGATTGGTGTTTACATAACAATCTTTTTTTTTGAATGTTTCAAAATGCCAATCTATGTCCTTCTTTAGAAGAGAAATCCAATATAATTTAATTACAGCATGAACCAATTTGTACTTATGGTGATCTAGGTGTATACTTCTCACAAAATCTTGACTTTACACCCCACTTTGAAAAAATCGTTAATAATGCCAATACAATGCTTGGTTTTATTAAACGTTGGAGTAAGGAATTTTCTTGTAGCCGCGTAACATCTTTCCTGTACAACTCTTTTGTACGTCCCCACTTAGAATATGCGAGTACTGTATGGTCACCCCACTATTCTGTACATCGCATCGAATCTGTCCAGCGTAAATTTGTCCGTTTTACATTAAGACATTTGAATTGGAATGATCTGAATCACCTTCCTCCTTATAGAAATCGCCTTCTTCTTTTAAATATGACATCCCTGGAAAATCCTCGCAGAGTAACCGATGTTGTGATATGTTTTTACAATAACTCCCGGTTGGTTGCCGGTTCTTTTAGACGAAATTCATTTGATCTTTAGAAGTCATAGTTCTCTGAACTCTAATATTTTTCATCTCGGCTTCCATCGTACCAATTGTGGTCCCAATGAGCCACTGACTCGTATGAAATATAGGGTGAATATAAACCATAATGTATTTGACTTGAGTTACTCAAAGCTTCCACTTAAGCAAAAGCTGTATGGGCGTCCTTGGTATTCGGCATCATCAATGTTCCAATATTATCTGTTTTGTTATGCATCGTAAAAGTGTTGCCACGCTTTATTTATTTGTTTATTTAATATTCAACTTGTAATTATGTATAAGTATTTTTTATTATGATCTATGTTGTCTTTAGTAGTGTATTAAGCTTTATGTATTTTTTAACTAACAACTAACACCACGCTAAATGATGATCAGAAGGTGAAAAAACCAATGAGAAATATGTAATGTTACAAATGCTTGCAATAAGCAGTACTGTACTGATAGCGTGTTATTTTGTTCCTTTGCAAGAAATTTTGAAGAAATATGTGTAACATTTTGGCTAGAATGTATAGGTTATTGAATATAACTGATGGGTTTTATTGTCTGCCACTTAAACTTACTTAAAACACAAGATTCGCCAAAATTAACCCATATGAATTTTTGAGGGAATGGTTACACTGTTCATTTTGCAATATTTGTTGGTGCAACTTGAAAACTAAACTGAATTTTACTCAAATGGTTTTTGAAAGTGTTTGCTGGTGGTTTGTTGTTTTCTTTTTCATATTTCACCTATTTCGAAGGCCTATTATAGCGACTCTTATGACCATCGACCTTATAGTCCCGAATTTCAGCCTTTACCTATACGGTTAAGAAACTAACTTTTGGTAAAATTGTTAAATTAATTACAAAATGTCTTTAACTGTTTGTTATTTGATTTGTTGCATACTATTATTAACTTTTTTCAGACCTACTAGGTTGTTTTTGAAGGTGTTTTTAATCGACTGACACAATAAATCTGACTAAAATTGTTGAAAAAGCCATAAGACACACAACTTATTTGGAGGATTCAAAATTCTTCCTGGATCTTTATCCTCATATTTCACTCAATAAATCGTAAAAAGTTTTTTGAAAAAAAAAAAAAAAAACATTATTTAAACGACCAGGAGTTTACCTATCACCTATTAAAATTTTTAACGTGTACCTAATTGCCTTGGCGTTGGCAAACTTTCCATTCAAAATTCAAAGCAAATAATTACAAAATTAAGCAAATCAATTAATCTTATTGTAATTTTACATCAAATACATCAGCAAACAGGTTATTTTTGTTGTTAGTAGATTTAATTACAAAAAAAAAAAAAAAATGAACAGCGACACACACAACAACAAACAAACAAAAAACACATCGCTGAAATTACCACAGCTATTAAGTAAAGCAGCATTAATCTGTCCTCGCAAATAAAAATGCTCACCTGAACCTGATTAAAAATGATTTTTTTTCTGAATTTTTGTTCATCATATAGTTAGGCAGGCAGGTATAGGTAGGTAGGGTATATATAAATAAACCTGGGCAATTTAAATGTATTTTTAAAATGCAATTTAAAAATAAACCAAATAAAAAAAAAATTGTTCTCGTAGATAAAACATGAGACAAAAAATTACATAGGCAAAGAGAGGCGCGCAAATATACGTAAAACGTATTTTAATAGGTATATGCTCTTGTACACCCCACCGAGCAAAGGAAAAATCCTCTGCAAAAATGCTTGCAGCAGTTGAAGCGTGCCTGGACTTTAATATAACGCGAGCGCCTTTTTCCAACTCTGAAAAATAATGGTTCCCCGCAGCTATATTTGGGCCTGGGAGCTGAAAAGGATGTTTTACCTCGGCAACTACGTCTCTTCTGCTTCTGCTCTTACAAACGGCGATGGTCGTCAAATAACCACTAACGATGCACACGCAATTAAATGCAAAAACAAAAAAATAACCAACAACACAGGTAGGTAAAGGTAGGTTCACGTTAAAGTGCAATAGTGTAAGGATACAATAATAAAAAAGATACAAAAAAAAAGATCAACAACATCTATCTGCCTATTTAAAGCAATACAACAACGCTCTCCTAGGCAAAAAGAATCTAGTAGGTGCTGCATGCATCAACTACATGTGCTTCGGGAATCGGGAGTTCTTAAAACCCTAACCTCCCAAGTCCCCATCAACCAAAGCCAACCCAACGAATTCACTATAGATATAGTTAAAGGCTAAAAATAAACAGAAAAAAATTAAGAACAGACAAAAAATGAATAAAATAGAAGCGAAGCACGCTCATTCTACTAACACTTACCGAGACCCCTCATTGAGTATACCATTGCGGTTGGCGGGAAGGGGCATGCTGGAGGTGGTGAGTCCGAGGCTGGAAGTACTTTGTAGGAACCCGATGTTGCGACACCGACTCCGCTGGTGCTGCCCTCTGAATCGGAATGTGAATTCGTTTCTAGTCTCATGTACGATGAAACCTTCGATTGAATATCGATTGGAAGCTGCCATCAAACAGAAGCAGATATAGAATATTTTTATAGAGTTTCTTCTTTATATTGAAGGGATGTATTTTTTTTTTTAGCAGGCTTTTTTTACTTACCGAGGATACTTTTTGGGGGACAAAACTGTCCGGCTTGCACTGCAGTAGCTGGATAGCCAAATTTATATCCGCTTTGTAACGTTCCTGGAATTAAAAAAAAAAACAAATGGATAAAGGAAAATTCGCTTGAAATGATAGTGTTATTTTTTGTAAAAACACAGATGCTATACCAAAGTCTAACTATACACTCCGAGTCAATAATTTGAAGTCATTTATATTTTTAATATTTGAAAAAAAGAAACTCTTCCTTAATCTTAATCATAACTTCATTTCTACTGGTCAGATTATTAAGTTTGAGATCTCAAAATTTAGCTTACAAATGTGGTTTTTTCAATCAAAAAAGGGTGTGTAAATGTCCCGTCAACTTTATATATACTATTTTAAATTCAAAATATGCTGAAAATTTTTAAATTTTCTAGAAACAAATAACACACAATTATAGGAATGACCTTTCTCTCCAAATATGGTAGTAATTTAACATTTGTGAATCTAACTAGGAACAAGTAGGGGCAATTTAATGAAGTCAATCGACACTTTTTTATATAATTTTAGATATTTTGACGTGCTATATCTTAAAAGTTTTTTGACTTTCATGAAAACTAAATAAACAGAAGTGTAGAAAATTTAATGTTCTATAAAAAGTTTCTGAAATGAATTTTGGTTCGCATGGATATTGGATGAGATAAACTTGAAAAACCATTTTTAAAATCGAAAATTTGCTGATTTTTCAACAATAACTTTTTATAGGAAGGAGCTATCAAATTGTAGAGAACATGTCAACTCACAAAAGTAAACAAAAATAACTACTTTAAGACTAATAGCGGTTGAGAAAATTGAGTAAAGGCTTTTAAACACCTTTTTCAAAATGGCGGACGACGCAGAGGGTTTTTTTATTGGAAAAATGTAGTTTCAGAATCTCCAAGAGGTATTCTTTAAAATGAAACAATAAAATTCTCCTCCAAAATTTTTGAAGATATTTTCGTTTTTTTTGGATAATTTGATTGGACTATTAGTTCTGAGCTCGATTGACATCAAGACGCACATAGGGCTGGCCACGAGACGAAAAAAGTCTCGGTCTCGATCTCGGTCTCGTATGACGAGACCGAGACAAGACGAGACTGCCTTTTAAGCAAACGAGACGAGACCGAGACGAGACTGTATATTTGAACCAAAATTTACTGAGAGTCTAATAAATTAAAAAATCCAATTTCAGTTAAATATTTATTTTTTTCTGTACATATTTAAACTATAATCGAAAATATTTCGTTACAGTAATCAACGTTTTTTTCCGGAAATCGTATTTTTCGGAGACGAGACCGAGACGAGACTTAATTTTACGAGACCGAGACGAGACTTACAAAAGTCTCGCAGAGTCTCGTCTCTTGGCCAGCCCTAGACGCACAGTCACACAGACAAACAGATTGACGGACGTCTCAACGGAAATCCCTTTTTTGGACTTCTCCATCATCGTAATGTTAGTTTTGATTAAAACCTCGAAATCTTTTTTTGACACGAAACTATGCTTGGCCCTATGACCTGAAAATTTAAAAAAAATCTGTAATTTTAATTTTTTTGTACATTCTAGGAAACTGTTAAGCTGACGCACTCGCCAAAAGTGGAACAACATCACTACCTATTCTACCAGACAGGCCTAGATAAGATCGGTATACCTATCGCTACTTGCAAACTTATGCTGAAGCAAGATGATATAAGGAAAACAAACCTTAGGTGGAACAACATCATCACTTGCCTGGTGACTAAAAAGATCTGGCCAACGCTGGACATGAAGCGCTTTAAGTGTTAGTTTTCTTTAAACAGATTGCATATCAGCTCCATAATATAGTTACATTACCGGGCACGCGGGCACTGTCTTATAGGTAATCGCGCTACGTGGCTCTGAGTATTCGCAAATGATTTTTGTAGAAGCTGCTTGGATGAAGAGGAGGAAGAATCTATTCCTCATCTTCTCTGTACGTGTCCTGTCCTATCTGAAAGACGTAAACTCCATCTTGGAGATTTCTTCTTCAATGATCCTACATATCAAGCAAGCTCGGACATTAACAGTCTCGCACGCTTTTGTTTGGCTCCAATTGGTTTTAGACTAGGCGCATATTGAGACGCGTCCGACGTGTGAGACGTGACCTGACAAGCGTCGCACGACACGATTTTAGAAAGGTGTAATGCCGTTCTCCGTATATTGATTCACGTGTCTCGTGTCAAAATGCATATTAATTGAGGCAAAAATCGTCTGATATATTGATAATTGAAATAAACTTAAAAAAAAAACAAGTAATTTCTAAAAAAGCAAACGATATTTTTTTTTGCAAACCTAACGACAGGTTATTGTTTTATTTTTTGACGGAAAAAAAAACAAACACGCACCGGTCTAGCAAGTAAGATTGTGTCACGCGATTTTCGGAAAACGCGCGTCAGGTCATGTCGTGCCGGTCTATCAATATGCGTCGCTCTATTACAAAAACTCGTGCTGTGTTGTGTCGCGTTACTCGTGTCGAACGCGCTTCAATATGCGCCTAGCCTAAGTGTGTGAGGAGAAAACTTTAGATTCATGTGGTATCACAATGGACCAATAGATGGTCTAAGTGTGTCGGCTTCTCTGCTGGCAGCCACTATTACCTTACCTGACCTAACCTGCTAATTAATTTTTTTGCAAACAAATTATGTTAGTAAAAAAATTTTAATCACTGATTTTTGATTTTGTACAGGTCGATTTTTTTTTAACTTTTCATACTCAGATTTTTGTAATAAATTTCCATTTTGATAGAAAATTGTACTCTCAACAAAAAGTCTCTTAAGTTAAGTTCTCAAATTCGGCTTAGTTTTGAAGCTATTCTACCAAATATATTGAAAAGTGACCAATGTGGCCATTCTTTCAGAAACGCATGGGTGAATTTTATGGTTTAATGAAGCTTATATTCAACGCAAACATATTTAATAAAAAAAAGCCTTCATCGGATTTTTTCCTTGCTTAAAGGTTGACTCAATACCCTATTTGGGAGTGGTCATATTGATAATAGGGTTGTGATCTTAAATAATTATTTTTGACTGTACAATACATGTACAACTAACTGATAAACATGCACAGATATTTCTGATTGACACGGCCAACTTATGTTAAAAAATTGCAACCTCATTCAAGGAAACCTGAGTGTAGAAGTCTTTCTTTTTTTTTACAAAATTAGAATGTGTACCAAGCCAACTTCAATGACTTTGAATTGGAGTTTGAAAGAATAGGTAGGTGACTCGCTATACTAGGAAAGGATTAAAATAGGTCAGAGACAAAAAAATACTCATACCTCTATTGGAATTCTTATTGCAAAGGAATTATCTGTGAATAACTTGTGCAAAGGATTTGTGTTAAAGTATTTTGTTCGTTATACACTGGCTTTCCTTTGATTTAATTAAATATATATATATGTATGTAAATTTACATACTGATATACACTGAGCTCCCGTAGTGACATTATAAAGGTATACGAGTCCTTTTTGTATAGGGTAAACGTTAATTTATTCGTATTTAAGTACCCGTGGAAAGCTGTTGTCAGTTAGGTTTCTGTTTATTTATAAAAATGTTAAGAATAGAAAGCAAGTTTTGTTTTTTGCTCTGCACAGGACATCGATTTATTTTTTTTTTGTTGAATTAGCCATGGAAACACAGTAATTAATTTGAATCGGTTAAAGATCCGATGGAAATTGTACAGCCTTTTCTGAGAGAAAATGAAACTACGACTAATTTTTATAATCACAGGATAAGCCTTAAAAGGGATTAAGCGAAAAAAGTTTCATGGAAAATGTGCAGTTTCAGAAAAGTTTTAAATGAAATAAAAATTAAAAAATTGAAAAACGTTGCTACCCACGAGATTTTTGTTTTTCAGTCTTACAAATAAAAAAATGATGTTCTTTAATTTCTAAAATAGGTCTGCATATTTGTTGATAGGATATAACTTTAATAAAACACAACAATCAATAGCAGAAATGAAACTATAGTTTTTTCGAAGAACTTTAATGCCACCGAATTCGAATCTGACCTTTGCTTTGTATTAAATGCTATGAGCTTAGCATTTCCAGATATTTTGGTCTAAATGTTAAAGTGCAAAAAAACATATTTTTCGTTGTGCATAATCGAATTTGTTGCAATTATATTTGTGCAGTAATTCATTCAAGAGCACGATCTACATCTTTGTATTGTAACATTACTTTTAACTTCTAAAATTATCAAGAAATATGTCTATTCGAATTTTGAAGTAAATAATGAATATTTCAATTCTTAGCTTTGACAACTTTTTGAACTCTTTTTAGTATGGATCTATGGATTACAATTTCCCTTAAGTTTAGAATCATGAAACCATAACTGTTTAAAAATATACTTGTCAATCTTTGTTAGTGTTTCAATAATTCATCTTTTTGACAGCCTTTTTAAAATAGTGTCCATGAGTTTCTGATGGGGCTCAAATCAAAAACAAGCTTCCAGGACCATCCCACGACATCAAATTTGTGTGTTACGGAACTACTTAAATTTTGGAGTCATAATTCTGTATGTGCCAAAATTCTGAAATTCAAAATTCTGTATTTTAAAATTCTGTAAATCCAAAATTCTGTATTTCAAAATTCTGGAAATCCAATATTATGTTTTTCCATAATGCTGTGTTTCAAAATTCTGTATTCCAAAATTCTGTATTTCTAAATTATGTAAATGATAAAAAAATTGTTTGATAATAAAAAAAAAGTGCGCACTTTTTTCAGTATCAAAACAATTATTTTTGTATAATTTACAGAATTTTGTATTAGATAAAGAATACAGAAAACATTTCCAACCAACTACGGTTTTATTAAAATCTAATTTCTAAAATTGACGAAAAAGTTCTTCTATATCAAGGTTGGTGATTTTGTTGAAAAGGTCGTTCGTTAAGTTCCCGAAATTGTTTTGAAAAAATTGATTTTAGTTATAGTGTTACTAATTATGTATTGATTTCTAAAACTTGTTAATCTGTTTTGCATAATTTAAAACCTAGGCACTTTCTTGAAAATATATTATGTTAAAATTAATTCATTTAGTCTTGAGAGAAATAAATTTGTGTAATTTTTAACGATTCTACTAGCTGTAAAGAAAAGTTTTTACTAGATAATTACAAAAAGTGCCTACTCTTTTTTATTTTATTTTTCACTCACCATGTACGCATATAAACCAAAAGCAATTTTCAAATGATGTTTTTTGTTGAAATTTATATTTGGATAGGAAAATAAAAGTTACATATCGCTTTAACGGTCCTATATTTTACCATGCAAGATTTGCCAAAACTTGCCAAACATTTTTTTTTGTTATTTTGTTGATTAAAAATGTATACAAATACAGTTCAGAATTTTAATACAGAATTTTGGATTTACAGAATTTTTAAATACATAGAAATTTGAAAATACAGGATTTTGTAGTTCTGAATATTAAATTTACAGAAAAATAAAATACAGAATTATAGTCGAATCGAATATTTTGAGTCATTTACAGAATTTTGGTCATACAGAATTTTGGAATACAGAATAACGACCCGTTCCCTCATAAATCCTTTCAACTGAATCAAGAGGTCCAGTACCGTAAAAATTAAAAGAAAGGGATGGTACATCTGGGCGTATACGTATTTTTTTTTAACTTTTCTTAACATGGTTATGTAGCGACAATTCTAAAGTTTTTTTTTTTGGGTTGGGTCGAAATTCCGCCGAGGTCAAAATTCTTTTTTCAAAATTCTGTTTTACAAAATTCTGCGAATAATTAAAAAAAGTTTGAAAAAAACGCGCGCGCTTTTTACATTTTTGAAAGAGGCTATTGATTATATTCTAAAAAAACAGGGCAATAAGGAACTAAGACGATCGCGAGCTTTTATTGTAATAATTATTCAATGGGTTATTGACGATGAGAAAACCACGGAGTGCTATTAAATGAGAGGATAACATTTTGAGGGGATGGGTAAATGCAACCCTTTTTCTTTTTAGTATATAACTCAAAAACTAAGCTAAACTTGCAGAAAATGATGTTAACCCTTATTGTAGAGAATAAAATTAACTATCGAATTATCCTGTTCAAAAAATTTTAAATAAATTTTGAATGTACTAAAATAAAAAAAAAAAAACGTTCCAAAAAAATGCAAAAAATTGATTTTTTTGGTTTATTTTACTTATTTGCCTATAACTTTTTTTTTTCAGTGAAATAGGTATAGGAATTGCTTCATATAAAAGAAAGATTATAAAATTTCATTTAAAATGATTTATTCAAAAAAGTTTTTTTTTAAACAAAATTTACCAAGATACAGTCGCTCTAAGTAAGTCATTTTAAAGGAAATTTTATAATCTTTCATTTATATAGGGTATTGCTTATACCTATCTCTACTTAAAGAAAAGTTATAGGCAAATAAACCAAAAACAAATTGTTTTTTTTTGCATTTTTCAAGAAATTTAGCTCGGTTTTCGAGTAAATGCAAAGAATAAAAAGGGTTGTATTTGCCCCCCCTCCTCCTGAAAATTGCACCCTCTCATTTATTAGCACTCCGCTGTTTTCTTATCTTCAATAACCTATTGAATGATTTTTCCAACAAAAACCCGGCAATGTCTTAGTTCCTTATTGCTCTGTTTTTAGGACATAATCAATAATTGGGCGGACATCGAAGAAAAGAAAGTGTTAGAAAGTTAAGAATTTAATTTTGAGTTTTTTTGGATGTAATTTCAGATAAAAAACTTGAAAATCCAAGAAAGTATAAAGAAGTGTTTTGTTGAAAAAAAAAACTATAAGGAGAACGGAGAGGCAGAGAGAGAGGGCATAGTGAAAAACTATAGAGGAGAGGAAGTTGGCAATTAGAAAAAAAGCTAAGTAAATAGTGTTAATTAGTTTTCTTGATGATGAATCTATTCTAAGAATTAGTTTATTTTTGTGGCTAATTTGTGTCGTTTTTTTTTTTAATATCCGGTTGGTTTTTGTTCCTTGGTTAATTATCCTGCAATTGCAGGACTCGTGACCCATTAACGTCATTTTCTTTGTTTGGGACAAAGAGATATAACGTTCCATATTTACAAAAAAAAGGTTCCCTTACCTTTCTGTAATACTCATTCAAAAGATCTAGGGTTTAAGCCATCCATTCTCAAGGTTTCCCAAGCAAAATAATATAAATAAAAAGCTTTGAATTCAAATTCGGGAAGACTTAAATATTAGCCTTTTAATTTCAAAATATTTTCACCTTGCGTCGGTTTCGCTCCAAAAGGTTTGTGATTTCCTTTATTTCCAAAAAAAAAGTCGCTGGCGCCCATTTTATAGGTACGCCCTGTGGTAAGTTGGAAAAACAACATCAATTCATTCTTTAATACATAACTCAATGAAATTTGATAAAAATAACAATTAAAATAATCCGTGAACCCACCCCCTTGCTGAGCATAGTCGTGGTGGCAGCACTGGTTGCGTTTTTATTCGCCTTGTTTTAGTTTTCTTTTTCGCCCAACTTTAAAAGTTCAGCTTTCGTTTTTCTTTTTTCCGGTCGTTGATAATTGTCCGTACCTTTTTGCTTCTTTTTCTTATTTTAATTAAATATAATACTTCGGCTTGCGAAATAAAAGTGCAACAGTCTTACGTCCTGTTGATGAATCTTGATTGACACTGTCCATTAGTTTTGCTTATTAATTCATCTTGAATAAATAAACTGTCCGCCGGGAATCGAGAAGTAATGAATGAGTTCATAAAGAAATGTACAAGTACATTATATGATTCTATTGCATGAGAACGCCAACAGGTTCAATTAGATATTCAAAAAATTAATAACTAGTACACAGAAGACTTTCAACAACTCCGGTTCTTAATTGTCAAAT
This sequence comes from Melangyna quadrimaculata, assembly GCA_949320155.1. NCBI lineage: Eukaryota > Metazoa > Arthropoda > Insecta > Diptera > Syrphidae > Melangyna > Melangyna quadrimaculata. Next base: position 153,288,484 of record OX439484.1, read on the forward strand.
AGTTTTCTTTCTGCTATGTCAAAGTTTCTTATACGGTTTATAAAATCTTCTTTCAGAGTTGCTCAAGTCATCGGAATCATTCCTTTCGGTTGTAACTTCAAATCAAAAACCGCAAAAAGATCAACATTTTGGAGGTTATATACGACTTTGATACTTATTTCAACCATTGTGTTAACTCCAATAATCTTAAAATCTATGGATAAGCAGATGAGTTCTATAAAAGGACAGCCTTTGTTGTCCTTTTCTGGATATAATCGCATGCTTATTCTTCGGATTTGCATCATTCTAAATATTTTAATGCAACTTCTTGGGGAACAAGGTTTAATTTACTGCTTCAACGAGGGAATACTTATATTTGATTTGCTGAAATCACGTTCGTATGGCGGTGAATACAGAGAATTCGGCAATAATATTATAATTCTGCTATTGACAAAGATTCTTACACAATGGCCAGTGACATATATGACTATATTTTTCATAACTCACAATAGTATATTTAACGATTCACAATATTTCTTGACTTTACTCTCGAGCTATTACGGCCAGCTGATACTTTCTTGGACAGTAAATTTGTACTACTTTGGGATTTTGGCGATGACTTCCTTGACGCTACAACTTAATCAAGAATTGGAAACGATACTTCGAGACATTCGAAAACTTAAGAAAAAACCGGGACGTGGAAATTCTTTAAAGATGCAAAAATATTGTGGAATTGCTGATACTTTGGAAATAGTTATAGAATCCTATGGTAAATTATTGAATTTGACTAGAACCGTAAATAAGCTGTTTCAGGTGCAAATAGTATCAACATTTTTGTATTTATTAATCGAGTGCATTTGCCAGTTGTTCGTGTTTTATTTAATGAATACTAGTATAGTTTTAGAAGACTTAAGTGATTTTAACTTAAGGATGTTGAGTCATATTGGGGCTTTGCTCATAGACTTGGCATTGATTACAAAGGCGGCTTATGCACTGACGAACTGTTTTGACAAGACCAAGTGGATTATCAGAATGGATGCAGAAATGGGAACTACTGATGTTCGCTTGGAAAGAATGGTGAAACTTAAAGCACTACTTACATTTTATGAAGTAATTTTTCAAGATTCTATTTTTAGCTTGAAGAATTTTCCATTTTCTTAAAGAACAGCACATTTACTTGCTCACCATGTGGACTCTTCAAAATTGATCATCGTTGTTTTTTTCTGATGTTGCAGTACTGTCTGACTACTATATTAATAATGGTTCAGCTTGATTTAGTTTTTAGAATGTAAGTATGAAATCTATTTCTATATTATTATAAAGTTATTTATATTTATATTGTTGATTTAAAATTTAGATCAGAAACGTAGTTCAACAAATACGAGCTTGTTTCCAGAATAAACAATTACAGCAGTCAAATTCTGACCGATTTTAATAAACATAAGTATATATCATTAATTTTAGTTTTTATATTTATTTACAAAATTTTGCGCAAGTGATAAATTTGTTATTAAGAAAGTTGTTGTTAAGATTTTCATTAATTCCTGTTTGCTTGACAGAAAACATTCCTGTACAATCAAACAATTATTAAATACAAATTTGAAAAAAAAAGTTAAAAAAAAGGAAAAAAGCCTTACGGACGTCGCATCGTGACGAAAAGCACTTTTTTCAATTCTCCATCATCATCGGAATGTTAGTTTTGATTGAAACCTCTTGACCTATAGAGTAAGCAAAAATCAGCTATGACTAAAGGGAAAGGTTACTTTTCTCTAAACAAATATTTTTGAAAAATAGTTATTTTTACTTCGGCATCAACAATTTTTTTTTTTGTTTTTGAATATTCTCGATTTTGATTTTCTTGAGTTTTTGTACGGATGACAGGGTGATCTAAAATTCAAACATTCAATAAAAATGTTTTTGTTTTCACACTCGTTAACTGTGTTATGTCTATCAATTGGGGAACCTGTCAGAAATTGATAGTAATCCAATGCCGCCGAGCTCCTTAAATACATTAATAAATACTTTTAATTTTTAACAAAGATCTAAATATAATTTAAAAAAAAAAACTTCCGAAATCATTTTACAAACCTACGCTTTTTTGTTGTTATAAACTTATTTTTAAGTGGTAAAAGTATACTTTAAGAAGTTAAACAAGCGATTTGCTGCTTTTAAAGCTAGAAGAGTGGTATAACGTTAAACTAGACTACACTTTACGTAGGTTGTTTAAAATTACAAAATAGTCGACTCTCGCTTTAAAAAGAGTTTTTAGACCCAACTCCCATTTTAAAAGTGATTTAGAGCCGGTTATAATTTTTAAAATATTTCGCCTATTTTTTTAAACAACATTAAAACACTTAATAAATGATAAGCCGAATGCAGTCTGTGTATCAAATAAATATTTATTTAATAAAAGCCGATGGTCTGTCATTTTCTTAAGGTCAAAACATCATAATCTTGGCAATCCGACCAATAGAACTCAAGATATAAGCTTTTCACGAGGACATTATGTCTTTTTCTTGGAGAATTATAAAATACAAAAAATCAAAAAAAAAAAAGTCTCACGGCATCACGGAATTTTTTTTTTTAAATTTATTGAAGTGGAAATACCTCTGACAAAATAAATTGGAAAATCGCTGTTTTCAAACCCCCACCCCCGCCAAAGGCTGAAAAAGAAACCTTCCAGACGTTTGTTTCTGATACCACGATATATGCACCTACAAACCCTCATTACCATATTTTGGTTATCAATCCACTCCCAAAATTTGATTTGGGCTCTTAGATTATTATTTTTAATAAAATTAATGAAAATAACCAATATTGACATGCACAAAGTGATTGTTAATTAATATTAAAATACAAACCGCGCAATTCTAACCAGCAAATCGTAAACAATATTTTATAATAAGAAACGTCAAACGTTGTGATCATGACATTGACAAGTTATGCTGAATTTACATGTACTATCTTCGTCTGCAAATATGAAGAAAAGTAGAGCGGGACAGATGTATGCCAAAACTGCGAGCGTGTGAAAGAGAACCATCAAGAAGATGAACATGTTCGTCTTCATATCTGCATTATGGCACTTCCAATAATCTTCAGAAGTTGGACGAAGATACATATAAATCCACCATTAATTGCTGGATTTACATGTATCTTCGTCTGCAAATTATGAAGAAAAGTAGAGCGGGACAGCGGTGCAGTATGTGTGAAAGAGAACCATCAAGAAGATGAACATGTTCGTCTTCATATCTGCATTATGGCACTTCCTATAATCTTCATACACGAAAATCTTCTGCATTTTGGTGTTCCCTCTCTATCCAACAAATGTACATTTTAATTTTACATCCCCTTTTTTTTTGCAGAAGTTGGACGAAGATACATGTAAATCCACCATAAGCGACTGAAGTGCAAGTGGATAGGGTGTGCCAAAAGGTCCAAATTATGCATTGAGATTTTATGGTATGAGAAATGATATGTAAATAATTCTTTTTTTTAATACCTAATATATGTATGTTATAAATTGCATGGCCCCAAATTTGTGTTTTTTTTCACAATGAAAAATGACCAAATGAAAAAATGACCAAATGAGAAATTGCCCAAAAATTAACATAAGAAGCAACAACAACAGAAAAATTACAATAATACAAAAAATGTTTTGCGTGGTTTGGGAGCGCCTTAAAAGTACCTTGCTTCGCGGGTTCATTGATTTTAACTCCCTTTTTGGGTCCTCTGTCCCGCTTACGCGACTCCGTCGCTCCGCTTGGGGTATGCTCAGTCGCCTATGGCGCCAGTTATAGCGATAATTAAAAACCATCAGTAAAAATTTTCTTTTGGATAACTTGCTGTGTTAAAAAAACAATTGAAACATTAAAATGGTACGAATCGATGGCAAATCAATAAAAATATTTTTTTCTGCCAAAAAATAATCCCAAGGATGAATAATTTTTGTAAAAAAAGCATTTATTTATTTTGCTGATGGAAATTCGTTTTACTGAACAGCTGATTGCCAAAACTCAAAAAATGGAACATTTCGTTTCAGTTTTCTATGTTCCATTTTTTTACTGTTCCACTCATCAGTAAAAAAAATACTGAAGCATTTTGCATCATTAAAAATAAATAAAAGATTACGGCTGTGGGTTTGACATTAATTTACTGATATAATTTTACTGATTGCTATAACCGCCCGTAAGTAAAAAATTCCAGTTTTCACCTGTTTCAACTTTTACTGATGGTTTTTAATTATCGCTATAACTGGCGCCTATGTTGTCAGTCGGTCTGCTATCAAAGTTTTAACATTGAAAATGTTTATAAGCTCGTTTTGCACAAATTATGGTGTTACCAAAATGAATAAAGTACAAATGAAAATGAACTTAAGCGTAGTAGGGGCATTTTGCGAAAAATTTGGTTTGTGTTACAACAGAAGCTACCTACAAAATTAAAATGAACATATCTTTGTAAGTCTGCTATTACACCATGCATCTAGACGCGTGCAACTTTTCGAGCATATGTAAGTGCAAAAGAGAAAACAAATTCGAAAAGATGAGACGGAAGAAAATCTGCCGTGTGTCGCGTGGGTAAAATATTCGTGCAACAAGAGAATTCGAAAAAGTTCGAAGAAGTTGCACGCGTCTAGATGCATGGTGTAATAGCACACTTAGCGATGGACATCGCAGCGTATCGAATTGTTGGTTGGGCGCTGTTTCGTGCTCGTGCAATTTGCTTGTGCTACCAAAGAAGTAAGAAGAGAATGAACGAATGAAAAATAAACGATGACATAAATAATGAGCTACATGCTTGTAGGTCTTTTTTTGGCAGGTAACTTTTAAACAAAAAAAAGTAACTTTTTCACAAAAAAAAAAAGTAAATTTTCTACAAAAAAAATAACTTTTTTACAAAAAAAAACGCTTTTTTACAAAAACAAATTAACTTTTTTACAAACAAAAATAACGTTTTTACAAAAAAGAATTAGCTTTTTACAAAAAAAATTAACTTGTTTACAAAAAAATTAATAACTTTTTTCAAACTAAATTTCTTGTAAAAATAAATATCTTTGGTTACTTGCTCAAAAGTGATGAGAAATTATTCAACTATGTTTTATATTTTTATTATAAATTATACATACAAAATATGCATATATTATTAACGCTCTTTTCTGACTCACTGACTGGGTAACTATGATGGTAAAATCGGAAAAAAACACTCCTGCTCTTAAACGAAAATGTTAAGGGTTGCCAATTTTCTGAAATTAACTTTCTTATGAGCATATTCTCTACATATAGTAGAGGATTATAGTAGATATAATAGATTATAGTTGTAGATATAATAGAAAATTTAAAACTAAGTACTTTTTGAATTATGATTACAAAAGATGAGCATTTTGTGACACCGCAACGGACAGGTACAACCGTTCCTAACTTTATTTTTTCTTGGATTTCAATGTAATAATCTATTTTGTAGCTCGTACCACTGGAGAAATAGAAGTAATATACAGTAGAGGCCACTTATAGTCACAAGATGATGAGAGACAAATGTGGCTGTTCTTGTACCTAATTCTGAAGATGGTTTGTCCCAAACAAAATATATCAGATCAGCAGGGATGACTTAAATTTGTATGCAAACTTAATCGGAAAATGTTGTACAAATTCATTCTAAAAATGTGATTGCGTTATCAGTCGTTTCGATTTTGGCGCATAAAATTGAAAAGTTGATACAAAATTTGACAAATTTGTAAAACAAAACCCACGCACACATTGACTTATTGACTTAAACCTCTTACGATAAGGTATAAGATAATGTTAAAAAAAATTTGTTGATTAATTGACCAAGAGCAAAACGAATTGATATAAAATAAATTCGTAATTTACAAAATTCTAAACGGATCCTCCAGATTAAGGTTTAAAAATGCTGCCCTTAAGATTTACACAAAAAAAAAAAAACTATCTACAAATTCTTGAAAACTTCGAAAGAATTCAAAACAATTTTAGTTAATGTATTTTTTCACCTACCTAATTTACTTTATTATTCAAATATTATTAATTTAAATTCGTTGGTTGACATATTCTTTACATAAACTAGAGATTACAAATTTAATGCTTTTTGAATTATGGTTATTAACGACAAGCCGTTGTGACACTCAATCGGACAGATAAATGATAAAATCGTTCCTTACTTTATATTTTACTGAAGGATTACAATCTTCTGTTTCTCTTGTCAGCAATTAAGCGCTTATGTTAATCAAACAAAGCTGTGCACTTATTGAAAGCTCCAAACGTTCTGAAACAAACAACAAAAACTATTCCTATCTATTCTATCAATAGCAGTAGGTTCACTTGCAGTTGAAGATAGCTAGTACAATAATTGACGAAGTCGAAAGGAAGAAAACATTATACAATCGAGCCCGTTCATAGCAATGTGAAGATGAAATAAAAAAAAAATGTGCTTTTATCCGACTGCAAAGTTGGTTTGGGACACAGAAAAAAAGATAAAATGACGATAGCAAACAAGAAAAAGCTCCAGTATTACTTGCAGATGTTAATTGTCAAACAAAATTCGGTGCAGTATAAAATTGAAAAAATTTCAACTTTTTGCTTTTTGATTTAACATCGTGCTAAAACGTCTTAAACTTTTTTTAAGTTATTTAAAAAAATAATCTTCTAAAATTTAAAGCATAGTACGCTTCGCAGCTGAAGCGAAACGAACATTTTCATCCAAAAATTGACAGAACGAAATCATAAACCAAACATTTTCTCCTCGTTTTGTTCAACCGTACGCAGTTCGATAGCGAATATGGAAAGTTGTAGTAGATTACTAGAGTCAAGCCTCCTCCGTAACATTATTTCTAGTGAAAATTTGACGTTCAAACGATTTTTTTGAAAAAGATTTCAAATGAAATTTATTTTTTTTTTCTAAAAGAAGAAGGAATTTGAAATTTATAAGCACCATTCTTAAGAACCCCTCAAAAATTGTATCACCACAAAGTAGTGCACGAATAAGAAAAATATTTTCTGTGGGAAAAATTTAAAACGTCTTTCGGTGCGTTTTTTTTTATTTTTGACAAACCTAATGTGATAGAGATCTCCATAAACATTTTTTGGTAGCCTTTTTATTCTACGCGTTTTCTCTGTCGATTTGGAGACCTAGAACATTTTTATTTCACTTCAGATGCGAACTAGGCTTAGATATAAAATTAAAAAAAAGCACTTAAACAAATTATTTATTGTATATGAAAACAAACAAATGTTTTTGATTTAAAAAAATCATTTTGATTATTTTAAAAATAAGTCTATGGAATTATTGTTGAAGTTGAAATCAGCTTATTAATAATTACTTTAAATTGGCGTTCTAAAGGATGATGGGCAAATTTGTATGAAATCTGGTCGTTAGACCAGTTATAGTGAAATTGGTATCAAATGAAAGGAGATGTTGAGCTTCTTACATAAGTGCAATATTTTAAAAATCGTACATGGAAAACTCGAGATATTTGAGCTCGAAGTTGGCGATTGCAAACACCATATTTCAGTTTTTTTCGAGAATTGTTCATAACTGTTCATATAAAATACGTAGGAAAATGGTTTTAGTGTCAAAAACAGGTAGTTGTCTCATCTTTCAAATATTAGTAAGCTACGATCTATACACTTTGAGGTATTAATTTTTAAAGTCTTGAATAAAAACTTTTTTAGCTCTGGCTTTACACACCAATATCTTAAAAACTTAAGTGGTGACATATACTTTTTTTAGCACCACCAATAAGATATTTTTAAAACCTTTAATTAAATATACAATATAGTGTCATTTGCTCAATAAATACCTACTTATAAACAAAAATTGTTCAAAAAGACACCTTATTATGATTATAGACCGGGAAAAGTAGATTCTAAGTTAAAACAAAAAAAATTATACAGTCTAAGGACTAGTATCGACGTATAATTTCACTCTACATTTTAATCTACCTTATTAATTTAAATGAATTAAATACAAATACCCTCTGGTTCGGCCGATTAAGTCATTATTTTTTTTTTAATCTAAAAATAAACGTCTACCGGACCGGAGTGTATGGTTTAAGTTTTTATGTTTGATATTGATGAGAATAAATAAAATCGCTGTGACCAAATAAGGTATGCACCAAATGCCTCCGCCACCAAGGTCCGCTGCCGAGCGGGTGCCGCAAGTGGTTTAGCCACTCTATTTACTAATATAACTTGTTGTTTGCCCGATGCGTAATAATGTTTTTCGATATCGTTAGTTAATTGGGACCTTTAGTGCAAACATATTTATTATAGTAGCAGAAATATTTATGGCCATCAAAAATAAAAACTTAGACCATACAATACGGTTCGGTAGATATTTTTTTTTTAGTTTTTTAAATAAATAATGACTTAATCGACCGAACCAGAGTGTATATATATTTAATCAATTTAAATTCATTAGGTAGATTAAAATGTAGAATGAAATTAAACGTCGATATCAGTGCTAAGACTGTATAATTACTTTGTTTTTAACATTGAATCTACTTTTCCCGGTATGTATATAAGCATAATAAGGTGTCTTTTGAAGCAAGTTTTGATTATAAGCAGGTATATTTACTGAGGAAAGGACACTTTTTGATGTATTAAATTAAAGTTCGTAAAAATAGCTTATCGATGGTGCCAAAAAAAAGTATACGTCACCCCTGAATTTTTTAAGATATTGGTGTGTAAAGCCAGTGCTAAAAAAGTTTTTATTCAAGATGAGAAAACTAACGTTTATTTTATACCAATGTCGTTTTCCTACGTTCTTTATATAAAAAGTTATGGACAATTATTTCGAAAAAAAAACTGAAATATGGTGTTTGCAATACTCATGTTCAAGTGGCTATATCTCTGTTCTCCGGTGGTTTTGGTTCTTGCCGCCATATAATGAAATAAAGTACTGGACAAGACCTTTCATTTGAGATATATTTTAATTCTGTTGGATCAACGACCAATTTGCCCATCAATCTTTGTCTTCTAAAAATGTTTTCAAAATTTAGTACCTACAAGCAATTAAAAAAAAAAAAATAACTGGTATGCACAGCGTATTTTAACTTTTGTTTGCAAAATTTCACATTTTTGCTCAAACTATGTACCCTAGCTCAGCATATAAAGTATTTAAAAAAATAATTAAATGCCTTTGAATATTTGTCTCTATTTTTTTTAATTTTTTTTTTAATAATTGTCCTAAATACAATTTTAAACATTCAAAGTTGACGTGATCCATAACTTTTTTCACCGAGAATTCGTTAGTTTTTTAGATGAGGTCTCAACGTCACCTTTTAATTGTTTCAAGAGATAACAACTTTGTCCACCAAAAAATTCTTTTTACCACCCATAGATTTAAAAAAAATCGATTATGAAAAATTGCCAATGATTTTTTCTGTTTAAATCTTAGAAAAAAAAAATTTTAAGACTGGTCCACAAGAATTAAGAGGTTAATTTTAATGCTCAAACAATTAATCAAATTTGAAAAAAATAATTTTTGAGGATAGCTTTGATTTTGAACCCTATTTTTAAAAATTAATTTTTTCTATATTTGAGACCAGAAAGTTTTATTACCAGAAAACAAATTCGCAACAAAGCAAATCGTATGGATATCCATCTCACACTTGTGTATAGTGCATATCAAGTATACATATTATATATAATTTAAAAACAAAAAAAAAAACAATTTATACACTTTTGTGTTTCAATTTCAACATGCAGGCACAAAGTAAGTTATTGAATCTCTCAGTTAAAAAAGCATTAACCCATATTTTATTTTATGCACTTCAGCTTATAGCGTGATGTATTATAAAAAAAAACAAGTTTAATGGATGTCTTGTTTCTTTACAATTTTCCCATCATCGTCCTTTTGCAAAACTACAAAAAAAAAACACATCAAAGAATCGATAAAGCACAAATACCCATCAAATTCACTACATGAGGTGGTCATAGATTGCCTGTTCACTTGGTTTTTAATCAACACACCGCATGGAATCCACAGCTCTATATCTACATGACTGCCTGGCTCTAATAAAGAAATTTAATGTTCCCAATTAAAATTGTGAATCTCCGTTTGACCTCATTCCTATGCAGACGAAATAGACAATAGAATATCTTAGCGCCACCCCCGGACTCGGTACACATTTAAACATCTATCTATGTAACTAATTAAGCATGCTTTCCAATTATGTCAACGACGTGATGTGTTTCAGATTGAACGTGATAATCTGACAGCTAATTTAACAAAAACTAAACTAAACCCTAAGCCGTACGACGTACAAGTATAACTGAACAAAACAGTTACAATTGACTGCAAGTTGTCACGTTTGGGCGCGTACATCATCACCAAGCAAAGCACCAACTCCCACCAATTAGTTGAATTAAATGACAAAACCCTTTTTAAATATTTATACACGAGGACAAATATAATAATATAGGAAAGAATGGTAGGAATAGCATTTGATCGAGTTTAGCTATGCCTGTTGAGACGACCCGCAGTATGTTCGCGCTCCTTAAAACCCTGGGAAAGGCATTATTCCAATTTTGCCAAATCATCGGCATAGTCCCGTTTAGTTTTAACTTCAAAACTTATACTGCAAAAGCATCAATTTTAAGGCGCTGCTACACCGCCGTGATATTGATAACTATTACCGTCTTGGCCCCAGTGAGCACCGATACCATCAATAGTCGAATGGCTTTTTTGAAACAACAACGACTTCTGTATTTCATTGGATCTAGTCGATGTTTTGTCCTTCACCTATGTGCAATACTCAATGGCCTCATTCAGCTGCTAAAGGACCGTAGTTTGATATATTTCTGCAATCAAGGCATTCGAATATTCGACTCACTGCGTGCACTTTCGATTGATAGGTCTGATGTGGCTGTGGCCTTCGACATGAGTTTTCTGCTTCGAATGTTGGTTAAGCTCTTCACACTCTGGCCCATGACCCAGACGACTGTGTTCTATATCATGCACGATGGAGCCCTGGAAAATACTTCATTTTTATTTGCATTATTGTCGCAGTACTTCTGTCAGTTGATAATATACATGACACTTAATATGTTCTACGGAGCTACTTTGGTGCTGACAGTATTCGCGTGGCACCTGAATCGATGCATGAAGCGGACGTTTGCAGAAATCAGTGTCTTGAGAAGACAGCCGGGACGTGCAAATTCAATGAAGATGCAGAAGTACTGTGACTTGGCTGATACCTTGGATAGAATAATTGGCATCTATAAGAAAGTTGCAGTCTTGACTAGGCTTGTCAATCAGCAGTATCAGGTTCAGATCTTGTGTTACTTGGTTTATATTCCAATAGAGTGTGTGGTTCAGTGCTACTTTACTTACTTCGTCTACACTCATAATCGTAGACCAGGTCCAGTTCAGTTGAATTTGGGGGCGTTTTTCTTTATTTTTTCATTAATTTTAGAATTGTTTTTGATCATAAATGCGGCTGATCGATTGACAAATATGTTTGCGGAAACAAAGTGGATTGTAAGAATGGGAGCAGAAATTGGTAAAGTCGATGAGAGATTGGAAAAAATGGTTGGATATTTTTATTACAAAAATCTATAAAATCTTATCCATACTCTTTTTTTATATTGCAAGGTTGAACAGTTTTCAATTTATCTGGATATTGAGAGAATAAAATATTCGGCATGTGGATTAATTTATGTGGACAATCGATGCTTGATGATGATGGGTCAATGTTTGCTAACATCGTTACTAATTCTAATACAATTTGATAAGATATTGAAATAGTTTGATGAGTGCAGCTATTATAATTTGATATTTTGATAAATTTAGAAAACTTAAGGCTATGGAAAATATTTTTGAGAAAAATGTATTTAAGTAAAATAATTTATTAAACACGGAAAAAGTTCCTAGAAATTTAAACTCATATTCTTTTGTTAATTATAATACTTTAATTATACTATTAAATTAATATATGTACATATATACAAAATAAGATTTTTTATTATTGTCCTTAATGAAAAAAAAAATCACAACAAAAACATTACTGCTAAAAAAGGATCAAATTTCTTCTATATCCAAAAACTTTTGGGTAACAAGTCAGCACCGAAAAGTCGTGTGAGATCTAAAAGTTTTAAGTTAATGAATGTTAAATATCGACCCCCTTATTTATAAAGAAAAAATAGTTATTTCATCTCCCGTGTTTAGGAAAACTTCACCATGGAATATGAATTTTGTGGACTCAAATTAAAGGCGTTTGCTAACTGCTCCATTTGAGTCCGGAACATTCTTATTCCATGGTGTAGTTTTCCTGAACACAGAAGCTTAAATAACTATTTTTTCTTTATAAATAAGGGGGCAAATGTTAAAGAATGCTAACTGCTCCATTTGAGTCCGGAACATTCTTATTCCATGGTGTAGTTTTCCTAAACACGGAAGCTTAAATAACTATTTTTTTCTTTATAAATAAGGGGGCAAATGTTAAAGACTTGTTATTTAATAATTACTGACGAAAATTTGGTAGGTTCATGGTTAAAAAGCAAACCTTTGAAATCAGTCAATTCTCAATTGCATGACTTGACTAACTATACACTGTCATTTTATATTTTCAGTATAGAGAAGATAGGTTGTTTGCTTTCACCCTTACTTTTATGGAATTCAATAAGATATCTCTTTTTTATAAAGCTTTTCTCTCTTCTCTCTCATTAAAATGTCAATAGGGTTACCAACTGCTTATTTAGATTTCATAAACAGAAAAATGTAGATCGTAAACTAAATCTAAAAAAAATTATAGTAAATGCAAATAAAAATAAATCTATCTTTTTCCACACACCACACCACCAATAGGTAAGATAGTAGGCGCGCTTCTTGTAAGAGTTCTCCAGAAGACCTTATCACTTTTAACGTAAAAATAAATCACAGAAAAAAGTATAAATAAATATAATTAATAATTATTATAATAATTATATCACCTCAAATTGCACTGCACTTTTTAAAATATTGTATTGTAATTTATTGCCAAGGGCTCGCAAATTAAACATATTTCCTTTCCTTATTCGCTTTTAAAATCAAACTGTCGTTTCGGACGCGTGGACGGGTATTTATATCCGGGATAATCCCACAGTTTTTTTGATTGCACGCAAAAGGTAGGGCAGGTTAAAATAAAAAAGGTGTTTTTATATATGGGGTTTTCCTTATACCTGTTGCGTTTTTCATATAAATTAAAAGCAAACAATTTTTATTCTTCGTAAAAGTTAAATCGCTTTGTTTTTGTTGTGTATGCTTCATTTTGTATGGCCTTTAAGGATTAGATTTTAGATAAGATTAGATTAGATTATAAGATTAATTTCGGGAAAAAGGATTAATAATGCCTTATTAGAATTTTAAAAAGTAAATAAACTTTATTTTGCGAACCACTGGTAAAATATTACAATATACAAGAAACCCTCTTCTTTTTATTTTTATTTTCATGAAGAAAAAAAACTATTTAAATAATGAACCGAACTCCAACAAAAACTTGCTCAAATAGTAATTCTACTTTAAAAAAAAAAATTATCCAACAAATATTGTATAGCAGAATTTTAACCTTTTCCAAGGAAAAAATAAAACGAAAAGATATAAGCAACAAAAACACGAAGTGACAACACTTTCTTCCTTAAACATAAAATATATGCTATCAATAAATTTTAGAAAGCTTCAATTCTGGAAGCTCCAAGAAAACCAAAGAAAAAGGTATTAGAATTTCCATCCACGGACGTATGGTAACTCAGAATCAAATTGTTTTATTAATAAGCACATTAACCGAGCGAGAGGAAAATTGTGTTGTGTGTATCTTGTTTCTTCAGATTATTGTTCTTTCAGATTTTGCAGGATTTTTTTTTTTGTTGATGTCGGACCTGTGGTTTGACACGTCTGTGAATTTGGCAGGGCAACTTTCACCTATAGTAATGGGATCAATGCAGTAATTGGCAGTTTCTTATGCATTTGTTTTGCATTTATATTCCAGAAATTTGGAGCCTTACTGGAAATTAGTTCTCAAATTACTTTTTGTTACTTGTCAACTTTACTGTGAAGTAAATTTTATGAAAAATTTGGACTCAGCGTATTATTGAAATGCAAAACAAAAAACTTAAAATTTGGAGCCTTACGGTTAGTTCCTAGCATGTACCCATGCTAACTTCACTGTGAAGTGAAGTCACTCGATTACAACCACAATTTGATGAACTGCACAATCAGGAATAGAAGTGCAAAAAATAAATATACGAAAAACTTCAAATTACTGCATGGATCGTGATTCCATTACTCTAGGTGAAAGTTGCCCTGCCAACTTAACAGACGTTGGTTTGCCATACTTTGACGGAGGAATTGTTTCGTCGTTCCAAATGTAGGACAAAATGCAACCGTCGATTTTTCGAATACTACCTTGTATACTACATCCTGACATTCGTCCTTATCGGGTTTCACCTTTAATTTGGTAAACAGATGTCCTTATGTCTTGTTTAGTTGTTCTTGTTTGGATAACCTGAGAAACAAAATTAGCTGGACATCTTGTATACAAAATTTGATCGAATTCGGTAAAGCCAATAACGAGAAGAAAGTAAAACAAGTTATTTCTATGACATGTACTTTCTGTTAACAACATGCATTTTTTTAACATATTATATGTTAAATCTAAAATAAACCCTTAACTATCCGTCATTTTTTTTATAAAAATCCTTGAGCCATTTTTCGGGTACCATTCAATTATATATTTATGCTCATACCTGGCTCACTGTTCGACGGGTGCCTTTAGCGTCTTGCAACCATCTATTTTGTTTCATAATGGTTGTATGTTAAGTACCGTTATTTGTGGATTAATTAAAAATTCAATTAAGTCCAAAATTTGAAGAAAATTGCTTCGCAATTCTCTGCCATCGTAGGTTGAAAATATGATTTAGCTTATTTTGAATGAGTTAAGCATCGTACATGTACAATAGGGTGTCCGTTATTTCCCAAACTCATTTTTTTGGATAGCACACCCCGTCAATCGAAAGGTTATGCCAAAAAAAAAAATTATTGACCAAGCAAATTTTTTCCCGAGGTCATTGACCCGTGCCTCTAAAGTCATACTTTTCCCATACAAATTTGTATGGGAATTTTACACTTTTCACATTTTATTATTTTTTCTCTGGAACTATAAGAGTTATTCTAATTTTGTTTGCATTTAAAAATGTGTTAAACAAAATTAATTTATAATATATTTCTATTTTTTAAGTTAAAAAATACTTAATATTATATATTTTCTCTTATTTTTCACTTTCGATCTTCAGCAGTTTTTGCCATTTTTTTTATTGATTATTATTAAATAATCCGTTCTTTAAAAAACTGCATTAAAAAAAATAATTTAAACAAATTAGAAATAATTTATTTCGATTTTTGAAAATATTAAATATTTTTATTATTGAATAAGAAAAACAAATTAAATACTTAAAAAAATAAAAATATTTAATATTTTGAAAAATCTAAATAAATTATTTCTAATTTGTTTATATTATTTTTGTAATGCAGTTTTTAAAAACAAACTGACCACTTAATAATAATCAATAAAAAAAAAAAAAAAAAAAAATCCTGAAGATCGAGAGAGAAAAATAAGAGAAAAATATATAATATTTAAGTACTTATTAACTTAAAAAATAGAAATAAATTATAAATTAAATTTGTTAATACATTTTTAAATGCAATTTTTTAAAGGACCTATAAATCAGTTAGAATTCCCAAAAAAATTAGAATAACTGTTATAGTTCCAGAGAAAAAAAAATAAAAATTTAGTGCGATGGACTGTCACGCTGGAGGTCTGGGTTCACTTCCCAGCCTCGTCCACCTAAAAACTAAAAAAAAGTTTTTTTTTTCAGGGATACTGCCTCTTGCAAGGAATTGAAAAATTCTCCAAGAGTATGACTTGTCATGAATAAGTGCTTCTCGTCTAGCCGTTCGGATTCGGCATACAATTGTAGGTCCCTTCCATTCCTGTCGACACGCGCACACAGGAATGGTTGCGAGTTGTTAGTCACTAGGCACCTGGTTCTTCACGAGCCCTTGCGCTATCCAATTTATTTTTTGATGACTTGAGCTTCTTCTTATTTTCATTTAAATATCCTTGCATCTATTTTTACACAATTTTACACAAATAAAAGTTATGAGCATTTTAGTAAAAAAAATTAAAATCAATAATTTTTCGACTTATTTTAGATCTGTTTTTGTTACTTTTCTCCGCTTACATTTTTTTATAAATTTTTGTTAACCATCCATTTTAAAAGAAAATCTTATTTTCAACTTTTAAGTTATATTTTCAAATTCAGCCAGTGTGACCATTCTCTCAGAAACGCATATATAGATGAATTTCTTTGTAAACATGTTCAAAAACTTTTATTGAAGAATTTAAATATTGTCATTTAGAAAAATCTAAAAATAACCTTATCTCTAAGGTTAAGTTAAAAAAAAATTCAATTTTTCAAAATTAAACTTCACTGCTTTCAAAATTAAGCTTCATTGTTGAAATAAACAATTCCTAAATCGGCATAATCGGAGTATTTAATATATCGCTTTCCTTTATTTATGTGTCCATGAATCTATCCAAAGTTTCATCATTACAGTAAAGCCGTTTTCTATTTCATTTTAATTTATTTTATTTTGTTTTATTTTATTTTATTTTATTTTATTTTATTTTATTTTATTTTATTTTATTTTATTTTATTTTATTTTATTTTATTTTATTTCCGTTGTACTATTTCGAATGAAATAACCTTGTTCTAAAATTAAACTATTTGACCCGACTTAAGAACCATATTGTTAAAATCTCTTTAGATTTCATATTATATTGAATTGTAGAAAAAACGTCATTTTCAAAAAGTGCATTTTACATCTGTTCGACTAAATGTACCTTTACTCAAATTTCAATAAAAGATTCCTATTGTCTTAGCCAAACAATAATACGAAATTCCAATTTCTATTTCGAAAAACCCTCAAAATCCGACCACAGATAATAAACAGAGAGGAACCAGTTGCATACAACAATAAAAGTCCGTTCAAAATCACAGGGAATCAACATTCCGGAAAATTCAAACACAAATAGGGGATTTGTTGATAAAGGTTGGTTGTCTAGTTAGAGGTATAGTTTTTGTTTTGTTGTTGTTTCTTTCCTTTTCTTCGATAAAGTGCCCGGGCATAATGTTTGAAAAAGACTTTAAGTTTGAATGAGAACGATGGAAAATAAATGAGGAAGGAAACGGCTGCTGCTGCTTGCTATGTGGCTGCTATAAAAACCGAAGAGAAAAGAGAGTGACAAAAATATAAAGGAAGGCTTATGGTTGTATCCTAGTTGGCAATTTGCCCATTTGTCAGTTTGTATGCCAACAAGTTGCTGGGTGGGGTGATAAGTAGATAAATAACACTGTATGCAGCTTTAAGAGGCAAACCACAAAAGCTTATATCTAGTCTTCGTTCTTTAAGAACTAGTGCAAGGAAGATATTATCGATTTTTGTGTTTTAATTTTTTTTTTTTGTGGCTCTACTAATTATACGATGGTGTGGAAGGATACTAGAGCAGTCATCATCATATTTGTTAATTCAGTTTAAAGGATATCTATATTCAACACCGAAGGTTGTCTAAATACTGTTTTTGTCTTTGTGATAAAAATGAGTTCGATTAATAGCCGTGTTTTTTTTTCAGAGAGCGTATAGCAACTCAGCAAAAGTTATACACGTCATTTCGTTTTGTTATTGTTTGCGTGTTAAAAATTTTCTGAGTTGCTCAAAAAACGTGGCTAATATAAAAAAGCCAATGTATTCAATATCTTAAGTGCCATCATTCTTTTAAAGCTATTTCTGAACCAAATATCAACTTATTCTTATTTTAATTGTTTAACAAATGAAAAAAATTACCATATTTACAAATTCAAATAGAAAAACATTTTAATATTTTCTACGCGACCTACAACTGCGACCTCCGAACTGTAAAATGAAAATTCACAGTCCACAAATACAAGACGCATTCCACAAAGCTGCGAACAAATAATTCGCTCGAATTTAACCTCAAAAATAAAATATCTGGTGTTACTCGTGTTGTTTGATTTGAACAGTTCGCAATTCTCTGCGACCACTCATATGAATGAAATGTCAAATTCTGCCACCGTTCGCAATTCGCAGACGCAGTTCGCGGCTTCATATGAATAGCACTTTAGTTAAACTCTTACAGCCGTATTTATTAGATTTCACTAAAACTCGGTTAAACCTCGGAATAGTTAAACCGAGTCGAAGCACTTACACCGGGTTTACGCCATGTCGAACTAATCTAATAATGTCGAAAGAAAATTTCTTAGCCGTTTTAGTTACTCTTGCCTTACGCCAAATATTTTATCAAAAAATCACCAATCAAAAAACTCTGGTTATCATAAACGTAAACAAACCTTAGCTGATTTCCATTGTTGGTTTAGTTTGTTAAAGAAATTAATAATTAATAATAAAATAAAAAGAAAAGAAAAGAAAAGAAAAGAAAAGAAAAGAAAAGAAAAGAAAAGAAAAGAAAAGAAAAGAAAAGAAAAGAAAAGAAAAGAAAAGAAGACTATCTGAAAAACTGGGATAGTTCTCAAAAGATACATATGTAAATATATGTTTATATAATTACAACAGATTCAAATAAATGTTTTGGTTTATGTTCATAGATTTTTCCCCGACAACTAATCCATCCCTCAGTGTCATGGGATCTAAACGAGGATTGTACTGCTTTGGCTGGCTTTCTTCTTCTTTGTTAAATGCCAAACCGTTTAAAGAATTTAAATGATTTATTAATGTAAAATAAAAATCTATTTTATCGTTGTAACAAAAAGAAAAATATTGTTTGCACTCCTCTTTGTAAATTTCACACAAAATTTTATGTCAGAATGACATTTAGATACTAAAACGACTTTACTCCGGCTTTAAACCTCCTAGGAACCAGTTTTAGCTTACTCCGCCTCTATTCCGGGTATATATTTTTTTTAAATAAGCTTTCCAGTTTTAGAGGCGTTGTAAATAAGGCCGTTAGCGACTGGATTTTCAAATTTTAAAACTGTATGTTATGTACGAGTAGATATTATTTAAAAACAAACATAAATACGTATAGGTTATAATGAGACACAATAATGAGATTCAAAAGCATGAAATTCGTTATTGAAATTGATGAGTACTTATTGTTTGAGCTGAAAACATAAGAATTTATTTAATTTTCTTCAGGATTATATGAGATTATTGAACTAAACATAAGAATCGGTAGAGAGGTTTTGTCAACTAATTTATGTGGGTAGCTATAGAAAATTTAAAAACATATGGAACACCAATTTAAAGTAATGATTACAATATTCAAATACAAATTAAAAATTGTTAAACAATTTTTGAAACAACGAACTTTGAAAAAAAAAAAACAAAAGTTTTTGGATAGTTTTTATTAAAACTTTTCTAAAAATGTCTGTATAAAATAATATTATTTAAATCCGGTTCATGATATAATGACAAAGTCAAACAAACTACCTATAATATAAAGTTTTCGTGTCAATAAAAAATGTCGAGGTTTTAATCAAAACTAAAATCATGATAATGTTGAAACCCAAAAAAGTAGTTTTCGACAAGAGGTCCGTCGCGTCGGTCGTCTATTTATCTGTGAAAACGTGCGTCTGCGCGTTCTGATATACATCGTGCTAAAACCTAAACGGATGGATGGCTTTGCTTCACATTTGGTTTGAAACCATTTTTATGCGAATCCTAAGAGGGAATAGAATATATATTTAAATTATTGTTCTGCTCATCTAGAACGGGTAGGTGCCTTACAACGATTTCGGTCTTATCAAGTTTTCACAAAAACGACTGGTTTTTATTAAACTTCGTACAAGTAATTTCTAAAAAAGTTTCAATAATACTGCATGTTTGATGAAAAGTTTAAATAACTGCAATAATTTTTGTAGATATAATGAGCCAATTGCCTTTTTTAGAATATTTCCGAAATCCTCGTTAATGAGTTGGTTAATTTTTTCATAAAATTTCATAATTTCAAATTTAAAATTTGAAAAAATATTTTAGTCAGGGCGTTAAGGGAGCCAACCTTGCACTTCATTCTGATGGGATAAGCGTTGGTGCACTTATAGTCCACATCCTAAATTTACTTCTAAGAAGTGTTGCCATGGTGGCAACACTAGCAGACCGGAGATATAAGGTTTGCCTTTTGACCATGTTTTAACACGAAATTTCACATAAATTAGCCTATAAATCGGGAACCAGATATCGCGGAATGTCTCGTTGGATTAAGAATACTTTAAGCCATAGGAATATGTTAACTTTTTGACCCCTCCCCACCCTTGTACGCGGGGGAGCAAAATACCCTCGGTGGAAAAGGGTTTTTATTTGTCAGAAATTATTAGTTATAAAATGAATATTCATAAAATTTTAAGATGAGTGTCGACGTAAAATTTCATTCTCTACAGCATATCCGAAGTCCACTTTTATACATGCATTAGTTTTTTGTATAATCGCTTTCAAAATGGGGGGAGAGGAAGGTGGAAGTATATCAAACCACTATATATTCGTCTTGGTGTAATCTAAGCATATGGCACATGACCTTAGAATAAGTTTTAATGCCCAATCTTATGCAATCAAAATAATTTCAATATAATTTCCCTAGAAAAACTTATAACCTTTTTATAAAATGATGACTAAATTTTCAGTGAAACGAGCAAAACATTACTAAATTTCAACGGTATGGTGATGAAACTTGGCACACATGTCTCATTGGTCGTAAGGAATAAGAAGCAAACGAGTACATAAAAATATCTGGGGGCGAAAGGGTGTTTTTTTGAGTGA
Organism: Melangyna quadrimaculata; assembly: GCA_949320155.1. Taxonomy (NCBI): domain Eukaryota; kingdom Metazoa; phylum Arthropoda; class Insecta; order Diptera; family Syrphidae; genus Melangyna; species Melangyna quadrimaculata. The sequence continues at coordinate 153,309,298 of OX439484.1, forward strand.
AAGGGAAAAGTCAATTACTATTACCAGTAAACCCCTTCCAAAACTGGTATGTTGATGAAAGTTGGTAGAAATGTTTTATCTCTTGTAAGAACTAAGACTCAAAAGGATCCATGCAAATATATTGGTTCCAGGGGTGTTTTTTTAAGGCGGAAGGAAAATGTGGGTTATAAACCCAAAATTGTATCTTTATGTAATCGAGGTACAAATATATAATATGGTACATGATTTTGAAGTACTTTTTAACGCTGAATCCAATTTAAGTAAAATTAAGACGATACAATCACCATTAACGAAGAAATCGTCGTTTTAATGGAAAAATTAATGTATTTTTGGAGTAGAGCAGGTAAAACTTTTCTCTCAAAAACCACCTTTGACAATAGATATTTGATATATCTTTTTTATTCTTGGTAACAATAAAAAACAAAACATTCCTACCAACTTTCATCAACATAGCAGTTATAGCAGGGGGTTAACGGGGCAAAGTTTTACATTTTTCTGTTTTACTCAAAAAAAACACCCTTTATCCCCAGATATTTTTATGGACTCTTTTGATTCTTATTTCTTACAACAAATGAGACACGTGTGCCAAGTTTAATCACCATACCATTGAAATTTCGTAATGTTATGCTCGTTTCACTGAAAATTTAGTCGTCATTTTATAAAAAGGTTATAACTTTTTCCAGGGAATTTTATTAAAATTATTTTGATTGCAAAAGATTGGGCATTAAAAATTACCCTAAGGTAATCTACCATATGCTTAGATTATACGAAGACGAATATATAGTGGTTTGATATACTTCCACCTTCCCCTCCCCCCATTTTGAAAGCGAATATACAAAAAACTAATGCATGGATAAAAATTGACTTTGGATATGCTGTAGAATATGAAATTCTACGTCGATGCTCATCTGAAAATTTTATGAACATTCATTTTGTAACCATTATTTTCTGACAAATAAAAACCCTTATCCGCCGAGGGTATTTTGCTCTCCCCGCGTACAAGGGTTGGGGGAGAGGTCAAAAAATGAACACGTTCCTATGGCTTCTATTATATATTCTATTCTATTTTAAATCCAACGAGACATTCCACGATACCAACCGATGTCTGGTTCCCGATTTATATGCTAATTTATGTGAAATTTCGTGTTAAAACATGGTCAGAAGGCAACCCTTATATCTCCGGTCTGCCAGTGTTGCCACCGTGGAAACACATCTTAAAACTAAACTTAGGATGTGGACTATTAGTGTACCAAAGTTCATCCCGTCAGAATAAAGTGCAAGGTTTGACCTAAAATATGGCCTTAACGCCCTAACTATTTTGGTTACGAACAAATAAAACCAAAGAAACATTTTTTTTTAATATTTTTACTTTTTCAGATTTTTGCTTGTAGTTGAAGAGTATTTTATGCATTTAGCAAGTTTTGAATTCGTTAAAAAAATGTATTTATTTTTTAGCTGACAGAATTCGACAAAAGTGACTTGCAATTCTGTCTGTCTGTCCTTGCACCTACAGTCTAAACGGTTGAATGGATTATCTTCAAGCTTGGTATATATTGTATTTTGAGTAATTTGCCCAAACTTTTGTTTTTTGATTTTTGAGGACCAAAAATAATGGTACCTGCAATAAAATTTCTTTTAGCCAAAAAGAAAAATATTATTTTTTTCAAAAACCCTTTCAACGATTTTCTTAAACAAAATTCAAATAATTATATTTGGATTTTGATGTTCTTAAAAACGGTTTTGTTGATATTTTTCATTTCTGTATATGGTGAAGCTCCTAAAAACTTTATAGATTATTGACAATCAAAATGTTCAAACAACTGTGTTTTTTTCAAATTTTTAAAATAAGTGCAAAATTTTTCTTTCATAAATTCATATTAATTGAAGAATTAATTGGCATCTTTTCTGTTAAGGTGAAACTACTATAGCTCAGAAATGTAAGCAATTTAAAGAAATAAGTTCCTTGTTTTCGAACATTTTTTAACTTTATAACACTTGTAGCTACAGTTTTGCATTAAATCTTGAAATGTCAAAATGTTATCTTAATTGGTTCAATACGGCAATTTACATCTATTTTCTAGCTATTAACTCCAAGAGCAAGTTTATGCGATCGAGTCGTGCTTTTTTTTAAATTTTGAATTTGAAAACTAATTATTCAACAACTATTCACTGACTACATAACGTGTCTTGACTTAAAAAAGACATTAGAGAAACTGATCCGGCCCTTCCTATAAAAAAATAAGAAAACCAGTGGCGTAGCGTGGGTTTTTGCTGCTCGGAGTGGACCCAATTTTTGCCGCCCCCCTTTCCCTGATTATTTTTTCCAGCTTTTTTTCTGAGTTCAATAAATAAATAAATTAAATGAATATATTTTTAACTGAAATAAATAAATTAAATAAAGAATTTTGAAGTTCTCCTGGGTCTAAAGTATGTTTAGTTTCGTGACTGAGTGTACTTTTAATTTTATTTTCTGGGAAATATGTTTGGAAATTTGAAATCATTTTCAATACTTTTCTTTTGACATATTATAACCATTAACTTATGTAGAAAGCTTGTATTTCTATGCACATGTCTATGTTAGTACAGTAGCATTTGATGTGGTATTTTTGTTCAGAAACGTAAAACATAATCAATGTCCGATTATTGACTATGCCTATGAAGCATTTTTACCACGGGGGAAATTTTTAATTTGATTCTTTGGTCTCATCAAATTAATTAATTTGAAGAATAAAGTATTTTTTTAATTTCTTGTCGCCGATTTTGCCACCCCTGCCCTGGCCAATTCCCGCCCGGGGCATGTGCCCTCCTGCCCCCCACGCTACGCCACTGAGAAAAACACTTTGGAAAATTCGAATAAAAAAATATAGACGAATTGTTTTATATTTTGTTATATACAGCCTAAGCCCCATGATGGTTTACAGTTCTGAATCCATATTCAAAAATTATGCTCTTGAACTAAGGTTTCCAACTTTGTATATCTGAATTGTGGGCATACTTACACAATTATTGCCATTCATTAAATTAGCTAAATCGAATTCAAAAATGGGCACGACTGGATCGCACAAACTTGCTCTCGTAGCTAACAACTTTAAGGTAGCTAGAAATTGATGATGTACAAGTATAAAGCTATTGGTTCCAAAATATTATGATATCATTAAAAAAAAAATAAACAAATTATTACTTTTAATTACTATACATTTATCGGAAGTAAAAAGATTTTTATACTGTTAAGTGAATTATTAAGCAACCATGATATTATTCGCTATTATTGGCCATTGGTTTAAAATTTCCTTTATTTTGTGGTCCATTCAGTTCATCGAAAGTGACCAATACTGTCATTTCAAAAGAACTCTATTGCTATTAATTTTTGCTAGCAATAAGCCATCTTTATTGACATATACTGCCTTAACACCATGGCTTACAGCTTTGTGTCCATACAAAAAAATGATGTACTAGGGCTAAGCTTTCCAACGATATACATATATCTCATTCGTAGGCAATAGGTACATAGATCAAAATGCCCATTTTCCTTTAAGTCAATGACACATATTACTGATTTGGATTTTTGATACGGGGTTTTAACTTACCGAAGAAAAGTTTCTTTTTTGTATTCATTTGCTTCTCTATGGACGCTCAAAATAGGTGTCAAAATTTGGCTTTATGTATTATGTTTTTTCAACCTTAATTTTATTTGACTAGAAACCAATAGTTGAAACTTGGTGTGGAGCTAAGAATATACATACAGAGTGTCCCATTAACAATGGTCCAAACTGAAACTGGTGAAAGGCCAGATGATGACATATCAGAAATTGGTAACTTTTCCATACCGACTATTTTTTGAAATTTGAAAAAAATCTTACTTTAAACCAGTTTTTTGCTCACCCTGTCCATAATTGCTTTTTGTTTTTTACAAAGGAATGAAATTAGTGTCAAATGAAAGGTCTGCTACAAGGGCGTAATTTTCAGTATGGGCATTTCGTTGCAGTGCATTTAGGAAAAGAGATACGAAGACATTTGCAGATGGCATTTTAAAAAACTATCTGACGCGTTATCCTTATTTCAAAATGTCTAGTGACACAATACGTATCAGGTAAAGATAGCCCGCGGTTATTTTACTAGGCCCCTTGTACGAGTTCAGCAGGCAACAGTATGAGATTACTTATTTCATTGAAGGTTTTTAAAGGATATTTTTAGTCAAATCGTTAAGAAAACCGGTGGCGGAGGTAGGACAAGCTTATTTAGGCTGTTTCGGTGAGAAAATCCATATTTTTCCTATTGCATTTTGGTCTGAGTATACCTAGTTCACTAGGGATTTCTAAGAATGGAGTATCAAATGACATATCTAAGAATGCCCTATTTACACGAATAAAATGCTCAAACATGCTTTTTTTGGTTGTTGACGCGGGTCAGAACGGTTCTCAATGGCTTCGGAACCTAAGAAAGTTCCGCAAGACTATTTGAATAGAGCTTTAAGTCACATGGTAGAACAAAAATTAAGAGGTCTTACGCAATATATCCAAGAGCGAGACATTTGGTTGTTGCGTATCCGAATGCCGCCTACACATGTTAAGCTCTATTTTCTAGGAATTATTATTCGTACATTGTGATTGGCCGACAAAAGGAATGGGAGAGCCTGCGCGCATAATTACTCGTATGTGCGTGGTTTGGTATTTATGCTGGGCAAGAAACCGAACCGATATATTTGATTACCAGCAGCGAAATTAAGTCCGATTATAGAGCATAAGTAGGCACTATACTGTAATAGCCCGTAGCGTAATGGTAAGTGCGTTCGACTGTCGCGCTGGAGGTCTGGGATCGCTTCCCAGCCTCGTCCACCTAAAAACTAAAAAGTTTTTTTTCAGGGCTACTGCCTCTTGCGAGGAATTGACAAATCCTCCAGGAGTATCACTTGTCACGAATAAGTGCTTCTCGTCTAGCCGTTCGGATTCGGCATAAAATTGTAGGTCCCTTCCATTCCTGCCGAAAGGCGCACACAGGAATGGTTGCGAGTTGTTAGTCACTGGGTTAGGCCCCGGTTCTTCATGAGCCGTTGTGCCACCCGATTTATTTTTATTTAATTTTTTTAGGCACTATACTTAAAAAAAAAATTTTTAATATACCTAGATTATTATAGAAAGTATGGTCATGTTACTAATATTTAATGATGTATGTATGTGCTTTGTCTATAACAAATATCTTCGAGACTGATGTCTTTTATTGTTATTTCACTATCATTTTCTATTTTTCCATTCACATTAGCCACAATACTAACTAAAACTCTTTTAAAGTGTTAAACACAAAAATGCATTTAATCCCTGTCTGAAGTTTACCACAACGAAAAAACTTCTTCACCGTACTTGTAGGACCAAACCACATCTAAAAATAATAAAACCGTTCTTGGCCGCACCCAATTTCCATACAAATTTGCCCATTTTCCTTTTGCATTAAAACATTGATTTATAGTTTCACTAACTTTACTGAGTAAAATATTTTTCATTGGCATCACCATTTTCCTACAATTCATTAGTTAATATTCTGAAGAGCCCCCTGAACAAAATTTTTATGGCTCAATACAGGTTTTATAATTCAAAAATTAACTATTTTTTCTAGTTTTAAAAAAGGTATTAAACTTGCCAAAGCTATGTTTAAATAGACAGTTATAACCGTTTGAACCCAATCAAACAGGTTCAATATCAAACAAAAATAAAACATTTTTGTTCAAATATTTCGATAAAATTAGAATTTCACTTCAAATATAACTCCGAAAGAGATGAATTTTGGTGGAGATCTTCGTTTTAATGTGGAGAACCGCTATGATTCGGTATGGAAAAAATACCAAATTCTGTTAGGCCATGACCTGGCCTTTCATCAGATTTGGTTTAAAAATAAAATAAATCGGGTGGCACAACGGCTCATGAAGAACCAGGGCCTAGTGACTAACGACTGGCAACCATTCCTGTGTGCGCCTATCGACAGGAATGGAAGGGACCTACAATTGTATGCCGAATCCGAACGGCTAGACGAGAAGCACTTATTCGTAAAAAGTGATACTCTTGTAGGATTTGTCAATTCCTCGCAAGAGGCAGTAGCCCTGAAAAAAAACTAGTTTTTAGGTGAACAGTTTTGGTTTGGACCATTGTTAATGCGACACCCTGTATATGGCTTAACCAATAATTGAAATTAATTGAACCCTTATGACAGTTAAGTGACGTAAATTTTTTTTTAAATAGGTATCACAAATTAGGTACTTCGATACTAATTGTGAAAAGAAAGTAATTTATGAAGCTCACATAAACATATAGTTAATACACGGGAAGAATTGAAAAATCACAAATTGCTAAATTGTAGGTTGTAATTTACGAAACTCTTTTTTTTGTAAATCAAGGCGCTTTTATTAAAAAATAACTGAAAACATTGTAATTTACTACTTAAATCATCGTAAAAAGCAAAATTTTATAATTCGATGTTTATTATCAAAAGTTATAATTCGAGCTTGTTGACTTGAAAGTAAATTACAAGTCTTTGAATCGCAATCTACTACTTCAGGGGAATAATTTAAATTTACAACTTATTGATCTTGTTTTGCGAAATTTAAATGGTGGTTTCATTTTCTCAATGCTCAAACCAACAAAATGTAAGTAGCTACGATATAAATATTGATCCCAAACTATCGCAATTTACGAAAATAATTATTTGCAAAATTATACAGTAAATTAAAATTTTTTTATGCGTAATCTAACACTTCAGGGGAATAATTTAAATATTTATATGGTGATTTGAACCAACGAACAAGCCTAGGTGGTAGCGTATTAGATTGATATGCGGAAGGTACCAGGATCGAATCCCAGAGAAATCAAGTAATTAAAATAAAAGTCTTTTTCAAATATATAAAATTGTATCTACATTTCAGAATAAAAAGGAAGCGGCTGCAAACACCCCTGTTGTGGACAAAAATAACAAAATAAAAATACCCGCAAATCAACATTTCGATCACAATTCTTAGATTTGAAAATTTTCATTTTTTTCATTTTGACTACGAACTGATAATTAAAATAATTCAATTTGTATGCCTGTAATAAAAATAAATTTAAAAAAAATGCTACCTAGAGCAGGGATCGAACCCGCGACTCCAGCTTAGCCATCAATCACTATATCCAAATTTGATATGAATTTATATCAAATTGCGATGCGCTAATGGCAATATTTTTTTTCCTCGGTCGAATTATTGATACTCAAAAGTGTTGAAATATAATTTTTGAGTGTAAGTATCTTTATTTCACTCATTTTTTAATATTGCAAACAAAAAGTCTTTATTTAGTAATTTCCAATCCAAGGTCCAAAACTGGATTCATTTTTCGTGATTTGTAGCTTATTTTTCTTGATCTGATCTAAGAATTCTTTCCGTGTAGGCTACAAAATTCCAAATTTATGAGCATACTTAAGACTAATGCGTAGTAACGATATACTAGGTACTCTTAAATTATGAAGTTTCCCTCTCAAAAACTTGTTCAACAAATCTATCCAAATAACCTTTATAAAACACAATAAATATTTAATTAATTTAAAAAGTAATTGAAAATCACCATCACCCTAAAAGATTCAAAACTCAACTTAAAATTAAAAAAAAAAAAAATTAAACATCATTACAACACATTTTCGTTGACTTATAGCCTTAAAGAAACATCTAGTTTGCTTCGGCTATATTTACTATGTATTTGTATGTATAGAAATAGTTTCCCTTATTGGAATAACATTTACAATACCTTTAGGTTATGCTCTGATTCTTCAAACCCTTCAACAATAAATCCAAAAAAAAACTTTATATTTTTTAAGTGCACGATCTATACTCGTACCTTGATGGAAATATAATAATACAAAAATAAAATAATATATTATAATCCCCGTCGAAGTTCATTAAGGTACGCTCCTTAAAGCACTTTTCTTTCTTTCTTTTGTTTTAGTTTCTGCTTGAAAAGTTCACCCTGACATAAAGAAAAATGTCATGCTGAAATATGATGTATTCCTACTACACACAACACACACACTAAACAAAACCACAAATACCAACCGTATTGGTAAAACAGCCCTTAAAAATCCCTTTGTTTTTGACAAATAATAACAAAATCATTGTAGCGCACGAACTTTTTTAACCACAATTTCCTAAATAGAGAAGGGAAAATTGTTGTTCTCCATCGCTGAACCGAGAGAAAAATCTAACAAAACTACATAGTAGAGCATTAATAAAAACATTTCGTATTCTGTTGGAGGTAAGTTGTATGTCCTGTCCATGTCAAGGATGAATCACCGCTACTTCTGTGGATGTGGGACAAAAACACTCATCAACATTTTGATGCTTGGCTGTGTGACTTAATAGAGAACCACCAAATCATAAAACGTTTATGGGTATCCTTCAATCGCCTAACTGGTGATATACCGTCAACGCTTAGCTATGTCAAAAAAACAAAAAATATCTACTTAGTCTTTCACGACCAGGTATATACATACATCACTATCAGCTGCTGCGCCATTCCAATGGTCTCTCTAGTGGATTGGATCTAATCTTAATAGAAATCTATTTTAAACTACGGCAACATAATATTAAATCAATAAATCCTCATCCTTCCTTCCTTCCTTCCTTGAACATTTACCTACTACCTTTGTATACATTTTTGGTCCCGACTCTACTGGTCAATACACATAAAACATAACTATACTTCGTATTACCCCCAGGGGTAATGTAGCAAGCGATGATAGAAACAACAAACAAGTAATAGAAGTTAACGGTTGAATTATAAAAAAAAATCCTTTTTAGTTTACCCTTCATTATGTATGTAACTGCACTTATGTTTACATTGATGTAAATGCGTGCTAAATTGCAATGATAATAATAATTTATTGATTAAGTTGTATAAATACTTTCGTGCTTGGTATTTCAAACAAATTTTTTGAAAGGAAAATGTAAGCTTTAGCTTTTATCCTTATAGTGTCTTCCTTTATAGGCAGCGGTCGGTACATACATATATGGTGAATAATGAGGCTATATACTCTTATGTAGGTATATTCATTTTTGGAAAACAGTTTTCTCAGAAAATTATTTACGAGTATTTTTCTTAAGGGATTGTCTTTGTATTAATAAAATCGAGCTTTGAGAATGAAGACATTTGGGGTCGTATTTCGTATACCATATATAGAACGTAGAATATGGGCGGAAGTAAAATTGCGTGGAATTCGAATATGGAAAACATATTTGGCTGGGGAATTATTTATTATTGATTGGATGCTATATCATCATACAACATAAGACGATGGAATTCAATATCTTTCTCTTGGAATACCAAACAAAAACAAGAAAATATAAAAGACGGAAATAGACATATTGGTATTGCACAAATATTTAATTGAAATAAATAATGCTGACGATTGACCTTAAAATTATTTATTCTCGCAAAAAATCTATATTTATCGCATTGACAGAGTAAAATTAACGACTTCCACGTATGTAATTCTAAAGTTCAGTTAGCTATTTACATTACTGAATTCTATTATGAATACATCATGAATTCTAAGGGAATTTAATACGTCATTGGGAGACATTTTGTGTGTCGTCGTTAGGATAATGACTTTAAGTCAAAGGTTTCGACAATTAACCACTTTTTCAAATAATATTTGTTTTTAAAATATTGGTACGGAATGCTGCTTACTCTTTCCAGAGGCGTCTGCAGATGCAGACTGAAGATCAACTTTTCAGGGGTGTGGACGGTAACCTATTCCAGTCGGTGAAGATGGTGTGACCGGAAGCTGGCCATCAACAATATTGGGGAAATCCAAATAGTGCCGAAGGATTTCTTCGTAGGGTGGGTACGGCATCGCTGCACTGTCATCCGCAGCGCCATTGAAGTGGTGATATTTAGGCCTATTCGGCGAGATCATTAATTTTGTTAATCAGCTATTCTGTTATGAATTTCTATACATAAGTTTGAGCTGTCAAAAAACCTTTTATGAAATGTAATTTTTGTATTCGGCATGCCAAACTGTTATGAAATCTGTTAAGAAATCAGCTATGAGTGCTGTCAAAAGTTCGAAACTCTCAACAAATCTTTTACGAACCGCATTTTTGGTATTCAGCATACCACAATCTGTTATGGAATCTTTTATGAATCATAAAAGAATAAAACACACATTTTTGTGGCTTTTATCATAAAAGATTTCAATTAATGGAGTAAAAATATTAGTATTAATCTTTTAATTCATCAAAAAAATGTTTATACAGGAAGACAAATGTAGGATAATAATTAGAATACATAATAAGGATAAAGAAATTTTGACCTCAACTCCAGAAATTATTGTGTTTCGCCCAAGGTATAACGGTGGGCTCTTCAGTCAGACTGTTATACCCTACTAAGACACAAATTTTGGTCGATGTTTACCGACTCTTATAAAAATCACAGCAAGAAGATATTGTGAATTTTATTATTCTAGGGGAATTTGTTTAAATTCATGCACCCAGAAAATAATTACCCGTGGTCAGGTTTTTAATATTAAAAACAAACTGAAAATCCACACCAAACAGTAACTTTATTTGGAATTTTGGATGCATTGGCATCCTCGTGAATCTCGCGTGAATTGGTGTAGTCCCAAATCCGGCAATTTTGCTTATTCACGTAACCAATTCATCCAAAAATGGGCCCCATCGCTACCCATGATTTTTCGAACAAAATTGGGATCTACTTCCAACCCCTTTTGATAATAAAGTTTTATCATTTGCACGTGTTGCTCGACACTGTAACTAACCATGAAAAATGTACATTAGTAACTGATTAAAAGATGAAGTAACTGAAAAGTAACTGATAAGAGAAAGTAAAAGAAACAATATGGCCGCCTTGAGCTGTCAAAATCAACCCGTCCCTATTGGAAAACTCTTTATATGATAATTGATAAGTATTAGGCTGCGCGTACAGTAGTGCGACAAAGCGATGCGATGCGAGAAGGTATTCGAGATTCGAGCAAAAGTGGTCAAAATAGTTTGTGAACGTGATGCTTGCGATAAGTATGTGATAAAATCGCAACACTCGCAGCAAATATCGCTTCAGTGTGCTCACGATTATAAGAAAAAATGTAAATTTTTTTCTCGCACGGACACATTTCTCGCATCGCATCGCTTTGTCGCACTACTATACGCGCAGCCTTAGAAGCACCTCTGTGCAAAACAATCTTAGCCGTTACGAATAACCCAAAAATTCAACAACAACAAAAAAAACGTCGAAACCCTGTTTCCATTGTGTCAATTTTAATGCAGTTTAATTAAAATTATTTTATTCATAACACACACGAAGTTTTATCAAATTCGGTAGAGCCGTTTTTGAGAAAGTTAGTTGTAGATGAGATAAAGGAAAAATTCGAAAAACAAATTTGAATAAAATCATGTCTCTAGCAATAACAACAGAATAAAATTTATTTTTAAATATTTTTTTTTGGTGTGCTTTTAATTAAAAAAAAAAAAAAAACATTTCCGTAAACGTATTTATTAACCATCAATTTTATGGTTTACTTAGGGGCTTATTGCGAGAGTCTATTCGACTTAAATCTATTTGACTTTTTTCGATTCTATCAAATTTGAAATCAGTATCGCCTTGCTCAGTAGACTTTTTGTATAGAATCGATTTTCGAAAATAGAATATTAAAAGCTCTTGAATGGAGCTTAAGACTGAAATGTCAAATCTCCCCAAGAGTTTTTGAAAACAAATATAGTTTGACGAAAATTTGACGTTTTTTTGATGAAATAAATAGTTTTTCTTCAAAAAAATAATATTTATAGCGCGACTAATTGCAAAAATGAACTCCGGTCCTTTGGATTTTAGACATTGGATGAAAATATGCAGACATACATTTGTATAATATTCTTATGGTTTATACATATTTATGATAACGTGATAGCTCCGCAGACTCCTTTAAGGATGCAGTGGTGATTTGTGCATCTTCAAAATGCACTTTCTCTAAAAGCCTTAATAACAGTTATAACAACTTGAAAAATCATTTCGCATTTGAATGTAAAGCTCCTTTGTACCAAATATGAAATTGCAGCTTTTTGCAAACGGAAGGACATTGAGAAGATTGTTGGACATCCATATAAATATCAATAAATTCATCAACTATTAAGACTTTTCGAAAAAAAGGCACTTTATGATGCATTTTAAAAATGCACAATTTCTTAAGAATGTATAATAAGTATATAAAAATCTTTAAAGAAAATGTATTATGGTAGAAAATTTTATATTGCAGCACATGATGATTGAGCATCTTGAAGGAAGGACACCAAACATGGATGACGTTATGAAAGTTCATATTGTACCAGAAGATATTCTTTTATTATAGGTTTAAACAAAAATTTACACAAAAGTCGATCAGAAATTCCTGATCGAAAAAAAATTCTATTTTGTAGAAAAAAATTGATTCTAAAAGAAATTCGCAATACCGATGGTAGACCATAAGTCTATTCGACTTTAAGTCTATTCTGAATAGACTCTCGCAATAAGCCCCTTAGACTATTGCTTTTCTGGACGACTTCTAATATCGCACATTTTACCTGAAATTTCAGGGACGTTCAACTCCCAAGCGAAAAAGTGTATCTTTTTCGTATTGAGATAAAACAAAAAGCGTATTATCTTTATCTTTCTTGTTTTGAGATTTTTGAAAAAAAAAAATTTTTTGTAATTCTCATTTTTACTCCACGCCTAAATTTTTAACAAGTCTAAATGCAAAACTGAGAAACAAGTAAGCTAAAATTGTAGTTTCTGTTTTCAGTTTAATGATGATTGCATACTGCTTAGAAACAATTGTTCCCGTAATATTGGTAGTTTGTTTATTTATTTAATCCGGTAAAGTACTAACGTTAGCAAAACTTAAAACTATATATACAGGGTGTCCCGTAAGTAATGGATAACCCTGAAATGCCGCATAGTAGACTTTATGACCGTCCTGAAAACTGATAAAAAAAAGTTCTATCCCAACCACAAGAAAAGTTATATGCATTTTTTTGTTCAGTGCATTATTTTTTTTCTTACTTTACATTTTTGAATACCACGACTACAAGTGAATGAGTTCCATCATTTTTTTTTTGTAGGAATATTTTACATTACTTGTGCCAACACATAAGTAGAAGAAAATTATTATAACTGTTGGACTTCTTAGAGAAAAAAATTATTTAACATTGAATTTCAATGCAAAATGTGAAAACAAATAATTTTTGAAAAAGTTAAATCATAGCTGGTATAAAAAAAATGCATGAATACCTGAGTGGCCAACTATTTTAAAAATATGCGCGTTAAATGCAGATTTCAAAATGGTATTACTTATTATTATATCTAGAGTCAATAGCAAGTTATTGGTAAAAATCTGCAATACTAGAGTAAATTTAGCAAAAACAAAAGTTTTCAAAATTAGCACAGTAAACGTGAAAATAATACCAAGCGTTGAACATAGCAGATTTTTGATTTATTGGCTGTTTCTACGATGTTGTTCTAATGATAAATCCAAGCTTTCAACTTCTAGGGCCGAATGCATTATTGATAAAAATGTCGAAAAAGTGCAAAAAACGGTTACATTTTCGAGCTTGTTTTGAATTTTACCTGTTCTATTGGGCTTTAACAAACCCATCAAATATTTTGTTGGTTGCTATTTTTTATTTGTTATTTTCTCCAAACAAAAAGTCTTCTGATTCAATTTTAATTGTTTTTTTGAATAGTAAATTGTAAGATCCTGAGAAAGTGAGAACGCATAAAATCGTAAGTTTTTTAAATTTTGAATTAAAGTTTTTGTAATTTGATCTTAATTCATAAGATGAAGACCACGACGAACACTTATTTATATCGTTTTTATTGTTCATTCTTCAGAAAAATTAACGGTCTAAAGAGCTGTTTTCCTGAACCTGCTTTTTGATAATTAAGACGTTTGATTGAACTTTTTCGATGCCACGTATTCTGTATTCTGCACAAGAATATGCAAACATGCATTTCATTTATAGAGAGTGCAGAGGCAACGCAAACGAAGCTGCGACTCTGTATAAGGAATATCCAGGCAGATGGATAGGACGTCTGGGACCAATTTTATGGCCACCCCGTTCACCAGACCTAAATCCACTTGATTTTTTTTTATTAGGGATGCATTAAGGAAATCGTATACAGCAAGCCGATCAGGTCTTTAGAGGAGCTAAGAAATCGTGTGGAGGCAGCTGCATTACAAATTTCTGAGCAAAACCTTGCACGTTCACTAAGACGTTCATTTGTTCGGAGGTGCAGAACCTGTATAAGAGTGGGTGGAAAACAGTTTGAGCATTTGCTTTAAATAAAAAAAAATTAATAAATTATCTATTTTTGTTTTTGTTTTCTAACTAAGTGATCATGTGATTAAAAGCTGGCTCAAAAACTTTTTGTTTAGAGAAAATAACAAATAAACTAATAGCAACCAACAAAATATTTGATGGGTTTGTTAAAGCCCAATAGAACAGGTAAAATTCAAAACAAGCTCGAAAATGTAACCGTTTTTTGCACTTTTTCGACATTTTTATCAATAATGCATTCGGCCCTAGAAGTTGAAAGCTTGGATTTATCATTAGGACAACATCGTAGAAACAGCCAATAAAACAAAAATCTGCTATGTTCAACGCTTGGTATTATTTTCACGTTTACTGTGCTAATTTTGAAAACTTTTGTTTTTGCTAAATTTAAAATGATGGAACTCATTCACTTGTAGTCGTGGTATTCAAAAATGTAAAGTAAGAAAAAAAATAATGCACTGAACAAAAAAATACATATAACTTTTCTTGTGGTTGGGATAGAACTTTTTTGTATCAGTTTTCAGGACGGTCATAAAGTCTACTAAGCGACATTTCAGGGTTATCCATTACTTACGGGATACCCTGTATATGAATTGAATACATTACAAATATGGATTCAATTACAATGACGTATCGTATATAAAGTTTTCTTTAAATTTACTAAATTTTAAATTATCATTAATTGAAGAAAATAACAAATAATACATAGTACTTATTGAAAACTGAAATCAATTGATTTAAGGCGCTATTTAACCTCATACCCTCATAGCACCATTAGTTTTGCAGTCAATATTTGTAAAACAGAAATAGTTTCACAGAAATACAAAAAAATTGCATTTTTTCGAATTTTTTTGAAAATAACGGCAAATGATCTCGTAAAAAAATTAATTCAAGTTTTAAGAACTGGTCTTAAATTTTAAGTGATGTCATAATTTGTTGAGAAATTGGTGATCAATCGTTAAACAAAAACGAAAACGTGAAAGTGGAAGTGGAAGCGGTTTAATCATTTGATTAACTTGAAAAAAATTTCCAAGAACATGAAGACTTAAAAAAAAAAATTAATACTGATTTTTTTAACCCTGGTTATTTGTTATATTGGCGAATTAACAGTATCTAAACAAACTAAAAAATAAATCTCAAAAACGCTTTTTGTTTCATCCAAATACGACCACTTTTAACAAAAAAAATAACACTCAAAAAACCTTCAATTTTTATGGCGAGTGTATGTACATTGTACATGTACATACATACAAACATCTGCAAGTAATTACAATTCGTTTAGCCACTATTTACAAACAGCTTAGATGTTGTAATTACTTTGAAATACATTGGGAACCCTAATCAACTAAGTTTTTCTCTATTGGTTCACTGGGGCGTATGCGCAATATTAATTTAAATAAAATGCACGACTGGGTGGACATTGTATAAAAATGGTACGATAGTATTTTATATCGTTAACGATAGAAGCTAATAATAAAAATAAAATAATTATAACAAATTAAAATACCACTTTTAAATTTTTTGACTTAATACAGGGTGGGCCAAAAGTCACTTCCTAATTTAAAGTGATAATACATTTTATAGATTTAATTTTTATTAATAATTTATTTTAGAACCACAATATGTAATATAATGTCCTTCAAATGAACACCAGCTTCATGCTCACATAGACGAGCTCTTTCAAGAGCGTTTTCCATAACATTTCGTAGGACATCTGGGCTCAGCGCCTGTATTTCATCACGAATGTTCTCCTTCACCTGCAGGATAGGGGTGCGTTTATTTACGTACAGTTTACCCTTCAAATAACCCCACAGAAATAAGTCTGGTGCAGTCAAATCCGGAGAACGTGAAGTCCAATAAAATCCTAAATTTTTTGAAAATTTCCCTTGTGGCGTGAGCAGAGTGCGCAGTAGCTCCATCTTGCTGAAACCACATCTCAGGACTATCAGTTATCGCTGGCCTCACAAAATAGCCCGACATCGACATTTGGCGACATCGTCTTCAAAGAAGATTGGCCCAATAATATTTTCTGAAGTTACAACACACTAGACAGTGCATTCAAGTGGATGCAATTCGCGCAGATGGATCAATCTTGGGTTCTCAATATACGGCAATTTTGTTTATTAATGAATCAATTTAAGTTAAATGAGCGTCATCGTTGTTGCATGTGTTACCGTTGTTTTTTAATCATTTTGTCTCTGTCTTATGTCAATGTTTTTTGATAATTGCCCCTCCTGCCTCTTCGGGGGGGTTATAGACTCCCCTCTTTCTTATACGAGTTTCTGTGTGTTTTGACCCCAACCTACGCGCTCTAACTTTTTGTTAGACCTTTAGGTGAATCACCCTGTAGGTAAATTCTATTGCTGTACGGAGACTTTTTTGTTCAGGAATTTTAAAGGGGTTGGATTCAATGAATTTTGGTTTTATTTTTTCGAAATAAAAATATGTTTTTATTTTTTTGTGTTTAATTAAAAGTATTTCTTTCGTTTATAATAAATTAAAAACAAAAAAAGTTGAAGATGTACGGAAACTTTTTTGATACAGCGTATATCGTTGGAAAGCGTACCCCTAGTAGATCATTTTTTTGTATGGACACAAAGCTGTTAACCATGGGGCTTAGGCAGTATATGACCACACAGATTGCAATTAGAGCAAAAATTAATTTCAATAGTGTTCCATTGAGTATTGGCCACTTTGGATGAACTGAATAGACCCCAAAATAAAGGAACTTTTAACAGTATGAAAATTCTACTATTTTTTGAATTCGATTTAGCGAATTTTATGAATGAGAATAATTGTGCATCTAGTGCCCACAATTGAGATATACAACGTTCGAAAGCTTAGTTCAAGAGCATCATTTTTGAATATGGACACAGAACTGTAAACCATGGGGTTTAGGCAGTATTTTACAAAATATAAAACGATTCGTTTGTGTTTATTTGAATTTGCAAATTGTTTTTCTTATTTTTTTTTGTCGCTTATTTAAGCTAAATCCCATTGTTTAGGGAAAAAAATACTCGTACGTTAGTAGATTCCATAGTACCTTATCATTTTCATAGGTCTCGTTTCTGGGCACTAGGTAGACCAGGTCCTATATGTTTTTGCCCATTCTCCTTTGAAGGTTGATGTTCATCAGGAGGCTTAGCCGCACATTCGCATCACAGACAGACAGCCCGACGGACGTCCTGCCGAAAATTACTTGTTTTGACTTCTCCATCATAGTAATGTTAGTTTTGATTAAACGGGCATCCAAAATTGTTCCACAATTTTTAAAAACTTAATTTTTTAAACTAAAAATTCAGAAAGATTTTTTTTTTATTTCAAACTAATTCTTTTCAAAATTTTACTTTATTTAACACAATTTTTATTTTCAAACTTCAATGATCTTATTATTTCGTAGTTAAACTCTGCCAACATAATGGGTCAAGGATTTTTACTTTTACAAATATTAAAAAATAAATGAACCAGCTTTCTCAGAATACTAAGAAGAATACGGCTTAATCATCATTTCAGCAACTGGGTGATTATCATCAACTATGTACGTTTAGTTTTGTGTTTGTTAAGTGCCTGAAACATTCGGTTGTCAGTGTTTGATGAGAATAAAAAATGATAAGAGCAGTTGAATTTGAAAACAAAAATTGTACTTTATTACATGATATTTAGTTTTAAGTCGATTTTTTAGAAAATCACCCCAGCCTACGCTCTATATCTGTCACTTCTTATGCAAATCACGCTGTAAAATAATAACATACCTACATTTTTTTTTATATATTAAGCGCGTGCAAAAGGGGTTGTGACTACCCTTAAGATGATATACACAGCACGAGCGATTAGGTAGATTGGAGGGGATTTAAAAGGAGATACCGATGCACATTGGTTTTGAACGTCTGTAGATCACAATGGGAGGGGAAAATTGAGCTGGGTAGAGCATTCCACATTCGAGTAGTGCGAATAAAGAAAGAGTCTCTGTACTTAACAGTACGTCCGAAATTGGGCTCAAGGGTAAACTGATGGGCATTCCTAGAAGCGCGAGTATTACGGTTGAATTGCTTAAGGGGAGGAATGCAACTGGCTATTTCCCTAGAGCATTGTTTATGGAAATAACGGTAAAATAACAAAAACGATAAACACACCTACATTTGTTTAAGCAAATAGTACAATATTTACTTACATATTGTACTCAATGTTCAAGTCCCTCGATTCTAGTTGAAGGGAGTGAATAAAGCTATTTTCATCTACTTCATGTTTTTAAACGTAACTTAAAGTCAAGTTTACTTTATATAAGCTCAATTCATATCAAATACCAACGTTTCTTAAAATTAAAAAGTTTTATTTAAAACGAAAATAACAACGGAAAATGCTACGTAATTAAAAAAACAAAGCGCCGTAGGTACGTCTTGATCTGCGAATTCCAACGGCAAATAATTATCGTACTCTCAAAACAATAATTTCTTCTCTAAACGAGTACTTAGGGCATAGCGTATGTGATTCTATGATTCTCTGACTACAGAAAAAAAAATCTAATTAAACACTAATTATGGAGTGAGTACCTTTTGCTCGACGTCGTCGTAACCTTCAAGAACAGTAACGGCAATCAACTCAATTCATGGTGTATTTTTATAATGTTCCGTCGTAATTCAGTCAACTTGTTCTTCACGTCACTATCACCATAAACATTGGTAAAAAAAGAAGAAAACTCATATAAAACAGTCCCCCATGTTCTATATGGCCTCGAAACTCCCTTCCTTCCACCGAATCACCCATAACACGTTCTAATTTCATTTCATACGAGAAAGCATGAAGGAGAAAAAATATACATATGTACGACTATGTAGTCCTAGCATAGCTCCAACAGGATAATGAGTTTAAAAAAAGGGAAAATAAAAGAAAAAACAGTTCATTGTCCTGGCTGATGCATGAATATGAGGAGAATTGGAGCTATATGTTCCACCATGGGACAACGCAATCCTTCCATAATATCCGCGTGCTATGTGGAGCATTCATCCGTTGCATGCTAAACGTGGTGTTGTTCTTTTCTGGGGCATTTGATTGCTGAGTGATTTTTCCTTTTAATTTTTTGTTTTTGATTTGTTATTGTTGTTGCTGGGTTGTTGGTTGTTTGCTTGCATCCAGATGTTGTCCTTAATTGCTTAAGTTCGTTTTGATGTCATTCGAAAAATTGTTGTTTTTAGATTCTTTTTCCGTTCGCTATCTGAAATAATTTTTTTTTGTTTTTGTTTTAACTGGTAGTTTGGTGTTTGAAACTTATTGCTTTTCATGAAGTCAGGAGAGAGGGCAACAACAACACTTTACATTTGTTCAATGTTCGGTGTTGTTCTTGTTTTGTAAATTTGGAGACTTTAGAAATTACTTGAATGGGTGATGGATAAAATAAATGAGGTATGTTGATGTGTCTGAAGATGCAATTTGTTACATTTCTTAGAGGTGTTTTATATTTTTCATATAGCTATTTAAAATTTATGCTGACTGCTATCATTATTTCAAAGTGCATACACATAAAATACTATCAATAAATGATGAATAAGAAGATTACAACTGTTGGAATAATAACCCGAATGCTAAAAAAAATAAAATTCACGAATGGATCGCACGAACTTGGTCTTGTTGCTAACAATAAGAATGTAGCTAGACATTGACGGTATATGGAAAAGGTTTAGTAATATTTTATAGTTTTATCGTTAACGAGAAAATAATAACACAAATTCAGATACATAGCACGTTTGAAATTAGTTGATTTAATACAAACGAATTGTGAAAGGAGTTTAAAAAAATTGATTTTTTCTTTGATGATTTTATTTTTGACTCCATAATCTAGCACCTGATTTATGTGATATTCGAAAAAAACTATGACATCTAAAAGTTCAGTAAATGGTCAAAAAATTTCAGCTTATTTCAGAAATTGGTAGACCATAGTTTTTTTTTAAGAATTTTAAGGCCATATGAGACTAAAGCAACAAAAAAAATATATACAAGAAAATCTATGACTTCTCTGATTCTAAAAAAAGTTGAACTTCTATGAGAATTAAGTAGCCTTTCAGGTGACATTTTTTACATCTGCGAAAATGGTAGGGAACCTTTCACCTAGAGTAATGGGACCAATGCAGTAATTTGCAGTTTTTTGTAATTCATTTTATATTTTTATTCCCGATTTTGCTCGTTCGCATCAAAGCTAGCAGGTCACATTGTGTATCTCGAGAACATAACATGCTAGAGACTTGAAGTAAAGCTCAGAATTTGCAGTTTATTTAGTATTTTAAGAAATTTTAGGTCCAAATTTTGAAGTCCTTTATTTAAAAAAAATTCGTATCTACTGCCCTGCTAATTTCAAGTCGAGATACACTCTGACCTGCTTAACTGTGAAGTAAGCAGGTCACTCGATTACACCCACTATTTGGTGAACTGCAAAATCGGGAACAGAAATGCAAAATAAAAAACTGAAGATTACTTAACTTTAAATTGTTCTCAATATAATTTGTTGCAAACAGCAGGCGAACCCAAAAACAAAACACAGAGGACGAGTTAAGCTTTTCGGCTTGTGGTCGCGTAGCATGAAATATAAATTTCAATATTGGATAAACTATCCTTATTGACCACAATAATTAAAAAATAAATTAAACACTTTATTTAAAAAACATTTAATTTATTATTTAAAAAATTTAATGCATTTCGAGTCATTCGCGACTCATCATCAGCAATACACAAAATAGAAATATTTCGCGAATGACTCGAAGTGCGTGCAATTTTTTGAATAATAAATTAAATGTTTTTTAAATAAAGTGTTAAATTTATTTTTTTAATTATTGTGGTCAATAAGGAGTTTATCCAATATGAAGAATACTGGTTTGTCCCGTTACTCTAGGTGAAAGTTGCCCTGCCAACTTCACAGACGTACTTTTTTTTTTTTTGTTGAAAACTAAAAGTCTTATACGACCTTGAAACAAACTTTAAAAAATCATTAAAACTCTATGGCTAACCAATTCCTGGAACTACAGCTAAGCTTTTATGACGATTTGGTTGCCTTTCAAATATAAATAAATAAAATAAATAAATCGGGTGGCACAGCGGCTCATGAAGAACCAGGGCCTAGTGACTAACAACTCGCAACCATTTCTGTGTGCGCCTGTCTACAGGAATGGAAGGGACCTACAATTTTATGCCGATTCCGAACGGCTAGACGAGAAGCACTTATTCGTGACAAGTGATACTCTTGGAGGATTTGTCAATTCCTCGCAAGAGGCAGTAGCCCTGAAAAAAACTTTTTAGTTTTTAGGTGGACGAGACTGGGAAGCGAACCCAGACCTCCAGTGTGACAGTCGAACGCACTAACCATTACGCTACGGGCTACTACAAATAGTATACTTTTTTCCAAGTGTTCCATAAGTATTTAATAAATGAAAACTTTAACCAAATTATTAAAATTTTTTTATGATTAGCCAATTGACTAGACTTTTTTTTGACAATTTACTGACTGATGGCCTACTTTTATTTTGCGAATATCCCATATATAAACTGTGCTAAGATCTCGGGGCTCTGAACCTTTAGCACCTCGTATATGGGATATTCACAAAAAAAATATGCCATCTAAAAGGTCAATAAATGGTCAAAAAAGGTCAACTAGTTTGAGAAATTGGTCAGCAATAGGAAATTTTTAATCAATTTTTAAAGTTTTTTAAGATCACCAACTGTTTTTGACCACTGACTCGTTATAAAAATCATCCAGCTTCAGTAATTGGTCAGACATATAATGTTTTAAATGAATTTTTAAAGTTTGTGTTAGAGTATAAGAGTCTACGACCTTGAAAAAAAAACATTAAAAATTCATTTAAAAAAAAAATATGGCTGACCAATTACTGAAATTAGTTGGACTTTTATGTGGATTTGTCAAACTTTTAAATGGTGAGGGTTTTTTCGAATAGCCCATAAATAAGGTACAAAATGTCTTAAAAGACCATGAAAAATCTTTAAAACTTTATAAAAAAAAAATCTATGACTGACCAATTACTTAAACTAGTTGAAATTTTATGAGGTCTAGGTTCACATGGTATATATTTTTTTGAATATCCCATTAATGACGTGCTAAAAATAGTTTTGACCTTGAAAATTTTTAAAAAATTATTTAAAAAAATCTATGGCTGACCAACTACTGACACTAGCTGATCTTTTTTGACAAATTACTGACATTTTAGATGGGTTACTTATTTTTGTTAACTCTTTAAATGAGTAGCTAAAAGTCTTATACTGTGACCTTGAAACAAACTTTAAAAATTCATTAAAAAAAATATAATTGCTGTCAAATTACTAAAATTAGCCGACCTTTTATCACGAGTCGGTTGCCTTTCGAATGGTATATTTTTTTGCGAATATCCCATATATGAGGTGCTGAAAGTTCAGAGTCAGATCTCAGAGCCTTTATTTTTTCGTTAACATAATTATTCATACAAATTTTATATGCAATATTTATTTAATAACTTAAAAGTACCGAATGACGAGATATTAGGGAACTTTATTTACGTTATTTGATTTTTTTTTTTTTTCAAAAACCTGGTATGCAGTATTAAAATTGTTCTAGAGATAACATGTTTGAAGTTTAATCAAAATCAATGGAGCCATTTACGAGAAAACTAGCTACAACCGAAATCGTTGTACGGCAGCTACCCGTTCTACGTGAGCTAAAACAAAAATTTGAATTATGTCTCTAATAAATAACATAAAAATGCTTCACAGCAAATTTGATGCAGATCCGTTCATTTGTGTAGGCTCTTGATCAATGCACATCAGGACGTGCAGACGCACGGACGCACAGACAAACACACCAACGGACGTCTAGTCGAAAATCACTTTTTTGACTTCTCCATCATCGTGATGATAGTATTGATTTAAACCTCGAAATTTTTGTTGACACGAAACCAACAACTGCCCCATAGAGCAAGTCAAAATTGCAGAAAATAAATTTCAACTAGACAAGGGGTTTGCAGCTGATACATGTTTACCATAATAAATGTAAAGGTTTTCTTCGACAATGGAATAAATTTGTCTGGCCTTCTATTTTCAATGACAACAAAAGTTTACAGTTGTACATCCCCTACTTTTTTAGTCGTCGAGTAAGTCAAATCCCCGACAAAGATTTCAAAATCATCATTGATGAAAAATCCTCAGCTCCATATGATAAATATTTATGTACATAATCATGGTGTTATAATTTTCATATGAAAAAGAGAATCCATAAAATGTATCAAGCACAGAACGTTTGTTATTCCTGCAAAAGCATTTCAATTTAATGAAAAAGAATCTTTTATGAATATTTCACCTGTAATGCATATATGTATAACTTCGCAACAGTTTGATTTATTTTCCATTTCAATAACATTTATTCTCTCTGAGAATACACAAAAAAAAACCATTCTCAATAAAAAGATGTTTATGATGATACCATATAAGATTATTCGTTTTACAGAAAAAGCAAGCTTTGTTATTTTTGACTTCATTTCAAAGCGTCTACTCTACACAAAAAAAAAAAAAAAAAAAACAAAACAGGGAGCTCTTAACAGACGTAACTGTTGTGTTTTTAAACGTTTATCTAAGTAAAATGCAAACAACTAAATAATATAATCAAAAATACAGCATATACAAGGTGGTTCTGCTAAGTTTAAAATTTTAAATCAGTTTTTCTTTTGTTAAAATTTGTATCCTTTATTATTTCTAATTTAATTTCTAGATTTAGTTTTTTTGCCAATAAAAAAGGAATGGGTCAACTGAAATTTTCCTAATGTAATGTTGCGGGCCGTGTATGATTTGGATTAATATCTCGATTTAATTGAATCCAACATTAAATTTTGACATTTTCAGGTACATATTGTCCACATTAGTTTCAAAAATTAAACATACATTTTAAAGTGATTTTAAGCTAATTCGCCTTAAAGGTGAACAAAATAATTTTGTACACTTTATGCAGGGTGCCCCATAAGGAATGGAATGCCTCATAGTAGACTTTATGACCGCCCTGAAAACTGATAAAAAAATTTATATCCCAACCGAAAAGAAAGATATTTGCATGTTTTTGTTCAGTGCATTATTCTTGCCTTACTTTACGTTTTTGAATACCATGACTATAAGTGAAAGAATTCCACCGTTTTTTTTTTTTTTTTTTGTAGCAAAGTCTATAAGGTATTCTAAGGTTATCCATTCTTTACAAGGTGCCCCTTGTATATGTATATAACACATTTAATTTTTCGATTTAGGAAAATATGTCATGGTACACATAAATATTAAAAGCAGGCACTTGTCACACAAACCGAGGAATGCAGTGACGAAAGCCATATTTTTCGACTGTCCTTCATTGCAATGATTGAATCCTTGACATTTTGTACACAGAAGCAATATCCTATAAATCAAGAAATGAATATAATCCATTAATTTCACTAAGGAAACATTTCAAATCTAATATTATAAGGGCGTTAAATATATGCCATTGCCATCACCCTGTAGTAATTTAATAGTTAATCATGTTTTGATAACGCTCATTGATGAAAAAATGCAAAAGATTATTATGTGGGTACCTTTACGTGAAAAGTTATCTTATCAATTTCGTCAATCGTAGAAAA
Organism: Melangyna quadrimaculata; assembly: GCA_949320155.1. NCBI lineage: Eukaryota > Metazoa > Arthropoda > Insecta > Diptera > Syrphidae > Melangyna > Melangyna quadrimaculata. The sequence goes on from OX439484.1 coordinate 153,334,252, forward strand.
TCATTCTTATGACACAAATAAAATGTCATTAGTCATTCATTAATTCATTATAAACAAAATAAAAGTAAAAATAAAACAGAGTATACAACGAAGTTGGTATAATGAACGTAGATACCTCCTCTTTGAGTATCTTTATTTAAAAATAAATGAATAAAGTTAAGTCAATGTGTACGTTTGAATTATTTGTACCTACTTTTGTTAATAAAATTAGTAGGGAATCTAATTTTCTTTTACTTTGTCATATTGAATTTGCCTCTATTACGCTCAGTTTCCCAAATATAAGAAAAACTAGAAAAGGCGACCTTTACCCCCTATTCTGCCTAAGGCTTGCGGCCCTGGACTGGAGACTTTGAGTATGTTATACCTAGGGGTCAGCTCTACCTCTAACACAGTATCTTGGGTGGCTTCCTTCGCAGGTCAAAAGAATTTCTGCATTCTTTAACCTCAAGCTCAAAGAAACACTACTCTCACATACTATACACACCATCTTCTTCTTCTTCATTTTACCGGCGATTGTCGTGATCTCGAGGGGGACCACAACTCTCCCACTCAACTGCTTCGCCTAAGGTTCCACTTGTGGGACCTCAAAAAACGTCGACAGTCCTCCCGGTTTTGGATTGTTCCATGACTGAAGCCAACTTAATGCAAGTGTCGTTGTACTTGTTTTCCTGGAGTGTTTGCGCCTGCCTTTCTTCCGCGATAGTGTTGGAACGTCTTGTGCTATTGCCTTTTGAACTGAGTTCTCATGGCATCTTCTTTGTACATGAAAGTACCAGCTAAGTTGGTCATGCTGTATTTTGTCCAAGATGGTATTTTTGATTTGTTGGCTTCCTTGGATTCTCTTGCTTCTTATTCCATAACGCTTTGTCACTTCTGCTGTCATGCGAAGCATCTTTATTTCAGCTGCCGTTAATTTACTCCCATACTTCTTCTACATTGTCCAACATTGTGAACCGCGTGTAAGCGCTGAACGAACAACTGCCCTGTAGAGCTTTCCTTTCAGCTTATAGGGCATTTTTCTATCACAGAAGATTGCAGAGTTTTCCCGCCACTTCATCCACCATACTCTTCCGCGATGTTTGATGTCGTCATCACAAGATCTTTCGCTATTGATCATTGATCTAAGATATCTAAACTTTTCACACTTGAGAAGCACTGTTTCATTCAAATAGATGTCGAGAATAGGCCTGTGGATGAGAAATTGGACAGCATAGGTATTCGGTCTTTTCCGCGCTAATGCGGTATCCATTTCCCTCCAGAACATCCACCTATACATCAAGTGCTCGTTGCAAGGACACAGGATCTTTACTTATGATGGCTCCATCGTCAGCAAAGAATAACTGATTCACTTTGGAGTCTGTCACCTTATTGTAAAACAGAAAGTCAAGGACAGTAATAAAGAGCAAAGGACTCAAGACGCCTCCCTGGTGCACACCTATTCTAATTGCGAACTCTTCGGTGATTCCTGCGGGGCATCTTACCTTTGTTCTTACTTGCTCATACATGTCCATGACCATCCACACGTAGACTTCCGGAACTCCTAGTTGCCTAAGTGCAACCCATATCAGATATCGTGGTTGTCTGTCGAATGCTTTTTCAAAATCAACTTATACATTATACAAATCTCTTGAGGAATCCCGATATTTTTCCATTCTTATTCTTATACGGATACTCTGAATAGCATATGTAGTTGACTTACCCGAAAAAAAACCCGCACTGGTTGTCAGACAGCCGTATTATTTTTCGTAGGCGGCCATTCAAAATCCGCTCAACGATCTTCATGGTGTGTGACATCAGCTTGATCGAACGGTAGCTGTCGCAATTTCGTGTATCACCCTTCCCCTTGTAAATTGGGAGAAGGTAACTCTCCCTCCACTGATTAGGCATTCGGTCGCCGCAGATAAGTTTGGAGATGAGAATCATGAGCCATCTAGACCCGATGTCTCCCATCTTTTTCCAGAACTCAGAGTGTATCTCGTCTGGCCCAATCGTTTTTCCCTTTTTGGAGTTTTTCACCGCATCACTAACTTCTTCGACTGTGATGTCGGCTACTTCCTTATTGTTAGGTGCAGCTTTTGGAAAGTATATCCTCGGAAACTGTTCATTTAAAAGTCCTTCACAATACTCTTGCCATCTGTGAAGAATTTTGTCCTCATCCACAAGGAGTTGGCCTTGAGTGTTGTTAATGAATTTTGGTGAACGAATCTCCTGAGAATTTTTCCTTCTATGGTGCGGCGATTTTGAAAATAGTTGCTCCCTTGTTCATGTTGGCATGTTGCAGTTCCTGAATAGCTTGGTTTGCATCAGCAGCCGGTGCAGATATTTCCTCCAGCTCCCGATACATGCACTTCGTACTCTCGCTTGAAGTTGGGCACAGTTTTTCTTGGCTTCGTTCTTGCAACGTCTGTTAACCACTTCAAGGCGTGCCTTATCATCTATGTTATAAGAGGGGCAAGTTGACCAATTTTTGAAAGCCGATCTTTTCCTAGTCATTTCTGCTTTGGCTTCATCATTCCATCACCATGTTTCTTTGTCGTAATGGTGGTGTCCTCTGACAATTCCTAGCAGTGATTTCGCTTCCTGCAGGCAGGTTTCTTGCAGAGAGTCCCACATTTTTGTACTCTACACCCTCCATTTGCATGTCTGACGATGTTTTTTTTACAGATAATCTTTCATAAAAGAGCCTTTAACTTTAACCAGATTATACCACTTGATTCCTCTAGAAGATAGTAATCGATCTGAGTTTCATTTCCACCACTACTGTAAGTGATGAGGTGTTTTGTTGTTTGATGAACATGGTATTTAACACGATAAGACCACATGATCTGCACATGTTTAGGATGTCTTCACCAGGAGGGTTCCTAGTTCCGTACCCCAAACCACCATGGCAGTCCTCATAGTCCTCCTTAGATTTCCCAACATGCCCATACAAATTTCCGCCCACAAACAGAAGCTCATCTTTCGGGATGTTTTTAAAGTGATTGTGAAAGTCTAGCCAAAACGCATCTTTTTCCGGTTGTTCACATCCAATTTGGGGAGTATAAGCGCTGACAATATTCCACACATTTCCTTGCATCACCAATTTCAGAGAGCCAAGGATGATACCGATTCAATTTTTGTGCTTTTCTTGTCCGTAGTAGAACATCTTGTATGCCTTTGTCTTAACATCTAAGAAATGAGCCCTGTTTCCAGTATTTTGCCATTTTGTTTCTTGGACGCACAAGACGTCTATTCGCCTTCTTTTCATCATCTCGTCCAACTCACAGCTTATACCGGTCATAGTCCTAACGTTCCAACTCGCCACTATTAAATTCCGTCAAATTTGTTGCATTACTTTGCTAGCCCCCGGAATCTGTTTAGCTCTGACCCGACCATATCTGATCGGCCCAGGATCATAACAATGGAACTGCCTGGTGGGGTAGTGCCTCTTATATTAGCAAGTACTTCCATAATTCTCTAAATTTTTCGAAAAATGTTTAAACAGTGAAATATGTCCGCAAGTTTTCGACACTGGCATATGCTCCTATTTTTTGTGGTTTGATCTTCTTCTTTTACAATATCGGTGATTTCCAGATACATTAACCCAAGGACTTGCATACACGCTTTATGGTAAGCTCTAAGGTGTTATTGTGTGTCGCTAGGCTCACTTTGGTGTTATTTGCCTAGATGTGATTTATCCCTTAGTCACTCTTACGACAAGCGGGATTCACTGCTGAGATATTCTTGATCCGTCCCAGCACGGATGAAACGTTCGTCAGCGTCTATAACTACATTAAACTTGTTAGCAATGAGAGCAAGTTTGTGCGATCCGCAGTCGTGCCAATTTTTTTAAAATTTAAAATCGCAATGAAGAATGAAAGTAATATTATGATATCAACAGGATTATGATTAATTGAAAATTTTTTGATTTATTTCCATTTGGGCTGCCATATTCATTATTTTCTTCATTTCCTATATTACATTTTTGAACCTTAAACAAAATCTTTTTCGCTGATTCTTGGCTTTGATTTGTAACAAAATCAGCCTTGTCATTAATTCTAGGATTTTTCCTAGGATTTTATATTTTTCGAATGCGTCAAATACCCCTTGCAAACAAATAAATAATTTTCATCCAAAAATTGCTTATGATTGGAAAATATCATGCGCAGGATGGGGAGTCGGGAGAAACTTTTGTTCCCTATAAGGCTAAACATCTCCGCTATTTATTGATGTGATATATTAATGAGTAAGTATAGGTATAGGTAGCTTTATACAATGTACATCCACCTTTATCTAAAAGAAATAACAAATTCCGCAACATTGCTACTGGCAACAACCGACCGTGTCTAGGGGAATATAGTAGTGCAATTTGCACAAGTTAGTTGACTTTGGCCAGAAACAACACTTTCCCCCCAGCAATCAATTTTCTTGTGTCTTATTATTTTATTTTACCTCGTGTCCTTTGTTTATTTACTTAGCTAGCTATTTCTTGCTGGAAGTTTGCGTATTACACAGAAAACAAGGACTTTTGTTCTCTGATGTTTGTGTGCACCAAGAGTGGCAAATACGTTAGATTTTTTTTGTTTGTCTTTTTTTTGTTGTACCCTTCGTATCCACTCAACGTGCCCTTCACTCCCACTTTTGCCTACATATTATGTGTATAGATGTTAAATAGGGATATTCACACAAAGATTTCTCCTTGTTTTTCTGTAGATGATTTACTTTGCCCGATAGCGGATTGTAATAATTCTGTGATGTTTTTCGTGTTTTTTTTACATGAAGGGATTTTTTTGTTCATGTCAAGAGATTTGTTTTGTAGGAATATACCACCACATCTTCATTGCTGCTTTCAATATCGCTTAGCTGAGCACCAACCCCATAACAAAGATCTGTTAGATGATTTGGTCTTTTGTCTTTGTTTTTTTTTTTGAATTTTCATATAGACACTGCACTGCACTGATGATAGTTCGAGGAGTACTCATTTTGTTTGTATCTTGTCATTAAATTTTGTAGAACTGCTCTTTTACATTTTCGATACCTTTTTGTACAGCCTTAGATGCTTGAAAAACGTATATCCTTCATAACGAAGTTAACTATCTATCTCACCATTTTTGAAACGACATAAATGCATTCGACTGCAATTAAAATCAAATATAGGACGAAGATTTTTTGTATACTTGTTAGACTAAAATCCTTCCTCATTACTCCTCTTGATATTGTAGAGTGTAGTGACTATAGTGAGCTCTATATAATAAAATGAGGACAAAAGAAGATGATACCAAATTCAAACACACAACACAAGAAAATGTGTAATGAGGGAGATGATGAGGCTTGCCACTGCCAGTTTTGAGCATTATACAAAAAGTCACATCTCACATGCCAAACCGGGCCTGACAAAAATGTAATGTATTTTAAGAGTGCATGTTTGCAATTTCAAAAAAAAAATTCAAAAATCAGCAAGAGGAAATGGATGTAATAAGAAACCATTATAGTGGGTGTAAGAAGTAGGTTTCATTCTTCTCCCTTTGGAAAATTGTGGTTTCCTTTGTATTTCTTGTGTGTTTATAGAAGTTATTTTGTGTGTTTGTGTTCGTTTTTCAGAGAACTATGTGCTTGTGCATATATGTTGTCTAGAACCCTTATTGTCCCTTGCCTTTCAACAATATGCACATGCACAAATATGCATTTTGACTTTAAACTACGGAAAGATTTTATATATTATAACAACACATGTAGATATATGTATGCATATAAGCAAACAGTGAGGTTATTTTGTCGTTTCAAGACGAATGTTGGCTAAAGATAAAAAATATTTGTCCTTATAAATGCTCTTGATGTGCACTCTCTTTTAAAGAGGAGGAGAAGTTCAAATTTAAATTTTAATTGGTTTTCGAGGTCAAAGGATGATGATAATATTTGGGATGAACTAGCTTGATAGTTTGCTTATACAAGAGTAGAGACCATATTATTTTATAATGATTAAGGATTTCAGTGTATATAGCGTATAGCGAAGTTACAAGTATGTTACTCAAAAATAACTTGAAAATTAGTGTTTGTGATGGAATATCTTTAAATGAACTTTAACCCAATTTACGTTGACAGTATACCTTCTCATGACAGTATAGCAGTTCAAGTTTTCATATAAATTAACTGTCTATATTTGTACATAGTTGTTAAAAATGAATCATATTCAAAATAAATTAATTATGTTGGTTTAATTTTAAAAAATGTATACATTTAATGGATTAACGTTACACAAGAGAAACAAACAAACTACAAAATTATGCTGTATTTTTTATTTTCTCTAAAATGGCACTTTTTTCTTATTTTATTGAATTTTTAAATAAAATTTTAAATTGTTCTGTGAACGATAACTTGGATTATGTCCGATAGGAGGCGCTCAGGTCAATTCTTCTAGTTTCTATAAAAACGAACTATTGTTTGTTGGTTAAAGTTTTTTTTTCTCTTGATTTTCTTTATAGCCGAAAAATGGTTTTTACAGAAAAAAGATTAAGAAAAAATTCCTAGGCCCAGTTTTTCAGTAGTGAGTTAAACCAGAGTTAATTAACTCTGGAAATAGATTTTGCGACAGTTACAGAAGCACTTTTTAATTTGAAGGTTAGTGCAGGAAGTCTTAAAAGACAAGGAAGATAAAATATTAAAAGCATTTGTTGAGTTAATTCAGAGTTAACTCGAGAAATTTGGTCAGTAAACTCGGGCTGAACTTTAACCGCGCTTTGAAAAACTGGCCGCTAGAAAATTAAAAATAAAATCAAAATGAACCACTGGAACTCACACGAACTCGCTCTTGTAGCTAACAGTTAGAATGTAACTAGTCATTTACGAATTAGTGGCATTATGTTGATGGTTTAATAATGTAATGTAATGAATAAATTTTTGATATTTAATTATTTAATACAAAATTGTATGTAAAATTCATTTTGATTTAAAATTTTTTTTTAAGACAAAAATTTTAAAAAAAGTTTTATAATTATGTATAAAAAAGTACGTATACGCCCTAGTGTACCATGGTTGAATTTTATGTTGTACCTTGGTCAATAGTTTTGAGTTTTCTGTTCAAAGTGAATTGCAACATATCTTGACCTATTTGGCCTCCTTATCTTAGAAAAAAATGGATACCACGCCTGGTAGAAGTTATTCAAGTTTTCACATTACTGCAACAAGGAATAAACAAATGTACTATGTTCCGTCAGCTCGGTCTAAGCCAATCCTGAATATCAAAGATCTAGGGAAGGTTCGGACAAACTTGTAGGTAAGTGTAAGGGCCAGGATCTGTGTGCCACCGGATGTTATGACTGATTCATCGTGATGGCGTTTCTACGAAATCGTGCTTTGGCGAGCGTTGACGTCCAACAATAGCAGGGACAGGAACGATAAAGACTCGTTAGTTAATGGACAGTTAGGAGACGACTTAAGGAAGCAGACCTTGCACCAAAATGTCCCGCCACGGGAACAAAATTAACTGCAACTCATCGACAAGTTCGATACGATTTTCACTATGCACTTCACTTTGAAGAGAAAACTCAAAACCAAAGACCAATAATGGGCGCATTTATAGCGTATCAATGTTTTTAACTCTCGTCTAGTTTAACAAGTATAATTTTCTATTTTTGTTATCATGGCGGATAGCGCGAAAACTATCCAATGGATTTTTATGATTTTATCCTTAATTTGAAGTTTTAAATTCAAGCTTTAAAACGAGCCTGTTATTAATTATAGATATTGTATCAATGGCGATTGTTGTTTTTAGAAAGCAAACTTGAGTGATTCCATTTTTTGCTCGCAAGTGTATATTCAAAAAATTTCATTAATACGTTTCTGAAAATTAGAATTAAAAAAAAATGTTTTTTTTTTACAATTCATTTTCTTTTTTAATTTTGATATGCAAAATTATTTTATTTAATTAAAACAATAATAATTTAAATCGGGTTTTCCAATCCAGTCCAGTCAAAAGGTGTTTTGGCCAGGAAAAAAAATAAAGAAGTTTTTTTTCTCACCATAGTCTTTTATGTTTTAGGGGTCGCTGAGTCCGAATTTCAACTTTGCTACTTCCTAGGGATGTGGCTTCACAGCGAAAATCGCAAAAAAAATTTAAATTTTTGACCTTTTTTCAGTTTTTTTGCCAAAAAGTCAACAAAATATACCTACGGTTTTTGGATAAGGGTTTAAAATTTTTTTTTTTGTAGAATGAACGGGTTGGTCACTAGAGTACAGTGAAAAAAGATCAACATTTCGTACTTTTTAGAAAACAAAGTGCTCTTGTTAGATTTTTGATTGTAACTCAAAAACCATGATGGTAGTTGGAAAAAACCTAAGCTTTTGCTTAAACAAAATTAAATTCTCTACAAGTTGGTAATCTTCATGACTTAAATTAGGTAAAAAATGCACCAGCTAGAGCGTGATGAATTATATGTCATATTACAGGAAGCCACTAATAGGCTATTGATTATGTAACTTAGACGTTCAAGGGGTTTTATTGTAAAAATCATTGAATGGGTCATTGAAGATGAGAAAACCATGGAGTGATTTTAAATGGGAGGGTACAGTTTTGAAGAGGGGGAGTTACTACAACCTTTTGGCTTTTTGCATATAACTTGAAAACAAAGCTAAATTTCGAGAAAAATTATGAAAAATTTGAAATATGAAAAGTTACTGTTAATAAGAATGCAAAGTTAAATATTTATTCACTTGAAAGTAGATTCCATTATCACACACATCTCAATATTCAAATATTCAAAATTCCTTGAGCCTTTTTCGAGAAAAATAAAATTTTTCTCAATACATTTTTCAATATTTTTTATATAGAAGTTACCGTTATTTTTGAATAAAGAAATATGATTTTTTCTAATATTCAAAAAAATAATTAAAATTAAGTTCTTCTTCTTTGTAGAATATTAAGTTTAAAAAAGAATTAACTTTTTTAAAAATGTTGGTTCAAAATAATACTTAAACTTTTTAGAAACTTCAGCTTCAAAAGCAGACAAAATGGTTCTACTAAAGCTGCTGTAAAAACAATTTTTGAAAAAAAAATTACCCAAAAATAGGCCATTCATATATTTATCATACATATGTATGTATACGTAGGTATGTAGTTGTAGGTATATATATATTTTTTTTTTTTTTTTCAAACAAAACAATTGGAACAGGTTTTGTTGAAAATAATATTTGCCTTTTTGGCTTATCAAAATTTTTATGGCAGGTACCGTTATTTTCCGTCCTCCAAAAAACATGTTAGCCTATTATACTCATAAAACACTAACTACCACTTATGAAGAAAATCCATAAAGCTGTTTAGTCTGCAAGCCCAAGGACAGATAATCACAATTTTTTCATAAGGTGTTTTACTAAAACGCCAGTAAAACGGCACGCAAAACCAAAATTTCGTCGTCCTAGTTGTTTTTTCTGAAACGCCAACAGTTTCTCTTTCTGAAGCAAAGAACACGCGAAATAGCAACAATTATTTTGGGTTGTTGATAATTAGTCGACATTTTTTTTTTTTCAAGTGACGATCAAAATGGGTTTACCACGATATCTAGAAACCATAATAATCCAGAAAGCAAAAATCCCGAAAGTAAATATCTCGAAAAAAAATCTAGAATTGAAAAAATCTCGAAAACAAAAATCTTGAAAGCATAATCTCGAACTACAATGATCTAGAAAAAAAAATCTGGAATGCAAAAATCTAGAATAAATATTAATTGTTGAGACAATGAATGATTACAATTCGCGCGCGCGAATTGTAACCATTCATTGTCTCAACAATTAATATTAATTCTAGATTAGGAAAGTTTCCTTAAGAGAATCAGTACATTGCACATGCACCCATCCAACTATACAAGTAGGTGACTAAATTAAGTGTTGCTAGGGACGGTCTCTTTTAACAACGCAAGTTTTCTTATTAAAAAAAAGTACAATGAAAGTAAATTAAATCGTTACAAGCAAATGTTCCATCAATATTGGAATTGAAGGGTTTATTTATTATTCTGTAAAAAATAAGTTTTACTGGCTGTGTGAACTGAATAAATCTCATTTTTGTAGTGCCAGGGTAACTACAGTCAAGCATAACGATAATTGATACACATAGCTGGTCAATTCAGGTTAGTTGTGAGGTTCAAAAAATTCAGATTGGTCAAGAAAGTAAGGTAAAAAGGGAGTATTTAAAAAAAAAGCAAATCTGAAAAGTACTGGACGAAAAAGAAGAAAAAAGTTATGTTAGCTACCTTAAGAGTTTTTCATATAACTATAGTTTATATAAGGTTTTTAGTTATTATAGTTAGAGTTCTTTGTTTAATTATGTTATATTTTGAAAATTTTCCTTTGTATTGAATAATTATTGTACTTTTTTGATATATGTTATGTTGTGGTACGAGTAGGTACAGGTACACATATATACATATCCTAATAATATTTGATTTTTGTTAAAAACATTTTCGTTTGATGTTCTTTTCTGACCAGAAAAATAAATTGTTTGATAAATTGAAAATATTATCCGTTTTATTTTCTTTAAAACAATTGAAAAAGGTAAAAAAAAAAACATCTCGAATGAATTTTTTTTTCGAGATTTTTTTCTAGATATATGTATAGGGGCGTATTCATAGTCATTTTAGACCTGGGTCTAAATTAAACATAGATTTAGTTGAATTTTCGGACGTTGATTCTATTTTTTTAAGTTTATCATTTAAAAATATTTGAAGCTATTCGTGAAGAATACCAAGTTAATTATCTTATAAAACCAACAATTTGTAATTAAAATCAGTCTGTATATTCATTGAGCCAAAATTATCTTAAATTGTAGTTTAGTTTAACTTGGGTCTATCTGCGACTATGAATATGCCCCATAGTTTTTCGTGATTTTTTTACGTTCTAGATTTTTGTACATTCGACATTTTTGCATTCGAGATTTTTTTTTTATTTTTTTTTTTGCGAGATTTTTGCCATTCGAAATTTTTGTCATTCTACATAACGTCATGATCCCAAAAACAATTAAAAAAAAAATTGGAAAAAAAAAGAAATAACAACTTTAACAGCAGACATGGATTTGCTAATGGAATTGGTTATGAAAAATAAGTAAATAAATTCCATAATGTATAATGTATAGTGGTCCCAAACGTTAAGCTTAGGTTCAAACGGCAGAATGATCTCAGTTAACTTAAACTAAAAATTGAACTCAGTTCAAGGTTTAAACGAAACTCTGAAACCGAATAAATTGTTGATCTAAAGTTTAAACCAAAAGTGGAGTTTAAACTTTCACTGTGAAACTGTGGGTACATTTTTGAAAAGTAAAAGTAGATACTAGATACTGATTTTAAGTTTTTGACTAAAAATTCATACAAGTACTGAATATAAAAAAAAATCAGTTTAAATTTGTATGCCGACTGAATCGCGTCTGCTATTAGTGAAAACATTTCTTTCTCGGAAGCTGTTTATCCTAAACTGGATTCCATGTCTGAGCACAAACTTAATGTTGCATTTAATGACATGACGAGGTATGTTTACAACCTACGCAGATATGACCACATATCTCCCTACAGAACCAACATTTTGAATTGCCTGAATATATGAATATTCGATGCTGCATATTTTTGCATAAAGTGGTGCACACAAAAACACCCCATTATCTTTATCAAAGAATAAGCTTCTGCCATTCGTCTAGAACAGGGCTCTGTTTCACAGCACATACATCACAAACAATGCATGATTTTGTTTCACAGAATTGTTGTATGAACGCTGTCATAAAACAAATGTATGTGAGGTGAATTGACTGGAATTTTCAAGTACAAATCCTGTTTCAGATAATTTTATCATACATTTGTGGGTCTACAATGTATTTGAAACTTCATACAACTCTAACATCGAAATAATTTGAAATTAAAAACGAGATGAGTGGAACAAAACGCAGATACAAAAAAGTAAGTTGTTATTATTATTGAAATAAAATTATTATTATTATACTTGCTTGTTCCTACTATTTTGTTTTCCTAAAATAAAATTATGAAGGAAGAAACACACATTTTCACAGAGAAGAATAATAAGAAGAATAATAACAGGAAAAGCCAAACAATGGTCAAAAACTCCATGAAACGTAAGAACTATACTGTACACTACTTAAACATCACAAGACTAGCAAATCATTCCGTTTATAACATGGAACACAATGCTGAAGTGATCTGTTTATTGAAATTGTACACATGTTCTAGTTTTTGGTGGCGGAATGGCACCATTTTATAAACAAATTTCAATTATTATAAAAAAAAAAAAATATGAAACCAAAAAACTCATGCGGTCCACCATCTTAGCACTAACTCAACCGACAATGCTTGATTTCGGTGATCGGTCGGGAACTGAATAGCATGAATGAATAGACAGAAAAGAAAAAAAATCCCAAGTTTGCTCGCTAACTTTATGTCAAATCATACATCACATACAACAATAACTATAAACATCATACAATCCTTCCAATGGAATCTATGAAACAGAAAATTGTATGTGATACATGATTGAGAAATGAATGTATGTTGTATGTTATGTATGTGAAGTATGTTCTGTGAAACAGGGCCCAGGAAATATATTAGTGCCCTCTTTCAATTATCTAAACTCCTCACGGTTGTTCCTTGTTAAAAGCATTCGCCTCGTGAAGCATTTAAGCATTTTTCAATTGTGCGTTCTTAGTTTAAAAATTATTTAATGGAATGAAGAAAATGAGAAAATTCAAAGAAGTTAAAATTTATATACAAAAAAAAAAACAATACTAGGTATTACTGGTATAATTGTTTTTATTGTAGATATATTTTTATAATTAAAATTATCATCCTATTATCCACTCTGTTAAAATACTCTAAACGACTATGTCTTACTGTATTATCCAATAAACTGAATTGAAACTGAATTGAATCGAAATGAATTTAAGAGCTTCTTTATAATTTATTTAAACCTAACAATCAAAACAACAATAAACTATACCTACTTAACAAAACTTAATTAGAAACTTACTAAGCTGCAAAAATCAAAACAAATATTTTAAATATTTCAAAACTGACAAAACTTTTTTGATTTGGTATTAGATACATAGGTCCGTATACGCGGGTACATGTACATAAAAAGTCATAAATACAAATAACTTTTTTTTTTAAACAAAACTATTCACGCTCTGAAAAACATTAAATTACTAAAATAAATTCCTTTAACTCTTTACAACTTTGTATTCCTACCAATGAAACTGTTTCCTCTGCAAAAAAATCGCTTAAAAGTTTTTACCCTCTTATACCTACTATAAAACTTCCACTCTTAAAGCAATCCAATTTGATTGCTTGCATTATTATCATCATCGTCATGAGTGTAACTGTGTAGATTGTACAGCTGTCAGTGATGATAACCCCAAACAAGTATAGAAAAGTAAATTTCAGAGAACTTTTCAATTTGACTTATAGTTGATGCCATGGTTTCCACACATATCTATCTTTATTTAGTTTTCTAACTTTTCCTCAAAAAAAAGATACCCTGCATATAAAAAAAAAGACAAAAATCGCTTCCCAATGATTCTATTATTAGATTTGTGATTTCAAATTGATCTAATTTTTAACTGCTTTTGTTTTGTATCAACTTTCATTCCGATCCAGACACCGAAAGCAATCACTATACGATTATATGTTTATATAGGAACATACCATCACCATCGTCAAGCCAATTTCTTCAAACAATCATTCCATTCCCATCATCAAATTCAAACACCAACAATGCCAACCCCTTATTCCCTGACTCCAACTTTTATTCAAACCAGAGGTTATGGATGAATAGCGACTTTTGTGCTGCGGTATACTATAGTGGAAGTGGTTCCCTCTGTATTCTCTATTCCACTTCAACAATTCATTTCACATGCATGTTACCAACAGGCGACTGTCTCTGGGGGGGCTAAAATGAACCAACAACAAAAAAATGAAAAACCACCCACTCACACATTGCCACAAAGGCAAACATCAATTCCCAGTTTGAAAATATCCGCTAGAAAGAAAGTCAACAACCCTTCGCAAAAACCTCCCCTCTCTCCATCATCACGTCTATTCCCATACATTTTCTGACTTTTGCGTGATGGATAAAGTTTCCTCAATTTTGCTTCCTTCACTTGAAACCAACAAAAAGCTGGAACAAAAACAAGAATGTTACATCGACCAAAGAACCATCAGGATGGATAAGGGATGCAGGACCCATGAGGAGACAAAAAAACAGGCAATTATTATTTTTGTAAATGCACTTTTTCCAAGAAGATAGTGAAGGACGCTCGACACGCCAGTAGGTATACAAAACATATAAATATGTACACACTTATTTTTCCAAAAATGTTACGTTGGTTGTGACGAAACTGCTTGGAGCGTATTGCAATGTGCGCAAACAAACCCAGGTCTGTTTTCTTATAAATTATGGAATATCAATAATGTCAACAATAATGTGAGGATTTTTGTTTGTCTTTATTTTGTTTCCATTTTCCAAATTTAAAATGTTTATTTTCAGAATGAGAGAATACCTAGTGGTAAATACTTTACCATAATCAATTAAATCATATATTTATGTAGATGTAGGTGGATCGTTATCGAAACTGTGTACAAAACAAAAGTAAAAGATAATGAAATGGGAATTGGTGGTCCGTCCTTGTTCAACTCCCTCGCAATCATTGTCTTTGCAATGACGTTTAGTGCACGAATTAACAAATTCATTGATCACATAAATGCACTAAGCAATTATCAATTTTATCAACTGACCCCGAAGAAAATTATTTAAAATTTATTTTTGTATTCGAAAATGTGAAATAAAATACAATGGATCGCACGATCTGGTTCTGGTCGTTTAAACATTTTAATAAGGATATTACTTTGGGAAGGGGTCGTTACTCCATATAACAAATTTGTATAACTCAAAATAACAAACAATTTTCTCAAAAAAAAACCTCCAAACCCAATTTCCGTTATGCGAATTTTTAGCAAAAACATATCTTCATAGTTCAGAAAAATTATAAAAAAATAATTGTTTTGTGAAACAAAATAAAGGACCTCTGAATTTTTTGTATCTGAAAGCGAG
The DNA here is from genome assembly GCA_949320155.1 of Melangyna quadrimaculata. Lineage (NCBI taxonomy): Eukaryota > Metazoa > Arthropoda > Insecta > Diptera > Syrphidae > Melangyna > Melangyna quadrimaculata. The sequence continues at coordinate 153,349,321 of OX439484.1, forward strand.
GGCGATTAGAAAATCTTAAGTCCTGTTTTTCAGGGCGCCATCCATACCTTTGGGAAAGTCCGCCTATTTAGAACACGCGAATCGATCTAAATCGCCAAAACTGTTGGGCTCTATTCTCTATTGCGGTTGTCATTGTCGATTGCGTTCGACAATTTATTATCGAATTCCGATCGCTCATTGTCGACCGCATTTTTGTGATTACCGGTGGCAATTCAATAAGTTAAAAATTGTGTAGGGAATAAAATGTGATTGTTTTTATTTAAAAAAATGATTGTTTATAAATAAAATATATTTAATTTCAACGAAAAACCAGATAAAAGCCATCAATGCACCCAATAAATCCTGGGAATCCGAATTTTTTGAAGAAATACATTATTGTTTGGCGTATTTCACTTTCGTTTATTTTGGACATACATATGTGTGTGTTTTATTTTACACTTAGCACTTCTTTTAAGATTAAGGATACAGTAGATTGAGCCAACCTAACGAAAAAATCATTTCCGACACTTAGTTGGTATGATGCTTGGGCACAGAATTGTAACGCGGTACACAATTTATGGATGTTGTTTTCTGTCAATTTTAGAAAGCAAATCCATAAAGGCTGGCTTAAATAATCAAAAATAGTTAAAAAAAAAAAACTACAAAAGGCAAATGAATTAAAAGAAAAAAAAACTACAGAGTCAAGTAAAGGGTCCAAAGAGTGAGATTAATCTCTTATATTACGCCGTTCTTCTTTGAAAAGCCACAGACACTTAAAATCGGTAAAAAAAACTTACTGAGTTAAAAATCTTTAAGTACCACAAAAAGGAAAACTAAAATATTCTATTTTTTGTTATAAATTTTTGTATATATGTTTAGGAATGATATCGTAAAAAATGTGCAACCAATTTCTTCGTTACTAAATAAAGAATGAGTTAAAAAAAAATCAACCCCTTATAGTATATAAGGGTGGTTTGTGGGTTGTTTTGTCCAAAGTTTACGAATTGCAATTTAAAACCTTGAAAACAATACCTATTTGTATTCTGATGTGAAAATTGATATTTTTTTGCTTCTTTCCAGAGATGATTTTGACATCAAAAATATTATTTAAAAACCAATATTTTTTACAATTTAGATACTCCAAAAACTGCTTTTTGAATAAAATTTACGTCTGTGAAGTTGGCAGGGCAACTTTCATCTAGAGTAACGGGACCAACGTAGTAATTTGCAGTTTTTTTTGCATTTTTGTTTGCATTTCTATTCCCGATTTTGCAGTATACCAAATAGTGGGTGTAATCGAGTGACCTGCTAACTTCACAGTGAAGTAAGCAGGTCACATAGTGTATCTCGAGAACTAAGCATGCTAGAGACTTGAAGTAAAGCTCCAAATTTGCAGCTTATTTTGCATTTCAAGAAATTTTGTGTCCAAATTTTATAGTCCTTTATTTGAAAAAAAAATTCATACGGTCCTGCTAACTTCACAGTGAAGTTAGCTGGTCAGAAGGTATCTAGAGAACTAAGCATGCTAGAGACTTGAAGTTAGACTCCGAATTTGCAGTATAGTAAAACATTTTGAAGTCCTCAATTTGAAAAAAAATTCATACTGCCCTGCTAACTTCACTGTGAAGTTAGCAGGTCATATAGTGTATCTTGAGAACTAAGCATGCTAGGAATTTGCAGTAAGGCTCCAAATTTGCAGTTTATTTTTCATTTCAAGAAATCTTAGTTCAAAATTTTGAAGTCCTTATTTTTAAGAAATTTAAAAAAAATTGACTTCAATATGAAATTAGCAAGTCAAATTCTGTATCCCGAGAACTAAGCATGCTAGAAATTTGCAGTAAGGGTCTAAATTTGCAGTTGATTTAGCATTTCAAGAAATTATAATTCCAAATTTTGCCAAGTTCATTGTGAAGATAGCAGGTCATTATGAATTTTTTTTCAAATTGATGACTTCAAAATTTGGAATTATAATTTCTTGAAATGTAAAATAAACTGGAAATTTAGAGCTTTATGAATTTTTCTCAAATTGAGGACTTTAAAACGTTTAACTATAATTTCTTGAAATGCTAAATAAACTGCAAATTTGGAGTCTTACTTCAAGTCTTTAACATGCTTAGTTCTCGAGATACCTTCTGACGTGCTAACTTCACTGTGAAGTGAAGCAGTATGAAGTTAGCAGTATGAAATTGTTTTTCAAATAAAGGACTATACAATTTGGACCCAAAATTTCTTGAAATGCAAAATAAGCTGCAAATTTGGAGCTTTACTTCAAGTCTCTAGCATGCTTGGTTCTCGAGATACACTATGTGACCTGCTGACTTCACTGTGAAGTTAGCAGGTCACTCGATTACACCCACTATTTGGTGAACTGCAAATCGGGAATAGAAATGCAAAAAAATGCAAAAAAAAAGGCAAATTACTGCATTGGTCACGTTACTCTAGGTGAAAGTTGCCCTGCAAACTTCACAGACGTATAAAATTGATGCTTGTGACCCCTAAACATAATTTTAACAATCTGAAAAAATTCTGGTAGTATAATGGGTTCAAAGAACTCAATTCAAAAAAATGACTTATATCGAGCGAAAATACAAAAAATATTAAAGAAAAACTATGGAAAAAAGGAATTGTAACCCTAAAACTCATTTTATAATAATTATAATACAGAAAACTTAAAAAAGGAGCACCTCATTTAGGTTGGGGGTGAAATTTCGAATGCCGCCATAATCCTGCGATTTGAAATACCAAAAAATTGAGCTATTCAAGATTCTGGAATTCAAAAAGGATTTCTTAGAAGTATTTTTGTTTATTTTGTTTTTGATGAAATCTAGAAACTTGTTGATAATGGGCCCTTCCAAATATCAAATTTTAGTAACGACTTAAATATTTAAGTAAAATGGACCATAGCTGTATGGGCTCTTAATAAAAAACCAATCATCGTTTGACTTAAATATTAAGGTGGATCCTAAATAATAAATATTACATGATGGACACTACTGAACATAACATGCATGGTTCATTTTGTATAGTCCATACCATTATGGTCTATTTTCCTTAAATATTAAAGTCGTTACTAAATTTGATTATTGGTAGGCCCAATAACTTTAAAAATTCGCTCGAAAAGGTTGCTGTAGAAAAGATAAAAATAAACTTTTGAAAATGTTTTAAAAAAAGAGATATTTTCAATTCCGTATTTTTGGATTCATATGTTCTAAATATGAGTCATTATGCTCCATAACTATAGACTTAAGTGCCTAAGGTAAATTTAATTAAAAAAAAAAAAAAAAAAAAAAGCAATTTTTATATATTTTCTTTTTGCATAAATTCATTGTTCAAGGAATTAAATGACATCTTTTTTGTTTAGTTCAAACTTCTTCAGCTAATTTAAGCCATTTAAAACAATTTCTTAAGTATTGGATTTGTTAAAAAAAAAAATGAATGATGATAGAGATAAGTCCAAAAAAGTGATTCTTCTCAAGACGTCCGTCGCGTTGGTCTGTGTATGTGCGTCTTTCGGTTCCTTTCATACAAACGACAAGTTTACTGGACTATAGAGGAACAAATACGAATTTTTGTGTTAACTCTTCTAGAACGGGTAGGTTCAATACAACGATTTCGGTTTTATCCAGTTTTATCAGTAACGGCTCCAACGATTTTGATTAAACTTTGTACATGTCAACGTGTCACACCAGTTGTAATAATACTGCATATCACGTTTTTATCAAAAAAAAAATGCATAATGGAAATATTTATTTTTTTTTGAATTGCCTATACTTATTTAGGTATATTGCCTCATATCTCGTCATTAACTTGGTTGATTTTATCATTATTTTGCGATTCAATACTTCTAAGTTATTCAACAAATATTGCATTTGAAATTTGTATAAACATTTTTTTTTTTACGAAAAAATAAAATCAAAAAAATTAAAAACGGCTATTTTAACATTTTTTTATTTTTTTTTCCCGCAAACGATATAAGAATAATAGTAAACAATTACTATATCTAGACCATCAATGTCTAGCTATATTCTTGTTGTTAGCTATGAGAGCAAGTTCGTTTGATCCAGTCGTGCATATTTTGTTTATCAAAATCTATAGCGCCGTTTTTGAGATAATTTTTTTTTTTTTATCGTAATGGTAGGTGGATATCTTTATTTTGGAGTTAAAAAAATTAAAAGAAAATGAATTTGGTGATTCAGGATGTAGGTCGAGGTACAGATGGATAGATTAATGCAGAACTATAACTTACGACTTCAAAATTATTTCTCCTTCAAAAAAAATTAATTTTGACCCATATCTTCCCAATGATCATTGATAAGGTAGTTCATCATTGAAAAATTAAAAGTCACGTTATGGGGAAGAAATGAGTCAAAATGAATTTTTTTTAAAAGGTCAAATAATTTTTAAGTCGTAAGCTATATTTCTGCATTAAAATATTCAATGATTAAATATTCGAAAGGTCTCAAAATCAACAGTTTAATTTTTCAATTATGGTTTTCAATGATAGCTATTACTGGCACCTTAATCAGACAAAACCAAAAGTTTATGTCATAAGATCAAGTTTGTGTGACCCAGTCATGAATTTTTTTCTCTGCAGAAAACAAAAATAGTGTCAAGAGTAAACTGAGTCATACAACCTTTAATTTCTACTATAAGCTCAGATAGCATATAGTAAGTGTGATTAGACTACTATCATTATTTCTTCCGAGATAGGTAATCGTATTTTAATAAGTAACACCAATCAAACTTTTTTATTTGTTAACAGCATTGATTGAAAAATTTTGCAAAATTAAAAATATTTTACCCCAAAAGTAATTTAAACCCAAAAATAATTTGCAAATAAACTTGTCGTAGCTAATTTATTTAATCTCTAATTCTTTTGAAATAATATTGGCATATCTGTCAAGCTTGCGTTCTATTTAACTTATACGTCTCCAAAAAAGCTCTAACATAACCAGCAGTTACTGATAAGAGTTTTTTTAACATTCCGTAACATTTCGTGATTCTCTCAACACTAACTTCTTGTGCTAGGCAAGGATCAATAAATTCAGGTTTCGAAAAGAAAAAAAACACCACCTCTACTCATTCCATTTTCTAACTTCTATAAGCACCTCAAATTCCGTTATTTTGGAGTTGGGAGAAATTTGGTTAGTAAAGCATTAGGCGGCAGTACAGATGGTCAGATGCAGATAGATGCTTTTAATTTTTATGTTACCAATTTTATGAAACACTAAATTATGCTTTCAATGCTTGCATAGGCCCTTAAAAGGTAGATATATTTCTTAAACGTTACCTATAAATAACCGCAAATTCAAACATAAAAATAACAACCTGTAAGATTTATAATGAAAAAATAATTTCCAGTTCCAATTATCTGAAGTGTGTACGAGTATTCATAGACCCTTTAAACGCCCTACAATCAATTATTTCAAATAGCCCTTGGTTCTGTCTGTCCGTCCGGCGTCAGTTGCGTTGGAATATAAAATTTAGTCCAAAAATAACTTTTTTCAATCGTTCGTTATTCAAGAACCTGTTGCTCAGGTGTAATTTATACCTGCACACAATTAAATTGGTTAGATCGCAACTAAATGTTATAAAACTAAAAATTACAATCATCTCCAGCTAAGGCTTAGACTATGTCCTATAGGCTGTAGCTTCTAGCCCACCAGCAAGGACTGCCCCAATAAATTATGCATGACTTCCATGTCCCCATCCCACGTATGGGGTTTATAATGGCATAAATGCCTATCTTCTATGCGTCAAAAGACGCACGTACGACTATACGAGTAATAGGTATAGTCATTGTATCGACGGTATAAAAAAGGTTTAAAAATAAATTTCCTCTATAGGCAAGGCTCATACAAAATTATAGTTGGTAAAGGTATGTAAAGGTACTTACGATTTCCCTTTGCAGCTTTGCTATGTTGTAGTTGGCCTGCGCCAGTCGAACACTCAATGTGGCCACATCACTGGTCAACTGGGCCCGTTCCCCCGAGTTCCGGTCGACCAGTTTCAGCAGCTTGTCCTCCAGTGTCTGATTTACTTTTTGCACACGTTTGTGTGACTCATACAATCGATCGTATTTATCCTGCCACGCTATGATACTATCTTCAAGTTCAACTTGTCGGTCGGACTCCCGCAAGCATGCTGTCTCCATGGCAATTAATTCGGATTGTTTCTCAACGAGAGCCTGCTTCAGTACTTCGATTTCTGCATGCAAATGCACATCACAGTTGTTGTTCTATAAGTAGAATAGAAAAAACGTAAAAACACTACAACGCCCGAGGACAATAAATAACATATAATGCAGCAGGCTTGACTAAAAGTATCTAGGTACACTTAAAAAAAAATAGAAACAAAAACATGCATAAGATCGGAAAAGACGCGCGGCGGTAACGTATAAGTCTACGAATAGGCAAAGATGTCTCGACCCTAAGCAGAAAACTCCAGAAGACTAAAGATTGAATCTGGGATACTGAGAACTGTGAGCTTTGAGTGGGACAGAGACGGTCGGCGGAACAAAGATTGTCAGACAACACAAGGGGAGATAACACAGCCTATTCTATAGTATACACCAAGATAACAAGTACTCAGAGGAGCTTGATGTTCTTTCTATTTTGTTGATATACTTTTCCATTCGTCTTGCTTGTGCTATGAATCTATGATGCTTCTGCTCTCTAATCATTTAGAGGTGGATGTCAGACAAGATTAGAAGCTATAGAATTAGCAGAGTGTGGGATGCGTTTTTTTGATAAAGGGACTTTGGTTGGACATCATAATGAGTAATAAAAATCAGCATTATTTTAAACTTTGATGTGACGCAACAGTATGGTTGACAAAAAAGCAATAAAATAAATGAGTTTTTTTTTATTTAACATGTATTTTGGCAAGCAGCACTTTTATTGTTGTTTTATTGAATAGTTTTTGAAAAACTAGTTTTCAAAATAAAAACGTTTGAAGAAAAAAACTCAACGCTCAATTTTTAGTCAAAAACAGAAAAACAGATGGTTAACAAACTAACTTTCTCATACATTTTTTTTTTCAAAACGTTGTGTTTGAAAATTAATTTTCAAAAGCTATTCATTCAAACAACTTTACAAACAAAAAATAAAAAAAGTATATAATGGCCTTACAAAAAGGTATAATATGGCATTTTAAGTGTTATTGTAGTTTTCTAATTTTCTTTTTTAAAGACTCTCTCAAACTGACGCGAACATTCGCTGACGACCGTTTTTGGCTGCTGTTTGTATTTTTCGCTCCGATTTCACGTTGGTTTGGCAGTACTTTAAGTATTTTTTTTAGAAAGTTGCCCGTGATTTTTTTTCTTTTAAAATTCAAAGTTGAATAAAAATACCACAATTAAAAACAAATTATAGTAGGTACACTATAGGGTGCGTCAATTTTGTGGCAATGAAGTTGCTTGTGGATCAAATAAAATTCTGGAAAATAATGGGCTAAGAACTTTAACGATTAGAGATCCCTCATTGCTGGTTTTTTTTTTTCTTTTTCAAACAAATTGTCTGATATTGCTTTGATACAAAATAACGTTAAGAAGATAATCAGTACTTAAGTATAAACTTTACAGATTTCGATCAAAAGACTTCAATGATTTATTAAAAATGCAGGGTGATGCTTTTGATATGCGTAAAAAGGTTTTGTCGTATTGGTTGGTCCAAGACATGGAAAAACTCGTAAAAGAGCTAGAAGGGGTCCATTTCCCCCCAAATTGAAATTGAAAATTGAATTTTCAAACTTACAATTTCGAATGAAGACAAAATATTTATTTTTTTTTTAATTTTATGTAGGATATTAAGGGCCAGTTTCACGGTCATAGAAGTTGCACTTAAGTGCGCAATTTTCGCAGTGTAAACTTACCTGACTAAGTTACATTTAAGTCTCCCGTGTTAGGCACTTATGTGTCACTAACCCAGGCTGCCAAAATTACTTCGAAGTACCAAGATGCTAAACTTAAGAGCTACTTTTTCCGGTAAGTGTTCACTGTCAAACTGGCCCTAAGTAGGTAGGTACTGACTTAGCTTTTTTGTTCGTTGTTCTTATTTATTTTTGTTCGAATGGAAAACAAAACAGATGCTTTTATGTCTCTTAGTTTTTGAGGCATTTGGAAATTATAGACAAATGAACTAAACAAATCAATGTATTTCTAAGACAAAATAATTTGTTTGTAATTCTCGAATTTCTCAAAAACTAGAAGACGAACAAGCATCTGGTTTATTCCATTCGAACAAAAATAATAAGAGCATTGAACAGAAAAACTATATCATTTACATACGATTTTGAAAAGAAAAATAATTTAAAATATTTGTTCTCCATTTTTCTTGCGGGTGGTAATGGCACAGTTTTGACTACTAACCTGGACGTGTGGGTTCGAGCTCCAGTCTAAGTAGCATTCTTGTCTATATTCCCCAGTTTCAACTGTATGCCATTAATTATGTTGAGATTAATAATTAACATTTATTTCTCATTCCACTGTACCTACAAAAATCTTTCTTTTCCTTCTATTCCTGCTAATTAGTGCCGTGCATTGCCTTTAAAAGACCTGAGGTCTTACAGTTTAACCATTTTAGAAAAAAGTTTCATATGTTTTTGAAGAGAATATTATGATATTTAAACTGACCGTAAGATTTTTTTCGACAACTTGTGCTTTTAAGAGTAAAAATTAAAAAATAACAGAAATTTGAACTTTTTTTCAAACTTTAAAAAAAAAATTATATCTTTAAAACGGTTGTTTAAATAGGGATTTGTAGGAATTGTAGCGATTTACATACATAATATACAAACTTTGTTTTCAGATGTTTTCAAAAATTTGAGCCGTTTAGGAGTTAGACGTGAAAAATTACCATTTTCGACATTTTACATTTTTTGAACTGTCGATATTTTCTTAACGGCGCGGCGGGTCGTAAGAAAAAAAATAGTCATAACATTTTTGTTGGCAAATGACATAGTCTACAAGTTTTGTGTTAAACACTTTTTGATAGTATTTACCGTTTCTGAGGTTTATGCGAAAAACTGATCTTTTCGACCTTTTACCTTGTATAAATATTGACGCACACACGATTTGGTAATAGACTTTCGTGACAGTATTTCTTATGCCAAAATAGAGACAATTGCGTTTAAAAATCTTCACTTGAATTTTTTTGGCAGAAAAAGTACAATTTGCCTGGGCTATACATATAGTTAAAATTATTATTATTATTACTTGCTATACTTGGGCAAAAGATTTGGATTTGTAAATAAAATCGAACTTGAGGTAATAATTTTTCCAAGCATTACGACGACTAATAACGCGAAAAAAGTTTCATGTTTCCCAATTCTGTCTGCCTGGTGTGTCTGTTGGTCCATCTGTCTGTTTGTACCTCGACCTGCACTCTAATCCTAAGCGGCTGAAGCGATTTTCTTCAAACTTAGAAGTTAAGATTTTTAAAGGATTGAATTTTTTTAGATCAAAAATAACGGAACCTATTTCTGCCAAACCAAAATACAAAAAGATATTTATCTTAAAAATGGCTCTTACGATTTTAATAAAAAATATTACTTTTTAATGTAAGCTAAACATTTTGATAAAACAAATTATCAATAACGGCTAATACGGGACTTGTCATAGAACCGATTTTTTTATTTTCAAATTTCTCGTTACAAGCTTCACAAATGTTGACCTATTTTCTTATACAAGAGTTCCTTACAAAATGTTAACAGTTGAACATATACAAATTTTCTTAAATATTTATTTTAGATTCAAAAAAAATAAATTAACAGAACTTTTTCTCGCAATGCATTTTTCCGAAATGCAAGTTTAACTTATACTGCAACTGCAATTGTTGATCGCCGATATTTTAATTTGTTATTCTGCTATTCGGGGTGGAGACGAATCCAACAAATAAGAAATCATTAAAATCTGTCCAGCCGTTCTTGACGTTGTCCTGCAGATACCGAATGCAGCGCCATTTACCGGTCTGATTTGTGAATCTTAACCATCCAGGGCGCCACCCAAACAGATTCAAAAAAATTTACAGATTTCACTCATAGAGTAAGAATGGGAGCATTGAAAATGACTTGCATTTGCTAAATAAAACAAACCCATAACTAATTGTTTGCACTTAAACAAAATTCCATTAATTAAAATTAAGTAGAAGCAAGATATGTTAAATAAAATCCTTATTTAACATAAATACACAATTCACATAAATAATTCTATATATGTTTTTGAATTTCTTGTAAGGAGGTTATGTTGACAACCTATCGTGATGCAATAAGTTACATTATAATTATTTTAATTTGGTAAGCTTTTCATTTGTGAAAGCTACAAAAATACTTGTAGAAAACTGATGGCTGAACACAAGACTGTAACTTCAATCAAAAGTGCTTAACTTTGTGTCATACCATACATTTCTTGCAACAACTAAAACGTTATATTATAGAGCTCTTCACTGTTTTCGTATCTTTTTATTTTGACAGTGATATACAAGCTTCATCCACAGCTACCTTCACCATTAGGCTTAACCATTTCGCAATGTGCTTGGAAGGTTGAAGGTTCAAGCGAATTAGGTACCTCTTCCAATCATTACTAATTTTTTGGCAAATTTCATCTTGCCTGAATCTGTTATTCTACTTTTACTGACTAATAACTTTTTCTGACTTAATTGACTGCCTAACCTACCTGTAGCAAAAACTACATTTTTTTATTTCATCTTCATATGGCTATGAGCGGGCTTGACTGTATAATGTTTTCTACCTTTCGACTTCGTCAATTGTACTAGCTATCTTCAACTACAAGTGAACCTACTGCTATTAATAGAATAGATGAGAATAGTTTTTGTTGTTTGTTTCAGAACGTTTGGAGCTTTCAATAAGTGCACAGCTATGTCTGATTAACATAAGCGCTTAATTGCTGACAAGAGAAACAGAAGATTGAAATCCTTCAGTAAAATATAAAGTAAGGAACGACTTTATCATTTTTCTGTCCGATTGTGTCACAACAGCTTGTCTTTAATAACCATAATTCAAAAAGAATTAAATTTGAATTTTGTATTTTGTATTAGAATTTCCAACTTTGTAATCTCTAGTTTATGTAAAGAATATGCCAACCAACGAATTTAAAATAATAACTTCTGAATAATTAAGTAAATTAGGTACCTAGGTGAAAAAAAAAAACATTAACTAAAATTGTTTTAAATTTTTTCGAAGTTTTCAAGAATTTTTAGCAATTCCTTAATCTGGAGGATCCGTTTAGAATTTTGTAACTTACGAATTTATTTTATAATAATTCGTTTTGCTCTTGTTAAATTAATCAACAAATTTTTTTTTAACATTATCTTATACCTAATCGTAGGAGGTTTAAGTCAATATGTGCGTGGGTTTTTTATACAAATTTGTAAAATTTTGTATCAACTTTTCAATGTTATTTATTTATTTATTTATTCTTCATCAAGCAGAGCAAAAAATGTCTCCTATAGACTACTAAAATTACTTAACAATCAACAAATAACATACCTATAGATTATCCACCAGTATTCATAAATGATAATAGTTGTTTTTTGAAGCTGTCTCTGCTAAGATACATATTAAAGTCAAGAACAAAACAAAAATCGAAACGACTATTAGCTCAATCACATTTTTAGAATGAATTTGTACAACATTTTCCGACTAAGTTTGCATACAAATTTAAGTCATCCCAGCTGATCTGATATATTTTGTTTTGGACAAACCATCTTCAGAATTAAGTACAAAAACAGCCACATTTGTCTCTCATCATCTTGTGACTATAAGTGGCCTCTACTGTATATTACTTCTATTTCTCTAGTGGTACGAGCTACAAAATGGATTATTACATTGAAATCCAAGAAAAAATAAAGTTATGAACGATTGTACCTGTCCGTTGCGGTGTCACAAAATGCTCATCTTTTTTAATCATAATTCAAAAAGTACTAAATTTTAAATTTTCTATTATATCTACAACTTTTTAATCCTCTACTATATGTAGGGAATATGCTACCAAGAATCTTAAATTACAACTTTTGTACCAGATCAATTTTCCGTATAAATATATTAATATATGCATATGTTGTATGTATAATTTATAATAAAAATATAAAACATAATTGAATAACTTCTCATCACTTCTGTTTAAGCAAGTAACCAAAGATATTTATTTTTACAAGAAATTTAGTTTGAAAAAAGTTATTAATTTTTTTTTGTAAAAAAGTTAATTTTTTTTGTTCAAAAGTTATTCAGAAAAGCTATTTTTGTATGTATAAAAGTTATTTTTTTTTTTTTGTAAAAAAGTTTTTTTTTTTTTGTAAAATCGTTATTTTTTTTTGTAAAAAAGTTAATTTGTTTTTGCAAAAAAGTAATTTTTATTTATAAAAAAGTTATGTTTTTTTTGTAGAAAAACTAGTGCCGTGCATTGCATTTAAAAGACCTGAGGTCTTACAGGCGTATAGATAAAATTAAAAAAATAAAAAAGTTACTTTTTTTTGTGAAAAAGTTATTTTAAATTTATTATTATATACATATAATAAATAGGTTCAAAATTTTTGTAAATTCTATTGTTGTAAATGTTGCATGTAGGTATCCCTCCTCCGTTCCTTTTCTACCCCCCAACCTCTGTAAACACGACATATCAACCGAAAATTCGATACTCTGCTGTAGTCGTGCTCCGCACCTGCCAATAAAAGACCTACAAACATGTAGCTCATTATTTATGGCATCGTTACTTTTTTAGTACCACAAGCAAATTGCACAAGCACGAAACATCGCCCAACCAACAATTCGATACGATGCGATATTCATCGCTTACAAAGTTATGTTCATTTTAAATTTGAAGTTAGCTTCTGTGGTAACACCAACCAAATTTTTCACAAAATGGCACTACTATGCTAAAGTTCATTTTCATTTGTATTCATTTGTACTTTATTCATTTTGGTAAAACCATATACCCCGTTTACATGAGGTATTCGAACGAGCTTCAAGCCCGCTTGGCCCCTTTGTATACCTGCGTTGACTTGAAATGAGCTTCAACTGACTCGATTCTACTTCAGGAGCAGAGTCGAGTCGAAATTGTTGATAAAAAACCTGGGTCGAAGAGTCGGTCTTGAGGATGTGTTCACCACAGTGTTTTTGCACATGTGCGAGTAAAATTATTTATTTGTTTTGATAGCTTTATGAAGAATGTACTAAAATTCATTAAATTTGAACTATTTTTGTGTAAAATAAATATACTGTTGCCATTCCATTAAATGGAATCTCAACACCATATATCAACTCAACTTCAAATGAGGCTCTCAACTCATGTGACGAAACACCTGGGCCGAAAATCCGACCCTAATCCAACTCGAGCTCTCGATTCTGTTTGTAAACGGGGTAATAATTTGTGCAAAACGAGCCTATAAACATTTTCAATGTTAAAATTCATTCAAATCGGCCCAGCCGTTTAGGAGGAGTTCAGTGACATATACACGTATAGTAGAATTATATATACAGGGTGCCCCGTAATGGATAACCCTGAAATGCCTCATAGTAGACTTTATGGCCGTCCTGAAAACTGACAAAAAAAAAGTTCAATCCCAACCACAAGAAAAGATACATGCATGAATGAATTCCACGGTTTTTTTTTCGTAGCAATATTTGACATTATTTGTGCCAGAACATTAGTAGAAGAAAATAATAATAACTGTTGGACTTCTTAGAGAAACAAATTATTTAACTTTGATTTTCAATGCAAAATGTGAAAAAAATTGTATCTAGAGTCAATAGAAAGTTATTGGTAAAAATCTGCAATACTAGAGTCAATTTAACAAAAACAAAAGTTTTCAAAACTAGCACAGTAAACGTGAAAATAATGCCATGCGTTGAACATGGTAGATTTTTGATTGTTTGCCTGTTTTTATGATGTTGTCCTAATGATAAATCCAAGCTTTAATTTTCTAGGGCCGAGTGCAACGTTACTAAAATTGTCAACAAAATGCAAAAAACGGTTGAATTTTCGAGGTTGTTTTGAGTTATACCTCTTCAATTGGGCTTTAACAAAACCATCAAATATTTTGTTGGTTGCAATAAGTTCGTTTGTTATTATTTCCTAAAAAAATTAAATTTAAATTTTTTTAAATGTTTGCCCTCCCCCCTTCAATCGATTTTATAAGAAAATTTCTCCAGAATGTTTGGATTTTTATTAAGTGACCTCAACCTTGAAAATCAGAACAGTAGAAATTAATGTTATGATTTTTTTAAAGGATCGAAATCGATTTAAAATAACTTTTGTAAATTTATACCCAATAACCGTGTTTTACCACTGGCTGATGATGGTTTGCAATTATTGACAAAACAGTAATTGTGGCTGTTGTTACTTAAAAGTTGCCCTTAAATAAAAACAGTTTTTTTTTGTTTTAATTTATTTTTTGTAAAAATAGCTTAGTTTTCTTCAAAGGTGTTTTCTCGTGATAACACTTGCAGTTAGGCTGCATAGCTTTCGCTCCGTCATATTTAACATTGAAGGTTTTGAATGAACAACAACCACTTGTTTTGCATTTATTACTTTAGTTTTGTATTTATTTCTTTAGGAAGGTATTTCCTTTTAATGACTCGACCGATTTTGTTATAATTTTCTTAACTAAGTTGCTTTTATGAAATATTATTAAAAGAAAATTTTTAAGTCTGAAAAAATGTATACAAACTTCTAATACAATCTTCAGTAATTTTTTTTGATGACACAGACGAACAAATATTAAGTCTGCCCACACAAATTCAATTCCATTTCATTTCATTTTTTTTTTTTTGAAAACCAAAATATTCATATTTCACTAACATATCGACTAAGTTTATGAGCTTTTCCAAAATGAAAATCAGAGAATATTTAAAACAAAATGCTGACTTATAACCAACTAACATATTACATTTTGGGAAACCATAAGGTTTTCATCGAACTTATACATACATAGTATGTAAATTGTGGACTTAAACCTCTACTTATACAAAACAAAAAAAAATTAACCGTACAAAAATTGTAACGTCCAAGGACGATGGCGAAAAAATAAATAACTTGATGATGATGGTGCTGAAGCTGAAGTTGATGCTGATGATTGTGATGGAATAGGAAGCGTGTGAAATCCGTTCTGAAATTGACCTCGATTCGTCATTTTAGTGCCTGGCTCAAGCTTATGTGCTTAGTTCTATCATGGTTGTTGTTTTTATTTAGCTGAATTTTTATGACTCTGTTATTTTCATTAAAATGAATTCTATGCTAAGGACAAATAAAAATCCTGTATACATATAGTATAGATATGTACATATGTATGTATGTATGTATGTATGTATGTATGTTGTGAATAAAGTCACAACAATGAATACTCATACTGGGTACTGAAACAAAATGAAGGAATAGGCATATTTGAGTTTTGTTTTAGCAGACGCATAAAATATGGCTGATGACTCTTTTTTGTTGCTGAGCTATACAAATATACATAAACCGTATATTAGAGATATTGGAAAAAATCAATTAGAGTGGTTATTCATATTTTAGTATTTCTATGTTGTGTTTAAGAGCTTTTTTTTCGTGGTTTCAAAAGCCTAATTGACTTATCCTTCGCGGTGGCTATAAGTATAATATTATAAATCACGAAATTGTAAAATTATCTTTTACTAGGAGTTGTAGTTTTTCAGCTTTTATTAAACTGAATTTCAAAGAGTAATACAGAAAAAAAAGTTTTAGTTCCATCGCATTGGTGGCTAATGTTGGCATCAACATACCTAATCAAATTCAAAAAACTTTATTCTCAGCTTTTTGAATGTAAAATAAAAGGAGGAGAGGAATTACTTCCAGTTTTAAAATTGCTGCGATAACTTAGATCCTAGGTAATCTTTACTTTACTATCCAAGGCCGTAACCAGACAATTATTTCGGAGTGGGAGCTGGTGGAGGCATGTTTCCGTCTTCGTTTAGAGTAGAGCTCTACTCTATCGAGCCTGCTTTGAAAATCCTTTGAACGGAGCCTGTTTAGATCTTGAATTGGGTGGTGCAACGGCTCGTGAAAAGCCAGAGCCTAGTGACTAACAACTCGCAAAAATTCCTGTGTGCGCGTGTCGACAGAAATGGAAGGGACTTACAATTTTATGCCGAATCCGAACGGCTAGACGGGAAGCACATATTCATGACAAGTGATACTCTTGGAAGATTTGTCAATTCCTTGCAAAAGACAGTACCCCTGAAAAAAACCTTTTTGGTTTTTAGGTGGACTAGGCTTCGAAGTGAACTCAGACAAGGGCGTACGAAGGAAGGGGGAGTCAGGGGAGGTCAGACATGGTGTGCAGACAATTTTGAGAAAAAAATACCCCAGTGCATATATATATATACTATATAAACTATATATATATAGTGTACTTCAATTGTGCAAGCCATAAGCTGAATTTGGTGGTTAATGACCTGAATGATGTTCCAGAAATTCGACACACAATAGCAAAAATCAAAGATGTCATTAACTTCTAACGCAATTTCCTTACAAAGAGAAAATTTGTCCCAAGCATTCCTGCATTTAGTGAATCCCGCTGGTCTGAGAAATATAAAAGAATTGTGAGTTTTAAGGAAAATTTTGGAAGCATGGGCAATGGATTGAGGGAGCTTTCTATTGAAGGAAACTCTACAACGAAAAGAACAGCTTTTCAGCTGCATTGTCCTATTACAAAAACAACTTTTATAATACGTCTTGTCCTAATAGCAAAATACTCAGCTTATCTTGAGCCAAACTATGTAAATATTCTCCAGTCAAAAAAGTTAGACCTCCTTGCATGCACGAAACATGTGCAACAAATTATAGCACTTGCGAAAGATCAAAGAGCAAATGTGGACTCAGGAATATATGGACTTATGGCTGATTCGAAATCTATTTCAGAATAAAACGTCGGACAGTAAACCGCCATACACATCGCTCTAATTATCCTTCGTCAAATACAGATGATTTTTGGAAGAGATCGCTCCTGATTCCTTACTAAGATTTTTTAATTGCAGCACTTGAACGTATGTTTATTCCAAGACGAAAACTTACCAGCATATTCGTTATGTCTGTTACGAATATGTTATAAATGTGCATACATGATTTTAAAGTAAATTCAAAGAGTTTTTTCGAGTTCTACAATTTACAAAGCTTTATTGGAAAGGCCTCGAATTGTGGTATAAGCTTTGAAAAATATCCACAGTAGAACTCCAAAAACTAGACATGTTAGATGTCCTACAAGAAGCAGACGACTTTTACTCCACAACAACACTTGTTCTGCATACTCTCCTGGCGCTACCTTAGAGTTAAAACTTGGCTTCGTTCAACCATGGTCGAAAATCCTTTAAATGGTAATTTAATCATCTAAAAACTAACAAAACATAGGTTATTGAATGTTTGAATTAATAGGATCACGTACATATGCTGAGTATTCACAGGAAAGCGGTAAAGGAAAATCGGATGGAAATTGTTAACAAATTCCTTGAAAGATTTGCTGAAGACCCACGCCGCCACCGCTTAGGATTAAATTAATTAAACAGATATCTTACATTATGTAGATTTTCTTTTAAATTGAATTAAAATTAATCAGTGGTTATTTATTTTTATTTTTCCTATTTATATATTTAAGCTAAAACAAATTGTTCCAGTTTCGTATTAACAAAAAAATTAAATACTTAAAACAAATCATCTGAATTGTTTATTGAACGAGTTTGCCTCCCTCCCCCCCCCTGATCAAAATCCTGTGTACGCCCTTGAGCCCAGACCTCCAGCGTGACAGTCTAACGCACTAACCATTTCGCTACGGGCTATTATTATAGTAGTAGCGTAGCCTGTTTTGATCACTCTGATTTATTAGAGTTAGAATCTGACATCATTTTTAGTCAACTCGTTGAACATTTGCATTGATTGTTTTCATTTTCGTTATCGAAGTACGATTCGCTTTAATTTTTAGCAACTTTAATACAAAAATAATATGTTCTAAATCCTAGATAGGCTACTCTTGTAAAAGCTGAATGTGGCCAGTAAAAACATGAAAGCAACTTGCTTGTAAGACAACAAAATGCCCAATGGAAAAAGCATTACTGGAGAATTTCACAAATTGAAAATAAATAAAATAATTGAAAGAAAACCGAACAACTCCAAATGTCATTTTCCGCAAATAATTAATAGGTCCGATCCTCTACTTTGTGCACAGAAAATCGCAAACTGTCATATTTTGGAGAGCAACGTTGAAATATTCTCAAAAATATCAAAACTATGCAAAAGTACGGGAACGCAAATTCAATCAAATTTCGTATTACCTAATGTGCCAGACAAGTACAACACGACCGACGACGGAAACTGAGTTGCCAGAAACAAGCTAGTTTGTCGGCGAGAAGGGTGAGAGGGAAGATTTTTTTTCTTCCTCTTACGCCTTTCTCGCCTACAAACTCCCAGTTGCCGGCAACTCAGTTTCCTTGTGTGAACCTACAATTGCACAGAAATTTAAAGTAAAGGAACGGACCTAATGGTTCAGAAAAATTTATTTCTGTAAAAAAAAAGAAAATGGAGACTTCTTCAAATAAACTGGTATCTATTAATTTATCAATGTCGCTCATCGAACGGCGTATTGCAAAACGAAAAGCAGATGAAGCTTTTCGATTATGATTTCGTTCTTTCATTTTTGTATTGTATTTTTTTTTTTTGTTCGTATCAGTAGCAGGATTGTCGGATTAAGGTCGATCGCAAATGGGGAATGGGACTATCATTTTGCTAAACTTCCGACAAGAATTTGAAGAAAGTAGCTCATTTTTTTTCTTTTTTTTTATTATTTCATCATTCCCTTGTGTTCTCAAAAATTATTTTATTTTGAACTTTTAATTTTAAAAAAATTAAAAAAAAATAAAAACAAAATTACAGATGTTTTTTTTAAATAAGATTGGGGTAGATCTTGAGCTACACTTAGGGCCAGTTTCACAGTGAACACTTACTAGAATAAGTTGCACTTAAAGTTTGCATAATGGTACTTTTTGGTAAATTTTGCAGTGACCCTTAAGTGTCCAATACGGAATACTTAAGTGCAACTTATTCAGGTAAGTGTGCATTGCAAAAATTGGCTTTTTTGTATCCTATATTTCTCACTTAAGTGCTACTACTGTTACTGTGAAACTGGCCCTTAGAGCAGCCATTTTGGGCTGAAGAAAAACTGAAATTGGGCAATTGAAATATTTTGAGATCAGCAGCGTACTAGCTACTAGGCTTGAGTTGTTTAAAAAAAAAAATGGAGAGTGCTTTTGAAATGATTAATTTTGTGCATGTTCTTCCTGCTGCAGTCCGATTAAAGCAGATGAAAATTTCTGAGATATTTAAAATTAAACTGTGGCTAAATGCTTTTATGTAAAAGGCTTATTTAATAATTGGACTTGCCTTTTTCTGAATTTGGTAGGTACTTTTCTGATACTAATGTACTTTCATGTACAGATTTTAGAATTGTATTGCAGGCATTAATAACTAAATTATGCACTTACGGCTTAAAAATTTGTTTTATTTTATAATTTCATAACCTCTAAATTTATACCTACATTTCGTAGAAGCTGTAAAGGTTTATAAAATAGAACTGAGAAATAATTGTTCATGCTGAAATTCAAGGAAGTGAGTCCTGTGTCCTGTGAGACCTAACTTTACAATTTGCATTATTAATCATTTAATTTAAAGGATGTAGGTACTTTTTACAATCACTTTATTTAAAAAGATGATAGAATAACTATTTTTTTTAAAGATTATTACTACAAAAAAGAATTCTGATGTCGCAACTTTTCGAAAGTATGAGTTGGATGTACCATCAACAATCATCCAAGCTCAGCACATACATAAGACCCACTTCAAGTTTTAACATAAAATTCGCGTTTTAACCTACTATTTCCTACATGAAATCATAAGCCAATTACAACGTTCATATACGTGCCCTTAGTAAAATTGAGCAAAAAAAAAAAAAACAATTCAAAAAAATAAACACACAGCAGCACCACTTGTACCAAACCACTTGAGTTGTGTAGTTCAAGAGTCTCTCGCCAGAGGTGCTTTCCAGCAAACAAAAATTTACATTTTCCCATGAACGCCAAGTACAAAAGCACTTGATTAGCATTTCAAATGTCTCAACAAAGAAAATACTAACACCTTGTCGATTGCACTTGCTCCTATCCTAACGAAAGGGAAACAACATGAAAGTTGGTAGTTTTTTTTTGTTATTTTTTTGTTTATTATCACAACTTTTCCTTATTTAAATTTTTTGTTGACTCAGTTTTTTATAGTTTCTGCAGTCAATTTTTTTTTTTGCTTTCATCCCATGGTGAATAGAGTTCAAGAACATAACCAACAGCACTTCTCTTTTTGGCCCTTATAACTACCTCTATCATCAACCGACTTTAAAAAAAACCTCAAAGCAAAGAAATACAACCATTAGGTAGATTTCACAGAAGTAGAGAATAAAACCTAAAAATACAAAAAGCCAAAAAGTATTGTATTTCCAGTTCCGTCAACGACCTTCACTCGGACTCGGAGTGAATGTAAGATTATTTTATTTTTTGTTTTTTTCCTTAATTAAATGCAGATAGGACAAAGAGAATAGCACTTGCCATGTCACGGCTCACGACATACGGGACATTCTTTAGCACCGCAATAATTCAAAACCACCCCCAACGAAATGCGTTTTTATTTATTTATCGGCATCTTTTTATTCGATATATACCAACTCGCACATAAACCTACTACATCGGAATGAATCAACAAAAAAAAGTTCAATGACAGTCCACAGTTATTCCTCTGGATTCTCGACGTAAAACATAAAATATGGGATTTCCGAAGGTAAGAACTACCCTTAAGAAAATAGGAAAATAAGGCAAGAGAAGGGTATCTGACACTCTACGCACTTCATTTGAAGAAGGGGCCATCTTTGCTTTTGGCTTGGAACAATGTTTGAATATATTTTGTCTCCATTTATTTATCGAAATATAATTTACGTATAGATGAAATGGAAAAGGTGGGATGAGAGAAGGTAGAAGGTCCTTTTTCATACCACCCACATCTTTCAGAATTTTTCACAATGATTGATTGGAATCGGCCAGACGATGGATGATGAAAAAAGAAAATATTAAAACTTACCTGTTCACTAGTTGAAGACATCGTAAGTCCGATTTTGTCGGTTGTTTTTTATGAATACGAAGTAATTTTTTTTTTTTTTTCTAAAACATTTATGGTCGAGTTTTGACGCGAAGGACGATTATATATTTTTTTCTTTTCAATTTTCCCGAGAACAAAAGGGACCACCGACGACGACGGATACCTTATAATTAGTTTTTTTTTTCTTTCTTTTTCTTTGAGACAATAGTTTTGATTTCGAATCGAGATGTGAAAACTTTATACTCTTGGTAGTTTAAATGGTGATCTAAGGATATTTTCCTATTATTAATTTTTATTGCACACACTGCGAAAAACAGCGACGTTTCGCTCGGGCGAAACTATTCTCTCTCTCGTCTCTTTTCAGATTGCGTTTTGTGGAATTTTTGCAGTGTGTATATTTTCGAAATTAATGTACGAGTAATGACAGATAAGTTTGATTTTTTTCAAACTGCGCAAGATTCGGATGAAGTTAACGGTGGTTGATAAAGTTTATAATTTTGACTGACAGAAAGGATATTCGGGGATTTTTATTTTATTTGTGTTTATTAATTTTTAAGCAGGTAGTGTTTTTAATAAACAAAATTAACATTGAATTTAACTTCGATGATGAACTTAAAACAGAGAATAGCGGTTCACATAAAATCAGTGGGGTTACATATCAGTTTACTGTTTAATTTTGTTTTATTTAAAAAAAAAATCCTTTATTTTAAGGACCAGCTTACATAACTACCAGTACTCTACCATAAAATGTGTTCTATAGGAAACTAGCTGGGCCGCCTTAGCTTTGCTGAGGCATTCAAAACTTTTTAAACTTAAAAAAAAAGTCTAAACCTTTAATACATAAGTTATGTGCAAGCTAATATTTAGAATATTACTGAAGATTATAGAATCCACAATACTCAATCCGCGGTGCAGCGCTTTCTTGAATCACTGCGGATTGAGTTTTGCGGATTCTGTAATTGACTTGATCTCATTTCATCGCGTACTATGCTTTCCCACCCCTCACCTTCCAGTAAAAATGTATTCTATACATCTTTTTTTGGTTGAAGAATAAAAAAAATATATCTAGATGTTAAACTTATTTAATGGCTAATGTCTTTCTGACAAAAATCCCATTTTGTTACAATATGCATCAACTTCAAAATTCTATTACTTATAATAGACTATTTTGGGCAAAATCTGGCTGTTTCCTGCCAAAACTATTAGACCGATTGGGATCGAATTTTAGAATTTCGTTTTGTTATAGTCTAGACCATTTGATTCCAAGTTTTAAGTAGAATTATACAATTTTATACCTGTTTTTTGAGTGCTTCAAAATTACTTAGTTTTCCAGAAATTTGTTTTTATTTAATGGTTAGATAGCAACAGAAATATAATATGCATGAATTTAAAACTAATGTGGTCTTGTTCAAAATTCTATTACAAACAAATGTATAATGGTGGATGGTTTTTTGCTAAGTTGCATACATTCATACCGCTCATTTAAATAGGTTCACACATTTTCACAAACTTATGTTCTTTTCTATCTTAGTCCAATCAAAAAATTATCCAAGAAAATCGAAAATATCTACAAAAATTCGAAAGAAAAATTGTATTCTTTTATTTTAAATAGTACATCTTCGAGATTCTAAAACCACTAAATTCCAATAAAAAACCCTCTGCGTGCGTCGGCCGCCATTTTGAAAAAGGTGTTTAAAAGCCTTTACTCAATTTTCTCAACCGCTATTAGTAGTAGAGTGGTTATTTTTGTTTACTTTTGTAGGCTAACATGTTCTCTACAATTTTTGTTTAAAAATTTTTTTGATAGCTCCTTTCTATAAAAAGTTATTGTCGAAAAAAACAGAAAATTTTCGATTTAAGAACGAAAAACTACCTTTTACAGAATACTAAATTTCCTACATTAATGTATACTTATATTTCATGTAAGTCAAACAAAATACAAGATAGACCTCCTCCTTTTATAATGCATCCATGGCTCTTTTTTTTTAGATAATTGCCTACTAAAATTTGGCTCCTAAAGAAATTCCTTTGGATTAACCGATATTTTACACCCGATTCACTTAGTGCTTTTATTTTGCCGTTTTTTTCTTCCGTTCAGCACTTTTTACGACCCATTTTCGATTCCGATAGTGAAAAATAATTATTACTATCGATTGGAAATCAAAACAAGATGATTAGTTAGCGCAGTTTACCGTTAAATCAAACTTCCCGCGCAGAGTTTTAAATAGATTCTCGCAAGGCCCTAGCATGGCTGAGTAATGGCCAAAACTAGGGCCTTGTCGATTATGAACCCTTTTGCCTCGTCAGAAAAACCACTCTAGGCCCCGGACCAGCAAAAACTATATTTGTTCATATTTTTGCTAGAAACATTAAAAAGGGTATTTTAGTATCGGTTGTGATACGATAGTAAAATAAGTCAGATCAAAAATAAAAACTTGAATAATAAAAATAATAGCTCAAATTTGTATGAATTTAATACGATATTAAAGCAATTTTAGTAAGTTTGATACAGGGCATTTTTGTAAAATAAAAATACTCTTATCCTATTATTTCATTTAGTATCGTGTACAAAAATGCGCTTAATCTGAACTACATCCCACCACAAAAACAACCGATATGAACCACTTGAGATGAACCATCAAATAAAAGTTAAAATTTGTATTTTTCGATTCATCGATTCAATTTGTTTAGTTAAAATTTTGCATTTGTATCAATAATGATAATGCTTTGTCTGATAGGATGCCGAAAACGTACAACAAGTTCTAACTAGCGAGAACCTCACGAGAGTATGAAACATTTTCCTCGTGTAAATTTTTACTTACTGAAAATTTGCAAGGGCTTGACGTATATTTGACAAGTTTTTCTCGTCTAGATTTTCGATAAAGAAAACTTACTAGTGCCATGTCGAAACTAAACAGAAACTGGGCATTTCTCCAGCCGGGTTATGACAGTGAAATAATATGATTAAAGCATTATATAAAAATACCGGTGCATTTTTCAAATGTTTCTATGTCAAAATAAGTGTTAACAAATAGTCTTGCTATATACATACGGTGACCATACGTCCTCTTTAGAGGACCTCTTGAGAGGACAGTCCTCTTTTAAGCATTTGTGTCCTTTCTGATTTGTTTGCTTAAAAAGCACAATATATTGTCCTCTTTTTCCTAAAAATGTCCTCTCAATGTCCTTTTTTTCCGAAAAATTAATTTTCTTCTTTAAAAAAATTAACAAGAGTACTTTCTTCAGTTTCGACAGCACTGGTGATAGTGACATACTGTTTAAAGCATACTGTTTTAAATCCCATATAAAAATGACATGACGAAATATAAACGAAAAATTTCGTTGTCCTTTTCGTTCTGTGGTACGCTGTTCGACCAGCGAAATTGATGGTTATACCAGATTGTTTTGACCAGTCTCCAGTCTCTTTTCGCAATGAATTAATTGCCCGGACCATTAATTGTGTGCGAAAAAATGACATTTGGTTTTGTTCGTGTTTTTGTTCGTGTTTTTATTTGTTGTTTCTTTCTTTACAGCACTGATTTTGTTTGAGTTTTTCGTGAAATTTCTATTTATTTATTTACAATTTATTTAAACTCTCCATGAATATTTTTCCGCTGTGTTTTCATAAGCATTTCGTTGTCTTTTTGGAGACCGCAGGAAAATTTCGTTTCGCATCAGCAGCGTACTAGGCTAAAGATTTAAAAATTTCTTTTGACTGTAGAGATCTTCATACTCAAAATACCTTGCAAATTGTTCAATAGCAATAACAACATCAGCACAAGAAGGTGGTTAAATAATTGTAACAATTCACAAAGTTTTATTCTGAGTAAGCAATTTGAAAACAAAGAAAAAGAATTATTTGTATCGAAGGCACTTAGGGCCAGTTTCACAGTAACAGTAGTGGCACTTAAGTCCGAAATGTAGGATATAAAATGCCAATTTTCGCAGTCCACACTTACCTGAATAAGTTGCTTTTAAGTATCTCATGTTGGGCACTTAAGTGTCACTAACTCAGACTGCGAAAATTACCAAAAAGTACCAATATGCAAAACTTAAGTGCAACTTATTCCGATAAGTGTTCACTGTGAAACTGGCCCTTAGGCTTATGATTGTGTTCCGCATAATTTCTTATTAAGATCAAATTACTGCGCGTCTAAATTGATTAAATCGTGCTTGGAAGACAATTACTCACGCGCCAGAACTAAATGCGAGGCAATTTTTAAAAACGTGTTCGAACCTCTTTTCCTGGATTTGATAAGAGTTGACTTATCTCGCGGTTAACTTGTTTTCCGACTGTTTCAATCGCGGATCCTTTAAGCTTTGTCCAATGCTGATGCGTTTCTTCTACCTAACAACAAAATTCAGGTATATAAATATTGGATGTCAAAGAACTTCCAGAAAAAAACTCAGACATCCTTTGTAAAAAGCTACAAGTCACATTAAATCATTATTAAATAACCAGGATGGTTACATTTTGTAGGTACTGCAAACACGAATTGTAATTTCGGCTAAGTAACTAGGAAAGAAAGTACAAATATTTTCTACAAAATACAAGATTTTACTGGCAAAACGATAATTGGAGTGAACTGTGTTGCCCATATTTAAAAAAAAAAGCTGCGACCAAACTGCTGCTATTCGCTACCAGTTAAGGTTTTAATTTTATATTTACTTTTAACAATATAAAGGCTTAACTAAATAGGCCTACTTTTTCCAAAAAGGACAAAAGTGAGAAAAAAAAAAACAATTCAATTCAATTCAATTTTTATTGAGTCTTTTCTTTTTCTTTTACATTAAATACATATATCTCATTCTTACTCTAGGATACATTGACGACTGTTATGTATGGTCCTCTTGTTTTAATGACATATGCTTCCATAGCTGTACTATTTACACTTTTAGAAAACTCTTGCTCATGGAGTTATTTCACAACTATTTTTGACGTTTTAGTCATTGCAAAAAAAAACATATGAAAACTGTTCTGACAGATAAATTATGCCAAAACAAACAATTTTCAATTGTTTTTTGCAAGCAGCTATCTTTAGCATAGATATTTATTTCCCACTTTTGTACTTTTTTTGCAAAAGTAGGTCTATGTAGTTAAGCCTTAACTTTATTAATGTTTGTCTGTCCTTTTTTTCGTGTTTGGGAAAATGGTCACCGTATATATATGTACATCAAACAAAGAAGGGTACGTTCAATAATAATTAAAATAGAAGAACATTAGTTTGTGAAAATGTGTGAACCTATTAAAATAAGCCGCAGTTTCCAAAGTTATAAGGAAAAAATGGGGGGATTTTAGCGTCTTTTTTCACTTTTGCATTTTTCCTGCAGCGAGAGTTAAATAAAAAGTAATGAATTTAAAAAATAGCCTCAATTAAGAACATTTTATTAAAAAAAAAATCCAGGGGACTGAGAGTTTTCATAGTTTTTGCGCCAAAAACATCGTAACGTTTTATTTGACATAAGAAAAAAAAGGTTAAATAAAAAGTAATGAATTTAAAAAATAGCCTCAATTAAGAACATTTTATTAAAAAAAAAATCCAGGGGACTGAGAGTTTTCATAGTTTTTGCGCCAAAAACATCGTAACGTTTTATTTGACATAAGAAAAAAAATAGTTTATACTGTGGTTCCACTAGGCCTATACAATAGCGCTATTTGTGCGTAAATCCTTGCCAGGGGACTGAGAAACTGAGTGGACATTCCACGTTTTCTATCATAGATGCCTTCTTCACAACTAACATATATGTACATAGCGGACGCAATGAACTTTTACTATTATGTGCTAGCGAGATTTGAAACTTCAATATACACATAATCAAAAAAGTCTCCGCACAGCTTCAGCTTTTTATTGTTTGATAAAATATTAGTACTATTGGGCCATCACACACTGGCTCTTTTTTGAGCTGAACTAAAACCAGACTTAAGCCTGATCCACATCTGTGTCGTCTGTGCTATCGCTACAATGTATTTCATTTGCGTAGATCCATATTTGTCTCGTGTGTTGTGTTGCAGTGTGGCGCATAAAATATATGGAATGACAGCGACACACGACTCCACAACACAACACACGACACAGATGTGGATCAGGCTTAACTTTTCCTTCAATAGAGCTCTTTACCAAATGGCAATATATGGCTGTCTCATTCATTTTACTTTGTGGGGAACGTCATAACAAAGAAGACAAAGAAAAAAAAATTGTAAAATTATTTCAATAAAATCAAAAACACTTTTAAATCTTGTGAAATCTTAAGATATTTCTTTAAATTTATTTATTTTATATTTATCCACTCTATCACTTTTCTTTTATCAACGCAGAACTTCATTTAAATTTAATATCAAGCTTTTTTTTTGTTTTCCAATTTCCTTTTGTTTGACATTCCCCACAAAGTGCTGGCTGTTACTTTTGAGTTTGACAGAAAGACAAAGAGATCTATCACACACGAGCTGAGCAAAGCTGGCTGAAAATTGTGTGTACATGAACCGGCTTTTATTTTATTAGTACTCTCAGTTTGAGAATCGAAAAAAAAAACAAATAATTTCCTTTAAAATTTTCAGTTTTGCATGACAACAGATTTGTTTATTTTGCCTAGAAACGAACAACTGTGTATGTAATTACTAATTATACTTTGTTAGCCCGCTCGAAACAAAGATGAACATTTTAGTCCTTTCATTTCTCACTCTGCACCTCCCTCACCTACAAACTTTCATTTCCTCAGTTAAGTATGATGGCCCATTTACATTTGAGACAATATGACTATAAATGAAAGAAATACTTTAAATTAAACAAAAAAAAAAATTAAAACACATTTTTATTTCGAAAAAATAAAACCAACATTTCTATTAAACCCAACACTTTAAAATTCCAGAACAAAAAAGTCTCCGTACATCAATAGAATTTACCTACAGGGTGATTTACCTAAGGTGTAACAAAAAGATAGAGCGCGTAGGTTGGGGTCGAGACAATCAAAAACTCGTATAAGAAAGGGGGGAGTCTATTACCCCTCCGTAGTGGCAGGAGGGGCAATAATCAAAGAACATTGATATAAAACTGAAAAAAAAATTATTAAAAAAAAAAATTTGTTAGTACCGGGACTCAAGGGTTTGATGTGTAAGCATCAGTGTAGTATATAGTTTATACTATAGCTTACAGTATATAGTAAACTGATGAGGTTGCCAAAGGCGCCCGTCGAACATGTTATGTTATTTCATGTGATTCAGGGCTGAGCGTAAATATGTATTTAATTTTGTTTCTAACCTCACCCTCCACTTTCAAAAGAGGTACTTTTAGAGAATGTGGCAACACTTAAAATCATACCCAATTTAGACCTCAAAATCATAACAGTTGCACCATGCCTTAAAAAACTGCATTTTCCACAATTATATGATGATGATAATTTTCCCGACACTAATTAATGCACAAACCGTTGGCTTGGTTGGTGTCGTTGGTGTATTACTATACCCAACCAAATTACCGACATTTACCACATTATCTCAATTTACTCTATTCAATGCACGAACCATTCGCATCCATTAGTTAAAAATCAAAATAAACAAGATGGTGGCGTATCCGTAATTTTGTCTTTCCTCTTTCAAATGTACCCATACCGAGAGTTTATTTTTTTCTTAATACCTAGCGCTAAGATGTTTACACATCAAAAAGAACGGTAACACGTACAACAACGTGTTATACTTTTTTGCAAACCCAGAAATCCCTTCTTTGTTGTAGTGAACAGTTTTCGAAAAATTAATCAGTTCAAGTGAAAATGAAATTTCTATATAAAAGTGACACTTATTTCACAGCGATGAAATTCATAACGAGAGCTGAGTACCTAAATGTGAGAGCGAAATATGAACCGGTTCAAATTTAATTTCATTTCATAATTTTCATTTCCTAACGTACGCGCACTAGGAAAAAATAATAGATGTGTGGAAAAGTGTGACATTAGTCAATAAATTAAAATAAAAGTTGTAATAATTGAATAAAAAAGCCAAAAGAATTATTTTGAATTTGTAGAATCGTTTATTTTTGGGTATTCAGGTAACTGACAAGCCAAAAACCAAACCAAATTGGACGTCCGGAAGCGTCTAGAAGCGTCCGGAAGTCTTCTGAAACCATTCCATTGGTACAGAAAATACGCTTCTGATGATTCTGAGAACAGAAATTCGAGCCGGTGACGTTGGGACAACATTCTGTATAAATAGTTAAATTAAGTAAATTACTTTCCCTCAAGTCATCCTCAAAGTCCATCCCTTTAACTTTTAACATAACCATTCAAACACAACAAAATTGAGATTGCCAAAATCAGTATTTTGAAATAAATTATAGGTATACAAATCAAAAATAAATTAATTTATTTTATTAATGCACCAACACTATACATCAATTTTTTTTTTCTCTCTGTTACATTTGTTAAATTCTTGGACTTTCAGAGTTTCCGTGTTGCACTGTTTTTGAGATGAGATTATATAACTCGGATTTTTGCTTCCATGGCCACAGGTATCAGTATACATCTTCAGCTAAATACATATGTTTATTCTCCTTCTACCGTCACCATCGATGCTCACTTTTCTATTAATATCCTCATTCCTCATCATTGATCATTGGTATGTCTAGAAAAGAAAAACATAAATTTGATCTAAGTAAATTTATAGTTTGGTACTAAGCTGGTGTCTGGTGGGAATGGATGAAAATATATAAATCCAAAAGCCAAGTTGAATATTGTATTGTTTCTGTAAAATATGCATTTTCATAACAAAATCAAATATAAATCGGATACGAGGATAAATAAAATGCTTATAATAATAGGCGTGTTTTTAAGTGTCCTTTATTTTAGCTTACAAAAAATCTCCATGTAAAATGCAACAACACATATGCTTAGTTCGCAATGATAAACATATCTGCTAAAGAATTAAGCTAAACTAAAAACAGTACTTCCATACACTTTTTACAACGTTTATCCGATGAATTCTCAACAAATGTCAAAAAATCATTAATTTGGCAGATGGATCTTGAAGCACGAGTCGAATGATCGAGAAAAAGATGACAGAAAAAAAGGTAAAAACCAAACATATTTTTATTTGTTAAAATATAATTATTACTTTGTTAAGTAAATGTTATTCTCCAATAAATAAAAGCAAGACCTGGTCCAGGGAGGAGACGTTTCTTTTAATTTATCAAAATTTTAACGAAATTTATGGTGTTTTTGAATGGTAAAATAAGGTCCGTTCCTTTACTTTAAATTTCTGTGATTTTCTGTGCAGTTGTGTGATTTTCAGTCCAAAGCCGTTCCCGTACTCAATAATTTGACAGTTTTTTACAAAAAACAACGCTCACAAGAGAGTAAATAATTTCCCCTACCTGTGATTTTCAGTCCGAGAAATTTCTTCGGACTGAAAATCACAGCACAGCAAAATGTCAATTTGAGAGCAAAAGAATGAAAGCCAAACATCGTGCCTTACTTCTCCAGCACATTAGGTAATACGGAATTTGGTTGAATTTGCGTTCCCGTACTTTGGCACAGTTATGATATTTTTGAGAATATATTAACGTTGCTCTCCAAGATCACACAGTTTGTGATTTTCTGTGCACAAAGTAAAGGATCGGACCTATAAATACATTTATTTTTGATTTAAATCTGTCAAAACTCAGATCTTACATTCCAATGGGCAAATAAATTGATTTATTTTTTGATTTAAAATCAAATTTGCAGATCTAGATTTTTCGGCAGATTAACCCCTCCTACACTAATACCAACACAATTTTAAGTTGTCACTTTACAAAATTTGTTGTATTGTTTGAATTTATTTCGGTTAGTGAAAATTGTGTTCTAAATAAAAAGGGAAGCGTTTCTGATATAAAATGGAAGCTGTTAAAAATTAATTAGTTAATTCATGAAGCTCATTGTTTTCTTCTGAAAGTGCATCAAGTGAGGATGAGTTTTGTGATTTTATGAAACATACATAAAATTACACGAATACGATTACACGAATTATTGAGATTTTGAGATAATTTTTACAATGTTACAATTCTTAAAAGTTACTTAAGTGAAGCTAAATGTCAACTGCGGCTATACGTATTGTCTGCTTTATCTAGTTACAAGAATGCCACATGGCTGCGATTGAATTTTGTAGTTTGCTCTTACTCAGGAGCAATTTATACGATTATGTGTGACGGAAGGTCACTTTATAAATACAAATATGACTTAAAACTAAAGGAGCAAGAGAGACGAGTATACACAGTATACAACGACTTTCAGCTCTCAGGTACGATACACCAGTAAGTGTTTAATAAATTTATTAAAGTTTTAGGTTGAGTATGTAAAAGATACATAGCTTTGTTGACAAACATTTGACAGCCAAAATGTCAGAAAATGTCATTGTTATATCAGTGCTGCCAAATTATTTTCTGAAGTAATGATGAGCGTTGTTTTGTGCCATTATTTCTTAAGCTAACATAGAGGGCACAAAAAATCAAGTCTAATATTGAAAGACATGTCCGTATTTTAAAATAAAAAGGGTTTTCCGATTTGCAGAAAATTCTAACTTTCCGCACGATGTTTACATGAACACCCATTAAAAATACTTGCATAAACGTGGGAAATCATCAAACTAAACTGACATTTGACTTATCGCAGTATATCAGGTTAATTTCTACGCTTTTCGCTTCAAATTTGTGAGATAAAATTCTATGTTTTACAGAATATTTTTTCCATACAATTGTTGACAATTCATTTCTACCAATATAAAATTCTTTGGTTTGTAATACTACGTTTTCATTGGAGCGGAAATGAGGTAATTTCGAAATTAGGTCATTTAGAACGTCATTTCCTATACAAATTTGACGTTCCAAATGAGCTAGTTCTGAAATTACCTCATTTCGGCTCCAGTGAAAACGTAGTACATATAAGCTTTCTATGGATTTTCCGCGTTTTCATTAATACCCCTAAAGTGTGTAAAAGAATGC
This sequence comes from Melangyna quadrimaculata, assembly GCA_949320155.1. Classification (NCBI taxonomy): domain Eukaryota; kingdom Metazoa; phylum Arthropoda; class Insecta; order Diptera; family Syrphidae; genus Melangyna; species Melangyna quadrimaculata. Next base: position 153,381,418 of record OX439484.1, read on the forward strand.
ATCTTTTTAATAAAGCATGAATTAGCGGATATTTCTGGTTAATCTTTAAAATTTCTATTTCAATTTTATTAGCGCCAATTAATCAAAACCTGTGAAAGCCAAATTACAGATTTAACTCATTGTCAACATCAGACTTTTTTTTCAGAAATAGGCCTAGCCATTTACTAACGAGCAACTCGTTACTTTAAAAATAAACATCACTTATCCCACCATCATCGAACACATCCCCAAACAGCTGTCACAACTGTCATCCAATACAAAAAATGTCAACGTCAGCCGCACTGCGTAGCAAAACAAATTCCCAAATCGAAATCCCAAAACGAAAATCTTCGCAGGCGCATAATCTCCCTCAAACAAAAATTTACTGCGAAAAAACTGCCAACAAAATAATATTCCACCATCGAATTAAATTCGTGAAGTTGTACGTGTAGAAAACTGATAGAAAAAAATAACCATTCCATATGGAATGCAACAAGGTGCATTATATTTAAACTCAAAATTCCACATCCGATTCCCCCTTTAGACACAAGACTGTTTAACATTCCAAGGAGACTTCAACGCAAAAGAAGTAAGTTTGGAAAAAAACCTTAACTGTTGCACCAGCAGCTCAATCTGTGTTCTTTCACAGAACCATGTCTGGGTCGCGCTATGAACGATTGAGCACAAATCAAAAAGGTGAACTCTTCCAAAATGAAGAAGAAAACGAATTGGACTATGACCATCTTCACCATCGACTAGACGTCGAAACACAGAACGCCGCAAGTTCGAAACTAATGCAGATGGCAGTGGGCACATTGGCCATCATCTGCCTCTACCTCTCGCTCTCCATTACTTTGACTTTCTATCAGGGCTGGCTCATAAAGGTGAAATCTGAGGATTTCTTATGATCTTTAACAAAATGTTGAACTTGATTATTCGTCTTCCTTTTAGCATTTGAAGTTTCCTCTTTCAATAGTTTCTTACCATCTGGTTGTAAAGTACATGATGTCTGCTTGTCTGCGCAGTCTCATGCCTCTGGTCAATGGCAACACGCGGGTTCAGCTTGACTGCAAAACCTCCATCCGGAAAATGGCTCCAACAGGTATAGCCAGTGGCATTGATATCGGCTTCTCCAGCTGGGGTCTGGAATTGGTCAAGATCTCTCTGTACACAATGACCAAGTCATCAACAATCATCTTCATTCTGATCTTTGCCATCATTCTGGGTCTGGAGAAGAAGAGCTGGGCGTTGATGGGAATCGTTGTGATGATTGCCACTGGACTGTTCATGTTCACCTATAAATCAACTCAATTCGATGCCTTGGGCTTCACTTTCTTGCTAGTGGCCTCTCTGAGCAGTGGAATCCGATGGACTTTTGCGCAGTTCGTGATGCAAAAGTCCAAATTAGGCCTTCACAATCCAGTGGACATGATCTATCACATGCAACCATGGATGATTCTCTCCGTTGTTCCATTTACTATTGCATTTGAGGGTGAGTCACACCATTGAAACTTCTTAATCGTAAATGTATTTCATTTATTCATCAATAGGCGAGCGTCTCCTTAAGGTTGTAGATCAACTTCCAACATATCCCACATCGGACATTGTACTTTTGGTGTCGAAAATAAGTGCTGGAGCTGTTTTAGCATTCTTCATGGAACTCAGCGAATTCTTGGTTCTGTCAAGAACATCCAGTTTAACCCTATCGATCTCGGGAATTTTTAAGGTAAGCACAGAGTTTAGTTTTTTTTTCTTTTGCTGATAATAAAATAATTGATAACAAAATAAACAAAACAAACAGCCTGGTGGTATGGTTTCCGTTTGTTATTTATGAAAAGATAACAGAAGACCTCAAGTGCTTAATTTTTTGTTTGTAAATTAACAGTTAAATAATTATAAATTATAATGCTCTTGAACCAAAGAGGCGGTTATTTAAAACATTATTATACGTATTTGAATATTCAATTAAAACAAATATTGCTGTTCTGCTTGTTGATGACAATTTGATGATGGACATTTAGATTTGATCTAAGACTTCAGCATGTGTTATTATGGGGGGTTATCAGAAATATGTTTTTCCCGGGAATGTTTCTTGCTTGCTTATCTTTAGTTTCCCCGAAATTTATTAGTAACAATTTATGTATGCGTTACATTTATCCCGTTAGATTTTCTACATAACATACATTTGCGGGAGAAACAAAATTCTTATCGAAATTCCTGATACTTTTAATCCGCATATACGTCTTATTTTTATATTTTATTTTGTATTTATCTAAATACTATCGAGTACCAACGCGCTTGTTAGAGAACCGTTATTATTTTTAGGTTGTTGCCGTAAGGTTGAGGCTTTCTTTGTAACATTATAGTTATTATAAGAAGATGAAGAGCCCACTGTTATACCTTGGCGAAACACAATAATTTCTGGAGTTGAGGTCACTTGCACTTTTTAATTGAATGTTATAGTTATTAGTTATAATGCACCAGTAAAATGTTTTCCTGTCTCTGTGTAGGGAGTTCTTGACAGATTTTGGATCTTTTGTACTTCTCTTTTGATTTCTTCTTCTTCATTTAGCCGGCAATTGTCATGATCTCGAGGGGACCACAACTCTCCCACTCATCTGCTTCACCTTAGGTTCTTCCTGTGGGGTTCGCCGTGTTCGCCTCCCGGTTTTGGATTGTTCCATGTCTGAGGCCAACTAAATGCAGGTGTCGTTGCATTTGTTTCATCCAGGAGTTTTTGCGCCTGCCCTTCTTTCGCGATAGTGTTGGAACGTCTTGTGCTATTGCCTTTTGAACTGGGTTTGTCATGTCAGCTTCTTTGTACATGACAGCACCAGCTAAATTGGTCATGCTGTATTTTGTCCAAGATTGAATTTTTGACGTGTAGGCTTCCTCGGATTCTCTTGCTTCTTATTCGATCGCGCTTTGTCACTTCTCTTTTGATTTGATTTTAATTTGTATAACATTTTTAAACATTTTTCGCAATATGGCTCAGGTCTCGTTTGGAGGTTTGATGCTCTCATTTGAGAATGTGTTTCATTCGTGGCAGAAGCTTTTTCTTGGTATATAGTACCAACTTCGGGTTTGTAGTGTTAATATTAAGTCCTTCATATAGTCCCCACAATGTCAGTATCGAAGCCTACACAGTATATGCCCTGAGAATTAAGACTTTGTAGTAACTCCACAGTAAGACTGAAAGCTCCTTGTTGTTTTGATTCTTTGGTCGCTTTGCCCTGTGTGTTCTTCTGGCGTTCTTGTATCCAGCATAAGCATTTCACGAATCCATATTGTTATAATTATGGGTCCACTTTCTTTAAATTATTGGTACTGATAATGTTTCCTTTTTTTTTTCCCCAAGATATTGGAAATCCTCTACCATCTCTACCGGTTGTCCAGAAATATTTACTTGGATTGATGAGGAAGTTCCAAGGCTGATCCTTTTAGTTTTTGCCGAGTTGATTTAAGCCCTACGATTTCTGCTTCTCTCTCCGTCCTTGTTGCCATTTGATGGAGATCCATGATCCTATGAGGGAGTAAGCATACGTCGTCCGCGTAGTCCAGATGTTTGAGGGGAGATTGCAGAGTCCACTGAATTCCTCCATTTCCATTTGACAAAGCTGCGTGCAGTACGTTACTTATCACCAACAGGAACAGTATTGGTGACAGTATACAGCCTTGCCTTACTCCACTTTGGATTTCAAACTCCTCTGACAGCCTACCTTTGTGCAAAACGTGACACTTGGATCCATCATATGTAGCCTTGATAATAGCGATCAATTCATCTGGGATGCCCCTCCTGCGCAAAGCAAGCCAAATAAATTCTCTATTGACACTGTCGAACGCCTTTTCAAAATCGATGAACAGCAGGTGAAGTGGTGATCGATATTCAACGCACTGTTCGATGATGATCCGTAAGGTGTTGATGTGATCCACACAGGAAGATCCAGTGCGGAAACCTGCTTGTTCGGCGTCGAGTGTGTCTTCGAGGTGGTCTTTAATTCGGTCCAAAACTATCCTTGTTATTATCTTGGCTACTGCAGGCAGAACGCATATTCCTCTCCAGTTTTCGCACTGTGTGAGATCTCCTTTCTTTGGGAGCTTGACAATCATTCCTTTTTTCCACTCTTCAGGAAAGCTCTTTGTTTCCCAAGCTCTCTTAATAAGTGGGTGCAGTAGCTCGCTCGATGTTGTTGGGACTGCTCCTAAGAGCTCTGCAGGAATACCGTCCAACCGCTTTGTTGTTCTTCAGTGCTTTGATAATTTCTTTTTTACTGGGGGGTACGGTGCGTATTCGGGAAATTGTTACTTCGGGTAGCTCAGTGGGAATAGGGTTCACTTCACTGGCGAAAACGCGGTTTAAAACCGCAGAAAAGTGTTCCCTCCATCTTATGAGCTGGTCCTCATCCGAAATTAGCAGAGATCCGTTTAGATCTTTAACCAGGTGTTGATTAGAGCTCTGGACACCAGTGAGCTCTTTGGTAATTCTGTAGACGGTCCTACTGTCACACCTACTAGCGGCTTCTTCTGCTTCTGTAGCCAATGCGTTGATGTAGTTACGCTTATCACGTCGCACACTACGGTGAACTTCCCTCATCTTCATTCGGTACGTAGACTCAAGCTCGTTTCTCCCTGCTGCTGGGGTAGCTGCGATGCGAGCTTTAAGGTGTTTCCTTTCTTCGATCCTTGCCCAAGTTTCGTCGGAAAGCCAAGCACTATTTCTCCCTTGCGCCCGGACGACTATACTATCAGCACCGGATATGAACACATTTTTCACAGCACACCAATGATTTTCGATGGATGTGGTTTCCGTACTGCTGATTGCGTTCATTCCTTGTGAAAGGTGGTCCCCTAGTTGTTGGCGCACTGCGGGATCCTTTAGTCTATCTGTATTAAACTTGGGCATTCGAGTGTTTCCTTGGGATCTCCGAACTGCAGCTGTACGCAATCTAACGGTAGCAACCATCAGATGGTGGTCCCGGGCCATTCCCATGTGAGCACTTCTTCTGTTACGGACGTCCTGGAGACTACTTCTAAACCATTGCTATTTCCATATATTCAACAAAATTTCGGATAATGCACAAAAATATATTTATTTAATGTGATAATGATTGGAACTTTACAATATTAGCATTGAAAATAAACGCATAAGAACATGGCCAGAAAATTAAGGCTCTTAAATTTGCGACTAATTTGATTGATTTTGCTTCGTCTTCCCAATTCAAATAGTTCTTTGGATGGAGTCAGATAGTGCATCGAATTCGTTAGAAGTCGAATTACTATCCCAAATAGGACTACGATAAACAAAACAAGTATGGATGATGCGCTTTTGGACGGTGAATTTAAACCACATGAAATTAAAGTTTGTATTCAAACATGAACCATATTGTGGTTGAAGCTGATAAGCAACATCATTGCGAACATACACGGCGAGACCATGATGTGAGAAGAATAATGGCACTAAGCTATAACCATGCAGGCTGAACTCCGAGTTATCGGTGTTTTCCCCTACCTGGGTTTCACTTAGTGCCAAAACAGCTGGCCTGTTTTTTGCAGTATGGACATATGCGGCACAAAAATTCTGCCTAAGTCCCTGAATGTTGCTGTAGTCAACCCTAAATTCACCCACCATTACTAATTAACAGACACAAAAAACCAAATCAGACAGTTATCTATCTTGATATTAAGTTTGGGCCCCAAAAAAAACTTCGCAGCACAAATACTACTAGTGTTATGCCTAAATAGCAATGTACTGATCCGCCCCTGGATACCCAAAATCATTAGCAGCAATTTATCTGATATTCTGCAATAGCGATTGTTTTGTTTTGCTACAGGAATGTACAAATATTTATTACTTTGCAGGTGCATAATAGCAACATATACAAAGTTATCTTGTTTAAAAAAAAAATTGCCCTCTGCATTCCGTTTTATTGCAATTAAAAGACTATTGTTTACATTCTCCTTTTGTCGTAAAATATTTTAATAACCCCCTTTGTTCTGGAATATATTGATTTTATCACTTATTGTTTAATTTGTATTAAATACACAACAAAAAGAGTAATTTTCGTTCGTATGATAACACACACGCAGTTAGGCTGTTTGTGTTCAAGTAAAACAGACTTTTTCAGAAAAATTGGTTAAAGTTCAAAACGTTATGCTTTAATAATTAGTTCCGGGGAAATACATTTGTTGGCCCGCTTCGGACTTTTGCTGTAAAATTCGAAGTTTTACAAGTAAATTTTCTGTTTTTAAGGGATTAACAGTGACATCTAATAGCTATCCATCGTTCGTAGCGTTGTTACAGCTTATACAGTTGTTTTTGTTGGTACTAGCCTATTACTACTGTCACTCGACTGGAGATTTATATATTACGGGTTGGTGATGTTTACTCCAAAAATATAATCCCAAAAACAAAATCCCCAAGAGAAAATCTTACAGAAAAAAATCCCCAAGAGAAAATCACAAAATAAGCAGTGCAGGCAGTGAATCAAGCAATAAAATCGCGCGCGCGATTTTATTGCCTTGATTCACTACTTGCACTGCTTATTTCGGGTCAAATTAAACAGCGTTTATTACTGATACTTTCTTTTTTGAAATTTTCTTATGTTATTTTTTTGTTAAAATGAAAAATACAATGCTTTCTAACCCGTTTTACTCTTATTAAACAAACAAAAAATATGATTTCGAAATAGTAATAGAAAAAAAATAGTTCATCTTAGGCGAAATCAAGTAAACAAAAAAAAAAAAAAAAAAAACATAAAAACTGCCGTTTTTTAATCGATGACCTTCATTCGCCTGTGCAATGCCTAAACACAATTCTGCGTCCTCGGAAAGCTCACGTAACACAGTATGTGTTACTGCAATCATTTGGTTTAGAGGACTATTAACATCATAGTTTGATCTACTGAAAGCAGGGCATAATGGCATCTGACTTCTTATGCTAGCTTGACTATAGCTGAATTGCAATCGACTCAGAGCTGATGAGGATGATATTGAACCATTTGCTATACCTATTATGTAGCATAACTGGAGATATTGTATATGTTTCGAAAGCAGAGGGAGGTTAATCAACTTAAGTCTGTGGGTATAGGGGGGTAGAGGTGTTCGTTGGGACCATGGAAGAAAGCGTAGACAAAAGCGCATAAACCTTCTTTGAATCGCTTCCAATCTATTTATGTGTACTGAGTATCACCGTGCCCATACTACACAGCCGTACTCAATGATTGGTCTCACAAAAGAAACATAAAGAAGCTTAAGCACATAAGGATCTTTCAAATCACGAGAGAATCGTTTAATAAATCCCAGCATTTTGTTTGATTTGTTAATAATTAAGTTATAGTGGTCAATAAATGTCAATTTAGTGTCAAGAAGTATAACCAGGTCAGAGAAAACGGGTACCCTACAAAGAGGAGAAGAATCTATGATATAGTCAAATGTGATACAAGTTTTTTTCCGAGTAAAATACATAGCTTTACATTTGCCAACATTCAACAAAAGACGGTTTGTATTGCACCATTCCCTAAACCTATTAAGATCTTGTAGCAGTAAACAATCATTAGATAGATTAAAATGTGTCAAATCATAACTGTAATTTATTAAATGCATCACTTAAGCAATAACAAATGTTTTGCGATTCTTTGAGATTTTGGCAAAAAAAAATATTTATTTGGGGATTTTGTCCATAGGGGTTCTTTCCCTTGGGAATTTTGTCGCGTTGGATTGCATTTTTTTGGGGATTTTGTCAGATGGAGATATTTTTTTTTTTTTTTTGGGATTATGGGTGTTTCCGGTATATTACTATATCCAACAATAATTTATGTCAAATGTACTCATTTCAACGTAATTGATCAAATGGCTCTTGTTCGTATGTGGCTACAATACCAGTAAAATGTTATGTTACATTATAGTATAAGAGGTGTTGCGATGTAAAGGGCCAGTTATAGCAATAATTTAGATATATATTGGGCCATATTCATAGTCGTCGATAAACCCAAGTATTACTAAACTACAGTTTATTTTTGGCTCAATGAATACAGATCAATTTTACTTACAAAATGTTGGATTTATTTTTGTATAATATTATCAACTTGTTATACTACACAAATAGTTTCAAATATTTTGAAATGATAAATTTAAAAAAATAGAATCAACGTCCGAAAATTCAAATAAACCTAGGTTTAACTTAGTAACAGCTTAAAAATGACTATGAATACGCCTCATTAATTTTTTTTTCAGTCTGAGTCGAAATCGCTAACAATGTTACTAAAAAAGGAAAGTTAACAATTTATTGGTATTGTGATACAATCATGCAAACATTGCGCGCTGCACTTAGTTAACATAATAATTCTTGCCAAAATTATAAGACTGATTTTGGTCGGATTTATGAAATTTTGTAGCAGAATTCAACAATTATTTACCTGTTTTTGGAGTGCTCCAAAATTACTTAGTTTTTCATAGTTTTGTTAAGCTTTACGGTAAAATAGCAACAAAAATATAACTTGCATAAATTTAAAACTAATTTGGTATTAGAAAATTGTATAACTAACAAATTTATAAGGAATGTTTTTCCTAAATTCCATATTTTTTTTAAATTTAAGAAAAAATATCAAAAATATTTGCATTTTTCCTGCAGCGAGCACAGGTTTTTCGAAGCTGCCAGATTAGCTACAGAGTTTTAACAACTTATCAAAAAAGCAGAACTGCATCAGGTTTTGTGATACCGTTTTATTTTTTTAATTATTGACTGGGCTTTTTATAAAGAGTGCACTGTCGTTGATTGCTGAAACTTGGTAAGGCTTTAGGGTAGCAAAAATCATCATAAGTAATCAATAATTTACAAATTACTGTAATAGTTAATATATGTACATAAATGTAGTTGATATTCAATCTTCATACCTTCAGCTTAAGTTAGGTAACGTTTAGGAAGATGTTTTAGAAGTTGGTCCATTGTCATACCACATGAATCTAGATATACAGATATGTCATACAGTATGGCCATACAGTATGGCCCATACTCGTTAAACCCAGTTGGAGCTTCTTATGAAGTACGTGAGACTAATATAGTGTGTGTACTTGCCAGATCAAATTGTAAAACAAAAATATCCCAGGTAAGGCGCCAGTTATAGCTTTCATTGAAAACCATCATTGAAAATTTTGTCTTTCAATTTTGATGCACTTAAACAAATAAAACTGATGGCGTTTTTGTACCAAAATGATGGTTGTCAGTTATATAATTTTTTTAGTGAAAAAAATGTTTAGTTTTCTTTACAACTTTCATATAAAATCATTTTTTGTTTTTCAATGATGAAAATCGTTTTCAATGAACAGCTGATATTTTGTTCCCAAAAGTGGAACACATTCGTTCCAATGAAATGTATTCCTTTCTCTTCCTGTTCTTGTCTGTCAGTTTTTCGTTCAATGATCGACTTTAACCTCAAAGTTGTTTTTTGTATGTGGAATGGAATTTTCAATGAAATAAAATTTCATGATAGCTATAACCGACTTGTCAGAAAATATTCCACTGTTTCACTGATTTGTGTTTCAATGATGGTTTTCAATGAAAGCTATAACTGGCGCCTAAAGCATGCAGCTTTGGGATAGTGCAAGTATTATGTAGAGAACGTTAGGAAATAATTCTATGTTCATTTGATTTGAAACACAAATGCTACACTTATCGATGACAAATAACTCATAGAATTTTTTGATCAAATAAAATTAAACAATTATCTTTTGTTAAAAATGTATTTTTTTTATTTTCATGGTGCAAATTCATTTTTCGTGCCAGCTGATCGTAATTTCCCACAAATTGGAACAAAAAATTTCAATATTTTGAGTTCCAATTTCACTCATTCCACTGACAGAATTGCGGACGAAAAAGTTTTTCGTGTGCATTTCAATTAGGAAAACTTGGTGGTAGGCTGCTCAAATATTTGTCATCGATTAGTGTAGCATTTGTGTTTCAAATCGAATGAAAATAGTGCAAAAAATCCATTTGAAAGTTTTTCATAACTCCTAAACAAGAGGCAGAATATTTTTTTGATGTGTAAACATCTTAGCGCTAGGTATTAAGAAAAAAACAAACTCTCGGTATGGGTAAACTTGAAAGAGGAAAGACAAAATTACGGATACGCCACCATCTTCTTTAGATTTTTAACTAATGGATGCGAATGGTTCGTGCATTGAATAGAGTAAATTGAGATAATGTGGTAAATGTCGGTAATGTGGTTGGGTATAGTAATACACCAACGACACCAACCAAGCCAACGGTTTGTGCATTAAATAGTGTCGGGAAAATTATCATCATCATATAATTGTGGAAAATGCAGTTTTTTAAGGCATGGTGCAACTGTTATGATTTTGAGGTCTAAATTGGGTATGATTTTAAGAGTTGCCACATTCTCTAAAAGTACCTTTTTTGAAAGTGGAGGGTGAGGTTAGAAACAAAATTAAATACATATTTACGCTCAGCCCTGAATCACATGAAATAACATAACATGTTCGACGGGCGCCTTTGGCAACCACATCAGTTTACTATATACTGTAAGCTATAGTACAAACTATATACTACACTGATGTTTACACATCATCACCTTGAGTCCCGGTACTCACACATTTTTTTTTAAAGCTGAAGCCAGATAATGATTAAACGCCAGAACAGACTCAAGCCGAAAGCAATAAATCAACTTTTCTTCTTCAAACAAAATGAAATATTTGGTTAAAAATGAATCATGGTTTAAAATTATAACTGAAATCTCTGGTCAAATGTTGTAAAAAATTGTACTTACTCGTACATTCCTACTAACTGAAATAAAAATAAAGGAAGTCATATATTTCGATTTACATAAATTGTTTTTATTTTTTTTTTTTGCAAACTATCGATAACTATCGATACTATCGGACATTTATCGAAAACTATCGATTACTATCGCAAGTGCCGACTTTCGATGTTTAATGAACACTAGCTCTTCTCAAACATCACTGAGTATACTTATTCTGTTCTCCTTATACTACGTTTTCATTGGAGCCGAAATGAGGTAATTTCGAAATTATTTCATTTGGAACGTCAAATTTGTATAGGAAATGAAGTAATTTCGGATCTCATTTGGACGAAATTACCTCATTTGACCCAGTGAAAACGTAGTATAACCCATGACCGCATAATAAGACGACATCGTGTTGAAGATAGTTGAATTTTTTGTTTGTCTCTGGGCCCAGTACTTTTATTTTGGGACTATTATAAATTGGCTTGCCTTTAGTCACTTCGATTAATATTCATTTATGAGTTCTGAGACCACATTACTATTCAGTACATCAAAATATTGGAAAAAGTAGCGGGTTATTTTGTGTTATTATAGGTATTTCTTTTGACCTCAAATTGTTCACATTTTTTACTAAATTTTTATCTGATTTTTATTTCAGGATATTTGTCAATTGGCGCTTGCAGTTGAACTCAACGGTGATCAGTTGTCACTTATGAACGTGCTTGGTTTGGTTGTTTGTTTAGGTGGCATCTGTTGCCATGTCATACACAAATATTCCACATTAACCTTGCAAAAACCAGATGAAATACTTTTTGAAGAAACCCCCAACGGAAACATACGTGATAACTTAACACATTCAGTTGTCTTACACAGTACATCTGGACAAAAAATTCCCCTTCTTGAAAATACCGATTCTGATGATGAATCTCACGACCAGGACGATCAAAATGCTTCTGAAGTGATATTCGATGTTCTCAAGAGAAGGGATTCATCTCGAAGATAGTTTATTTAAAATTTGTTGACGAAAAAAACACGACATTCGTGCTAAAGCATTTAACTTTCAATAAAACAAGCATAAATAAATGTAACCGAGTTAAAAACAAACCCTCGAAATACTGTGATCATCAGATAAAATAAATTTATTGAAATCAGGACTATCTTTGAAAAAGCACAAATAAACAAAAAAAAACAAAAAAAAAAAAAATGTTGTGCCATTTGATCCAGGCAAAATCTGAATTTATGAAACTGTCTGCTCCTAGCTTTTGTTAAGAAATATGTATGCATGTATATGTACCTACTACACCTTTCAAGTATTGGCAGGATAACTTATTCAGAGCTTTAATAAAAAAAAGAAGTATTTATAATTCCATTGTAAATGTTGTTACCTTGATTTTGTATAAACAAAAACTAACGTAATGCTACACAAGTGTAAAATTGAAAATAAAAAAAAAAATGCATAACAAATTTTCAATACGCGTGTTTCGTTAACTAGCGAATTTAGTATCACATTAATAATAATACAAGTATTTTACATAAAATTTAGTTTTAACAATAAATTATCTTAACCTAAAAGATTTGTAAAATAAAATTGTTTATATATTTTTAAGAATGTAAAAGACAGAAGCAAAGTGTTGAATGCACGATCCTCAATTTATATTTTTAATTTTTTTTTATATTTTCTAATTTAAAAATTCTAGTTTCCTAACAAAAAAAAAAATAATTTCCTACTAAATTTATTTAAATATGTTCTTATATTTACTTTTATGGAGAAGTTAGTACCTATGTATTAATTAAATATTGTAAATTGCAATTAATTAAAACCAAAATATTTTTATTTTCTATCACATCTTAAAAAAGGTCCTTTTTTAAATTATTAATAGCATTTAATAGGTTAATTTTTGTATTTTCAATTTTTATTATTATTTTTTAAATTAAATTGTGAATTATATAAATTTTTGAATTATATTACTGTAAGATATAATACAAATATACAAATATTTCTACTAGAGGTTCGTTTCAAAATTTGTATTCATGTATCTACATATCGCTCATTAAAAAGAACAACGTCATAACTAAAAAAAATCAATTTTGTGATACAGTTCAAACTCATTTTCTATAAACTATTTTTTGGCAAAACGTCAGTTCAAGAGCTTGAAAATTAAAGGTTATAGGGCTTTTTAGAAAAAAAGCAATATATCTCTGTCTCATAGCTTCTAAACGTCAAATAAAAATTTTGGGTTAATGACGTTTGAGTGCTTGGCGTTAATTGGATTAGTGGCGCGTTCTTTTTTGTAACTATGGTCGAAAACAAAAGTGGCAATGTCAAAATTAAAAAAGTGACTTTTTTTTAAGAACGATCAAAGTTAATAAAATGGGAAGGGGTTGAACAAAAATCGAAAAAATAAGAAATAATAAACAAAAGACAAAATTTTGGTTGCGTTAAATTTATTGATAAATAATTCACTACCAAAAATGCATGGTTCCTACAAATTAAATAACTATCAACTTGATTTTTGCATGAAATTGAATCGCAATACAAAACATTTCTAATTTGTTTTAGCTTTTTTTGTTAATTTTTTATGAGCCACACATTTCTTTATTAAAAAATTGACCCCAGCGGATGAATAAAATTTCGATGAAAAGTGAACTATTCAGAAAACAATTCCAAATATCAAATTCAATAATAAAACAATTAAATTTATAATTAATTATTATAAAATTGAAAACAATTCCAAATCGGAAGACGAAAAGCAAACACAATCTAACCCCAAAATGAAAACTCAAAGTAACTTTTTCTTATTAAAAGAACGATGAAGGTGAACTAGTTAGAAAAAAAAGAACGCACAAATGTCATTAACCCAAAATTTTGGCTGTCAGTTTTGAGTTTGACAATTCTGTAAAAATCTCCATTGGCACATGGAGTCACGGCACCTAGCAGCCAGCGCGTGAAACTAACAAACGAGATAGATTTCTTTTCCATTTGATGGTAATGCATTTCCCATAAGAGAAAAACAAAAACAGCTCGTAGAAACATTATTTTAACAAATTAATTTTATATGAACGGTTGTTTGTATTATAATTGCAATAGAATAATTAAACATGCTAGTTTGCAAATCAAACGTAAAATATATCGAAACTTGCTTTGCTTTATTTTGCAGATGAAATATGTAAACAAACGTGCTTTTTTGTTGTTGTTTTCTAAAATGGATGCAAGGCGTCAGTCAGAACGATATCATGTGCGTATTCAGGTAGAAGTTTAGGGGGCTAGAGTCTCTTATGGATTTAAATAAAACATTAGGGGTATTCACGATCTGGTGCAACGAGCCTAGTAAAAGTACGAAATTTTATTTTTTTTAAGTGGATCGTGAACGCACTTTTCTTATCTTCTTGCAACACTAAAGCAAATGTCAAAATTAGTTTGACATTTGTTATTTGTTTTTGTTTCGAACATATCTGAAAATTTCAATTTGATTTAATTTAAATTTTGTTCATAAAAAGATGCCAAAAAAACGGTAAAAGAAAATATTACCAAATCTTAATTATCGTCCGAATTTTAAATGGAAAATAATAGTAAAAGATGATGACGACGTCACATCAATACAATCAAGATAGCAAATTGGATGTATCCAATGAACATACCTTTGTTTCTGTTTAACGTAATCAAGAATGAGTGAGCTGTCAAAAACACAATTTACAAATTTTACAATGTTGTATTTTTCTGTTGCAATAGGTTTCGGGTATTGCTAAAGTGCGAAACTGTTGTAAGATTGCACCTTGTATATTTTGTTGTTGTAGTGTTGTAAGATTTTACACTTTTGCACTTTTACAATGATACAAGGCCAGTTGCATCGGATCGTGAATACCCCTATTAATTTTCCGCTCACTTAAGTAAATGTAATATGCCAACGAAAATTAGTTTTCCAAATTATCAAAAATAGCCACCTATAACGCACTTAAGTGATATAAATCTTCATTTTATTTTTTTGTATTAGGTACGTGCAGATTAATATAAAATTTATATAAATTATAGGGGCATCATTTGATATTCCTGTGTTCGTTTGTTTTATCCGACCACGTAAGTTTCTTACTAAGAATAATTTTTTAACGTAACTTCGGGCAAAAAAAAACTTATCCTCCATTTAAGAAAAAGGTTAGCACTATTTTAAAGTAAACACTCTTCTTAAAAACAGAACTAATTAAGAGTGATCGAGCATGACCTTTATTCATACCTTGCCTCTTTTGTAAGCCAAGAATCAAATGTGTAAATAGACAATTGAAAAATATTTGTTTTAACAATTGCTTCACAAGAAGATTTTTATTCAAATAACTTAATTTTACGAAAAAACATTATTTTAATAATCGTGACTATGCCTCTGAGTTTCTCTTTTTCTAATCGAGGACTTTTGTTGTTTTTTCTGGTTGTAAAGGTGGTTTGTTTACATTTTTCATTTACAAAGCAAAGCATTTTAGCTATCTTACACATTTTTTGATTCTATTTCAATCATAATATGGATACCCGTTGATATAAAATAATTTGGTAAAACTAATTTTCATCGGGCGCTTTTTTCGTTTTCTCTTATGGGAAATACATTGAACGTCAAATCGAAAATAATTATATCGCCTTTTGAAGCTTAAGCGCTGGCGATACAGGTGGCGTGGAAAGCAACTTACCAGGTGTCAATAGGCGTTTTTCTTTTTTTGTTCAGAGCAGAGCCTGAACTGTCAAACAAAAAATTGTGTTTCTTTTTTACCTCTGAACGTTCAGAGCTTCAAATTTGTGTTTCTTTTTTAGTTCTGAACGTGTTCTGAGCTTGTTCAGAGCGCGCTCTATGAGCTCAGAATAAAATAACTGAGCAGACCGAGTTGAATGCTGAACACAAGCATTTGATAGGTGAAATTGCAAAAAAAAGTGACAGTTTAGTGTTCAGGTGTGTTTCAAAAATAATTCTGAGCGCTCAGAACCAGAACACGCTTTGTTCAGAGAAAGTTCAGAGCATGCTCGATATGCTCGGACTCTGTTCAGAACTCTTTTCTGAGCTAAAAAAGAAAAACGCCTAATAGAGCATGATTTGTCGTTAAGCTGGCTTTAGACTTTCGGTGTTATCATCGGTGTACGTTGTTCGTACGCGGAACAACGACAATTTAAATGATAAAACCGAACAACGAACTAAGAACGTGCAAATTCAAATCAGGTCAGAAATTTCGGTGTTCGTTGTTACCCAAACAACTTGTGTTTAAATGCGAAAACTGTTTATGTGAACAATGTTTTGGAGTGTCGTGCAACTTGTAGGGACATTTTCGAACTTTTCTTAATTACTGAATGGCAAAAGAAGCCTAGTTATATAAATAAACAATTTTGTAAATAGAGTTTAACTTTCTAATGTAAAGGCTTTCTTCGTTGTTGAGAGAAGAACGAACACCGAACAACGGACACCGAATGAAGAACGAAAGTCTAAAGCCAGCTTTATATACACTGCCACTTTTAAATGTTTTTTTTGTGGCAATACTGTATTTTTTGCATTTACGCAGGGACCTTTGAAGTGAAAACAATGCAATAAATATTTTAAAAGTTAGTGTCATATTTTGCGATAAAACTTTAATTAACAGCTCTACCAAGAAAAAATTAAATACAAATGAAGATGATTAAGAAATACAGCAATGCAATCTTTAAATTGCGATTTCTGAAGTTTGAGGTTTTTTGAGTTATGACGTTGTTCTTTTTGATGAGCGATAAATGTACTTGTACATTGTTGTAATGTATGTAAATAACAATACATACGTTACATTACAAATATGGCAAATTAATCAAATCTCGTGGGTCCAAATGCAAGTGTTGAGTGTAAATTGTTCTTTTTTGTACATAATTAACAAAATGTCGGATTTTCGTCCTTTTCTCAAGATAAAAGTAGTACTTCCTCTATGATTTTTCCGCTGTGTTTTCGTAAGTATTTCGTTGTCTTTTTGGAGACCACAGGTAAATCGTAAATTTCGTTTCGCGTCAGCAGCGTACTAGACTTGAAAAGCAAGTACAGAAAATCCAGGTTCTAAACTGTTCGAAACCAAATAAACACTCATTGGGTACTAAAAAAAAAATTAAATTGGGTGGCACAACGGCTCGTGAAGAACCAGGGCCTAGTGACTAACAACTCGCAACCATTCCTGTGTGCGCATTTCGACAGGAATGGAAGGGACCTACAATTGTATGCCAAATCCGAACGGCTAGACGAGAAGCACTTATTCGTGACAATTGATACTCTTGGAGGATCTGTCAATTCCTCGCAAGAGGCAGTAGCCCTGCAAAAAAACTTTAGTTTTTAGGTGGACGAGGCTGGGAAGCGAACCCAGACCTCCAGCGTGACAGTCGAGCGCACTAACCATTACGCTACGGGCTACTACACTCATTGGGTACGTTCAATGCAAAAATATGACAACTGCTGAAAATAAAGTACTTCATTTTTGTCGTTGAACGCAAAATTATATGAAATGTCAGTTTTGTATGGAGAGCTTATATTTTGTAAAAAAATCTGTCAGCTGAATTTTCAGTTGGGAATTTCTTGCTGAAAATTCAGATGAAAAGTAACTAAACGTAACAGAATTTCAGCTTACTTTTTACCACAGCTGATGGCCAATCAAAAGCTCCATCGTCCACCATCTGAAAATAAAGTACTTACAAATTTGATGCGTT
Organism: Melangyna quadrimaculata; assembly: GCA_949320155.1. Taxonomy (NCBI): domain Eukaryota; kingdom Metazoa; phylum Arthropoda; class Insecta; order Diptera; family Syrphidae; genus Melangyna; species Melangyna quadrimaculata. Next base: position 153,398,839 of record OX439484.1, read on the forward strand.
GTATGCACGGATTGAAAAGCAAATCAGAACAGTTTGGAACAGAAAATTGCCATTCAGCCAAAACTTGTACTTTTCTCTTCCAAACTGTTTGGAAGAGCATCGCTGAACAAAGCTAATTTGTGACTCGTGTAAATACGGCATGAGGGTGGGGTGGCTAAGATGGAACAACATGTTGTACAAAATTATGTTGAACAAATTGATGAGAAAAAAAAACTGTAGACGCAACTTTGCGTTTACATAATTCAGCCCTATCAGGAGTTTCACCCGAACAACCTTTCACCCAAAATATTTTTGTTCCCCCGGATTTTAAAAAGCTATCAGGAGTTTCGCTCGAATAAGATTTCACTTCGAATTTAGAACTGACAGTTCGAAAAATAGGTATGTTCAGAAAACAGCCCTCAATAAATTTCACCATCTCTGTTATGGAATCAGAGAATGAAATCTGAACCTAAGTTTTTTATTGAATATAAAAAAGTATAAAATAAATGAGGTGTCGCAATTTCCTGTTAAAATTGTGGTCACTGAGTGCCATGACACGATTTTTAATTCTTCTATCGATTTCTTAAAAAAAAAACATAAGCGGAGATACAAAATTTCCCTCTCCGTTTTTAAGCATAGTGTCTTTTCGTTTTCAGAAAATGAACAAACCTACTACCTAAATTTTTGTTTTGACAGCTGTTGTTGACAACCAGTAAAGGTTAGACCGCACACAACTGCAGCGGAACTACACTTCACGACGCGGCAAAACATTATCTGTATGAAATTGTATGAGCTATATCGCACTAAGCGGCAACTGAACTTCATACAATTTCATACAAATTATTTTGAATCGCAGTTCCGCTGCAGTGCAGTTCCGCCTAGTGCGGTCTAACCTTAAGGATTTAATCAAGCGACGAATACAAAAAACTGCCGAAAAAATTTGGAACGGTTTCATCTGCCGCAGGGCAAAAATTCTGCCACACGACTTCACACAAATATTCTTTCAATTTCTTGTATCCTTTTTTATTCTAACGCGAATCAAACTGAACCGATGACTCAACAACAGTAAATTTTTTATACAACGTACCCCAACCTGACATTTGACAGACCAACAATTTCTGCCCAAAAAATTGCTTGGGCAGAATTTGTCTGGAGGGGAAATTGTTTTAAGGTTCTCCCAAACCAATGCGAAACATTCGTTGCGGCGAAGAAATATTCGTCAGTCAAAATTAATTCATATGTTTCTCCGCCGCGTTGGTGTGGGCACTTCCATATATTACCATGTAAATAAATTTTGACATGCGAATGTTTCTTCGCCGCAACGAATCTTTCGCATTGGTTTGGGAGAGCCTTTACTCTCTCGTGAGCGCTCTCTTCTGCTCAAAACTTCCAAATTTGGAGGTGTGAACAGGATTTCGGCAACAATAAATTGTTAACAATTATTGACAATTGGCAGTTTTGATCAAGGTTGGGAACAGACCTATTGTGTGTCAAGCGGTTGTTTTTGCGTTTATATTATACAACATCAATACGCGGTGTTGTACAACATGTTGTTCCATATAAGCCCCGCTATTAGTGTGCACGGTGTGCAAGGTCGATTCACGCGCGACGTGAGCGTACGAGAAACCGTCGTAGCCGTAGCAACGATTCTGTAACTAGAACAAAATGACAGTGAATTACCTCACACTCTAGGGGGTTCACATTCTCAAATATGTTTGACAAATATGGTTTGATGAATATTTGATGGATTGAAGCCATTTGCGTTCACATTATTGTCAAACAGGCTGTCAAACATCATTTCTCTTAAGAATTTAAACCATGGCGCATGTTATGATTGCCGCTCTCATAATAAATAAAATGTTAAAATATCAAGAAAAAGATGAAAAGAAAGGCAACAAAATAAGAGGAAACGAATTTGGACTAAAGGTTAGACCGCACTAGGCGGAACTGCACTGCAGCGGAACTGCGATTCACAATAATTTGTATGAAATTTTTTTGAAGTTCTGTTGCCGCTTAGTGCGATATAGCTCATACAATTTCATACAAATAATATTTTGCCTCGTCGTGAAGTGTAGTTCCGCTGCAGTTGTGTGTGGTCTAACCTTAAGGAATGACTCAAAAAGCGCCCAAAATTGCCTTTTTTTTTAATTCTATTCGAAAACTGGTTCGAATCGAATTAATTTTCTTTTTAAATGAGCCCACATTCGCATTTGGCTCTATTTTTTAAAATTTGTCCAAAAGAATTAGATATATGCTTTGTGTTTTTTTGGTTATATATTCTTCCTTTTTAATCTGCCATGTAAACTTGCATATATTTCAAAAAAATCTCCGAAAATCGCAATTGACAGCTACCATTATTTTTCCTTTGATGCGCACAGGTTGAAAATTTTTTTAAATGAAATTTCTTCCTGGTTTGACAAGAATGCGTTTGTCAAACCAGCAAAATATCAAATTATTTTGGTAAACGGCTTTCACACAAGGAAACTGAGTTGTCAGAAACTGGCTAGTTTGTAGGCGAGAAGGGTGTGAGGGGAAATTTGTTGTCTTCCTTTAAGCCCTTCTCGCCTACAAACTCCCATTTGCCGGCAACTCAGTTTCCTTGTGTGAAAGGGGTCATATTCATCAAATGTGTTTGACAAACCGTTTGATGGAGCGTTCACATATGCAAATTCGAGTGAATCAAACCGTGTTTGTCAAAAATATTTTAGAATGTGAACCCGCCTTCTCGTCGCGTTTAGACCGAGTTGCTGGAAACTAGCTACTTTAGGCGTTTTTCTTTTTTAGCTCAGAAAAGAGTTCTGAACAGAGTCCGAGCATATCGAGCATGCTCTGAACATCCTCTGAAACAAAGCGTGTTCTGGTTCTGAGCGCTCAGAATTATTTTTGAAACACACCTGAACACTAAACTGTCACTTTTTTTTTCAATTTCACCTGTCAAATGCTTGTGTTCAGCATTCAACTCGGTCTGCTCAGTTATTTTTTTCTGAGCTCATAGAGCGCGCTCTGAACAAGCTCAGAACACGTTCAGAACTAAAAAAGAAACACAAATTTGAAGCTCTGAACGTTCAGAGGTAAAAAAGAAACACAATTTTTTGTTTGACAGTTCAGGCTCTGCTCTGAACTAAAAAAGAAAAACGTTTTTTGTAGGCAAGGAGGATGTGCGGGGAGATTTGTTGTCTTCCTTTTACGCCCTTCTCGCCAATAAACTAAAAATTGCCGGCAACTCAGTTTCCATGTTTGAAGGGGGTCTTACTCGTCGCATTGTGGATCGACCTTCATGTGCTTTCATTTTTTTTACAAACTGTCAGATTAGAGATATGAAAATCAAAATAAAAAAAAAAAGAATTATCGCATTCGCATAAATACAAATTTTATAAAACTATCAGAATTCTTAAAAGGTAAGAAAAAAGAAAGCATTCCTAAAAAGTTACCCAGCATCTTTCTTAACTCCAATCAACTTGATCAACTGAAAATATAGATTTTCTAGTACAAACCCAATTTCGCAAATCAACACTAAAATTCCCTAGCGATTCCACATGGTTCGAATAAGGACTTCCAAAAGCTTTAACAGATTCATTGACTTCGCTGGAACTATTTTGTACCTCGAAGTCAAAAAATTAAATTAAACTAATAACAGAAGGTGTTGCTGCACGATAAATCGTCACAGCTAAGAAGTTTTGTTCTTACCGAAACATCGAAGTTAAGTTGGCATCTTTAAATATACATCGTATAGAGCTGGAACGTTCGGATAACGAATGTGTTTGTTTCGGGACTTATATGAAGATGCCCTGAGTTCAAAAATGCAGGAATGCTGCATCACTGCAAAATACAATTGTAAACAAATGGTACCATTTATGCAAGTTTTAAGTAAAATTTGATGACATTGTTGAGAGGAAACATTAGTTCTTCTAAGACAGTAGAAATATTTTCTAATGGACGGTATTTGTCTGCAAAAATGGAAAGTCAATTTTGCAGTGTTGCTGAATTCCTGCACTTTTGAACTCGTGGGTGGTGTCATCATAAGTCTAAAGTTCTCCATTAAGGTTGGGTTTGCTTAAACTTTTGTAAAAAGCTACCTACTTGATGCTCAAAATCATCATGTATCTGTTTATAACAAAAGCAATCAAATTGAATCCAACCGAAAATACATATGAATGTACCTATATAAATCCTAAAAATCGGATTAGACATAAATCGAATTAGGTATATACACTGCCGGTCATTTGAATAGGTTCACACATTTTCACAAACTAATCTTCTATCTCAATAATTATTGAATGTACCCAACTTTATTTAATGTAGGTATATAGCAAGACTATTTGCTGACACTTATTTTGACATAGAAACATAATTTGGAAAATGCACCGTTATTTTGATATTGTGCTTTGATCATATTATTTGACGGAATCATGCGATTTTTTTGGGTCATTAGAATAGGTTCACTGGCAATAGTTTGATTTTACGACAGACTGCGCTAACAAATCATCAAATCATCACGATCTGTTTTGAAAATGGTTTGTGAAAAGTCCATTACTGAATAGAGAAACGGTAAAATAAAAGCACTTAGTGAATCGGGTGTAAAATATCTGCTAACGCAAGAAAATTTGTTATGAGCCAAATTTGAATTGATTATTTTCAAAACATGTTAAGTCCATTTTGGAAAACTAAATGTGTTCTCGAATTATATCGTCTTGAGGCTTCTAAACTCAAATGAAGTATGTACTTAAATTATGTGCTGCTATCCTGACGCAATCTTCATTATTTGGTTAAGTGGTCAATGCTTTCGAAAATCACAGGGTTTTGTGAACTGTAACGAAAAATGTTCAGAATGGACTTAACATGTTTTGAAAATAATCGATTCATTTTAGTTAACAATTATCTCCAGAAATAGTGGAGCTATGGATAAAATATGAAAGGAGGTACATAGTTGCTCGGCCAATGGAAACGTTAAGACGAACAATTATCAGAGTTGCATTTCAAATTTTACGACTTTGCTTCAAAGATAATGGAAAAAACGGGTGTTAGTTGTAGCTTAGCTACGGAAAAGCATGATATTCGAAGTCTAGAATATTTTTAACGAATGCTAATTAAAAAAAAAAAAAAAACATTAATTCCACGTGCTGAAAAACATGCCAACAGTTCTGACAAAAAATAATGCCGTAAAAATCCAAATCGCAATATTTCGTATTCTTCGATGAAATACAATTTAATTTGTCAAGAACAGGCTGGTATAGCTTCTTCTTTTGGTGTAGAAGTATAAACTTATCCATCACTTCCATATTAAGTTTTATTTCATAAAAAAATAAATACATTTTGCGATTCAGTTTTTTATGACATTAGTTTTTGACCGAACTGGTGGCACGTTTTGCTGCACGTGGAATTAATCTGTTTTTTTTAATAAGCATTATCCATTATCTTTGAAGCAAAGTCGTAAAATTTGAAATGCAACTCTGATAATTGTTCGTCTTAACGCTTCTATTGGCCGAGCAACTACCTCCTTTCATATTTTATCCATAGCTCGACTATTTCTGGAGATAATTGCTTACTAAAATTTGGCAAATTTTCTCGCGATGAGCAGATATTTTACTACCGATTCACTAAGTGCCTTTATTTTTACCGTTTTTCTATTCCCTTATGGACTTTTAACGACCCATTTTCAAAACAGATCGTGAAAAACAATTATAACTATCGATTGGCAATCAAAACAAGATGATTAGTAAGTGCAGTCTGTCGTAAAATCAAATTATTGCCAGTGAACCTATTCTAATGACCCAAAAAAATCGCATGATTTTGTCAAATGAGTTGATCAAAGCACTATATCAAAATAACGGTGCATTTTCCAAATTATGTTTCTATGTCAAAATAAGCGTCAACAAATAGTCTTGCTATATAAATAAAATAAAGTTGTGTACATTCAATAATTATTAAGAAAGAATAACATGAGTTTGTGAAAATGTGTGAACCTATTCAAATGACCGGCAGTGTATCTATTCACATCAGCTGATAGTAAATGCCGCGCACAGAACAAATACAAACAAATTCCGTTTTCAATATTTTGCTTCAGATTAGAGGATTTTTAAAACATTTATGAGGCAATCATGATTTCGTGAAACAACAAAAAAAACACCAATTTATTCATAAAGTGCTAGCGCAAGAACCGACACTAATACCGTTTTCCATTGGTTTTACTCAAGGTTTCACTCATTCTGAAATCCAATGGAACAGTCCAAGATGCTTCTACTCAATTCTGGGCTTTATTATCTGCATAGGTGAATCGTCAAAAATGAATTACATTGCAGTTTGGTGTGACGTTTGAGTTTGAATGTGTTAGTGCTTCTTGAGTTGATTCTGATTTGAAATCCAGAATCGAATTTCTCTTCTCAGAATCTTCAGAAGCGTATTTTTTGGGCCAATGGAATGGTTTCAGAAGACTTCCGGACGCTTCCGGACGCTTCCGGACGTCCAATGAAAAACGGCATTACTTTATTTAACTTTCACTCGTACATCTGAATTTCCTTCATTGCCGTCTTCGAGATGGAGAACCGGTTTGGAAAGGATGACGGGGATGGAGCTGCTTGTACATCAGTATCTTCGTCATCTGGCTTAAGTCCGTTTCTGCGGCGTCTCATCAGTGCGTTCGGTGGAAGGAATTGACTTTGTGCCCTGAACACAAACTCCGATTTGGAAGTGATGATCCGGGTACTCCATTACTTGTAGAAGGTGAAGTCAATTAGTAAAACTGAGTGCATCATAACTGCACTTTTTCCCCCAAATTTGTCCGTAATACATAAATGTATGGATTTGAATTTTAATACATAGGTATACAGTATTCCCCGCTCAATTGCACTGACCATTTTGTCAGATTTTTCGGTCAATTATCCGGGTGGTTCAATAAACGAAATCCCGCTTTATTGACCGACCTGTTCAATTCAACGAAGCCCGTATTGCACGAGTCGGTCAATTAAAAGATAAAATATTCATATAAGGGAGTCACTATACAAATTCCAGTGTTAACTATAGTTTATTTTTGGGTTTATTGTATAATGACTTTTTGGTCGTTCAATTAACCGAAAAATGTACATGTTTTTTAATTTTTCAGCTGCATTTTTTTTAAGATCAATTAAGCGGGTAATTTAATTAAGCGGGGTTCAATTAACCATTGGAAGAGCTATTCTACTTATACTGGAAATTTTCAAACGCAATTTTGTCGGTCAATTAATAGGGTTGTTCAATTAAGTGTGGTGCAATTAAGCGATGATTACTGTAGGTACAAATGAGGCTGTGAGTGCAAAAGTGGCGTAGCCCCATTTTGAAAAAATTGGCTTATTTTGTATCTCATTTTTTTGTCGTAGGGAGATACATTATCTTAAACATAGTTTAAGATTCTTGAACATTTAATATTACCAACAAAAATATAACATTACTAATTGAAAGGCATAATATGCTTGTTTTATTCGATTTAAACTCAAGTACAAAAAGTGGGTTACGCCCCTTTTGCACTCACAGCCTCAAATATGGGCGTCCAACACTTATTTAAAGTGTCCAGATGCTGCAACGTCATAGTTGGTTAATAGATGGTTGCCAATTTATAATGAAATTTTGGTAATGTTAGGTATAAACAATCCTAATCGCAATTAGACCAGTTTTTATTCGGTTCCTAATACTACGTTTCCACCAGACACTAAACCGAGATTTAGCAAGATTATCACAAATCTCCTTGAAATCTACAAGATTTACCATACAAATTTTTATCTCCTCAAATGAAGATTTCAAATAAAACTCATTCAAATCTACTTGAAAACATTAGTTTGTCAAATCAAACAAACTTTTTTTTCGTAGAATAATTGTGGAACCGACCTATTTTCGTTTATTGACAGATGGAAATGTAAACAAAAACTAACTATCTCACTTCCACTTCATATCAAAAAAATGAAACATCATTTGAATGTTTTGCCATAATCCTCTTTTTGTGCAGTGGAAACACCAAACAAATCTCATTACCTAAATCTCGGTTTAGTGGTTGGTGGAAACGTAGTATAACACTGCTTTGTCAACCTGCTCGCAGAATTATGAAGGCTTGCCAGAAAAAGTTACATTTCTGTTACTGTGAAAATGGCCCTAAAATTTAGTTGGGAACTTTGAGTATTTATAATATGGAGTGCTCGTTAACATTCCAAATACGTACCCATCATAGGGGACCCGGTAATTCAATTTCTTTATAGAGCGGTACCTTGACAGCTGGCAGCAATGACGGTGTTCGCATCATTTGTGTAAGAAAATAATTTATTAGTAAGTTAAAATACATACAATTTACGCGTGGGGATTTCATCACACTTTTCAGGTAGGTTTTGTGCAAAAAATTTAAACATTTCATTAAGCAATGCGAACACCGTCACGGCTGCCAGCCGTCAAAATGCCGCTCTATAATGAATTACGCCCCCTATCGCAATCCCAAGTACTACAATGCATTAGGGATAGGAACGAAAACTCCATATTATATATACTCAGAGGTTTGGACCGAGTTTAGTCTGGCTGTTTTTTTTTTTTTTTTCAGAAAAAATTGGCCGTTAGGCCTTATTCAACATTATTATATTTTTCTTTTTCCATTTATTATGTATGCACAACTAATTTTGTTTCATTATATTTTAGTTGACAAAAATAATGATGGAAGATTCAAAAGCAGACAAAGTATCAATTGGAATAGAACATTTTAAAAACTATGCGAAATTTAAAGAAACCCTGACACATATTAATTCCAAAGAAACAATTGAACTTCGTCTTAAGCTAGCTGAAGCTATTTCCAACTGTGATGATGGAAAGGAACTGAGTGTTATATTCGCGATGCACATAATCAATGATGATCATCTTCTATCTATTTATTCGCGCATCTATGAACACTTGCAAGAAGAGTTGGCTAAAATCGGACAGTACAACATTGAGCCGTACGAATCAGTTTGCAATGGATTACCTTTGAATAGTGAGTAAATATGGTAATCGAGACTCAAGACTTTTCGATTGAAATACATGCCCATTTTTTAAAGTATTATAAATGTCTGATTGACTTAGTAAAAAAATTTAAATGTTTTGTAAATTGTAAGCCAGTACTGATTATTAAAAATCTGATAATTAAAATTGTCTCTTCTTTTCTATTGTTTCCAGATAATGAAATTATTTTGTGTGTGTACCCTTCAAATTCAGAAGATGTTCTTAACGCAACTTATAACATAATCAATGTTTTAAGCCGGAGCAAACAATTTTCAAATGTTCAAGTCCTTAAAAAGAACGCAACAAACAGGAACACAATAAAATGTGTTCACAACGATACTGGATTAGTTTTTTACATTGACAGTTCCAAGCCATACGACCTACACAACAGTGAATTCGTTAGCCAACTTAAATATGGAGATGAAACGATTAATCAACTAATGATGTTTCTTAAGATATGGTTTAGAACCATGTTCATTTATAGGATAAAATACATAAGCAAGTACTGCCTCATGAATCTGATTATATTCTATCTACAAAACAGTAATCCACCCGTTCTGGCACCTCTAAAGACTATCCAAGAAACTGCACAGAAAAAAATAATAAATTTTATTAATTTTGGAGTAAACACAAAATGCATTTTCATGAACCCAACTCAAAACATTCAACAAATGATAAAAGGATTCTTCGAATTCTATAACTCCATGGATTTTGAGAAGGTTATCATTGCGCCATATCTGGGAAAAGTGATTAAGAAGGACGATTTCCAAAACAAATTATTTAAATATCCTGAATATTATGCACAGGTGAGAATCTTAGCAGCAACCTCGGGTGCAACCACCGAAGAGCTCCAAACACACTATCCATTATGTGTCCAAGACATGTTTTATCTCAACAGGAATATTGCAACCAAAAACGTGTCCGTGTTCGATGTAGAATATTTAAAAAAATGCATCGCCATGGCATACAAAAAGTGTTGCGCTCCAAATATGTCTATCAAAAACCTGTATAAATCATTATTAATCAATATTATCGAAGAACTAAACCAAGAGTTCAATACTACCTCTCCGTTGGAATTTGAAATAATTCCACTAAAGAAAGAACTTATATCACTAGTCAAATTCGCGGATCAACCTATAAACCTCAGAAAGTTGTGGACCAAAGCATACATTGCAGCTATTCCACAAATAATCTTTGCAGTTTACAAAATAGATATGGTACTACTGCCACCGCCGACGGAGAATTTCATATTCAAAAAATTAGAGCAAACCGAAGAATTGCCATTGCCTTTTAAATGGTCAATAAGCTCAACGGTGGATTTGTGGACACGGCGCGATTGGCATCGAAGTAATTCACAGTTTATGCAACTTGAACTTGCAAAAACGGAGGACCTCTACGCCAAAAGAAGAAACAAATTGACATTTGCGGTGCAATTTCATGGATTCATTACCATAACTATAACTGAGAAATTCAATTCACTGCACATTGAAGTGAGCAGTAATGAGACACCTTACAGTAAGAACAATAACCATCTACGGAAGTTTTTCGGATCATTTAGAAGCTTTATGGAGGCTTACAATCTTAGTCATAGAATCGATCTACTAGAAAGCCAGCTGCAGACAAAAATGTAACCTTAGGAGTAAGAGGCATTATTGGTCCTTAACAGTAATCCAATTTAAATACGACTTAAATAATAGTTCAGTAAAATGAACCATAATGGTATGGACTATAAATAATGAAAATTTTATGATATTTTTTATATTTTAGAGTTCCACTTAAATATTTAAACCAAATCACATAACATGTATAGTTTATTATGTAGAGTCCAAACCATTATGTTCCTTTTTACTTAAATATTTAAGTCACATTGGGCATATACAGTCGACTCCGCTTAACTGGAAGACCATAATTGCAACCATTTGCTTCAGTTAAGCGGAGTTTTGAATAAACCAGACTTCGGATAACTGAAACTTGTTTCAAATAAGCGGAGTTTTGTCAAATTTGATCATATTTCCATATGGAACAATTCAAAAAACAAAGGTGTTTACATTTTTAATCACAGAACGAATATGAATTAAACATATTAAGAAACAAAAAAAAGGTCGTTTCACTTATGTGGAGTTGAATAAGTGAAAAATTTTCATTTGACGCCTGGGCGTAATTTTTTTTGACGCCCGGGCGTCATTTTTTTTTTTGACGCCCGGGCGTCATTTTATTTTTTTTGACGCCCGGGCGTCATTTTATTTTTGACGCCCGGGCGTCATTTTTTTTTTTTGACGCCCGGGCGTCAATTTATTTCTGACGCCCGGGCGTCATTTTTTTTTTGACGCCCGGGCGTCAATTTGTTTTTGACGCCCGGGCGTCATTTTATTTCTGACGCCCGGGCGTCATTTTATTTTTGACGCCCGGGCGTCATTTTTTGTATATTTATTCGATTTTGTTGCTATTAGTCATAAAAGATATAATAAAATAAAATAAAATGACGCCCGGGCGTCAGAAATAAAATGACGCCCGGGCGTCAGAAATAAATTAACGCCCGGGTGTCAAAAACAAAATGACGCCCAGGCGTCAAAAAAAATGTCGCCCGGGCGTCAAAAACAAAATGACGCCTGGGCGTCAGAAATAAAATGACGCCCGGGCGTCAAAAAAAATTACGCCCGGGCGTCAAAAAAAAATGACGCCCGGGCGTCAAAAACAAATTGACGCCCGGGCGTCAAAAAAAAAATGACGCACGGGCGTCAAAAATAAAATGACGCCCGGTCGTCAGAAATAAATTGACGCCCGGGCGTCAAAAAAGAAAAATGTCAAAAACAAATTGACGCCCGGGCGTCAAAAAAAAAAATGACGCCCGGGCGTCAAAAATAAAATGACGCCCGGGCGTCAGAAATAAATTGACGCCCGGGCGTCAAAAAAAAAAATGACGCCCGGGCGTCAAAAATAAAATGACGCCCGGGCGTCAAAAAAAAATGACGCCCGGGCGTCAAAAAAAAATAAAATGACGCCCGGGCGTCAGAAATAAATTGACGCCCGGGCGTCAAAAAAAAATTGACGCCCGGGCGTCAAAAATAAAATGACGCCCGGGCGTCAAAAAAAAATAAAATGACGCCCGGGCGTCAAAAATAAATTGACGCCCGGGCGTCAAAAAAAAAATGACGCCCGGGCGTCAAAAAAAAATAAAATGACGCCCGGGCGTCCAAAAAAAATGACGCCCGGGCGTCAAAAAAAAATGACGCCCGGGCGTCAGAAATAAATTGACGCCCGGGCGTCAAAAAAAAAAATGACGCCCGGGCGTCAAAAAAAAAATGACGCCCGGGCGTCAAAAAAAAATAAAATGACGCCCGGGCGTCAGAAATAAATTGACGCCCGGGCGTCAAAAAAAAATGACGCCCGGGCGTCAAAAACAAAATGACGCCCGGGCGTCAAAAATAAAAATGACGCCCGGGCGTCAAAAATAAAATGACGCCCGGGCGTCAAAAAAAAAATGACGCCCGTCAAAAATAAAATGACGCCCGGGCGTCAGCAATAAAATGACGCCCGGGCGTCAAAAAAAAAAATGACGCCCGGCCGTCAAAAATAAAATGACGCCCGGGCGTCAGAAATAAATTGACGCCCGGGCGTCAAAAGCAAAATGACGCCCGGGCGTAATTTTTTTCTTGACGCCCGGGCGTCAATTTATTTCTGACGCCCGGGCGTCATTTTATTTTTGAGGCCCGGGCGTCATTTTTTTGACGCCTGGGCATCATTTTAATTCTGACGCCCGGGCGTCATTTTATTTTTGACGCGCGGGCGTCATTTTGTTTTTGACACCCGGGCGTTAATTTATTTCTGACGCCCGGGCGTCATTTTATTTTTGACGCCCGGGCTTCATTTTATTTTTGACACCCGGGCGTTAATTTATTTCTGACGCCCGGGCGTCGTTTTATTTTTGGGGCGAACTAAAGCCAGACTTGCTTTTCCTTCAATCATACACAGGCTGAGCAAAGCTGGCTGAAAATTGTGTAGACATGAACCGGCTTGAGTCACGTTAATTTCCTGGGAGGTCATTCCGTAATTTTCAAAACGGTAAACATCAAAACGATGATCGTCGCGAAGATCGTCCATAATTTGCTTCACGTAACTCTCTCACTATCGTGTCGTCTATCGTTCAGAGTTTGACAGCGTTTGTTACTCTCAAATTGTAGTTGAAATGTCAAACTGGATGTCATAATGTCAATAAAATGTTTTTTTTTGTTGTTTTGTATAAAAGTAGAACAACAAAATACTTGATCGCATTATTTTTACAAATTAAAATAAAATAATAATAAAATTATTTTAGATCTAACAATAATTTATTTTGGAATCGCTAGTGCTACCAACAGGCCAAAATCAACAAAATGTGAGGGTCAAAACAGTTTTCGTTATTTTTTTTTATTAAAAATTCTTCTAAATTGAAAGTCATAAAAATCATTATTATTATTATTATTATTATTATTTATTTACATATAATTAAAATTACAAAGTAAATAATTTGTTGAGATAGGGCCTAGCTGCTAGGACTTCCAGCCCTATGTTGATATTTTAAATTAAATTGTTTATATGATGATGTTAGCTTCGTTGAAAAAGTTGTAGATTTTGGAGATGTTATTTTGGTTTATTGTGTTGAGTAATGAAAAGACTGTTACATTAGGGGGAAGTATGGAGTTGAATTTGGCGGAGATATTGCAGGTGGTTTGTCCAAGTAAGTGTGATATGTTCAAGTTAGTGTTACATGTTGAGCAAGTAGGTGGGTTTTCTTTTTTTAGTATGTGCTGGTGGGTGGTTACTGTGTGTCCCAGTCGGAGACGAGCAAAAGTTGTGTTAAGTGTTTTTGATGAAGATGCAGGGTATGTTGGTGCGATGCCGTTAGTGTTTATCCTGGAGTAATGGGTTAAATTGCAATGCCATATCTCTTGACGTCTTGTTTGGGTTATACTATTAATAAGTCTTTGGAGATCCAATTTAGTGAAGATGTTAAATAGGTAAACTGGAGATCTGGTGACAAGATTTGCTTCGCGGTCTGCGAACTCATTTCCTCGGATCCCAATGTGGCTGGGAACCCATAAAAGTTTAAGAGATTTTTCATTTTTTATAAGCAGATCTCTTATACTGTTTATGAGACAAGATCTGTGGTCAGGGTTTAAAATCGCCCTGAGAACTGAAAGGCTATCAGAGCAAATTATGGTTTTGGAATGCAGTTTTATCGAGGATTTTGTTGCTTCTAGTATAGCGGTTGCTTCAGCAGTAAAAATTGAGGCAAAGTCTGGTAGGAGTCCCTTGCTTATTATAGTGCCATCTTCGGAAGTGACTGCAAAAGCAGTGTTGATGCTTGATTTTGAGCCATCAGTAAAAATTGTGTTCCAACCCTTTGTTTTCAAATTAGATTTAATTTCCAAGAAGCATTTTTCGAAGATGAGATTGTTGGTGTTGTTTTTCTGATATTTGGATAGGTCAAGTAGAATTGAAGATGGTTTTATATTCCAAGGGGGGGACGTCAGTTTCTCTTGTTTAAAACATTTGAGAGGAATATTGAGTTTCCTTGCGTTACAGATGATTTTTGAGATGGTCGAAGGCGTGCGTTTCTGCTTTTTGTAATTTAATGCTGAGTTGATGTCTTTGTTGATAATTGAGCTGTAGGAGAAGTTAAGTTTGGGAATGAGCTTAATAAATACTTCTTCTTGTTTCTGCTCTATCGTTGGAAGGCCAGCTTCTGCCAAGATATTTTGAATGCGAGTTGTTCTATATGCATTAATGCTTCTTCTAGCTGCGTGGTGGAAGGGGGGTTTCAGCAGGTTGATTGTTGTTTTTGGACATTTCCCGTAGATAAATAAGCCATATTCAATTTTACTTAAAACTAAGGATTGTGTTATGTTACAGAGGGTGTTAAAATGCACATTTAGTTTTTTACTTGAAAGATAGCTTACAATGTTGGCCCTACTAGCAATACTCTTCTTTAGTTCTGTACAGTGGGGTTTCCAATTGTATTTATTATTAAATATAATACCTAGTATTTTAAGATTACTAACATTTTCTATATTTACATTGTTTAAATTTAATTCAAAATTACAATATTTTTTGCGACAAACGTGCAGTGTCTTACATTTATCTAGTGAAAGTTTAGCACCCGACGTTGTACACCAATTTAAAATGTCGTTTGTTACATTAGAGAGTATGCTTTTTACAATAGTAAGATCGTTAATTTTGCAAAGAATGTAAATATCGTCTGCATATATGCAGTGATCTAAAAGTTTAAATTTATTTATGATTGCACTTATTTCCTCGAAAGCTATTATAAATAAAATCACAGATAGGGGAGATCCTTGAGGTATACCGTTGTGGAGTGGGCGGGAAGAGGAAAAGGAGTTGTTAACTTTTGTCGAGATTGTTGCGAGCAGATAGTGCGTTTGAGATGTAGTGGTCAATATGTAGTAAAGCGTCAGTACAACCCCTACCGGGCTTGAAAGCTACCTGATTCATGCTTGTAAGTTTTTGAGATTCTATATACCAGAGAAGTCTTTTGGCGATAATTTTTTCCATAACTTTGGATATACAGGGAATAAGTGATATGGGTCGATACCCATCAACCAAATTGATTGATTTCTTAGGTTTAGGTATTGGAATTACTGTGGCCGATTTCCAATTCTGTGGTATAATACCAGTTTCGAAGATGTGATTATATAAATGAAGTAGCCTTGATTTGATTGCAGACGGAAGGTTTTTAAGCATTGGGTAGGAGATGCGATCTCTACTTGGTGTTTTTCCTTTCAGAGCTTTAAGGCAGAGGTCAAGTTCTACGTTGCTAATTGGGCTCTCTAGATGTTGAGCAGGGGCGCAGATATCAGTGAATATCAAAGAAGATTGAGCAAGGCAGTTAGTTTTTAATGAGTTGAACGTTACTGAAAAGTTTGAGTTGTCGGAACTGTCAGACCAAGTTTGAGCAAAGAAGTCACTTATATCTTGAGAGGAAGAAATAATTCCATTTCTCGTTACGATACATTTAATGTGTTGAGAAGCGATGTTACCGGTGAGAGAGCGGATATTATTCCAAATTTTTGCAGGTGAGGTGTTAGGGTTTATTGAAGTGGTAAACTCTAATAAACATTTACCTTTACTTGATTTCATTTCTCTTCGAAATTGCGCGTTTGATTTTTTAAAAGCGATTAGGTTTGTTTGGGTTGGGTGTTTTTTGAAGTATTGCCAGGCTTTCATTTTCTTTTCTCTTAAGGACTTAAGAGTAGAGTTCCACCATGGTACTTTGTGTTTGGTTGGGTTTGGATGTGTTTGGGGAATAGTGATATTACTTGCTGACCGTATGCCTCTTTGGAGGATAGCGGCTTCTTTATTGATGTTGGTGGATATATCCTTGTTCGACAGCCAGTTAGTAACAATTTCTTGGAACTTACACCAGTCTGCCAAATCTGTTTTAAATTTTGGAGAGGGGAGAGTTTTTTGGTTCCTAGAATTGGTTACCATGGTACAAACGATGGGGAAGTGGTCGCTGTGATGGAGATCATCGATCGTAAACCACGATGTATACGGGAGTAATGATGGGGAGCAGCATGTGATGTCAATGTGAGTGAGCGTGCCGTGTGTAGACAAATGAGTGGGGGAACCGTCGTTCAGAATCATAAGGTCTGATTTTAACACGAAATCTTCAATGATCGCACCCCTGGGGTTGGTTATTGGGGAACCCCAAAGAATGTTCCATGAATTAACGTCGCCTGTAATTAGAATAGGTGTATTAATTTGACTAATTATGTTTTCGAGTTCTTGGCTTGAGAAAGTCTGGTGTGGCAAAATATAAAGGTTAACTATTGTGAATTTTATGTGTAGGTTTATTTCAATGGCTAGGGCTAAAATATTAGTAGTAATGTGTATTTGTTTATGTGGTATATTTTTTTTAACTAGGATGGCGATACCTTGTTTACTAGTCGTATTTTGGGGAGAGTTGTGGAAGTAGGCTATGTATGGTTTGGGTGTAATTGGTAAGGATCCAAACGCACAATGCGTCTCTTGCAGAGATATAGCGCATGGCGATTGGTCTTTAATTAAAATGTTTAGCTCATCATAATTGTTAATATACCCTTGTATATTCCATTGGAGAGCTCTGAAATAATATTGCAGTTGGGAGGAGTTGAAATATGGGGGGTGATAATTATTATTGCGACCCCGCTGACCCGATGCTGAAGCATTAGGGCTCCTTGGGGAGCTCGAATGATTCAACACCGGACCAGCAGAGTCGTTGTTTTGGTGGTTTAAAGTGTTAGTTTCAGATGTCATCATCTTCCATTTGTGTGTTTTCACAGAAGTAAAGATTTTTTTGTAAAAGTTCGTTTGTAAGAGAAGTGATAGGAGAAGCGTGGGTGCTTGTGGAGGATGTGGTGGTTGAATTTATTGAGGTTGTGTTTGTTGGGGTTGTTTGTTGTGTAATTTGAGGGTTGTTGGAGGAGGTTGTGGATGTAGTATTGATTTTTTTGGTGGGTTCTGTGATTGGTTGTATAGATTTTAATATATTTTCATTGTTTTTAGGTAATTTAACGATCTTTTCTTGAGTATTTATTATAATTTGTTCATGAGTGTTTAAACTAAAGTTAGATGTTGAGGCTTGGCTATTTATTTGGGAAGATGTAGTGGGAGTTGGTGTAGATTTATTTGTGGGTAGTGTTGGATTGATGTTGTTGTTGTTGTTTGAAATTCTATTTTTAATTATCTCTGCCATGGTGGGTTTTGCGAGGGGATGTTTTGTGGGTGCTGTTAGTTGATGCAGTGTTGGGTTGTCGTTGAAGATTTTCCAGGCTTCACGAACAGTGCAACGTCTGTCGGTTCTGATTTTATTTACCGACTTGTGGCGCAGGAATGTGGGACATGCAGGATCGTAAGATGTATGGGTATCGACTTTGCAGTTAATGCAGTGAATTCTAGAGCAAGCGTCGTGTGGGGGCGGAATGCAGCATTCTTTGCAGATTTTTTCGTTTGTGCACCTTTTTTTGGTGTGGCCTATTTTTTGGCAAAGTATACATCTCATGGGATTTGAGATATATTCCTCCACCTTACAGTTTAACCATCCGATTCTTATATCTGTTGGGCGGCGAATTAAATCGAAAGTTAGAATAGCAGCGCCAGTTGGAACGAGGGTATCTTCATTAACTCTTTTGAGAATTTTCTTCACTTCGATAACTTTTTGATTCTTTAGTTCACTGCGTAATTCTTCCTCCGTTATGTCAATAATGAATTTAGAAAAGATTCTACCTTGAATTGAATTCAGAGCCATATGGGAAGTAATTTTTACTGGGATATTGTCGATTAGTTTGCATTGTAAGAATTTTTCCGCGACTGGGAGATTAGAAACTTTTACCAAAAGATCACCAGAGCGCATAGGTTTAACCTCCAAAAATTCTTTCGAGATGTACTCTAAACCGCGATTGATTTGGAATGGGTTATAAGACGCGAGGGGTTTGAACTTATCGTTGTCTTTTTCGAGTCCCGAAATTACAATGAAACGGGGGATATTTACATCGTTATTTATTATTTTAGGGATATCAGGGAAATCTTCATCAGGTCTTTTACGTTTAGTTTTGTTATACCGGTTAAGAGGGACTTCGGGGTCCAACTCTATAAACCGGTTTTTTCTGGAGGGGGTCGTCCCCCCTCTCATTTTTTTTTTTTTTTTTAACTTAGATGTTACTATATTTGTTTGTTAATGAAAAAAAAAAAAAAAGGTTAGATTATGTAGATAATAGCTTTGTACTGACAAAACACGTGGTTGAAATTGACAGTTTGTATTATTGCTCTTTCTAACACGTCTTTACACGGCGATAGCCAGAGTGCGAATGTCATAAAAATCAATATATTGTTTTTATTCAAAATCAGTATCAAATATTAGAAAACTGAGGACTGAAAATTCACGTGGAAATTAAATTATGGTTTTATATTGAATATTCACGTGAATTTGAACCGAATTTATTTTTTCATTTCACAAAGAGGTGAGTACTACGCTTAAAACGAAATTGAATTTGGCAAAACTTTTCTCATAAAATGACTTATAATTCTTCAATGATGAACTACCTTACCAATGATCATTTTTGAAGTCGTAAGCTATATTTCTGCATTCAAATGTTCAATGATTAAAATTTCTAAGGGTTAAAAAATCAACAGCTAACTTTTTCAATGATGGTTTCTAATGATAGCTATAACTGGCACCTAAGGCAGACTAGGCATAATACGAAACCAGGCCTTGGCCACGCACTGCGCGACAAGCGACGAGCGACAAGTTCAAGCAATATAATGGCCCTTAGTAATAAACGAATTTTGAGTCACTAATAGCAGATATAGGTCGTAATTCCGCCGCTCTGTCATTCAAAAAGGACCTATGTAGCTCTTCTTTCAATTCTGTTCTTTTTATTTATTTATTGAATTTTAATCCTGAGCGACAAGAAAATGCACTCAATTTTCTCAAAACTAAACAAAGTTTGAGAAAGTTACTTGGAAACGACAATAATTAATTATTATTATTTTTGTTTTGCTTGAACTTGTCGCTCTGTCGCTCGTGGCTTGTCGCTCAATGCGTGGCCAATGCCTTATTCAAAACAAAATAATAGAAATAAATCATGATTTAATTCTGATTTTATTTTTACCTGAAGTATAAAGTATATATAGTTTTTCAACAGGACGCTACAAAAGTAGGGTAACAGGGACAGCAAACGACGCCATATTTCTTGCCGCTGTTTTGACACTTGTCTTCAGTAAGGTTTGCCATTTTATGATGAAAGATATACGAGCCAACAACGAGTCGAAATTATTAAAATTTACTACCAAAATTCGGAGTCAGTGGCCTCGACGTTAAGAGCGCTACGTCCAATTTATGGTCGTCATAATCGTCCTAGCAGATCAACAATTGAGCGTCTAGTGGAAAAATTTGAATCCACTGGCACAGTACAAAATGTTCCCGTGCCAGTGAGACAAAGAAGTGCCCGTAGTGTCGAGAATATTGCTGCCGCTGAGGCTTCAGTTGCAGAAAGCCCAAATGTGTCTCTCACACGTCGTTCTCAAGCGTTGGGCATCTCTGTGACGTCGTTGTGGCGAATTTTGCGAAAAGATCTTGGCCTATATCCTTACAAGATTAAATTGACGCAAGAACTGAAGCCGCTTAACCACCAGAAGCGTCGTATGTTCGTGAATTGGGCTGAGCAACAACTTGAAAATGATTCGGATTTTCATCGAAAAATCATCTTCAGCGATGAGGCTCATTTGAGGCGGTATTGATCAGGCAGCAATCCACACGTACTTCAAGAGTCATCATTGCATCCCGAAAAAATATGGTTTGGTGTGGTTTATGGGCCGGCGGCGTCATTGGGCCGTACTTCTTCCGTGATGACCAAGACCGACTTGTTACTGTGAATTGGGATCGCTACCTTTCAATGATAACCGAATATTTTTGGCCCCAATTGGATGATATAGACTTGAAGGATATGTGGTTCCAACAAGACGGCGCCACAAGCCACACAGCGAATGTCACAATCAATTTATTGGAAATCAAGTTTGCAGAACGTGTTATCTCACGAAATGGTCCAGTCGCTTGGCCGCCTCGGTCGTGCGATTTGACGCCGTTAGACTATTTCCTGTGGGACTACGTCAAGTCTATGGTCTATGCCAACACGCCAGCGACGATTGATGAACTTCGTACGAATATCGAACGTGAAACTGCAGCAGTATCGGGCGATTTATGCTTGAAAACCGTGGAAAATTGGCTTCAGCGTCTGGACTTCCGCAAGCGTGCCCGTGGTAGCTATGCACAACAAATTGAGTTCCAAGATAATGGCATCGCACGTACTTTCACAGAAATAAAGAATTTCATTGATATCCAAAACCGTTTTTGTAGCGCTCTTATTGTAAAACCCGGTAGTTGTTTTTAAGTAAATGGTCATAGAATTACTGTATTTTGTATTATAATATAATATAATAAAATAATATAATTTTATATTTACTTTTATTGTTATGTTCATAGGATGACTTTTTTTGTTGTTGTTTTGATCTCATATTCACTAACTGGTATACTTTTTTGTTTTTAAAATAAATTTTTTGTAAGACTGCCTTAATAAGATAAGGCTGTTTCTTATTTTAATGTTTATTTAATAAATAAAAAGACTGTTAACACTGAAAATTGGCTTTTTTTAGTTGGTTCTCATACCGATTCGTATTGGAGGACTATAATTTATGCTTGAATACTGGAATGTCGTACGTGCGTAAACTTTGTCGTACGTGTATGGGATGGAAACAAATGCTGATTTTGGTGGCGTATACGACAAACTCATTTTGGGTAAAAACCTTTATAATTTGAAAACGAAAATAGGTAGGACAGTTTTGAATACAATAATCAAAAGAAGATATTTCACACAATATTATATTAAACATTCAAAAACATTTTTTTCGGTTAGTTTTTTTTGTATATGCACGCAAACTTTTAAATGCTTTCAAACTTTCAAATTCGTAAAATTGGCGTATACAACAAAACAATTCTCAGTCGATGATTTGTACCTGCTTCGAATTGACATTGGCTTAGCTGAACTCGATGACACTGGCTGAGTGCAATCGAGCCGAAATCTTGTAAGCTTATAACCCATATCAAGTTGGAGCTTTAAGTTAAAGCTCCAACTTGATCGCTTAAATTAGCATAATAAACACTTTTTCTTCTTCATTTTACCGGCGATTGTCATGATATCGAGGAAGACCACAGCTCTCCCACTCAACTGCTTCGCCTAAGGTTCCACTTGTGGGGTTCGCCGATAATAAACACCATGCAAAATATGTGTTAGTCAGTTTAAAATTAAATTTAAAAAAATTAAATTAAAATTTAAAAATAGGGTGTTGACCAAAATCTGTCAATAGTAAAAGATCAGGTCAATGTTTTGAATAAATTGTTTCAACAAAAATGAGGGGATGCTGACAATTGCTTTAAATCTCTATGGAAGGTAATGGAAAAATGCGTGATTGAATTAGGCATAGTTTTAAGCTGTATGAGAATAATTCAAAAACAAATCCATCGATCAAATGTTCCCGCTTCTTCCCCCCAAAGTTATTTTAGAAAAGCTATTTATATTCCGTAAATTGATTCCCTGATAATTTCGCTTACAGAATGCTTTTCAGAAGAAAGTGAACCTGCATTTTCACTATTTCAGCTATATGCAAATTATGGATTCTCCAGAATTCGACATAATTATACAGAAAATAATGGAGAAATATGGCTGTTTCTGGATAATTTCCAGGCGGACTCCAAGATGTGGTACAGTTTTAACAAAATGCAGACTAATGGAAATGATTTTTCAAACATTTCTGATCTATTGAACAGTGTAGAGGAGTTTTATCCATCGATTTTTTCAGCTCTATGTATAGGGCTCTCAATTCCAGCAACTACTTACACGGCTGAGCGATCGTTCAGCACCTTACGCAAAGTAAAAACTTGGCTTAGATCCACAATGACCGACAAACGACTTGACTCGTTGTGCACCATGTACATTCATCGAAATATTGTCAAAGAACAAACAAACTTTTACAACGAAATAATTGACCGTTTTGGAAAAGAGCCCAGGCGGTTGAAGTTGCTATTCACTAAGTCACAAATGTTGAAGAAAAATCATATATTTGCTTCCTTTAATAATTATTTAACGTCAACACGAAAAAATGTCACATTTTCTAGTCATAAAATAGAATCATTTACAACTGACCTATGCCTAGACAAAATAAATAAACTTTAAATAAAAAAAACATCGAATTCAAAAATTTTTGACTTCATTTTTCATCTGCACCCCACCCCCCCCTGGAAAAAATCCTGCGGGCGCCTATGAAATCGATAGTTTCGGAGATATAAATCAATTCGCGTTTTCCAAATGGTGGATTTCCCCAAGGGGATGGTGGGCGTCCCGAAAAACTCGGCATAAGCTTTTTTAATAGCCCTCTTTCAGGTATAAGAAATTCAGAAGTCCTTTTTTTCGTTCAATAAAACGATTGGTTTTGTGCAAATTTTCCTGTACTATTATACTCAAAAAACAAATATTTTCGTCATTTTTTTAACAGCTATATTTTATAAATTATAGGTCGTAGAAAAAAGTGTGTTAATCTTTTTTATAGAACATTTTGTGTTATGTTATTTTTAATAAGCTTTACTTTTTTAATCATTGGTCGAAGGACAAAATGAGGTTATCTTTCTTATAGATAATTTTGTGATCTTCAAACTGTACTCAAACTACTTTTCGATAGCATTTATCGTTAAAAAGTTATTTGCTAAAAACTGATTTTTTCGACACATGACCATGCGTGAGAAGTTGTACTCCTCTCGACATGGACTTTTCGCCATTGCTTCGTTATGGTTAGTGGAAGGTCCCCACCAAAGTTTAAGCGTTATCGGAATTTTGTTTTTATGTCTATTTTTACTGGGGTATACAAACTTGAATCTTGGTTGAAACCCAATTCATCCACCGAAATCAGTGTGTTTAGAATATTTGACCCGAGTGTGCAAATTCTAAACCAAATTTGTACAACTGGCATTTGCACACTTAGATAATTAAGCAAAATTTCTATTAAACGATTTTATTAACATTTGTTTAAAATCTACTTACATAGCTACAGTTTTCCAGCGACTAGATTAAAGATAAACATCAGTGGCCTAAAGCACAGAACAACAAGTCAACTAGTCAACAATTACTTGTTCATCTATGTTTGTAAATCAAATGAAAACTATTCATGCAAAACAATAAAAACCGTAGCAATTGTCAAAAGAAAAAATTTGCCTTCACTTGTTGAATCAGTTGAACAAGTAAATCTACTCAATGAACGCTCATCGAGCGCTCAATGAGCGCTCAATGTCAGTTTAACGGAGGCAGAATCATTTGGTGGGACAACATTCTCCGCTCTCTTTCAAAAAAACAACATGTGTTATTATTCTCATACAAGTTTAGAAATAAAATTTCAACTTTTCTTTAAATATTTAATTGTTACATCAAACAAATGATTGAAATTGATGAAAATGATTAAAGCCAATTCAATTAGTTTGAGTTTTCAACAACATTTCGTCTTTATTTTGTATTTATTTACCACTTTCTTATTTGCACAACCTCAAAAAATTATAACTTGGTTGTCAAACAAACAGCTGTTTCGAATAAGAAACAAAATTGAGTAATGAATCCAAAAAATTTTTGGATCAGAAATCTCTGCAAAAAATCTCAGTGCTCAGTTGAGATTTTTTGTCTCACTTAAAAAATCCTTGAGCGCTCGGAGCGCTCAGTTGATTGTACACGCCAAGTGTATCTTGAGAACTAAGCATGTTAGACATTTGAATTCGCAGTTCTTTTTGCATTTCAAAAGAAATGCTTATTTCAAATTTTGAATTCCTTTATTTGAAAAAAAAAAAAAAAAAAAAAAAAAAAAAATACATACTGCCCTGCAATGCTCACTTGGCAGTGAAGTTATAGAAAGTCACAGGGGGAATAGATATTTTACAATAATAAACTTAGAACTTGGGCTCCTAACCCTTAGCACCTCATATGGGATATTAGCAAAAAACTATGCCATCTAAAAGGTCGAGTAAGTGGTCAAAAAAGGTCAACTAGTTTCAGAAATTGGTCAGCCATAGAAAATTTTTAATCAAAGGTTACTTTTTTTCAAGGTCACTAACTATTTTTGGCACCTCATTTATGGGATATTCGCAAAAAAAAACGTATACCATTCGAAAGGCCACCGGCTCGTGGTAAAAGGTCAGCTAGATTCAGTAATTGGTCAGCCATAGGTTTTTTTTAATGAATTTTTAAATTTTGTTTCAAGGTCACAGTATAAGACTTTTAGCACCTCATTTATAGATTAAAAAAAAAAAAAAAATTAGTATGCCATCTAAAAGGTCAGTAATTGGTCAAAAAAGGTCAGCTACTTTCAGTAATTGGTCAGCCACAGATTTTTTTTAATAATTTAAAAAAATAAATTCAAGGTCAAAACTATTTTAAGCACCTCATTTATGGGATATTCGAAAAAAATATACACCATCTCATAGTTTACCCAGACCTCATAAAATGTCAACTAATTTTAGTAATTGGTCAGCCATAGTTTTTGTTTAATTGAATTTTTAAAATTAATTTGTTCAAAGTCGTATAAGACTTTTAGCACCTCATTTATGGGATATTCGCAAAAAAGGTATAACATTTGAAAGGCCACCGACTCGTGATAAAAGGTCAGCTAGTTTCATTAATTGGTCAGTTATGGGTTTTTTTATATGAATTTTTGAAGTTTTTTGTTTTTCTAGGCCGTATAAGACTTTTAGCACCTCATTTATGGGATATTCGCAAATAAAGTATACCAATTGAAAGGCCATTGACTCGTGATAAAAGGTCAGCTAGTTTCAGTAATTGGTCAGCAATAGGTTTTTTTTTAATGAAAACTCTTATACTGTAACCTTGAAACAATCTTTGAAAATTCATTAAAAAAAACCTATGGCTGACCAATTACTGAAACTAGCTGACCTTTTATCACGAGCCGGTGGCCTTTCGAATGGTATACTTTTTTGCGAATATCCCATAAATGAGGTGCCAAAAATAGTTGGTGACCTTGAAAAAATGTAACCCAAATTGTCATATGATTAGATTGTATAATAACAAAATTTTCAGCTTGATAAACTCCCACCTCCCATCCCTCTTCACCTCTTTAAACGCGTCTATACAAAATGCCAATGCGGGGATTTTGGGGGACTTTGGATATGTTATTGTATATATATAATGTACAATTCTGCGTCGATAGCAGCAATAAAATTTCATGAATTAATTTGTTCCCGGTCAGGTCCTATCTTTCTTAGACTATTTGTGTCGAACTGGTTTTTGGAACTTTGGCAGGATGAAGTGTTAGATTCAAATACTAATTATGTGCGATCCTTTTCCTCCAATAAATCGCAAAACATTATTTTCAAATAAAGGTTTAGGTACATAGGTATTTTTTAATATCCACTCTTCCATAACACAGACCACATGGGGTCTTATGTTGGTAAACGAACGACACTAACATCAACAATCTTAAACTGAAACCAAGAGTATTCCCCAGCCCAAATTAGCTTCCATTTCTTTGTATTTGTAAACTCGGTCTAAATTTTTCAATCACTCCAAATCTAAGTACATTGTGAAACAAAACAAAGCAAAACAAAAGTTTTTGACTTTTCTTTAGCACTTGGTGCCGGTACTTTTCTTCACTTCAAAACAAATCCAGCTGACAGAGTGTGGAAATTGTGTGAAACTTTCAGCCACTCTAGCGCGTTTTCATCAATTACGTTTTCGAGACAAAACTTTATGTCGTTTAAGTGTCGTTAGTTTCAACTTTTGGTATGTGAGTGGGATGAGGATGTGGGAAGGATAATTTGGTCTATCTCCTGTGTCTGTCTTTTAAATAGAAAATTTTCAGCTGCAAGGATGCGGGTATGTGAAAAGTGTGTATTTTCATTTTCTTTTCATGTTTAGATCCATTTATATGTGTTGGCTATAAAGTTTAAAGTCATGTTTTCGTTAAACTTTTGACAAGTCGTTAATTTCATGTTTGTAACAAGCTCATGTTTACTTGAGAGTTGCGTGACTGACGTGCTTTTCTAGTCAGCATTCATGGTGGTTAGTTTTTTGTGTTTTGTTTTCATGTAACTTTGTGTTAAAATAAATAAAAATACATAGTCCCTCATGTAACTCTATGTATTATAAATGTACAGTAAATAAGGTAGAATAAATGCATTTGATGTTATAGATTAGCTTAAACTTGAATATGTAATTTAATTTTGAACACTGCAGTCTTATGTTATGAATGAACCAACTTTCTCATAAAACTAAAAACAATGCGGCTAAATAAATCATTTCATTTTTTGGCCAGCGTCAATAAAATAAGAAAAAAGAGGCTGGGTGCGATCCACACTAGTAACTTCCCATTGTTGCACTTTAAAACCATTAGCCCTCCACCAAATGGGGGACTTTCAGCCCCGAAACTCATATGGTATTAGGGCTGGCCACGAGACGAGAAAAGTCTCGGTGTCGCATGACGACAGAGATTCTAATTATTTAATAATAATTAATTATTATCTTCTGCACATATTCAAACTATAATCGAAAATATTTCGTTCCAATAATGAACAGGGTGTCCGGAAATCGTATTTTTCGGAGACGAGGACGGGACGAGACTAAATTATACGAAACCAACACGAGACCGAGACGAGACTTACAAAAGTCTCACCGAGTCTCGTCTCGTGGCCAGCCCTATATGGCATACGCACACTGACCCCTCCTACACAAACCAAACAAAAAAAAAATTTTCCTAAAAATGCGAGATTCGGGAAAATTTGTTTAACATTTCTATGGACTTTTTTGTATGTACTACAAGTCCTACCCCTCTACCAATTTTCACAAGTAAGAAGTACTCCATTGAAATGATAATAATTGAGAAGAAGTATGTGGATGAAACTTTTAACTTTTTCTTTGTATCCACCTGAAAACTAACCGCTCTACCAAATTTCATAATCCTGCATCAATCGGAAGTGCTCGCAATATATGTAATATTAATTCAGTGTAAATTGGTGGTTGCCACGCCCACTGAATATACAATCTCAAGTTTTTAATTCATCATCTTACGACAATCAGAAGTTCTCTACATAGTTGATATCAATTCTGAGAATATGGGCGGGTGCCAGCTTCCTGAATGGTAATTTAAAATTTTCTAATATCTCTTTTGTATTGACCACATGATCTACTATTCTACCAAATTTAATTATTCTGCAACAATCCGAAGTGATCCATATAATAAATATCGATTCTGAAAAAATGGGCAGATGCCACGCCCCCTGAATGTTAAGAATCAAATTTTAAAATTTAACATTTGTTTGCATTTCAAGTCCTACCGCTCTACCAAATTTCATCATTCTGCAATGCTCAGAAGTACTCCAAATAATTTATATCAATTCTATGCAAATGTGCGTTTGCCAAGCCCCTGAATGTAAAATCTCAAATTTTAAAACTTTGCCTTTGCCTGCACTTTCCACGACAGTCAGAAGTGCTCCAAGAAATTTATATCAATTCTATGAAAATAAGCAGGTACACGCCCCCTGAATGGAAAATCTTTGATTTTTTCCTTTGAATAGTTACACCACAAGGCCTACCGTTGTGCGAAATTATAAGATTCTACGATGTCGGGAAGTGCTCCATAATTTTGATGATTTGTCAGTGATTGAGTCAGTCAGTTAAGGTTTTTGCTATTTTTTGAGTCTTATATCTCAGGAACCACTGATGCTAAAGAATTGAAATTTGGTGAGTTGCCTAAACCTGGTGAGCTTAGCAAATGCTTCGAGTTTGATGTTTCTGACTTTATTGGTACCTACAGAAGTTAGAGTGGTTCGAAAATCGCCTGAGTTTGATCCTGTTAAAAGGAGCTGTGTGAAGTGGGTACCCCGAAGTGGGGCTTATCAGAATCGTTTGTCCAACCAAAAAAATCGTTTGTCCAACCTCAGGAAAAAAGTTATTAAGCTTTTCTTTTTTATAGCAACTCCCCAAAATCAAAAAACTCATCTACTGCCCCCAATAGATGACTTAGGAAGATGAGACTAAGTACGTTCGTTTGTCCACCGGCTGTTTAAGATTATTCACCAAAAATAATCGTTTATCCACCCTTAGTTGAAAAGTTATTTAACATTTCTTTTTTTATAGCAACACCAAAAAAATATTTTTTTATCAAAGTCGTTTTAATCCCAATCGTTTGTCCAGGTTAGTCCAGCAAAAAGAAAAAAAAATTACACCTTCGTTCAAAAGTTATTCAACATTTCGTTTTTGACTTTGGGGGGGATTGCTATAAAAACGAAATTTTGAATAACTTTTGAACGAAGGTCTAAAATTTCTTTTTTGCTGGAATAACTTGGGCAAATGGTGGACAAACGATTGGGATTAAAACGATTTTGGTAAAAAAAATTTTAAATTTTGTTGGTGTTGCTATAAAAAAGGAATGTTAAATAACTTTTTAACTAAGGGTGGAAAAACGATAATTTTGTATGGATAATCATAAACAGCCAGTGGACAAACAAATGCACTTAGTTTCATTCGCGTAAGTTATCATTTGGAGCTGGTCAAGCTTTTTGACTTTTGGCGGGCTTGCTATAAAAACGATATGTTGAATAACTTTTGAACGAAGATGGACAAACGAATGCACTTAGTTTCATTCTGGTAAAACAAAATTTTAATTTTTTTGGGGTTGCTATAAAAAAGAAATTGGGAATAACTTTTGAACTAAGGGTGTAAAGACGATTATTTTTGGTGAATAATCTTAAACAGCCGATGGACAAACGAACGCACTTAGTCTCATCTTCCTAAGTCATCTATTGGGGGCAGTAGATGAGTTTCTTGACTCATAATATAACTTTTTTCCTGAGGGTGGACAAACGATTTTTTTGGTTGGACAAACGTGGACAAACAATTCTGATAAACTCCACCCAAAAATTTTGAGTTCGGGGTTCTCACTTCACACAGCTGTAAAAAGGGTGTAATGCCAGAACTTGGCTGGGCACTACCGTGCCCTTTGATAGTACAGTTTTGATTTTTTTTTAGGGAATAGCTTATAAAGTTCGAAGAATCTTACTCAGATGACTTTTTTTCCTAACTACTCTCGGTTTTAATTATTTAAGTCAATTATTGAAAAAAAAAAAATGACTTTAAAAAAATTGCATGGTTGCAAAGAATATAAAAAGACAAATCAAGTGGCAATGCCAAATTTTGATTTTGAAACGTTTTCGAGTGATAGAATTTTTCGAATTTCAAGTTATAACTACTTGGTAAATATTAAAGTCCGAGAGCAAGTGAACATTTACTCAAAGTATTTTATACCGCTCCAAATTTTGTGGCCATGTCATGTTTGAGTTCAAATTACATTCCATCGGTCTGGCAGCGATACCGCGGCCCCAACACCACTAAAATGCACTTTCAAAATGCAACAACAAGAATAATCCCTTCAAAACAGCTTGATAACGCTCCAAATTTATATCACTCAAACCTTGTTCCTATACT
This sequence comes from Melangyna quadrimaculata, assembly GCA_949320155.1. Classification (NCBI taxonomy): domain Eukaryota; kingdom Metazoa; phylum Arthropoda; class Insecta; order Diptera; family Syrphidae; genus Melangyna; species Melangyna quadrimaculata. Next base: position 153,428,865 of record OX439484.1, read on the forward strand.
GACTAGAATCCATCGGTCTAACAGCGAATCCGCGGACCTAGCACCACAAAAATGTATTTTGAAAGTGCATTTTGAAATGAAATTTTACTGGTGTACGGTCCACGGTATAGCTGCCAGATTAATGGGTTTTAGTTAGTATAGTTACAAAGATTTAGTGATGTAAATTTGGAGCGTTATAAAGCTGTTTTGGAGGGATTATTTTTTTTGTTACAAAAACTGATGGAATGTAGTTTGAACTGATAAAAAACTACATGGACACAAAACTTGGAGCGGTATAAAACACTTTGAGTAAATGTTCACCAGCTCTCGGGCTATAAGTGTATGAACCCCAATAAATAATTACTAAATATATAAATATCGACAATATGAATATGAATACCGACAACATTTTTAAAAGCTGGTAACCCGCTCTTTATTTTATAATTCAAATTAAGTTATTTTAATGAATCAATTTTGAAATCGATGTTTTCAAAAGCTGAGAAAAGAATTAACAAAACGTTTCCTTTCTTTTTGTTTCAAAATTGTATGTCCTAAGGAACCAACTTAAATTTTTCGTAAAATTACTCCTCCCACCTTAGCCGGGAACGGGAACATAAACCACTTTTCATATGTATTTTTTTTGAAAAATTATTTTTGAAGAAAACTAAATTTCGTCATAATTTATGTTGAACTGCGTCAAATTCGATAACAATTAAACTAATTCAAAACATCACTTCAATTTGACGAAATTTCAAACTGTTTTTTATTTCTTAAATTGTACGTTGTTAAGTAATTTCAAAATTCAATTCTCTCATGAATTCTCATGTTTCTTGTTTTTAGAAAATTGTTTTTTTTTAATTTTGAATATTTTGGAAGTTTAATGGTTCTAGAACTTCCAAAATATTCAAAAATAAAGAAACAATTTTCTAAAGACAAGTAACATAATTTTTTCAAAATGTTGATTTCGAAAATTTATTTTCCAAAACTATTTACTAAAACTATAAAAACAAAATTAAAGAATCGAACTGACTTAACTCAAAGGTATAACGGCATTGTAAATTTTACCTTTTTTATATACATACCTATAATTGTTTAAATATGTGTTTTTGTTTGTTTTAAGTAACTTTTTGTTTAGAAAACTTCCGCTCGTGCGTTCAGCCTCAACGATACGGAACAGACCCCCCTTTATATCCAAGTATTAATTCAGTATAAAATGGATTTTTTAATTTAATTTAATTCCTTGAAGAGAGAATCAGAACTTTTGTTAATTAAACTAAACCATTTTTAATTTAAATTAAATAAATGTGTAACAAAATATAGTGGCCACACAAATCCTTTTTAAATCTATCATTTTGAACATCAATATTAAAATAGTTTAAGTATCCCAAAATTACACAATAACTTATCAATATTTTTTTTTTTTCAAAAATAAAATCTGATCATACCTATTATGCTGAAAATGAAACTTTCAATCAATTTATGTAACACACTACAGAACCGCCTACTTTGGGCAATTGTTCTTTTTTTTTAATAAAGTTAAAAATTAAATAAAAATGTAGAATTATAACGATCCCATTTCAACGTAATTGGATTGAAATTATCGATTAAATGAAATTGCATGTCTTTGACGATATGCGATATTATCTGTGGCAACTGTGGCAACTACACAACACAGATCCTGAGATACATAGGTATAGTTGAATGTAGAACGAATTAGTTGAAAAGTTGAATACAATAACTGTGTAACTTAAAACGATACAAACAATAATTGTTTAATTAGTGTATAGATTTTGGTATTTTGATAGTGGTCTATGTACTGGAGGATGATGACAGCGGTTATGTTATGCCTTATAAATTGGAAGTAGGTAGGGTAGGGCTGGGATAGTTGGACCCAATTTTTTCTGGAAGTGTTATAATTACCATTTCGCTCATAGCAGAACTATGAAACTACGATCAATTGAAAGAATGACATTTTGGCTTCTAACTGCAGTTTAAAAAATTTAAAATGTGTAACCGCAGAAGATTTATATAGCCTCAAGAGCACCAAATCCAAGTGTTTTAACTTGTCCCAATAGCGGGGACCAGTAGGAGGTGTTAGTTGGACCACGGCCTAAAAAGTCGAAAAATGGTATCTTAAAATAACAACAAAGCCATCATTTACTTGAAACTGAAATTTACTTTAAATAAACTTTACTTGAAAAGTAGTAAATTATTTTTAGTAGACAAAAATATATAGACAAAAAAATTAAAGGAATTTAAATCAAAAAATAAAATAACGAATTAAAACAAAAACCTCTTCTTTTGTTAAATAGGATATAAAAATAGTTTAAACATAAAACATTAAAGTACAATTACGTATCGTAATCGCTTTTCCAATTTATGAAAATAAATTTGACGATATGTCCAGTTTTTAAGCCTTTCACATGGACAACTCGAAAGCATGCATTTTTTAATCAGCGGGGCAAGTTGGACAACCACCACACGCACCGGTACAACTTACTCCACACCTAGTTTGATGCACATATTACGTAACTAAATAAAAACCACTGAAATCATTCAAAGTCATGGAATATTAAAATATTATAACGGGGCTCAAGAAAATACTATAATTTGTTGTGACAGTGTGAGTTATCTATTTAATAACACAAAAAGAAACAAAATTGTTTTTCTTTTACTTTGGCACTACAAAAACACAAATCGGTGTGTGGCCAGTGGCGGATCCATGGGGGTGGCTATAGGGGTTAAAGCTCCCCCACAGCCGATTACTAAAATAATTTGAAATAAAGAAAGCAAAGTTTTACAACGTGTGGAGTTTTATTTCCGTCTAAAATATTGTTAAGGTGTGAAATTTGATGGACAAAATAACGTGGTTGGGGCGGAACAATTTACATGTTGTAATTTTTTCCTAAGCCAAAGCCTGAAGCGAATTCGACAAAAAGCAAGCAAAAAGAAAAGAGGGCTTAAGCCTAGGGACTAAAGCTTGAAGATATAATTTAAAAAAAAACGTGGTGGGGGCTTAACATTAACATGTCAAATTCAACAACTTTTTACACTTAAAACTTAGCTGAGTTGACGAAAGAAACGCAGTTGAGGCTTAAGAGAGGAGAGCGGGGTGTAGAGCTTAGTGTAAATGTTTAATACAACGGAAATTGCTTCTTACGGCTTTGGCTTGGTTAGATAATTTTGGGACTTAGTTTTCAAAATTTCAAAGGTCCAAGGCTGTTGTACATACAAAATATTTTTGGACTAAGCAATTCTGTAGTCAAGGAGCCTAATTCAAAAAGCGCGAGAAACTCTGTGAACTCAGAAAAATCTTGCAGTGGACATGAATATTTACCATCCCTATAGACTCTAGAGTGACGTGCAAATCTATCGACACATTTATTGAGCAGGAATAAAAACTATAGGTATGCAGCGTACACAAAAATTCATTCACACTTGCAGAATTGGACCGTGAAGGTTATTTTTTAGAGCAGCTGTTTCTTACGCCAGAATAAATGACTTGAAGTTTTAATATTAATTTTTCGATCCGCAAAATATTATTTTCTGTGCTTTCCATTGACAGTTTGAACAAAAAAAGTAGGTACTCTACTCGTTGTTTGGCTATAATACAGGAAAATAAGATCTCAGAGGAGTGGCACTGTATGAGCTTTTGCCAGTAAGACCACTTAAATATAATTTTTCTGAACTACCCAATTACAAACAGTTTTGAAATTTAATCAAAAATGTGAAGATCAAAGCAACCTTCAGCTTATTTAACAAGGTAGCTACCTACTACCTAATCAATTACTACTAAGCGATATAAGTAAACGAATTTGTCTAAAAATGTAGGTTATAAAATTAGTTATACTGCCATGTTTTACTGAGCCTTTATATTGGATTCTAGCTCTGCTTAAAAATAATTCCCATGTTTAACACATATCAATTCCAAAATCTTGTTATTCTTCTTTATATTGAAAATATTTTAAGGCACGGATATTTATAGGAGCGGATATAAAGGCACAAAAACAGGGCTATTATTAAAGAAGGTAAGTGATTATGTCGAAATTCGTTTTCTGTTATATAACTTCATATGTACAAACTAGATCTTTAAACTCCAAGCCCCCCCCCCCCCACAGCCAAATCCTAGATCCGCTACTTTGTGTGGCTACCATTCTACTGACAAAATGCAAATTAAACCATTTTTACACGTGCTTATTAATAGTAGTAGCCCGTATCGTAATGGTTACTGCGTTAAATTGTCACCCTGGAGGTCTGGGTTCAATTCCCAGCCTAGTCCACCTTAAACTAAAAAGTTTTTTTTTTTCAAGGCTACTGCCTCTTTCGAGGAATTGACAACTCCTCCAAAAGTATCAATTGTCATAAATAAGTGCTTCTCGTCTAGCCGTTCGGATTCGGCATAAAATTGTAGGTCCCTTCCATTCCTGTCGACACGCGCACATCACAGGAATGGTTGCGAGTTGTTAGTCACTTGGCCCTGATTCTTCACGAGCAGTTGCGCCACCCAATTTATTTATTTGTTTATTAATGAGCACTCTTCATTCATGATTAATCGTATTCGTGAAGAACTTTCAGTTTTCGAGTAATTCGCGTGGTCCAACTTGCCCCATAGCCTCGCCCTACCCTACCTATACTGTGTTTTCTATAAGTTATAATAATTCAATTGATTCATTGAGGCCAATTTTATTGCACCATGAATCAATTTTTCCATCACGATATCAACAATAAAATGTATGACGCAACATTTTAAATAGTCTTTATGTATGTATTTATAGGTAGAGAGCTTTTTTATGTCTGAACCATATTTTTAAAAGTTATCTTACATTTGAACTGATGATGTTGATTTGTTGGGGTAAAAGGGGCAACATTTATATCTAAATCCAATTCAACATCCATCAAATTCTTTCGTAACTTTTCATTGAATTCATACAATATTATGGATTTTTGTCCAAAATAGGGGTGTAGCTAAACAATAGGGCGTGCCCAAAAAAGCGGCGTGGTCAAGAAGATGCTTTTTCAAAAGCGGGCTGTGGTAAAAAGGGATTTGTTTAAAAAATGTGGATGTGGTAAAAAAGGGGTGTGGTCAAAATGATCGTTTTCAAAAAAGGGGTGTTATCAAAGACTTAAAAGGGGTTTGGCCAAAGATATAAATAGACGTGGCTTAAAAATGGGTGTGGTCAAAAATAGATATGGTCAAAGAAGGACGCATTCGAAAACATAAATGGGGCGTGCCCAAAAAGAGGCGTGGATAAAAGGGGCCGTGGTCAAAAAGGGGTTTGGCCAAAAACTAAAAAGGAGCGTGGTCGAAGACACGGGTGACGGACGTGTCTTAAAGTTTTGGTGCTATGGGGCGTGATAATGGTTTTGGCAAGGGCTGTTTCAGGGTGTATGACAGGAGTCTTGAAATTAAAAAAAAATAAACCCACCTGCCTACCACATGTTCCATCAAAATTCTTGAAAAACTATTTGCAAACTCAAAATTAAACAAAAAAAATGTTCATAGTATTTTTTATCAAAATTTTACGTTAAGTTACTATTTTAGTTTTCAAAATTCAATGCTCTTATCAATTTTTAGTGAAACACGGTTATTTCAAAGGACTTTTACTTTTCAAGATATTGAAAAATAAATGAACCAGCTTTCTCATAAAATTAATAAGAATGCGGTTAACTGATCATTTCAGCAACCAGATGATTTATAATCAACCTAGTTTTTTCTTGTTTTTAATAAGATGTTTTTTTTTATTTTTTAATATCTTGAAAAGTGAAAGTCCTAGAAATATCCGGGCTTGACTAAAAATTGATAAGAGCAATGAATTTTTGATACAAAATTTTGATACAAAATAGTTTGAAAATTCTTTTGTTCAAAATTCTGAGTTTAAAAATTAATTTTTTCAAAATCTGTTCAACTAGAAAACCTACACGCTCAAGTTTTGTGTCACATCTTAAGTAAATCAGCCTCTTTATTATGTATGTATGTATGTATAGTATTCAAAAATATAAGAACACAACATTTTTAATTTAAAAAAAAATATTATTATTTTTTCGATGTGGTTTTATTTAATAAAATAATAAGGGTATTCATGCAACATCGCGTCGTAAGACACTATATAAGTTTACGATTTGGTTAAATTCATCATTTTGTAAATGAACTGTCAAATTTTGTATGGGAAATGGTTAACACAATTTGGTTAAAATTATCCAAGGATTTTGATGGGGAAAGTTAACCAAAATTATTTGGTTAAACTTATAAAAACGTCATTTTGACTTTTAGAATTAGGCGCGTTCAGTAATATGACTTACATAATATGAGAACTCACTCAGAGAACTAAAAAAAACTCTGTTCGTGTTCTGTAACTATCGAATCGTGATTGATTGGCGATGAAAGTGACTTAAAACGTTGTTCATGCAAGAAAAAAATAATTAGGACGTTATTTAATCAACGATTAGGAAAGCTAGCTTTCGTAAACTTTTAAGGTAGAATTAAAAAGGATCTCCCCAACCAATGCGAACCATTCGTTGACGACGAAACTATATCAACAACGTGTTTTTTGTACTCACTCATTTTCGTCCGCCCACTACCGTGAGCCTAGGACTATTGTAGTTCCACGTGTATCTTACAATTTTTTTATCGTTGCGAGACATTCAGCTCCGATTTCGCGTTGGTTCGGGAGAGGTTCTTCAGTAAAAAATTACTTCGAAATCTAAACACGTCTTATGTGTGACGCACCAAATCTGTCAAATGAACGAACAGCTGATTTAATTACACAAAATTAAACCAAATAAATAAAAAGGTCGTTCATGCAAACTTTTATGTGAACTTATCATTTTACAAAATTTGTAAACTTAAGACGCGACGTTGGCGTTGCATGAATACCCTTAATATATCATAAAATATTTACATATGTCTGTATATGATTTTAAAATCAACTCACTTGATGGTATTCTTCAGGAAGACAGTTGGTATGGTTTTTGACATTTCATACTGGACATAAATGATACAAAAAAAAAAGAAACACATATTACTCTCCTTTTGCTGGACTTTCATTTTATATTTTATAGAAAATTTCCAATTGTGTTTGCTTGCAGAACAAAGAATATGATTCCCTTGTGACATTTATCCATATGTGGCACTTTGAAAGAAAAATCATAGAAGAACAGCTTATCGAAAGCCACAAACTCAGTATAGCCATAAGTAAAGTACATATATAGGAACTCAAACAAAGATTTATAATATTATGGTTTAGTTGTGCAACTTTGCAACAAACCCTTCGTATGGGTATGAGAAGAGTAACTTTATTGATGTTGTTTTTCTTGATACCTCCCAAAGAAAAAAATATTTCATGAGTTGCAATTTTGAAAGATGGGAAATTAACAAAAAAAAAAAAAAAAACAAAAATACATCTACCGGAAAAGAGGACTGGACAAGTGGACATTGGATAACTTGATTGAAGTTTTTTCTTCTACCTTTAGTTCTGAGAGATTTTACAGATAGGGCCTTCCGTGTAAGGAGATATTTCTATCGGAGGGAGATTATTACTTTCTTAAATAATAGAGAAAAGTAAGTTATGGAGAGCTTTAGTTTCCATGCAGCCGTATGAAAATAGGTTAACAATACACAAATAATAGAGGATCATCAATTCGCAGTCTATGCAACGTAAATTGTCACTATGTCAATCACTCCATTGGGGCTGCCTCTTTCTCAAAAAAACTAATCGGTTGATCGAACTAATAGCTTGTATTGTGTTATAAGCTTATAAGTAATATTGGCCGTCGTTTTTTTTTGCTATCAAAATGGGTGTTCTCTTGAACCAATGATGTGCGTTCAGCAAAAAAAAACATATTTTACGAAGATATACTTTTTTGTGTAAATACGGATACGTCAACAAGCTAAATTTGTAAATTCTTGATCACTGTGCCGTCGCGTTACCACTTTCGGAAAAAAAGTCGAAGTAGATTTGAAGAAAAAAGTGAAGTAGATTGAGAAAAATCGAAGTAGATTTCAAAAAGAACTTTCTTTTTATATAAATCCGGCGGTCCACCCCGGCAGTAGCGGATCTAGGATTTAGCTGTGGGGTGGGCTTGGAGATCAAGTTTGAGACAAAAATGAAAATGATATGTAAGAGCTCTCACTGGCAAAAGCTCATATGTGTTTTGACAGTACAAGCCCTCTGGAGATCTCATTTTCGTGAAGTGGTTAAGTCAACTAGTAGAGTAGTAGTAAAAAGCACAGAAAAAAATATTTTGTCAACTTAAAAAAAAAAATTTTAAGACTTCAAGACATTTAGTCGGACCTCATAAGACAGAGCTGCTCTATTAAATCAAGCATTTGGCCTAATTCTGCAAGCGTAAATGAATTTTCGTGTAAACTCTACATACCAGGCGCGAACGCAAGGGGGGGGGGGAAGAAGAGAAAAATCACGTTTGTGGAACTTGCCTCTTCTTTTATGTAGATGTTTAATCCAAAAATGTTTTCTATTTATATTTGTCTTCGACCTTAGAAATTTAAGCCCCAAGATTCTCTAGGCTCTGACTATGGTCGTAAGAAACAATTCTGGTTGTATTGAACAATTACACTAAAATTGACACCTGATTTTACTTTATCACATTCTAATCGGGTTTTAGTCCAAACTACATTTTTTGGCCCAATGAGCTAATTTCTAGGGGAAAATTGTTGTTGCACTTGGCATGTTAATTGTTCAGCCCCAACATCTTTTTTTTAATTATCTCTTTAAGCCTTAGCCCCATCTTTGGACATTGACAGTCTGTTAAGTACAATCAGTTAAGTATTTAGGGAATTGGTTACTTTTTTTGTCCAATTCTTATAAGGCCTTAGTCCCAAGCTGTTTTTTCGTCCTAATTTTCTGGGCTTTGCTTTAAGGGAATAATCGCCCTTGCTTCGAATAATGGACATGTTTAATACATGTCCATTATTCGTAGCCCCGAACTTGCTTTTTTCCAATTCCCTTTAGGTTTAAGCACCAACCAAATTTGAAGAAATTTTCAGATTAGCCCACCAACCGGAACATAGAGTTTTTGTTTGGCTAAAGTGAAGTGTTTCCCATACAAAGCAGGGGGTGGCTCGCTTGTTTTAAATAAAAGCTTTTGTTTTGTTGTGTTCACTGCCAAGTACGTGTTTTTTTCCCATAATGTTTTGTTGGATAATTTTTCCCGGATAAGTTTACAAGCTGTCGAAATCTGGCAGGCTCTGTAAAAGAACTTCTCAAATAAGGCATTAATAGTTGCGTCACTTGATTGAGGTCACTTCAGAAATCTTTCAAATAAAAAAGACCAAATTTAAACAAATATTCAATTTTATATTAAAAAAACAATCATTTTATATTTCATTGTTCAATATTTGAGTATGGTCAACATTTTGTGACAAAATCTCTATTAGAAAGCTTAGCTACTTGAATCATTCAGATTTTAAATAATCGAGACCGATCTCGACCCAGTCATCACTGAAAGCTTCTATTAAGAAGGTACAGGTCTAAAAATAGCTTTTTTCAATCATTGTAGTAAGCGCCATATTGGGTTATAGTTTCCCACGCCATCGCCATAACACCTGACGTAAGACTTTAAAAACAACAATTTGAAATCAGAAAAGACAATATATATTTTTATTGTAACACTACACAAAGGAAAATTCATTCGCAATCTCTTATATCTTTGACTAAGGAATGTTTTTTTTTTTTCTTCATTTCGTTTCTTCGTTTTTCCAATCTTCATTTTTATTTAAAGAAAACAAAATACAGTTTTTGGCCTTTCTTGAATATTTCAACGATTTGTTTAGAAAAAATCAATTCTCTTAAATTTTTCAATGCGAAATTCATGATGGCCTCAATCAAGTGACAAAATCCGTGAAATTTCTTTAAATATTCCTAGATACTCTTTAGTGATTTATTTTCACTTTTGTTAATTATGTATCAACCCACAAACTAGTAAATTTATTTTGGAACAAAATTTGTTTAATAAGTTTATGTATGCAATATACATACATAGCGAATAAAGATTGCGAAAAGAGTGGCCTCAAACAAGTGACGAAGAGTGTATTATAATTACTATGATTTATGTTTTTTTGTCGTAAAAGCGGACGTTATAAAAACTACAAAAGTATCTGTTCACAGAAGGGGCCTCATTTAGCATTGCCGCCCCGAGCCTCTAAGTAGCTTAGTCCGCCACTGTTCCTGTCTGTCCAGCAACAACCCATATGGATGGGTTGATTTTTGTAAACTGTAGACATAACCTTTTTTGGTTATTCTTCACAAGTTTTTTCTTTTAATATTACTTTTTCTTAAACCAGAAAATAACCTGCGATACCAACGGTTTTAATATTAAATGCCCCCTTAAATATTTTTAGAAATAGGTACAGTACAGTATAGGTACAGTATTGGTGGATTTACATGTGTCTTCGTCTGACTTCTGCAAAAAAAAGGTGATGCAAAATTAAAATTAACATTTGTTGGGTAGAGAGAGAACACCAAAATGCAGAAGATCTTCGTACATGCAGATTATAGGAAGTGCCATAATGCAGATATGAAGACGAACATGTTCATCTTCTTGATGGTTCTCTTTCACACGCTCGTAGTTTTGGCATACATTTGTCCCGCCTTTTCTTCATATTTGCAGACGAAGATACATATGTAAATCCAGGATTATGGACAAAACAATAAGACCACTCAAAATATGTAGGTTTAAATTTCATAAGAAATCTCAAGTAAAGGAACATATTTTTAATTTTTTGTTTGCATTTTAATATTTGTAAAATAGAGCGCAGAAATTAGGTCATAAAACAATAAAGAAATTTAAATGTACAAATTACACATACAAAATAGGTAATTAGAAAATTAATAGTTATAAGTTATAAGCAATAAGACCACTTACAAAATATTAGGAAATTGATTATTTTTTTTGATACATTTTTAGCAGAATCTTACTATTTCGTGGGTAAGTCTTTTGTATCATTCCACACAATCATTTTTTCTTAGGATTGGGTTTACTAGTTGGTGCTACCCACTAGGCTATCTCGCTATACAAACAAACAATGTCGAAAGTGAATAAATTTCATTCCATATTGCATTCCAAATAGTCGTATCATAAAATTTGAGTTTTTGGTGTGCATTCTGATGGGGTACCGATGCATGTCCAACAAGTTTGTACAAGGGAGGGACTTACGAGGGTTCGAAAAGTTCGGCTCGTCTAAATTTTTGGTACTGAAATCCAGGAGGGGCTTGCCAAGTATCTGACAAGTTTTTCTTGTTCAGATTTTCCCTACTGAAAACTTACCAGGGCTTTGCCCAAACTAGACAGAAACTTGGCATTTTTCCAGCTGGGAAGGAAATGCTACATTTAAATAAATAATACACTGATTTCAACCACAATTTTTAATACAAGAGCTCATTCATAATTTAAACAATTTTGCATATACAAATTTTCGAAAAAAATCATTTTTGGTGTTTTAAAAAAATATTGATTTTTCTTTTTTTTTTTAAACTTCAATATCTTGAAAACGGGCTCATGATGAATAGTTGTTTATTTTGAACAAAATTGTATTTTATTAAATACTCAAAGGTGACATACTAGATTCTATTTTTGAAAATGGGCATACAATTTTATATATAAAAAATTATTTTTTTAGAAAACCGCTCCAACGAATTTTGATTTTTTTTTTCATAAATTCATACTATATTTTGAGCTCTTACTTTTCAAGACATTAAAATAACAAATTTGTAATAACTTATAGCAATAATCATATATATTATTTCTGTAGTCAAACTCCTTTTTTCTCACTTTTAAAATAGTCAAATCCACTAAAATAGGTATCTCTGAATAGGAATTTACACATACTCATGACATTGCACAAAAACTTTATGTTATACCACACTATTTTCTAAAAATTTCGGAAATTTCAAATAATTCAATAAATAAAAAATTTGACACAAAGAATACCTCACTTTTCACCCATTGAATGAGTGAAAGAGAAAAATATGTATTTCTTCTGTAATTTAAAAGTCTCTTTTTTTTCGCTGCACCTTGAGTGAGTGGAGGAGAAACATTCTTTAGTTACACCATGCATGAATGAAAGAAACACATTTATTACTTTTGTAATGTATAATCCTCTTTTTTCGCTTGCAAATTGAGTGAGTGGTGGAGAAACATATTTGATACCTACTTCTGTTGTTTGTAATCTTTTTTCTCATAATAAAAATCCGAATGCATTTATAAGGTATCACTAGATTGCATGAATGAAAGAAACATATGTATTAATTCTTTAATTTAAAATCTTAGAAGAAGAAATAGAGGAACGGGCATATCGAGAAAAAAGTGAGGCTTTTTTCAAAATAGTGTGAGTTACACAAACACAAATGCATTCACACAGGTCGGAATGCAGTGACATAGCTAAAAGCTGGGGCCACCAAAAGAATTTTTAGCTGTGTTTTTGAGAGATGTACTTTTGAGATTTAAGTTTAATAGTAAAAAAAGCTTAATAAACTAAATAAAAAAGTGAAATAAAATGTAAATATAGTGAATACATGCAATACTTCATTGAAAAAAAGTTTCTGAAAGTTTCTTTTGCAATGACTATCAACAATTCTCAAGGACAAACATTTGAATGAGCTGGATTATACCTACCAAATGCAGTTTTTACTCATGGACAGCTGTACGTAGCATTTTCAAGAGTCAACAAATCAAACAACATAATATGTATCTATTAAAGAAAATGATAAACAAAAAAATCAAAAATATTTAATTCTTACATCAAATATTGTTTACAAAGAGGTTTTGTAAAACTAATATGTTCGTATCAATAATAAAAAGAATTTATTTATTTTGTTCATACATTCTATTTGAAAATTTAAAGCCTTATTGAATGTGCGAAATTTTCGTACGGGTCTTCTGATTTATTTTTAATTGTTTTTTAAACATTTTTTTTTAACGATATCATAATATTATGGAACCTATAGATATGTACGTCATCAATCTCTAGCTACGTTAAAGTTGTAAGCTACCAGATAAAGTTTGAGCGATCCAGTCGTACCCTTTTTTTTAAGGATGTTATTTTATTTTCTTCAATATTTTGAAAACTACACCGTCTTGCAAGGCTTTATTGGAGAATTCTAGAAACCTTAACCAGGGTTTAAAAATTCAGTAAAAGGCTTTTCTGAAGTAAATATTTCAAAAACTAGACGGTTTAGAACTTTTGGCTTTGGTATGTGCGGATTGTGCTCGAAAATACGTTGTTGAACAACTCATTTTTTGTTGACATAAAAGTAATCTTGCTTTTTTTAATTCTATTAGTTCTGTTTTGAACAAACTGACCCGCAAACTCCTACGAGGATTTGCTGATGGAATATCGCCACACAAAGCCTTCCATTATGGGTCGAAATTTAGTAAAAAAGTTTATTTGTAAGTACCTTATGCATACATTGAATTTGGCAAGTATTTTTTTTTAATAAAAGTTCACTAGAACATCAGGTATAATAGATTATCTTAAATAAAAAATAAAAAGGATTACTTTAGCTTAGCAATTGAATATCCATTTATGTGTTTTAATTTTAGCTATTAAATGTTTCATTCAGCTGCTCTTATTTTGTTCTCATTTGTTTGCCTTAGTTTATATAGGTATGTATGTAAGTATATATCGTGTATACCTATTACAATTTTATACTCAACTTCTATACAAAAGCTTATACAATTTCAATTGTCCCTCTGTTACTAACTTGTGCTCTGATGATGGTTGGTATAAAGTAACTACGCAAATAGGTAGGTATTTACTATAGGTACTTTTAAAGGACTTTTATATCCATTCAATACAAAAAAGCACTTACCGTTGTACCGTTTTATATGAATACAAACTGAATTTGAAATAAACTAGAAAGCAGTGAAAGAAGAGCGGGCCAGGCCAGGGCCAGCAGCATCAGTCAGTAACTGAAAGTGTATAATAGAAAATTTAACTGAAAATCTACTTTAATTAAAACATTTTTGTTTTTTAATTCCTTTCCTTATATATTACCTACGTTTATATTGTAAAGGAAAGACTTTTTGTTATTTAAAATAGAATATTGAAATTTGAAAACTGCTTTTTAATGCATATTTTACCTTGTAGGTATAAAGTTTCAGTTTTCATTTAAATATTGCTTATTTTAATTTAACATGGAACTTCAGTAGTTTTGTCAATGACTTATTTTTCAAGTTGGTAGCTGACTATTCAATTAAAATAGGTTAGTAACTTAACATAAATATCACTTCTTTTTGTCTCCCTTTTTGTGCTGATAATCAAGTTCTTCTTTTGTGCAAGTATGATGAGCCCTGAGAGATTTATTTATTTGGACTGTAAAATTAATTAAATAAATAATAATTTCTTCTAATTAATATATTTTCTTGAATCACCATCACGACTCTCTTAATGGATAAACTGGGGCATCCAGGTCCAGTAACATTAATTACAATGCCTTTTTTTGGTTTTTCTTTAATTCCTCCTACAATACGAGAAATAAGCTCCATAAGCCTTATTATATTCGCATTACTATATTTAACAAAACCATAATGTACCTATTTATCTCTACAGCAATCCTTTTTGATGCAACCGGTGCGATAAATTGCCTGAAAAAATATTAAGTATTCGCCAGAGTGTACCTTAATTTGTGTACTCTATTTTGTGCCAGACTGACCACATTTTAAAAAATATAAATAAAAAAAAACTTCTTTAAAAATTTATTACTTAAGGCCAAAATAACTCTATAAATTTCTTTATTTATTACACCTTAAGATTGAAAATGGCCAACACACAGAAGAGCTTAATTTGACCATTTAGAAAATCCACAAAAACCGATCTGAGATTTACGATTCACCTATGACATCCAAAAAAAAAAAAAACAAAATATAAGGTATGACTGGCTTAGCTGAGTTGTTATCCCTTTTCCCCCGAAACACACACCTTTATGTACGTTATAGAAAAACTGTTTTCACATTTATCAAAAGAACAAGGTCGTAAATATTTACGCATGACATCGAATATCCTTCTTATTGTAAATTTTATTGTCCCCATCTTTTCGATGTTGGCGTCGTCGGTGGCGTTGGTACCCATCGCCATGGGCCGGTGCTAAAATGTTTTATTTTTTTTTTTTTGTTGAAAATAATCTGCAACAGTTAAGGATTATTATGAGTACCTACTTTAATTTTTCTTCATGTTTTTTTTCCAGTTTAGTAATAAATAGCTAGGATTCAATGTGATATCTTCGAATAAATAAGTCTTTTGGGGAATTTCAAAAAAAAAAAAAAAGAATAGAGAGAGGCTCAGATTTAGATATTTTATTTTTTATATATTTTGAAAATACAATAAACAAGAATTTTGCTTGGATCGTGTATAATGATTGCGGTTCCCAAGGAAGTGTAATAAAAACCGAAGAGAAATAAGTTTAGTTTCTGACACGGGTTTTTTTGTTGTCTTATTTATGGTTTATTCCCCGCTATAAATAAAGTCCCATAATCGGAGTCAATGAGTTATTATTGTGTTTTCATTTACCTCCCTTCTCTTGCTAAGATTTTTTTTTTGCCTTTTCTTTCTTTTTTTTTTGTCAGAAAAAGATTCTAAACGTGATTTGAATTATTGCTATTGAAAAGATGCATGTTGAATGCAGTTGTATATTTTCGAGATCTTGATTTAGTCGTGATACTGTTTTTAAAAGTTTGATTTGATTCAAAATGTATGAAAATTTATCACTTGTATTTGTTTTGACAAAAAAGATATTGGGACATATTTATAGTCGCCGATAAACCCAGTTTTACTAAACTACAGTTTAAGTAAAATTTTGCTCAATAAATATAGACCGATTTTACTTACAAATTGTTGGTTTTATATTTTTATAAGATTATTAAGTTGTTACACTATACAAAATGTAGCTTCAAATATTTTGAAATGATAAACTTAAAAAAAAAGAATCAACGTCCGAAAACTCAACTAAACCTAGGTTTAACTTAGACACAGCTAAAAAAATTACTATGAATACGCCCCATTAACTCAATATGTATATAACTATTAAACAACTACAATGACATTTACATATGAGCTTCAGAAATTAAGGTGTTTCATCTAGATATGACAGTGGGCCCTTCAGTCAGTATGTCATGCCCTACTAAGTCACACACTTTGGTCGATGTTTACCGATTCTTATAACAATCACCAAGTTGTAAACTTATAAACATCGCCCAAAATTTGTGTCTTAGTAGGTTATGACAGACTGACTGAAGAGCCCACTGTCTTATCTGGGCGAAACATGTTAATTTCGGGACATTTTAAACATTCGTATTTTTTAAAGTTATGTATTTTCTTTAATCAATCTAATAATTTATCTTTAATTAAAATCAACAAACAAATAGGAAAACTCTTCTAATATAATACAAAGTTTTTTTTTAAGTAATTTATTTTATAAGTTGATACAAATTACATTTTTTTCATAAATAAATAAACTAAAAATCTTAAAAATTAAAAAAGTTAAAAAAATTAAATTTCATACAAAATTCCTTGATTCACTGTGTACCACTTTAAATTGATCCACTGTGTACCATGTTGTCCTTTTATTTTTTGCCACCCTAGCAATTTTGTTTGCCATCCCGGCAATTTTTTTGCCACCCCAGCAATTTTTTGTCACTCTGACAGTTTTTTTGCAACCCTGGTAATTTGTTTGCCACCCCGGCAATTTTTCGGCACCCCGGCAACTCTTTTTGCCACCCTGGCAATTTTTTTTTTTCACCCTGGAAATTTTTTTGCCACTCTGGAAATTGTTTGCCACCCTGGCAATTCTGAGGCTGAATTCGAATTAAAGGACATAAAAAACATTTGGAAAAGTATAATCTATAAATGTTCCCCGGGATAATCCCTGATGGAAGTAAGAACAAGGTCTGAGTGGTGCTACATTTACCATGAATTTCAAAGTTTAGGCCTAGCAGACAACTTTCAGGTAACTTAATGATCTTTGCATACAAGATTATTAACTTGGGATATGGGAAAGGAAACAAAACTTCCCGTAATATTAAGAATAATGAAACACCTAATGACGAAAAACATACGTCAGCATTTTATGGTTGGCTCTAATATTATGTTTAACTTCCCATGGGAATTTATTGTAATTGGTGCGATTTGTCGAATTGAAAATTATGACATATCTTCACGTTTTGAGGTCTCTAGAATCACAATCTGTCGTTTTTAGCAAGATGTCTGTATATGTGTACGTTCGGGGTACTTTTTTCGTCCACCAAATCTCGAGAACGCATAAAAATATCGACCTCGGATAAATTTTATTTTACAGATATATTGTCATAATGTGCTGAAAAGGTTTTCTAAAAAATTCAATAAACTATTTTTTTACTACAGCAATTTAAAAAGGAGCTGTTAAATGTCAATTATCTGGAAAATCTCGAGAACGGAATAAGATGTTCACTTCAGACTAATTTTATTTTACACATATTTACACAATACCAAATGGGTAAATATTAAAACCAAAATTCAACAGACACTTTTTTTTTAAACTAAGAAAAATAGTTGAAAAATAATTTTCGTCTCAAATATTTCAAGAACAAAAAATGATTCCGAACCCAGTCTATTTTTTTTTTTTACATATAATGACGTAGTCAACAACAGGTAATTTAAAGAAAAAAATCAATAACCAGTTTTTTTTAGAGCAAAAAAACTGGACAAAAAACTATTTAAAATTCTTAACAAATATTTTTTAACTCAGATATTTTGAAAAAAAAAAAAAAAAAAAAAAATCGCTTTAAAATCGAAATTTAGCATATTACACTTAATTTGCCTTTTTATATTCTTTGAAACCATGTTTTTTTTTTTTTTTAAGTACACTCACGTGATTTTCGGTATGAAATAATTGTCTTAAATAATTAATACCTCTATATATAGAGATAGAAAAAAAGTACAAAATATAGGTAATGTCACATTTTGCCCTGTATCTCTATATCTTATCTATACCTAACCTACCTATATAATACTAATAATGCAAAAACCAAAAGTTATTACACTATAAAATATATAATTACCTATATAATATATACTCCACCACCCACCACTTAGGTATATATGTACATAATGTATATGGTTTTAAAGTGCACCAATGGGAAGTTACTAGTGTGGGTCGACCCCAGACTGATTTTTTCTTAAATTTTTGAGCAGATGTTTTTTAAAAATCAATAAAGATGTAATCTTGGACAAAAAATTCATTCTTAAAAGACTCTACAGGAAAGAGAAAAACAAAATGGGAAAAAGTAAAAAAAAAACGACATAAACTCGAAAATTTTTACACAAAATAAAAGATTATTCAAAATTTTTCGCCTTGGCAACCAGCGAAAACCAATAGTTTCAATGATATACCTACTTTGAACAATTCGCGTTTTCCAAATTGGTGGAATTTTTCAAGGGTATGGCGATGGCGCCCCGAAAACCTGTACTAAAACTTTTCGAATAGCCACCTGGCTGGAGAAATGCCAAGTTTTTGTCTATTTTGGACAAGGTCCTAGTAAGTTTTCAGTAGGGTAAAGTCTTGACGAGGAAAACTTGTCAGATACTTGGCAAGCTTTTGCTGTGTTTTAGTTCCAAAAATGTAGACGAGGGAATCTTTTCAAACACTCGTGAGGCCCTCCCAAATAAAAACTTGTTGGACATGTTTTGGTATTCCATCAGGAATGTCTACTGTACATTATCTCTCTTTCCCTTGGCTTCATTTTCATATCACACTTTTTTCTATGGTTGTGAGACATCTGTTTATTATATGTATGTGTTAAGGCTCTCCCAAACCAATGCGAAACATTCGGTGCGGCAAAAAACATTCGTCAGTCAAAATTAATTAACATGGTGATAAATGAGAGTGCCCACACCAACGCAGCGGAGAAACATTCGCCTTTCAAAATGTATTTACAGGATGATAAATGAGAGGGCCCACACCAACTGCGAATGTTTCTTCGCCGCACCGAATGTTTCGCATTGAATTTGGGAGAGCCTTTCTGCAATATGTTGCGATGTATGAAAAATTAGTGTGTGAAACTTACTCACTTTCGACGTTGAATTTTTGTATAGCGAGTTAGCCCAGTGGGTAGCGCATTGGACTAACAGGCAGAAGATCGTGGGATCAAGTCCCACATAAGCCAACTTTTTATTTTTTTGTTGTTTTGCCTAAAGAGGCAAACGGTTGCTAGCCCCTTGCCAGAATCTATGTAAAACTCTCTAGTGCCTTGTCGAAAAAAAAAAAAAAAAAAACAAATCGGGTGGCACAACGGCTCATGAAGAACCAAGGCCTAGTGACTAACAACTCGCAACCATTCCTTTGTGCGCCTATTGACAGGAATGGAAGGGACCTACAATTTTATGCCAAATCCGAACGGCTAGACGAGAAGCACTTATTCGTGACAAGTGATACTCTTGGAGGATTTGTCAATTCCTCCAAGAGGCAGTAGCACTGAAAAAATCTTTTTAGTTTTTAGGTGGACGAGGGAAGCGAACCCAGACCTCCAGCGTGACAGTTGATCGCAGTAACCTTGTCGAAAACTAGATTGTTTTTCTACGCGGGCATATTTCAGATATAAAAAACTTCAGCATCATCTACATTTCATTGCACAAAGTTCTATTTTTCCTTTGCTATATTTCTCTAAGGCTTATATCAATTAAACAAACCATAATGCCAAATAAATCTCAGTTCTAACAGTAGTCGGTAGGCAATAATTTACGGAACTTTGATAGGTACTTGAAATTCTTCTAAACTTTGTAGATGTACCTGTATTGTATTTTGTAATGTACTTGTACACGATTCTTCATCTATTTTGTTTTATTTTTGCTTATTTTGCACACTTTATCCAGAAGATTTTTCATAGTTAATTTCAAAGAGGAAGTTTTATAAGCTTTTTTTTTAAATTTATTTTTCTTCTTTTTTACTTCAACATGCATAAGTACTAGTTCCCACTATATTAAAGTTGTAAACAGAAGATGGTATGGTGGTATCGGTATGTACAAGTACATACATATACGCATACATATATATTTTTCACAAGTTTCTCTGTAGAACATCCATGAAAAACAATGTATAAAAATGTGTATATTATCAAAAAAAAGAAAACTTTATTTTCACAACATCTGTTGTTAAACTTTGATAATAGCATCTAAGAGTTGTTGTTTTTTTTTTGTTGTTTTGTTCAATGGTTCAGATTTATTTTTATTGGCTTGACTATATCGCTTTAAATTTCCCAACCATCAGAAAGAGCCTAAAGAAATATATATTTTCTTTGTTTAAATTGCTGAACATTTTGTGGAAGTGTAAAGAGGTTATATTTGTTTTTTTGTTTTGTAACTTGCGACACACATTATGTTATGTGGCAAGTTGTGGGGTTTCTAATCTGGGTGCTAAATTTAGACTCCAGTTCAGTGAGACTCGGATTTATAGTTTGATTATGAATATTCACCAATATAATGAACAAATAATGCATTTTGTTTAAAACTTTGTTAAGAGTGTTTTTGTTGATACCTCAGTTATCAAATTTTCGATTTTTTCATTGCTGGATGAACCGACTCAAAGCTGTATTTGTATAAAAAAGCTTTTAAAGAGAATTTGAAAGTATCAAAACTAAAATAAAAAAAAAACATTTTATTTATTTATAAATAAGTTTAATTTTTTTTAAATTCGATTTTTTAAAAACGGATTTTTGACATTTTTTGAAATTTTATCTTTATAATAATAAGTTAAAATTTAATAAGTTACAATTTTTTTTTCTTAAAAACCGCTCCAACGATATAAAATTTGATTTGTTTCTACGGAACATAGAATTGCTTGAAACACAAAATTCTCCTAAAAAAATGCATTTCTGAGAGAACGGTCACACTGGACATTTGTTTGCTTGGATGCATACGTTTGCGTAGAAGCCTACTTTTGCGTGGAACACGAGGTTTTTTCGGAAAGCTATCGTCATTTTCTTTTTAAATTAAAATATCTTCGGGACCAGACCTCATAGAATGTTCTAGTTTTCAGGTATGAATAGTGGTTGGGGTAAAAATACTGTATGGGTCATACTGTATTTAAAATACTGTATTTCAAAATAGTGTATTTCCAAATACTGTATGTACAAAATACTGTATGATCAAAATACTGTAAGTCAAAATTCTGTGTTTCAAACTTATTGTTGGTCAAATGTCTGTATTTCAAAATTCTGTATCTCAAAATTCTGTATTTGAAAATGCTGTAAATAGGCTGAAAAATAAAAATCGTTTTGATAATGTAAAAAAGTGCGTTTTCAGAAGCGTTAAGAAGTTTAAGGTTTTAAGAAGCCCAATTGGTTCCTAGGCTTATTTGCGGAACTGTGGCATCAAAAGATAAACAAGGTTTCAAAATTAAAAAAAATTACTTTGAATGCAAATGCACCAAAAAATAGACCTTGTAGAAAAGTTTGCTTTGGATGTCCTGCTTTTCACTCATACCGTTATTTCATATCCATACATATTATGTATGTAGTATGTACAGTACATACGTATATTTGGTTTGACCATATCCTGCACACACAGACACAGTCGATTCTTCTTTTCCGAAAAAAAAATCTGTTGCAGTTTTCTGATTTCAACAACAATCTACCGTATTTACATCCCTACAAACAAAAACAAAAAAAACCCCAGACGAGAGAGAGAAGCAGAAAACCACCAGATTTTTGTTTGCCTCTATCTCTTTGGCCTAACTCTAAGGCTACCCGTTCACATCAATATATTTCTTATTCAAAAACTTACTCTCGCACAAATAACTTGTGCCAATGTGTAGGGTGCCTTTTGTGCTGTCAGTTGCTAGCGGTACTTTATGTTTGTATGTTTGCATTTATCCTTCTGGTTCAACTGCGTTCAACGCATCAAATTTGTCAGTACTTTCTTTTCAGATGGAGCTTCTGATTGGCCAGCTGTCATACAAAGTAAGCTGACATTCAGTTACGTTTAGTGAAGTTTAGTTACGTTTCATCTAAATTTTCAGTAAGAAATTCCCAACCGAAAATTCAGATGACAGCTTTTCTATACAAATAAAAGGCTCTAAATAAAAAAGTGACATTTCCTATAATTTTGCGTTCAACGACAAAAATTAAGTTCTTTATTTTCAGCAGTAATCATATTTTTGCATTGAACGGTCCCATTCTTTTGCTTTATTTTTATTGCAATTTAGTAAGTAATTATGTGTATCCTTTGTCCATCATATTTCACCATTTTAATAAATATGTTCCTAGCTTAAAAGCCTTTTATTTTATTTTATTTTACTTTATTTTATTTAATTTTCTTTTATTTTATTTTATTTTATTTTATTTTATTTTATTTTATTTTATTTTATTTTATTTTATTTTTTTGCATTTTATTTTAATTTATTATTTTATTTTGTTTTTATTAATAAACAAACAGTTCACTCATCTTCAAAAAAAATATTTGTAAGTGTTTTTTTTTTTTCTTTCTTCTTAAGCTTAAGACTTATTTATTTAAGTTGACAAAATGAGAAGTAAGTGTTCGTTCACTTTTCTTACTTAACATTGAATCATTTTTATTTAATTATTTATGTAATAGTTGGTAGAAAAATTATGGTTGTTTTTTCCCCTCCCAGCACTAATTTAGTGGGAAGTTTTTTTTTTAATTTAGTGTTTTTTTTTTTAATTTCATCTGGCATCACTGCTGTCAGTTCTATTTTGAACAAAACAAAGTCAACAGAAACCTCTAACTAGGTGGACGCATACTAGTCCAAGAGCCACTGAACAAAAAATGCATGGTACGTCAAAACTGATTGTTTACCATTTGATAAGTTTATGGTGTAGCTACAAAATTTCTTGGTCGTGAGTCGTTCGCTCCTGACACGCCCCCAAACATGTAAAAAAATGGAAAATGAAATCGCGTTTGTCAAAGCTGAAGTTTTTTAGAAATATTCCTTATCTACTTTAAAACAATATAAACTTTGGTCAGCCAAATGAACTCGAAATACAATTTTTCTTAATATTTTTTTAAGTAAATCGATTTATCTCGAATTGTATTATTCAGAGAGAAAAAGTAATATGCAAAAATTGTTCTTCGAAAATATGGAAACTCTCCAAAGTCAACCCCCAAGGAGATAGAGAGCGGTAAACTTCTCAAAAAGCTGTTTTTTTTTTTTAACTTTGTCCATGATAATATATAAAAACAATATATTTATATCAATATCTATTCTTTGGTGTGGAAAACTGTTCAGATAAAAATAATCCTCCTTAAATTCTTTATATTTCTTGTCATAATTCAAACTCTCTCAAGTCAGCCTTAAAGAAAATAGATTTGTGCAAAGTTTTGTTTTAATTTTTTTTTAAATTTATTATTTAAATTATTTTTTTATTTATTCTAATTTAAGATTTTAAAAACTTCAAATGTGAAATTTTACAAGTTGTGGAGCTTATAATATTGATCTTTTTGTTTATTTCTTATAATTATATTATTTTAACTTTCCCCCATTTCAACTATAATAGTTAGAATAAGCAATATGTATTCATTACATATAAAGGGTGATTCACCTTAGGTGACACAAAAAGCTTGAGCATGTAGGTTTGGTTGAGACAAACAAAAATCTTATAGGAGGCGGATCTATTTGCCCTCGTTTAGGCGAGAGAGGCAGTTTACTAAAAAAAAAGTGACTTTAAAGAAAGAAGGCAAATTATTAAAAAAAAAAACAATGAGATCCAATTTGTTTTTGTTAAATGGGAAGATTTAGTGATTTCATGTGCAGTAATGTTTTTTGTGAAAGAAATGATATTAGTGTCGAAAATTCACCTCAAAAATATAAAAAAAAACATGTTTTTTAGCACCTTTAGACTTTCGAAAAGTATAATTTGGTAATAAAGAAAAAAAAAAAAAAACATCTCTTCCCCTCTGTAATCATCTGGTTGCTGAGATTATAATTTAGTCGGATTGCATGAGAAAGTTGGATCATTTATTTTGTAATATCTTGAAAATTAAAAGTCCTAGAAACATCCGGTTTTCAGTGTTTGACTAGGAATTGAGCGTTGAATTTTGAAAACAAAAATAATACTAGATTACGTAAAACTTAAAAAAAAATAGTTTGAACATTTTTTTATTTATTTTTCAACAATTTGAGTTTGAAAATTATTTTTTCAAAAACTGTTCATTAAATGAACTTTATGTAAAAATAAAATAAAAGAAGATATTTCTGGGTATGAAACAAATAAAACAGTGCATTGTAAGTGTTGCCATTGTTTTTTCATAATAATAATTTGTTTTCTCTTTTAATTCACTTTATTAGTTAACTGCTTAGTCTTCTACTTGCCTGATTTATTTCAGTAGTATATAGAATTCGTATTATAAAAAAATCATTCATATGTTAACAATGCCAGTCCACGGGTAACAAAATTTCCAACAATTCTTGATAAGAAATTCTAATTGTGTTGGATATATAGTTCACAATTAATTTTCGCTGTAAAATTGATGTAAGTTGGACTGAACTTAAAAAAATTGCGTCTTGACAAGGCCCTCACTGACAACTGAAGATGAAGAGTCCAAGTGAGAACGCCTGGACGAAACGACAATTTTTAAGGACTAAAGGCCGTTAAAAGCTATTTTGAAGAGAATGTTAACAACAATCGACCTCAGAAAAATAATTGAATTCAAAACGTTTTTAGCAATCTCGGTCATAACATGTTTTTGAGGTTTTTGCGCAAGGCATCTCAAAACTAAATGAAGAAGATACTGAAGCCTTTAAAATTACTGATAGAATTTTTTTTATACATATTGTCGAAAATATACCCATTTAACCATTGCTATAACAAGTTTTCTTGAAATAATTCAAAGTCGAGATTTTGATCAAATATGTCAGTACGATAGTAAAGAATTCGAAAACTACAGTGCTTTGCATAAATATAAACGCGCCTGTAAAAATGCATTTTATAGAAAACTGGAAATGAAGCGACACCTTACTATTTTTTTATTTAAAGGCATCAGTAAACAAGTGAATTGAGCAACAAAAAAATACCCGTTATTTTCCCTAGCGTTTTTTAGAAAATAAAAACAGATTTTTTCGTATTGCAGAAGTATAAACGCACTATGAAAATCTCGTTTAAGCTTCATTTAGTTATGAGTTTCGAGATGACAAACAACGTAGCCGTGTGGTACACCTTTAAGAAATACGGAAAAGCCCAAAATTCAAGACTTTCGTTCAAGTATCCTAAGATGTAAGGCTATTCTTAGGAAAATTTCGAGATTGGGTCGTTTTTCCGTAATTTCATACAAGATCCAGAATCTTATAGAACAAAAATAAGACCCGGGGGTCCGCAGATGCTGACACGTCGTGATAATAGCCGAACAATCAATGTTGCATCTAATTCGGTGCATTTTTTGGGGGAAATTCCTTACGAATTGGGGTTAGGCGTTTCATTTTCGACGGTTTTTCGTACTTTAAGAAGCAGTGGAGTGATTGTTTGAGGCAAAATGGCGCCAGCTCGAAATCTAACAACAGCCCACAAACAAAAGATGTTGGAATTTACCCGTCAAAATATGGACCGCTATTGGAAAACCGTACTTTACATTATTTTCGGGTCTTATTTTCGATGCATAAGATTCTGGATCTCGGATTATGCCTCATTTCGATGACGCTGAGGCATAATTGAGGTTCTATGCCGTTAATGTGCCGAATTATCTCATCCTTGAGCTCTTGAATTGTTGCTGGCTTAGCGACGTACACATTTTCTTCTCCAACGGTGTCAAATCACATGATCTCATTTTGGAAAAAATACGGCCCGATGATGTCGCCAGCCCATAAACCGCACCAAACACTCACTCTTTGTGGGTGCATTGGTTTTTCGACAATCACTCTTGAATTATCATTCGCCCAAATGCGGCAATTCTGCTTAATGACAAATCCACTGAGGTGAAAATGTGCCTCATAACTGAAGATGATTTTCTTCGAAAATTGATCATGCACTGTTGCCATTTCTTGCCACCATTCTGATATTAACGACGCTTGAAATGGCCAAGAGGCTTTAGTTCTTGAGTCAATTGCACCTTGTCTCGGTTTGCTCAATTTTATCGATTGTACGCACATTTGGACGATTAAATTTACCGAAAAAATCATGAAGTGCACGATATGCATTTTGATTTGAACGCCCATTTTCATAATAAGCCTGAATAACTTTAACGCGTTGCTCGATTATGTATCTTTCCTTTAAATTGAGTTAGTCTGAAATTGAGAAATGTCAAATGAAATGCCGAAAAAATACTTGACCTTTAGGTGTGGTACACATTCAACATCGGCCCTTAAAATTTAACCAATCGTTATAAAATATGCAACAATATAATCAAATAAATTTAAAGATAAGAATTTACCTTAAGACTTTCTTTAAAAATGTGTAGTTATGTGTTTATTTTAATTTTCTTAAGTGTCAAAATAAAAATTATCAATTCCAAAGCTATCGCAATTAGTGTTATTATTAAAATACAAACAGAATTAAACAAACTCCCTTTAAGCCTGAAAGAAAATTCAAAACTCCCTAACACCATGTCTATCTAATTTAATCAAGGAAAATGTTATATCGTTTAATTTAAATGTAAATTAAAACACTATCTTAAAACGAAACGAATCTCTCGCTATTTCGTTGACGTTTGTCCTTTAAAATGTGTAAATGTGTTATTGTTGTTGTAGTTGAGATTGGTCAGTAGTCGTTCACCTAGTGACCTCAAGTCACATGTCCTTTATTTTAAAATATGCATACCTATCTCTAGTTAAAGTTTAAAATAAAAGCTTCTTCATTTTTAAGATTCCCCTTCACTAAATTCCAATATACCTAAGTTTCTCCTGATGGGATATTTTTTCCACGCATGACTTAAAAAAAATTGTATATGAAATGTCAAAACCAAAGGGGAAAAAGGCTTTTAATGGAAAGGATATTTTTTATTCTCCTCAAATGTCTGAATAAGTTTAACATTCAACCAGAGCTTTTTCAAACTTGATTTATCATAAATTGGATCTGCTTATTCTATGATTGTTATAAGGATATTACTTACAGACATGGGTGCGGCGACGGTGCTTGCTAGCAAATCAACTGCCAAATTTAGAGTACAAATATGTATATAAACCCTATTTGATTGATTCACCTCTTAAGGATCAAAGAGGTTCATGAGATTGGGTGTATCTTACGTCTTAGATTTTATGAAGGGAAGCTAAAATTTGTAAATAAAATAATTGTATACCTCAGAGCATCTACTAACGCAAATTTATAAAAAAAAAAGAAAAAAATA
This sequence comes from Melangyna quadrimaculata, assembly GCA_949320155.1. Lineage (NCBI taxonomy): Eukaryota > Metazoa > Arthropoda > Insecta > Diptera > Syrphidae > Melangyna > Melangyna quadrimaculata. Next base: position 153,456,118 of record OX439484.1, read on the forward strand.
TTTATAGATTAAAAATAATTCTTTATTAAACAGTTTTTTTTTTTTAATCGGAGGACGCTGAAGAATCATAATTCATTAAAGGCTCTCCCAAACCAATGCGAAACATTCGTTGCGGCGAAAAAACATTCGTCACTCAAAATTATTTCATATGTTTCTCCGCCGCGTTGGTGTGGGCACTCTCATATATCACCATGTAAAAAAATTTTGGCATGCGAATGTTTTTTCGCCGCAACGAATGTTCCGCATTGGTTTGGGAGAGCCTTAATAGTTCTTACATATTTTCATAGAAGGCATTATTTTTTAAATTTTAAGTTTTAAGCCTCGTTTTTTAAGGTTTTTTTCAAGGCTACTGCCTCACGAGCCGTTGCGCCACCCAATTTATTTTTTTATTTATAGTTATTGTTGTATGGACCTAATAGTCAGATCGTGAGGAAAACACCCCTCTTGCGATTTTCAATTGATTGATAGTTGATAAATATTGAAATTTGATATTAAACAACCCAACTGGCAAAAGTTTTGGTCATTGAGAATGATGAAGACCGTTGTTAATTACAAGAAAATTGAAAAAATATCAACGAATAGTTAATCATATTCTTTATAAACCAAATTTTAAAATGCTAAATATCAATTTTTATCAACTATCGATCAGTAATATTGTATCACAACTGCGTTCAAGGGATTTCATTATTGAATGTGTTTATGTGGAACCTATGATTTCACAAAACTTAAAATTCACCCAAATTAAGGGTCCAGTTATAGCTATCATTGAAAACCATCATTGAAAATATTAATTGTCAATTTTGAGAGATTTTGAAGAAAAAATAAATGATTATTTTGATGCCAAAGTAAAGCTTATTGACTTAATATTTATTTCGAGGTAAGAAAAAATTTAATTTGGTACAACTTTTCTCATAAAATGACTTTTAATTTTTCAATGATGAACTACCTTACCAATGATCATTGAAAAAATTAAAAGTTTCGTTGTGGGGAAGATATGGGTCAAAATGAATTTTTTTTGGAGGAGAAATAATTTGAAATCATAAGCTATCTTTCTGCATTAAAATTTTCAATGATTATACTTTCGAAGGGTCTCAAAATCAACAATTAACTTTTTAAATGATAGCTATAACTGGCACCTAAGGGGCCAGTTATAGCTTTCATTGAAAACCATCATTGAAAAAGGTAGCTGTTGATTTTGAGACCCTTCGAAATTTTAATCATTGAATATTTTAATGCAGAAATATAGCTTACGACTTCAAAATTATTTTTCAAAAAAAATTCATTTTGACCCATATCTTCCCCATAACGTAACTTTAATTTTTCAATGATGAACTACCTTACCAATGATCATTGAAAAAATTAAAAGTTTCGTTATGGGGAAGATATGGGTCAAAATGATTTTTTTTTGAAGGTGAAATAATTTAAAAGTCGTAAGCTATATTTCTGCATTAAAATATTCAATGATTAAACTTTCTAAAGGTCTCAAAATCAACAGTTAACTTTTTCAATGATGGTTTTCAATGATAGCTATAACTGGCCCCTAACTTAAGGATTTCTGAGAGAATGGTGGTCACGTTGGTCACTTTTAAATATTTTGGTATAACTCGAAAAATACTGCTTTTGTTGAGTCCCTTCTCTTTTCCAATTAAAAATAAGTAAATAAGTATGGGCGAGTTCGTAGCTTAGCTTATGCATATTTTAATTTTTCCTCTGCCAACAGAAAGCAAGTAGGTGGAAGTTTTTTGATATATTTGTGTTCGTAAACAAAGCACCGCAGAAAATCCGAAAAAAATTTTGAAATTAAATTTTCGAGCGGGAAAAGTCAACCTTAAGGCTTTTGGGTGACATTTGTAAGGAAATATTCTGTGCATGCCCAGATTTAGTTTCTTGTCTATCTGTCAAGGTATGTACTGTCAAATTCCATTGAGGGATGGGTACGATGATGGTGGATTAAAAATCTCTTAACAAAATATGAGATTATATTTTCGCGCGGTAAAAGGCGATTTTGGGGCTATTTGAATTGGAAAGAAATATTCTGTAATAGACAAAATATACTGATGATATATAAGGCCGTGAGTGCAATAGTGGCCTAACTGCATTTTTTATTATTTTCAGTAGAGCAAAAATAAGAAACAGGTGATTTTCAAACACTTGTAGTTTTAAAACAAAGACACATAGCTTTGATTTTCATTTTGCAATATGCTCAAAAATAGCATGGTTTTGATTTTTTATTCATCATCCATCAAAATACCGCTATGGCTAATTTTTAAGTCAGATAGGCCACTTTTGCATAGAGGAAAAATGTACAAAAACTAAAAATCTGTAAAGATAGGTCAAAGATTTGTACATAAAACAGTTTTTTTTTATTTATTTTATAGCAAATCTCTATTTTTCTCGATGCTTATAGTAAAGGTCGGGGAATTAAGGTTTTAGGTTGAGGCTTGCAGGGCTTACCCTTATTTTCTTCGAAATACAAACACTTTGAAATGATAATTAATAATATTTAAACAAATATTAAGTAAGGCATCGGTCTTTAAATATTGAAACTCAAAAATCTTGAACCAGTTAAGCCCAGTTTGCAGATCGCTCTTGTATGTATTTTCCATACAAATGACTCTAACCATAAATATGATATGTTTAAAAAGTTGTTTTAAGTTCAAATCGATGGAGATCCCCGAAAATATGGACAAGGTTCTCGTTGCTGCCGATGATGCTCTAACCGACATGGTCTCATCCGCAAATACGGTTATAATATCTGCCGTCAGTGCTTCAGGGAATACGCCAACGATATTGGCTTCAAGAAGCTCGATTAGTCATTCCCTTGGAAGAGAGGGACTCGCCATTCAAGCATCTCTCACTTGACAGATTAAATAAAAATTCTTTACTGTGTTAAACTACAGTTTAACCCCCAATTTCACAGTGGAAGCTTAAACTCCACTTTAAGTCTAAACTCCAGACCACCAGTATAAATAAACTCAGTTCAAGGTTTAAACGAAACTGTGAAATTGGGGGTGAGACAATTTTGGCTCAATGAATATATACAGACCGATTTTAATTACAAATTGTTGGTTTTATATTTGTATAAGATAATAAACTTGATATACTACACAAATAGCTTCAAATATTTTTAAATGATAAACTTAAAAAAGTAGAATCAACGTCCAAAAATTCAACAAAACCTATGTTTAACTTAGACCCAGCTCTAAAATGACTATGAATACGCGCCATTCTGTGACTATTTTTACACAATTGAAATGCATCTAAATCTTATTTAAGCTCTCAGGCAAATAAAAATAACATAACAAGATCTAACAAGATATACCCATGCCAAATCAACTATATTGAATCACAAACTGAACGGTTGGGTCGATTTTCAATAAACTTGATACTTAGTAATTTTTAGGCATTGTCCAGAATTTCTCGTTAACGACTTCACCGACTTGAATGAAATTTTATACACAAAATGTTTTTTAATTCACCGATTTAAAATTAATTAAATAATTAGTTAATAGAGGAAACGTCATTTAAAATCGTTAAAGTAGGGTGAATAAATAAAAAAATTTAAAATAGACCAATCTCTAATTTTTAATTTAGTCTAAGAGCCCACAGCAAATGTTGGGGTGCAAAAGTGAACAAAAAAAAAAATTATATGAGTTGAAAGGTGTTTTAAGGTTAATAAAAGAAATGCAAGTCTTGCAATCCCTGGTGACGACTGTTAGGTGGGAGGGGCAATTTTCTAAAAAATTGACTTAAAACTGAAAACAAATTATTAAAAACAACGGTAATATGTACAATGCCCTGTTCTATTTTATGAAAGGCCAGAAGTCCCTGATTTCATTAACTATTTAAACAAAGTTCTTTCAATGAATAGTTTCTGAAATATTAATGTTTGAACTCAAAATTTTGAAAAAAAAAAAAAAAAATTAAAACAATGGTAGAAAATATTTTTTTCGCAAAATTCAATGCCCTTATCAATTTGTAGTCCAGATGGTTCTAGGACTTTTACTTTTAAAGTTACTAAAAAATTATTATTCCAGCAACCACTTGATAGTACAGGTAGAGTATAAAAAACGTGCGGAAAAAATTCTTAAATTTTTAAAACTTGTTGGGAACGTCGGATTAACCATAAGAATAAAGAATCAAAAGAGTCCATACAAATATCTGTGTTCCACGGGTGTTTTTTGGAGGGGGAAATGGGGAAGGTATGAACTTATCGAAATTAAAGAAATTATGTTGATACAATTTAGACATATGATACATAATTTTAGAGTATTTTTCAATTCTGAATCTAATGACATCGATATTAATGCGATACAATAATCCTTAAAAAGTTATTGTCCATTTTATTCAGAGATGACTGTTTTACAGTAAAACTGGTTATCTATGAAAAAAAAAATACCTTGAAAAGAATGGTACATTGTTGAAAATTTGTATAAATATTCAACTTGACATGAGAACAAAGGATCAAAAGAGTACATCAAAATATCTATGATGAAAGGTTGTCTTTCTTAAGGGAAAGAGAAGGTATAGAATTTTGATCATAACCCCTATCCCAAGAATGGGAAGAAATTTATTTAAAAATGTTTCATTTGTGTAAGATAATGCCAAATTGAATATTTATACTATATATATATTTTCATCAATTTACCAATACAGGGTACAACGGTCGCACCCAAATTGACCTACGATTACCCGCATTTTGCTCAGTTACATGCTGCGAAATCCGTAGGATTGCCAATATACAAATATATATTCCAAAACTGGTCAAATATCACAACCGTTTACACACAAAACACTTTCAGAAAGCATTTTCAGAAAACGCTTTCGCTTTCATTGTGTGACGACCCGAAAAATGTTTTCGGAAAATTTGCTTTCTTGAAAGTAAAAAGATTTCAGAAAGGACTATTCTTTCATAGTGTGACTGCTGTATGAAAGCATTTTCAGGAAAATTTCAAAATAGGAATTTTCGAAACGCTTTCTGAAAGTATTTTCCTTTCAGTGTGTGACGGCTCCTTAAGTGTATTTTTTCATTTAAAGTTATATTTAACCAGTTATAATAACACTTTTTTATAAGTTTGACCTTTAAATTGAAATAACTCTAATTTAATTGCAGCATAAATAGTTTACGAATGTGATGTAATTGAAGTAAGCGCTCACACGTCCCTCTATAGATCAGCAACTCATCTTCGAAAAGTCTTCAAATAAAGAAACAACCAGCAACTGCGATATGAAATTTTTTTAAAAAGATTATTCAAAAATATATGATGTTAGAGTAGTTACTATTGGTAAAAATTAGCAATTATCTAGAATAAGTGTGACGGAACATGTCAATATCCTACTTTAAATTTGCCTACACACATGTTTTCGATATTTAATGACCCAGCAAAATAAAAACAATATTGGGTAGGATTGGATATTAGTGAAACAAAAAGTCTTTCAAATCGGAACATTTCTCTAAGTTCTGAAATAAAATTCGAATACTCAACCAGTCTTGCAGAGGTCTTGCAGGTTGAAGAAAAATAAAAGTTTCAATCTTGATTTCTTTTTTTTATTAGTTTGGTTTATTGTCTTGAAATGTGAAACAATAGAGATCATTACAATAGGTAGTCGAAATTTGCACGTCAATAAAACAGCTATTTCTAATGGACGCTGTGCAGTTTGACTTGAATTCCTTGTTAAAATTATTTATAGAAAAATAAACCAGAGAAATATTCTCCTGTATACACCCGGATCCAGACTGAACTGCTCTTTCTCTTTATAAATTATTAACAATCCTTCAATTTGATAATTTCCCATAACGATTCGCAACAACAATACAAAATACAGACATCATATATAAAAGAAGAGTATAGTTTTTTTTTTTTAAATTACTTCTCGTTTTTGTATTTACTTTTCTGTTTCCGTTTATTGTGAGAACGATTCCAAATAGTGTGATGCAGATACATATAACTTTCAAATTGCATTTATATTTTTATCCATTTTGTTGGTTTTTCTTAGCTCCAGTTACATAAATTATAAATTTATTCTAAAGGTACGTTCTCTTATAACAAAGAACGAAATTCAATTTTGTTATATTGATAAACAGGTATTGGTGAGGTTAGCGGTGATGATGATGATGGTAGACGATGAGCATCGAATTCCTAAGGATCATTGAATAATAATACGTTTTGGAGGGGAATACTGAATGGAAAGAACTTGATGATGGGGTACTCTTTGAATATGAAATAAATATGAAACTCAGTTTCAAAAGTTAGTTTTGAAATTTTCAATTACCGTTTATCTGACCAGAATACATAACAAGCTTTAAGACTTTTCCAAAGTCCCAAAACAACGTGAAATAGGAGCGAAACTGATTGCCCTAGAGAGGCCATTCAGGTTTAAAATAGTGCGAAGTATGTATTTATAATACCGAAAAAGTACGACAGCTAAACTAAAATTAAAAAATAGTTAGTTATTGTCACGCTAAGACCGTTAGTATGTCCATATAAGACTCTGTACATTACAACGTTCAAAAATAAGAGACGCACAACTGCTACTATTTCATTTCGCTTTTTTACGACATTTCTTTTTATCACAATTTTTTCCCTTCATTTTTTTTTTAGATTCATCAAAAAAGTTTAATTTAAGGTTTAAAAAAAAATAAAACAAAAACAAAAAAAAATCAAAAAACTTTTAAATAGAAAAGGTCATAATAAAAAAAGGAACTGGATTCATCTGGAACACACTTAACGGCCATCACACTGGGGCTGGATGAAAATAAAAAAAAAATCCTTACAATCTTTCGACCTTCATCCAATCAAGTGGAATAATTGAAAAAGACATTTTTAATGTTAAATCCGTACAGCATGCCTTTTTGATTGAGATGTGATTGATTATGCGTAAATGCCAATTGAATGCGTTAGCAAATTATTTTTATCAAGATATCAATCAATCATCACAACATATCAACAGTTTCTCAGCATAAATTTGTATGTCATTGTCAAGTGTGATATTAAATACAATATGTTGAACTATAAACAAAGAAATATATGTTTTGTTTGATTTCGTGACAGGATTTTTGTATAATTAGGTATCTCCATCAACATGTTTGGTAATTTGACAGTTTAAATGTTCGTATATAAATATGTATATAGGTAGGGTAGGTACATAATATGTATGTATGTTTAAACTTTTTAAAGAAAGTATAGCCGTTGAGAGAAAATAAAAATAAAAAGTAAAAAGTGCAAAAGTGGCACGGGATAATGACACGGGACAAATTTTTGTTTGATGCAGAACCTTTTTTGTGACCTAAACTTTCGATTTGGGGCTTGGGGGTTCCATATTAAAAAAAAATGAGTTTGGGAAATAACTTACTTGCACTACTTTAGATTGCGCTTACAGCCAAGGATGGACTACGGCCTCAAATAACGAGCCCTTCTTGACAGCTCTGTTTATAGCTAGGGGCTTCCAGTTGCGCACAGAAAGTTGGTTGAGGTCGTTCTTCACTTGTGCGCGCCACATATTATGGTTTCTTACTATGCTGCGTACACCATTCACAATTGGGGTTGAATTCGAAGACTCATTGGACAGGTGCTTTTTGTTGTCCTTACGATCCACGTGTCCCAGCCATCTCAGCCGCTGTATTTTCGGCTTTTTGATCAGGTCAGGCTCGACATTGTATCTCCTCCTCCACACTCATCATATCATCTCAAAGCAGACTTTCATCCGACTTTGACAGTGTCCATGATTCTGCCCCATAGAGCGGGACCGGGATGAATAAGGTCTTGTTTAAAATCTCCATGGTCCTGGGAGTGAGGGCTTTACTTAAATACTTAAATGCCTTCTTAGACCGAAGAAACAGCGGTTGCCAAGAGTAATCCCGGATTTACACGAGTGGTAAGTAGGCATTTTTCTGTTATTATTATGACAAAAGAATGAGCAAATCCATTCCTTTTGTCATAATAATGTCAAACATAGGTACATTATGACAGGAATAATGACATTTTGTCATTCGTGTAAGTCCCGCATAATTCTTCATTTGATCTCTGCAATGGTGTAATTTTGCGAGGTGGAGCACAGAAAGACAATTTCTTTTCCCGGTTTTGCAGTTTATCAAATAGTGGGTGTAATTGAGTGACCTGCTAACTTCACTGTGAAGTTAGTAGGGCAGTATGCTATTTTTTTTAAATATTAAGGACTTCAAAAGTGGACCCAGCTTATTCTTGAAATGCAGACAAAATGCAAATTTGGAGCCTTACTGTAATTTCTTAACTCTGAAGTTAGCAGGTCACTCGATTACACCCACTATTTGATGAACTGCAAGATCGGAATAAGAAAGAGATGTGGAGCCAACTTCACAGACGTTCGAAATTATATCTGTCCATTGCGATATTTTGCCCAAGGCGACGAAGTTCAGATACCTTTCTCGATGACAGCATATTCTTCGTCTTGTCCTCTTTAACCCAAACCTATTAAATCTGCCTCCGATTCAATACTCGCAAATGCGTCAGTCACAGCTCGATCCGATCTGTCGACATTGTCTAAATCGTCTTTTGGACTTTTAATAAATTGTACCGCTGGTGTTGACTGTTGTGTTGCATACAATTGATTCAAGAAATATTAGACACCCAAATGTATATTATTTTGTTTGTTCGGCATGAGACTTACTTACTTTTGATAGCGCTCACAGCCCAGGATGGGATTCGGCCTCAAATAACAAGCCCCTCCAGCCAGCTCTGTCCCTAGCTAGCCGCTTCCAGTTGCGCACACCGAGTGCTTTGATGTCGTCATTCACTTGATTTCGCCACCTGTTACGGGTTCTTCCTCTGCTGCGTACCCCATCGGGGTTGGATTCGAAGACTCGTCGGGCAGGTGCGTTGCTGTCCATACGCTCCACGTGCCCCAGCCATCTCAGCCGCTGTATTTTCAGCTTTTTGACCAGGTCAACGTCGCTGTATAGCCCGTATAGCTCGTCGTTGAATCTTCTCCTCCATACTCCTTCGATACACACCGGACCGAAAATCACACGAAGAATCTTCCTCTCAAAGCACCCTAGCAGATTTTTATCCGAATCTTTCAGTGTCCATGCTTCTGACCCATAAAGCAGGACCGGGATGATTAGGGTTTTGTATAAAGTCTCCTTGGTTCTCTGAGAGACGGCCTTACTACTTAAATGCCTTCTTAGACCGAAGAAACAGCGGTTTGCAAGAGTAATTCTTCGCTTGATCTCTGCACTGATGTCATTCTGCGATGTAATAGTGGAGCCCAGGTATACAAAGTCCTTGACAACTTCGAAGTTATATCTGTCCATCGTGATAATTTGTCGACGGTGTTGAGATTCCTCCCTCGATGACAGCATATACTTCGTCTTGTCCTCATTAACCGCCAATCCCAATCTAGCCGCCTCCGATCCAATGCTCGCAAATGCCCCTGCCATAGCTCGCTTCGTTCTTGCGACAATGTCTATGTCATCCGCATATGCAAGCAATTGAACGGACTTTTGATAGATTGTACCGCTGGTGTTGACATGTGCGTTGCGTACAATGTCTTCAAGAACGATGTTGAATAGGTTGCATGATAACGCGTCGCCTTGCCTCAATCCTTTCTCAACATCAAAGAAATCGGTGGTGTTCTTAAAAATTTTGACGGAGCAGCGAGATTTTTCCATCGTCGTCCTGCACAGGCGGACGAGTTTGGCAGGGATGCCGAGACTCGACATGGTTTTGTATAATTCGTCCCTTTTCACGCTATCATACGCGACTTTAAAATCGATAAAAAGGTGGTGTGTATCGATCTGGAATTCCCGGGATTTTTCTAAAATCTGTCGGAGTGTGAACATTTGATCGACGGTTGACTTGCCTGGCCTAAAACCGCACTGATAAGGGCCGATCAGATCGTTGACAAAAGGTTTTAAGCGGTCACACAGGATGGCCGACAAGATTTTATACGCGACGTTTAGGAGACTAATTCCTCTGTAGTTGGTACATTTCAGAACATCTCCCTTTTTATGGATGGGGCATACTATACCGAGGTTCCATTCATCGGGCACACTTTCCTCCGACCAAATTTTGCAGATGAGCTGGTGTATGCTCCTAGCCAATTCATCTCCCGCTGATCTAAATAGTTCGGCTTGTAAGTCATCCGCACCAGCAGCCTTGTACGACTTAAGTTTGGATATCGCCAGCCGCACTTCGGTAAGGTCGGGTGGACGGAACTCTTGGCCATCATCGTCCAAGTTGAATGGAGCGTTCTGCCTATTAGCGGCATCTTGGCTTTCTTCGCCATTAAGCAGTCTAGAGAAGTGTTCTTTCCAGATCCTCAGCACTGACTTTGTGTCTTCCCATATTCCCACTCTCATCTCGACAGGCTTCCGTTCTAGCCTTGAATCCTTGGGTGGAACGCTTCACCCTCTGATAAAATTTTCGAACATCTCCCCTACCGCTACAACCCTCAATAGACTCTACCGCCCGCTTCTCGTGCTCTCTCTTTTTCCTCCTGAGAAGTCGGCGTTCCTCTTTTCGTTTCAGCCCGTAGAGCTCCCGGGCCACTCTCTCAGCAGCTCTTGTTCGAGTCTGCAGCATTGCTTTGTAGGCCTCGTCCTTAGCTGCATGCGCTAGCCGGCACTCTTCATCGAACCAGGGGTTTCGTTGTATTCGCCTAGTGAAACCCAGCACATCAGAGGCGGCACTTCTGATGGCTTGTTGATAGTGTTCCCACTGGTCCTCTGCACTTGATGCTGGTGGCGGACCTCCTGAGAGATTAAGAGTTACGTGGTCTGCAAAAGTTCTGGCGGTCTCTTGCGATTTAAGCTTCTCGACATCGAATCTTTTCACAGCATCTGCTCTGCGTTGTCGCGTCATGGATATCCGCATACGTAGTCTAGCTACCACCAGGTAGTGATCCGAGTCAATGTTGGCCCCTCGGAACGTTCGGACGTCCAAGATACTGGAAGCATGTCTCGCGTCTATCGCAACGTGGTCGATTTGGTTGACGGTTACTTGATCACGCGACCGCCTAGTCCCCTTGTGTATATTGAGGTGTGGGAAGTAGGTGCTTGAGATGATGACATTTCGCCCCGCCGCAAAGTCTGCCAGCCTGTGTCCGTTGCCGGAAGTTTCGTCGTGTAGGCTGTGTCCTCCGACTATCGAACCAAAGATGCCCTCCTTTCCGAATCTTGCGTTGAAGTCACCAAGAATGATCTTCACGTCGTACTTCGGGCACATATCATAAGTTGTCTCCAGGAGATCGTAGAATGCTTCTTTGGTTGAGTCCTCTCTCCCTTCATGGGGGGCGTGAACACAGATCAGCGAAATGTTCTTAAATTTGCCCTTGATGCGGATTATGACCAGGCGTTCGCTTACACTTCGGAAGCCCAAGACTTCTTGCCTAAGTCTTCCCCTTATCACAAAACCACAACCAAAGAGCCGCTGACCCTGTTCCTTCAAGCAAACGCCGTAGTAGATGTCACACGTTTTCAGTCTCCGTATGCCCTCTCCATCCCATCGCACTTCCTGGATGGCTGTTACGTCAGCCTTTAGCCTGTCCAGGTTCTCCACTAATTGTTCGGCTGCACGTGTTCTGTATAAGGACAGGACGTTCCACGTGCAGATCCGAAATTCATTGTCCTTGTTTCGTTTGCTGGGGTCGTCAACTTTAAGATCATCCATATCCGAGGCTTGTTGTTGTTTCGGAAAAACTTTTTTTTACGTGGTAGGGAAGTTACCCCGACGCACAACCCCGGACCCGGAGGACCAGACCCTTCGTATAACTCCTTATAGGCCTGAGCTACAAATATGTCGTAGTAGCCCATATAAGGTGTTAACTAAGTAGTTCCACCTAACTGGAACTGTAGACGCCACCGTTGATTCCATCTAGAGAATTCGTCCGCTGCCGCATCGATGAAAGAAGGTGCCTTAGTGGGAACACTCCTCCCCCCCTCTCTCGTTGGCTGTCCCCAACAGCTTTCCACGGGGATTTAAACCCCGTCTCCAGCTGAGGTACTAGACACCCGATGTTCACCACTAGGAGGTGAGAGTAGGAGTTGGTAGACAGAGGTGGGTTTTGAGAAAAACCTGTGGACGCTTGTGTCCTCTTGAATGCACATAACTACCCTTTTGAACATCGGCATGAGAGGTAATGTTAATTGAGTGCTCCGCGAAATGTTTGCATCAATGCTGTGGTCAAAGTTTGTAATTTAAGCTGGCGCAAATTTTTGTACACATACTCGAAACCCCAAACTATCGTAAAGTATCGTTTTAATATTTATTTTATTTTTTTAGTAACTTTTGTAGCGATTTTAAAAGAGCAAAAAATCGGATGAAAAATGCTTTTTTTAATAAATACAAATAATTATTTTATTAAATACAAATAATTATTTTATTAAAAAAAGCATTTTTCATACGATTTTTGCTCTTTTTTTAAAATCGCTACAAAAGTTAATACAAAAATAAAATAAATATTAAAACGATACTTTACGATAGTTAGGTGTTTCGAGTATGTGCACCACAGCATTGATGCAAACATTTCGCGGTGCACTTAATTAACATTACCTCTCATGCCGAACCTATCAGACCGATTTGAATAGGGATTCAATATTTCATTTTGTAATTCCCTAGAGTATCTGAGTCCAAATTTATATTAGAATTGGACCATTTTTTATCTGTCAGTTTAGCGCTTCAAAACTACCCTGTTTTGTACAGTTTTTTTCTGATGTCAACGCTGTATAGCAAAAAAACTTAAACACCAGAAAGTTTTATATAAATGTCATCTTGTGGAGAATTTATAGCAAACAAATTTTGTATCACAATTTTTTTCCCAAGATACATGTTTCCAAAGTTATATAGGAAAACAACAAAAAACAGACAGTGAATAATGCACTTTCTTGCATGTTTTGATTTTTCCTGCAAATAGCACACCTTTTTGAGCGGGAGCAACCTCATATTCTCGTTGTTTATATACTTTCTGATTGAATCCCATACAAATCTAAGATGCTATGTGTTACATTCACATAGGCTTCAATTTTATCCTAATTTGCCTGGACTATCTAGAAAAGTTGATATTCCGCCGTGTAAAAGCTCTACCAAACCAACGCGAAAAGGGCGCGAAACATTCACCGGCGGCAGTTTTTTTTTGTTATTTAGCATTGCTTATCTGTCATTTTTGTTATCACCCTGAATGATTCGAGAGGCTTAAAGAGCCTTAAATTCAATATAATTTGTGAAAGTATTTGCCGTGTTGAATTCAACACGACTAAATGTCCACCAACCGTGTAAATCCAACATGAGTTGTTCAGGTTTGACCCTCAACCACAATCCAATCAACAAACAGCGTAGTTTTACTCACTGGGCAAATTATATCATGTCATTCATTAACCTTTCACCACTACTTATTAATCTTTTCCAACAACATTTACTTACACATTCAACAAAAATTAGACGAAAAACTAACTCCCATGTACTTGATTATTATTTGTATTTTCATGAATAGTAATTTATATCGTATAAGCTGCAAAGTGTTTATATTTAGGCAAATTCCTCGTCTCCTTGAACATCATTAAGCCCCTTATCCATGGCGTAATAACTTAATATTTGAAATAAGAAAAAAAAATAAATTAACACAATTTTTTTATAAAAATAAGACAATCTTCACTTACTTATTGGTTGGGTCCTTAAAAGAATTAAGGCCAGCGGCCAAAGAAACCAAACCGATAAATGCAACCAAAACAAGGAAGAATCTCATGTTAGAATTGTTGGTAGGTATGTTTGCTTGTGCTTAACCGATGAAAACTTTGAACTGAGTGACTTAAAACTTTAAACATACCATCAATTTATAGTCTCAAGGCAGAATTATTCATTGGTATTCCAACTCTATGGTAGTGTTAAGAATTATGATAGTGTTTATTACCTAAATAATAAAATAACTGATGATAATAATATAACTGATAAGAATTTGTTGCTGCAAAAAGATGCTTTAACATGAAACAAATGTGAAATTAATTTTAAAGTTTAATTATAAACATTTCAAGTGTGAAATTTGGTTTAATGTTGTTGAAAAAAAAAGAGTGGTTAAATTTTAAGGGCCGATGTTGATTTTGAATAAAACACAAATTATTTAGGAAATTATTATCATTTATTTTTATTATGATAATATTGGTATGGTTCAATTATGTATGGATTATAAAATATCGGCCAAATGGCCACCGCGACCTCGTCGGCACACCTCCATCCGATGGTCCAAATTTTTCATGACGCTGAGACATAATTGAGGTTCTATGCCGTTAATGTGCCGAATTATCTCATCCCTTCTCTTGAATTGCTGCTGGCTTATCGACGTACCCCTTTTCTTTCAAATAACCCCAAAGAAAGAAGTCCAACGGTGTCAAATCACATGATCTTGGCTGCTGGCTTATCGACGTACACCTTTTTTTCAAATAACCCCAAAGAAAGAAGTCCAACGGTGTCAAAACACATGATCTTGGCGGCCAATTGACATCGCCACCACGACGTGAGATAACACGCCCATTGAATTTGTCGCGCAAAAGAGCCATTGTTTCGTTAGCTGTGTGGCAAGTGGCACCGTCCTGTTGAAACGACATATCGGCCACATCCATATCTTCCAACTCGGCCCATAAAAAGGCCGTTATGATCTCACGATAGCGAACATCATTCACAGTAACTGCCTGACCGGCCTCATTTAAGAAAAAATACGGCCCGATGATGAGTCAATTTCACCTTGTAAGCGTGTAAATGCAAGTCTTTATGCATAATGGTGGATTTTCATGTATCTTCGTCTGACTTCTGCAAAAAAAGTGGGATGCAAAATTAAAATTTACATTTGTTGGGTAGAGAGAGAACACCAAAATGCAAAAGATTTTCGTACATGCAGATTATAGGAAGTGCAATAATGCAGATAGGAAGACGAACATGTTCATCTTCTTGATGGTTCTCTTTCACACACTCGGATTTTTGGCCTACATCTGTCCCGCTCTTCTTTTCTTCATATTTGCAGACGAAGATTCATGTAAATCCAGCCAAATGTTCATCAACGACGAGCGTGAGAGGTGGAATTGTTGGGCGGGCACGATGACGAGTTGAGGTGGACGGCTCTTCAGCCACACTATCGCGAACAGCAGCAATATTTTCTACAGTACGAGCTGTACGAGCATGCACTGGTGTTTTCAGATCTCCTACAGAGCCGGTATGCTCAAATTTTTGCACGATTTTTCGGATTGTACGCACATTTGGACGATTAAATTGATCGAAAAAAGCACGAAGTTCACGATATGCTTTTTGATTTGAACGCCCAATTTTATAATAAGCTTGAATAACTTTAACGCGTTGCTCGATTTTGTATCTTTCCATGGTTCAAATTGAGTTAGTCTGAAATTGAGAAATGTCAAATGAAATGCAGAAAAAAACTTGACGTTTAGGTGTGGTTCACATTCAACATCGGCCCTTTAAATTTAACCACCCTTTATAAGTGTTCATGGCTCTATAAAGGTTATGACTTTTCACTTCGATACAAAAATTGATCTTGGTTTGATGCATTTTATGAATGTTTTCACGAAACTGATTGCGCATCATGTGCGCAGTGATGCGTTTGTGAATTTACTCTTTTATTTGCAATTGAGAAAGTTAAGGTAATGGAAAAATATTGATGAAATCGTGTTCGGATAGTAAATAAATTACTAAAAAAGCCATTGCACGTTTTTTGGGTAAACTTTTAATTACATTTACAAAGCTCAAACTTGTTCTTTTTTATGTAGAGCTGGGCACGAAATGAGAAAATTCTCAGTCTCGGTCACGCAAGACAAATTACTCGTTTTAATAAAATAAATTAACTGAAACAAAACAATTGGTTTTCCAAGATAGAACTTTATTTTTTGTTGATATATACTTAAAGACTAACTAACATTACATTACAATATTTGTTTGGTCAAACGATATCGAATCTAAGTATGTTAAAGTAAATGAGTACAATTACTTCTTAATGTTACTCAATGTTCTGCTGAATTACTAGAAAGTAATTCAGGTTAAAAGTATTGAGAACATTTCCTGATATTTGTACTCAATGTTGTATTATAAATAATGTTTATTATTTAATTTGCTGAATTGCCAGAAAGCAATTCAGGTTAAAAAAGAATATAAAAGAAAACAAATAAATATTATTCAGAGTGTCACCTTAGTCACATATATAACGTAATACTTTCTGGGTATGTGACCCGCATAACGAGACGAGACAGCCTTTTAAGCATCCGAGACGAAACCGCGTTGAGACTGTATATTTGGACGGAGATTTACCGAGACTCCCGTCGGTTTCGATTGTCTCGGCAGAAAAAAAGGCATTTTATAAATGCTAATAATTGAAAAATCAAATTTCGTTAAAATATTGCCCTGAAATTGAATTTGAGAGTTGTTTTTGGCTTCACAGATGGGAGACAAACTATATTTTGACGTATCGAGAATATTTCGTTCCATTATAGTCAAGAAGTTGCCCTGAAATCGTATTTTCTGAGACGAGACCGAGACGCAACTAAGACGAGACTGACATTAGACTGAGATGAGAACGAGACTGGGACGCGACCGCAATTTTAAATTTTTCTTGCGAAAAAGGCGTGACTGAGACCAAGACGAGACTTAATTATACTAGACCGACACGAGACCGAGACTAGACTGAAAATTTGCGATTTATATGTAGATTATGTTTAAATTTTAAAAACTTAAAAAAAATGTCTTTGTATTAAAAAAAATCGAAATGAAAAAAAGAAGTTTTGTTAATGCTTTTTTTTACGTTTCACTTCATTTATTTCATTCATTTATTTCATTTTACTTCTGTTGGGGCAAAAGTCAAGCAGGTCTGAAAATGAGGAAAGTTTAAGGAACACCATACCTATTAGACCACGAAAAGAAAAGTGTTTGACTTTTGACCGAACATTTTTTTTCGATTTTTTAAATTATCGTTATAAGAGCCTACAGCAAATTTTGGGGTGCGAAAGTGAACCAAAAAAAATTATATGAGTTGAAAGGTGTGTTAAGGATAATAAAAGAAATGCAAGTCTTGCAGTTCCTGGTGGCGGCTGTAAGGTGGGAGAGGCAATTTTCTAAAAAATTGCCCCTTTTATATTTTTATGAAAGACCAGAAATCCCTTCTCTCATTTACTTTTTTTAAATAAAGTTCTTTCAATGAATAGTTTTTAAAATATTAATGTTTGAAATCAAAATTTTTGAAAAAAAAAAATTTTTAAAATGTTAAAAAATATTTTTTTTGCAAAATTTCACGTAAATAAGTGCTATTTTTGTTTCCAAAATTCAATGCCTTTATCAATTTGTAGTCAAAAACTGAAAACCGGATTGTTCTAGGACTTTTACTTTTTAAGATATTAAAAAGTAAATGAACCAGCTTTTTCATAAAAATAAGACAAATCCGGTTAAATTATCATTTTAGCAACCAGTTAAAATAGGACAAACATGCGGAAAAAAATTCTTACATTTTTGAAACAAAGTGGGAATGCCGGATTAACCGTAAGAATAAAGAATCAAAACAGTCCATACAAATATCTGTGTCCCACGGGTGTTTTTTGGAGGGGGAAAGGGGGAGGTATGACTTATCGAAATTAAAAAATTATATTAATACAATTTGGACATTTGATACATGATTTTAGGGTATTTTTCAATTCTGAATCTAATTACATCAAAAGTAAGGCGATACAATAATCCTAAAAAAAAGTTATGGTCCATTTTATCCAGAGATGACTGTTTTTCTGTAAAACTGGTAAACTATTAAAAAAATACCGTGAAAAGAATGGTACACTAATGAAAATTTGTATAAATATTTAATTTGACATGAGAATAAAGGATCAACAGAGTACATACAAATGAGGCCGTGAGAGCAATAGTGGCCTAACTGCATTTTATATTATGTTCAGTAGATCAAAAATAAGAAACAGGTTATTTTCAAACACCTGTAGTAAAACAAAGAATCATAGCTTTGATTTTCTTTTTGCAATATGCTCAAAAAATAACAAGGTTTTGATTTTGTATTCATCATCTTTCAAAAAACGGTTATAACTAATTTTAAAGTCAGATAGGCCACTATTGCACAGAGGACAAATGTAAAAAAAAACTAAAAATCGGTAAAGATAGGCCAAAGATTTGTAAATAAAATAAGTTTTTATATTTATTTTTTATTTTATTTTTTAATTAAGTTTTTTGTTAATCAAGTTGAGCTTTAATATTTGTATTCTCTTTCAGAAGTGTTAGGATCCGTAAAAGCCTTTGCGGTTCTTGCATTACAATTGTTATTTATAAGATCAGTGTAAAAATTGTGATGTATTGGCGGTATAAACTGCAAAAGGTCCAGCAAATCCTTATTCTTCTCGTTGATTATATCTTCCATCGGGGTATAGGTTTTTAGGTTGAAGCTTGATAGGCTTACATTTATTCTTTTCGAAATACAAAACCTTTGAAATGGAAAGATTTCTTCAAGAGAATATTGAAAAAATATTAAGAAGACGTAGGTCTTGAAATATTGAAGCTCCATAATCTTGAACCTGTTAACCTTAAGTCCATTAGTAGAGATCTATCTATTTGAAATGTTTTCTTCTAAAACTTAAAAGTGGAGAAGAAGTGGTCTTTGGGCATTTGTATGATTGTTTTTTTCTCGCTGAGCTTATGACTTATATCAAATCATCGAGAATGTAAATATTTGGAAAATATTTTCATTTCTTCTCAATCAACCCAAAATCTTGGTCGCATTGCAAATACGAATGTCCGCTGACAAAAAACTAAAGGTTAATCTTATCAACTCTGAAGTCTGGATGAGATGTTATTTGTATATATTTATAATGTCGCAATTTTAATATTTTGCTGCAGCATTAACTTTAGTATGAAACTCTTTTACTTCATGGCTTATCAAGGGAGATTATTAAGGTATACGAACTTCTGTTCACCTTTGAGCAAATAGTACAATAATTGACCTAGCTTAAACAATAATTTCAAATATGCGAGCGCAAAAGTGGCCTAAGTGGTAGTTAGGCCACTCTTGCACTGAAGCTTTTAATTTTTTTGTGTTTGGCCTAAGTACAAAAGGCCTGTAACTATGACATAAAGCCGAAAATTTAACAAATTTTAATGCAGAAATGTGGGTTAGTAGGTACAGATTCAATTTTCGTAAAAAACTCAATTTCGATAAAATTGCAGTTAGGCCACTATTGAACTCACGCATTGCAATTTAGTACATACTTCACATAGCTATCAAAACAAATAAATAATTTTACTCGCACATGTGCAAAAACACTGTGGTGAACACATTTTCAAGACCCCTTCGACCCAGGTTTTTTATCAACAATTTCGACTCGACTCCGCTCCTTTAGTGGAATGGAGTCGGTTGAAGCCCATTTCAAGTCAACGCAGGTATACAAAGGGGCCAAGCGATCTTGAAGCTCGCTCGAATACCTCATGTAAACGGGGTAATAGATTGAAGGGTTGAGTTGGAATTCCAGGCCGGAAATTTTGTATTTGTAACTTCTCATTGGGAGTTATTGTAATTGGTGCGATTCGTCGAATTAAAATTGTTTTCATGTCTTCACGTTTTGAGGTCTCTAGAATCAGAATCTGTTGTTTTAAGCAAGATGTCTGTATATATGTACGTACGTTCGGGGCAAGATACATATATTACAGGTAATATCACTAGCGTTTTCATTTTTGATCAGTTCTGTGCATCTTGTCATAATCAATAGTAAAAAAATTGAATTTCAAACAATCACCACAAATTTGTATTTATATACTGTGTGCTTACACAAGGGGCAGCCCTCTTGAAATTCAACCAGCTGCGCCTGATAATACCTTAGATGTACTGTGCGTTCCGGTACTTTTTTTGTCCACCATACCAAAAGAGGGTTACTACACGAGTTCCAAAACCATAATCTCCAATTCAAAATCCCCAAATTAAAATCCCCATAACCGAAATCTCCAAATTTATAATCTACAAAAACTAAATCCTTAAAACCAAAATCTCCAAGCACCAGAATCCCCATAGTTTGAGTATCTCTAAGAAATATTGGCGCGCGAAAATTAAAAATTATTTCGCGCGCCTATGTTGTCAAAGTTTTTTTTATACTAAACACTACTTTGGGTGACCCGCTTCGCGGGTTCAAGGACCTTGACTCCATTTTTTGGTCCTCTGTCCCGCTCACGCGACTCCGTCGCTCCACTTAGGTTATGCTCAGTGGTCTGGCAGGCGCCTATATTGTCAGTCGGTCTGTAATCAAAGTTTTTTGTACTTTTTTTTAAATTTTATTGTTAGGCATTCTTTTTTTTGGGGATTTTCGTTTCGGGGATTTAGAATATAATCATTTTGAGCTTAGAGATTTTAATTTTGGAAATTTTTCAAAACATGGAGATTTCAGGATTTGGGGATTTTGAGTTTGGTTATTTTCTCTCCCATCTCGAGAACGAATAAAGATATCGACCTCGGATGAATTTTATTTCTTAGATAATATTGCCATAACGTGCTAAAAAATGTCCTTAATCTCGAGGAAGGAATAAGATATTCACTTCATACTAACTTTGTTTTACACATAATTACACAATACCAAATTGGTAAATATTTAAAAAAAAATTCAACAGACACGTGTTTTTTAAGGTTAGACCGCACACAACTGCAGCGGAACTACACTTCACGACGCGGCAAAACATTATTTGTATGGAACTGTATGAGCTATATCGCACTAAGCGGCAACTGAACTTCATTAAATTTCATACAAATTATTTTGAATCGCAGTTCCGCTGCAGTGAAGTTCCGCCTAGTGCGGTCTAGCCTTTAAAACTAATAAAAACAGTTGAAAAATAATTTTCGTCTCAAATATTTCAAGAACAAAAAATGATTCCGAATCCAGTCTATTTATTTTTTTTACATATAATCCCTATAATCACAACTGGTAATTTATAAAAACAAATTCAATAGACAGATTTTTTAAGAGCAACAAAACTGGAAAAAAATATTAAAAACTGTTGACAAATGTTTTTCAACTCAAATATTTTGAAAAAAAAAAAAAACAATGATATCGATTTAAATTTTGTACCAAAAACCTAAAACCTAAAACACCTAAACCGTCTAAATTATGTGCAGCTTTGAGGTTTTTAAAACCACCCTTTAAAAAGCTAAAAATCAAAATGTTGCAAGAAAAAACTTTTGAAAAATGTTTTAATTCGAAAAATTCTTACACTCAAAATGGCGTCAAAATCGAAATTTAGCATGTGACACTTAATTTGCCTTTTTATATTCTTTGAAACCATGTTTTTTTTTTTTATAAAATATATAATTATATAATATATACTCTACCACCCACCACTTGGGTAAAAATTTATATAGGTTTATGGTTTTCAAGGGCACCAATGGGAAGTTACTAGTATGGGTCGACCCCAGACTCATTTTTGTATGTCATTTTAACTGTGAATACAATGGGGCGTTGTCATAGTGTATTTGAGCTGCATCTAAGTTAAACCTAGGTTTATATGAATTTTCGGACGTTTATTCAATTTTTTTAAGTTTATTATTTCGAACTATTTGAAACTATTTGTGTAGTAGGCATAACAAGTTAATAATCTTATAAAAGTATAAAACTAGCAATTTGTTAGAAAAATCGGTCTGTATTCATTGAGCCAAAATTGTCTTAAACTGTAGATTAGTAAAACCTGGTTTTATCGGCGAGTATGAATATGCCTTTTGCTCGGCAGCCTGATTGCAAATAAGACTTCATGCAATAATTTGCCGACTTAAAGCAAAAATAAAAGTGTCTGCTATATTGGCTTAGATAAATAAAGATATAAAAACAGCCGTGGAGGCACAGGGTAAAGTAATAGTTTCTAACAGTCACTCAAATGCTAAGTTTTCTAATTGAATTAAGCTCGTAATGAATTACTTTAGTTTAGGGCTGGCCACGCGACGAGACTCTTCGAGACTTTTGTAAGTCTCGTCTCGGTCTCGCTAAAATTTGAAAATTTTCAGTCTCGTCTCGGTCTCGTATAATTAAGTTTCGTCTCGATCTCGTCTCCAAAAACTACGATTTCCAGACAAACTGTTGATCATTGGAACGAAATATTTTCGATTATCGTTTGAATATGTGCAGAAGAAAATATATATTTAACTGAAATTGGATTTTTAATTTATTAGACTCTCTGTAAATTTCGGTCCAAATATACAGTCTCGTTTCGGTCTCGTCTAGCTTGTCTCGTCTCAACTCGTATCAAGTGGTGAGACAGAGATCGAGACTTACTTGCCATCCATCCATAAGCGTGATAACCCCAAGATGATTTATTTCTAACCTTCTTTTTTAAGAATAAATACAAACAACAAAATAAAATAATAAATTTTGTCAAACGTTTTAACTGTTCATATTTATTTTTGAATTTATCTCTTCAAGTTTATTTGAAAAAAATAACTAAATTAATCATGAGAAGAAAAATTGATTAAATTTTAGAATGTTTTGAACCGAAATACTTTTCAATAAAACGCACGGCTTGATAGCGCATGAACTTGCTCTTATAGATAACGACTAATTTGGTTCTACAGGGTGATTCACTTAAGGTATGACAAAAAAAATGTTTGTTTTGCATTTTTAAAAATTGGTTTGTTTCATTTTAATCGGAGTTGAAACATTATGGTCCTTCAAGTCAAGAATATTATAAGACTATTCGTAAAAAAAAATAATATTTATGAAAATTTTAATTATTTCAAATAAACTTGTAAACTTGTTTAAATGTGCATATGATTTGAATCAAATAATATAATAATTTGTAGAAGTTGTAATTTTTTGTATAGGCTGTTTTTAGAAAACTTAAAAAAATCAATCGTGAATATTTTCAGAGTTAATTGTAAGCTATAGAATTTCCGTGAAATATGAATACGTTCTAAAATCTATCCCGAGTGATATTATCATTTTTCAATGTCTGACCATATGGGAAAAAGCTGTGACAGTATGGAAAAGTTTCTTCATATAGCTTACTTTTTTCCCAAATAATAGTAGACGTGGAATGTAATTTTCAATTTGATGTTTTTGTGTGGATTCATTTCACGTTCAATCAACAACCTATATGGTAAAATTAGCTGATGCCTGCTTTAATTGCAATTGAAATTTGTTTAATGAGTGTGACGAGTTTTCACAATCCATGCAAAACAAATGTTCCCCTCTCTGATTTGAACTATAAGCTTTTAAGCGTATATTCACAAGGAAAGAATTTGAATTTGATAAACAGATTTGTTTAACGATTCAGACAAGTGTTCACTCCCCGTCGAAAATAAAAATACGTTCCACAATCTAATTCAAATTGTATTTTAAGATATTCATCTTGTGATCACAACAAAAATAACGGAAAACCCATGGAATAGTTTAATATTCATCACGTTTATTTATTTTATTTCCTAAATATAAGCTGGGGAAGATAAATCTGTGTATCTTACACTTACGATTTTACTGAGAAAGAATTTCTGTGCTGTGTACGTACATACTGTAAAAAACAGGCCAGCAGTCTTAGCACTAAGTGAAACCGAGGTAGGTGAAAATTCTGATTACTCCGAATTTAGCCTACCTGGTTATAGCTTAGTGCCTTTATTTTTCCTACACCATGGTCTCGCAATATATGTACGTAATGATGTGGCTTATCAGCTTCAACCACAATATGGCCCTTGTTTAAATACAAACTTTAACTTCATGTGGTTAAAATTCACCGTCAATAAGCACATCATACATACATGTTTCATTTATCGTAGCCCAAGTTTGGATAGTAATTCGACTTCTAACGAATTCGATGCGCTGTCCGATTCAATCCTGAGAATTGTTTCTCATTATCCGCACAGTGAAATCGTTGTTACGGGCGATTTCAATGTACACAATTCTTCGTGGCTACGCTATTCTGGTCAGACAACACCCGAAGGAAGGTATGTCGAGATTTTTGCTGAGTTAAACCAACTGACTCAGCTTGTTGACGAGCCTACTCGGATTCCTGACGTTGCAGGTCAAATCGCCAACACTCTAGACTTGTTCCTTACCTCTGACCCTAATAAATACACTATAAGTGTATTATCTCCTCTAGGCTCATCAGACCATTGTGTCATATCTGCGAATTTCTCGTGCCACCAAATCACAGTTAAAGAAAAAATCCCAAAGAGAACCGTTTGGCAATACGAGAAAGCCAACTGGGACGGTCTCAATAATTTCTTCAAGAGCTTTAACTGGTCACTATGCTTCCTCGATAGTGATGTTGACGCCAGTGCAGATATGATTACAAACTTGATTCTTTGTGGAATGAGAAATTTTATCCCGAATAGGGTGAAATCTATCAAACCCAAAGAAAACTCATGGTTTGATTCGAGCTGTAAAGAGGTTATTAGGCTTAGAGAAGTTAGCTTCCGTTGTTATAAAGCCAACCCTACTGAGGAAAACCGGAAAAAGTTTCAACAAGCGTTAATATTCAAAGAACCAAATTTTTACATGATCAAAAATTACGGCAAAAAATACTACAATGTCCCAAGGGTAGTAAAAATTGTTGGTCATTTGTAAAAAAAATACGTAATATCACCTCGTCCTCGGTTCCAACGCTCGTCTTCAATGATATTCTACTAATACTAATTTACTTGCAGCACAGTTTGCTGTTAATTCGACGCTGCCAGAAAGTGTTATGACTCCTCCTGTTCTTGAGAGCGTAAATGATTTTATGGGATAAATCTTCTTTCGCACTCGTGCAGTTGCTAGAGTTTTAAAGGATCTCGATGTACACAAATTCGCTGGCCCGGATAGTATCCCTCCCATTGTTCTGAAGAGGTGTTCTTCAACGCTGGCAAAATCACTGCGTAAGCTTTTCCATCTGTCCTATTCTACTGGTCTCTTTCCGAGTGGATGGAAAACAGCATTTGTCCAGCCTGTCCCTTAAAAAGGCGTATCTTCTTTACCCTCAAACTATCGACCAATTGCACTTTCGTCCCTTCTTTCCAAGGTCATGGAAACGCTGATTAATTTCCAGCTCAAGAAATATCTCGAGGGACGAAAGCTTCTTAATGACCGGCAGTACGGCTTTCGTAGCAATAGGTCCACTGGTGATCTGATGGTATATCTCACCAAACAGTGGAACAAATCTTTACATCGTTTTGGAGAAAGTAAGATTATTGCACTTGATATTTCAAAAGCGTTTGATAGAGTTTGGCACCAAGCTCTCTTATCGAAAATGCGCGCATTAGAAATTACCTATCAGACCGTTCAATACAAGTCGTATTGGACGGTTTCAAGTCTGAAATCCACAAAAAAAAATGCTGGTGTGCCCCAGGGCTCCGTTTTGTCTCCGACACTCTTCCTTATTTTTATAAATGATCTTTTGTCTGCAACTTTTAATCCTGACGATAGTACCCTCAGCTTCTCATATTCGTTTACAGATTCTCATCCATGTCCTTCGGATGTGGAACTTGAACGGCAGCGTATGATAAGCTCATTAAATTCTGATCTCGACAGCATTGTCCAATGGGGAATCAAAAACCGCGTAGAATTTAATGCTTCTAAAACGCAATGTTGTCTCCTGTCGATAAAGCGAAACCCACCCCCAATGCCGCTATCCATGGACGGCACTTGCATCAAGGAAACAGAACAGCTCTCAGTTTTCAGTATGTGTGTCACGGACCACCTTTTGTGGAATTACCACATATTTGACGTCGCCAAAAACGCTGCTAAATGTTTAGGTTTTCTCCGTAGATGCAAGACATTTGTCTTCCCTTCTGATCTGGCTATGATCTACAAAGCCTTTATTCATCCAAAACTTGAGTACAATTCTCATGTTTGGGCAGGAACTCCAAAGACTCACTTACGTTTATTGGACCGAATACAAAAGAGAGCTTTAAAAATGATAGGCGAAAGATCTATAACGGAAACAATTACAACTCTCGAATACCGCCGTAATGTTTCATGTCTTTCTCTATTTTACCGCTGAGTGTGAGTGTTCTTGTGAAATAGCCAGTTGCATTCCTCCCCTTAAAAAATTCAACCGTTATACTCGCGCTTCTAGGAATGCCCATCAGTTCACCCTTGGGCAACTTCGGACGTACTGTAATGTACAGAGATTCTTTTTTCAGTCGCACCACACGAATGTGGAATGTTTTACCTGAGTCGACTTGCCCCTCCCATTTCGATGTGCAAACGTTCAAAAGCAATGTTCATCGGTATCTCCTTCTAAATCCTCTCCTACTTACCTTATCGCTCGTGCTGTTTTAAAAACATTTTAAGAGTAGCCACAACCCCTTTTGCGCGCGTGGAATATAAAAATAAAAAAAAAAAAAAAAAAAAACAAAAACTGTGGATTTATTATTATATTTCCAATTCACATTATGTTAAAAAGTATTTCTTGCTTGTTTGAAATTGATAAACAGTTTATTTTTTTCATGACTAAGACAAGTTCTCACTTCCCGTGAAAAAAAAAAAAAATAAATACATTCCACAATTTTAACTATTTCACTTGGAATTTCTCACTCAGTTTAAAAAAAGAAGTTTTTTTTTTGAATATCAGTTAGTGTTATGAGAACTGACCCAACCAACAAACTTTAAAATCGTAATAACAATTTTGTTAAGTATATGTTTCGAAATAAATATATAAACGAACATGAGAAAAAGTGTATGACAACATATACTGCTAATAGTCCAAAGATTTATGGATTACCTAAAATTAATAGGTAATTAATAAATAATAGACCAATATGCTCTTCCTTGACTGTTCATGTTATGAACTTTCAAAATATGTTGTTAACATTTTAAATAATATTACGGAAAACTCAAAATATAACGTTAAAAATGCTTCAACGTTCATCTCAACCGTTTCCCAAATTGTCTTAGACGAGGACGATATTCTAGTGTCTTTTGATGTTATATCATTACAAATGTTCCCGTTCCATTGGCATTAGAATTGGAAGCAATGAGTTGGGACATCATTAAGGAATACACTTCAATACCGAAGTCTAAATTCTTAGAAATTTTGCGATTCTGCGTTATAGATAACAATTATTTAGAATTTGATAAAGTAATTTATCAACAAACTAACGGAGTTCCAATGGGCAGTCCAGCTTCTCCAATTTTAGCAGATTTAGTTATGGAAGCTTTGTTAGACAACGTGTTTGATAAACTTACTTATAAACCAAAGATAATTACTAAATATGTTGATACATATTTGTGATTCTTAAATCTAACGAATTTAATAACACTCTCATAGGACTTAATTCTTTTCATCCAAGGATTCAATTTACGGTGGCAATTGAAAAAAATGGAACACTTCCATACCTGGATGTATAAGTAGTAAGAAAAAATAGTCATTTAATTTTTGATTGGTATATAAAACCAACATCATCAGGCCATCTTATTAACTTTAATTCAAAACAACCGAAACAGGTTATCATTAACACTGCAAAAAATTGTATCAACAGAGCGTTAGATAACAGTGACATTACCTATCGTCATAAAAACATCAAAATAATAGTGGATATATTAACTTCGAACTCATTCCCTTTAAATATTATAATCAAAACACTAATCAATAGATATTTTAATCCTTTAGTACAGACAAATGTACAACCAAATGTTCAACAATATTCACATAAAAGTATTTTATATATTGCCAATCTTTCCAATCGTATATTAGATGCTCCAATATGGAATATGGAATAAAGAAAATGTTCGTATAGATTTTAAATCAGCTAATACTTTAAGAACATCTTTATTTTCAAAACATAAAAGTAAACTATCAAAAGAAGATAAGTCTGATATTGTATATAAAATAAAATGTTTAGGTGATGGAATATTAAGTTGTCCTTCTGTATATGTTGGAACATCAATGCAAAAACTAAAAAGCCGTATATCAGGTCATAAATCTGATATTTATTATTATTATTATTATTTTATTAATCTTACATAAATGTACAGAGTAATACTTAAGATTACAGCTTGAGCATCTTAGGCTTTCAGCTGAGATTTTTTACAAATTGATTATAGAGAATTCAGTTAACATAAAATGGTATAATATACAATTCCATTATATAATATTTATAAAATATTTATAAAGTAAAAGTACCAATTTGGTAAATAGAATTTTAGACTTACAAAAAGAATAGATATATAAAATTTGTGACTTTATAGAAAAAAAATTGAGGGGGGGGGGTGATCGAAGATGCATAGACAACAGTATTTACCGTCTCGATATGCAACCTCAATCACCCCCCACCTTTCCTATAAAAGGGGTTTACTTAAATTTTATTGTCTGGTTCCAGTATTTCTAAGATTTTGTATACATTTTTAATGTTTGGTTCAGAGGGAACTGAAAGTAGGTTTGATAACTTATGATTACACAGTGAAAGAGAAATATTGTTGATTTTAATACAATCTGAAGTTAAATGTACAAATGACAGAATCTCATTTGATTGGCAGAAGTGGCATATTGGAGGTTGATCCTTGCTCATAAGATGATTGTGGGTTAGCTTTGTGTGCCCAAGGCGAAGCCTTGAGAAACACCTGCTCATCTTAGTGTTGGTAGTGGTAGGATAAAGAACTTGGAAACCTTCTGGATTGATTGAAGAATAGTGGTGGTTGTATTGGGTCCATGTTTCTGCTTTTTTGTTTTTCCAGTGTGTTTTTATGAGTTTTTTTAAGTCGGCTTTGGAGGGACGGTGCAGTTTGATCTCGGCTTCAGAGTTTGAAGCAATCGCCTTTGCTTCATTGTCTGCTATTTCGTTACCTTTTATTCCAATGTGGGCTGGAACCCAAACCAGGGTTAATTTGTCACCAAATTGGATCATGTTGTCACGGATGCTATTTATAACGGGAGCACGGTGATTTATGTTGTCAATGGCTTTAAGCCAAGAAAGGCTGTCTGTACATATTAAGGTGTTTTTGTTTGACATAACTGCGAGTTGTGTAGCTTTGAGAATCGCCAGGGATTCTATGGATAAAAATGGAGAAATTTGGTGAAATTCTTTCAGCGCATTTGAGATCACCATTTTTATTGACTATAGCCATGCCTGCTTCTTCGTCGTTTTTGGAGCCGTCGGTGTATAAAATATTCAATGTGTGTGTAAGGAATTCACTTAACAACTCTTTGAAGGATTGGATGTAAACTTCCTTGGGGGTTAAATCCTTTGAGTGTTTGGATAGGCTGATGTTGATAGCTTCTGGAGGTAGGAGCCAAGAAGGGAATTTTTCAATGGATATGCTCTTTATATATGGGGTGAGTTCGATCTGGTTGGCAAAAGATAAAGCATTGAACAAGGTCGTGGGCTGTTTAGGTATTTTTTTTCTTTTTAGTATTTTGGCGGCGTCATTATGAATAGGAGAACAAAATGATCTATATATTCTGGGAACTAGCAGTGATGTTAAGATGTCTCTTCGTTCGTCGATTGTTGAGAAACCTCCTTCAGTCATTAGGTTTCTAATAGGTGTGGTTTTGAAAGCTCTTAAAGATGTTCTTACAGCTGCGTTGTACGATGGTTGCAGAAGTTGAAGATTCGATTTTGCACACTTACCAAATATAACCAATCCATAGTCAATCTTAGATACTAAAATTAGCTTAGTTATGTGTATAAGAGTTTTAGTGTGGACGTAGCTGTATTTAGATGACAAATATTTTATTATGTTAAGTCTAGAGACAAGTTTTTTCTTTAATTCTAGGCAATGATTTTTAAAAGTAACTTTGGTATCAAACATTATTCCTAGGATATTTAAATTAGTCACATTTTGAATAATGATGTTGTTGAAATTTATACTGAAACTAGAGCAATTTATTTTCCTGCAAATATGCAGGTGTTTGTTTTTGCTGGAGGATAATATAGCTCCTGATTAGATACTCCAATTATATATAGCATTTAATACTTCATTAAATTGATTTTGAGATCGATTTAAATCGTTACATTTTGATAATAAATACAAATCATCCGCGTAAAGTGAGTGATCAATATTTTTGAATTTAGTGATTATTTCACTTAAATCGTCATATGCAATAATAAAAAGGATTACTGAAAGTGGTGATCCTTCAGGTATGCCGTTTTTTAAGTTATAGATTTTTGAGAATGAATTATTTACTTTTGATCTAAATTTTCTATTGGATAAAAAACATTTAATATACTTGTAGATTTTTGGTCCAGTATCCCATTTAATTAGTTTGTTTAAAACTGTATGGATACCAATGCGTTCAAAAGCTTTCTCAAAGTCTATAGAAACTATGGACACATGATTTTTACTTGAGAGTGCTGTAGCGATAAATTCATCAATATAAAGGAGGGAATCTATAGTGCTGCGGCCATGTTTAAACGCGACTTGATTTATGTCTATAAGATTTTGTTTTTCTACATACCAAAGCAGTCTCCTTGAAATTATCTTTTCTAACAGTTTGCTGATACAGGGTAGTAATGAGATAGGTCTGTAGCCATTGGAGTCTGTTAACTGTTTATTTGGTTTGGGGATTGGGATTATGGTGGCGGTTTTCCATGTCTGAGGTATTGTGCTCTGGTCAAAAATACAATTGAACAGAGAGAGGATACGCTTTTTAACTTGAAATGGTGCATTTTTAAGTAATGGATAGGAAATGCGATCATAACCGGGTGTTTTTCCTCTGACCGAATGTAATGAGTTTTCAAGTTCGAGGATGTTGGTAGGTAATTCAATAAGTTTGGCAGATTTCGAAGGGTGGAAAAGAATGTCGTTTCTAGTTAAAGCGTAGTACTTAGACTCACAGAAAGGAGCAGAAAAATTAGCGTCACTTGAGTAGGTTGACCAGCACTCGGAAAAATATTCAGCAATTTTGTTTGGTTTTGTTATAGTTTCGGAACTTGAAGTATTTATTATTTTGATATGGGGAGATGCGTAATTCCCTGTTAGCGTTTTAATGTCAGACCAGATTTTCTTACTTGTTGTGTTGGGGTTCAGATTGGCTGTGAAAGTTTGAAAACTTTCTTAAAAATGTGGAACGCTTCACGATTTTGCGTGTCATCCTTGCGCAGGGGCCATGCTTATCTTCTCTGTATCGTTCCAATTTTAGTATATGTTCTGCCGAAGCAAGAACAAAAAATCTGATATAAACAACGGGCATTCACAAAAAACAGCTTTAGCTTTGCATTGTATAAATGAAGGGCATAGAGCTGGGGTTGAATATCGATCACCACTTCACCTGGTGTTCATCGATTTTGAAAAGGCGTTCGACAGTGTCAATAGAGAATTTATTTGGCTTGCTTTGCGCAGGAGGGGCATCCCAGATAAATTGATTGCTATTATCAATGCTACATATGATGGATCCAAGTGTCACGTTTTGCACAAAGGTAGGCTGTCAGAGGAGTTTGAAATCCAAAGTGGAGTAAGGCAAGGCTGTATACTGCCACCAATACTGTTCCTGTTGGTGATAAGTGACGTACTGCACGCAGCTTTGTCAAATGGAAATGGAGGAATTCAGTGGACTCTGCAATCTCACCTCAAACATCTGGACTACGCGGACGACGTATGCTTACTCTCTCATAGGATCACGGATCTCCATCAAATGACAACAAGGGTGGAGAGAGAAGCAGAAATCGTAGGGCTTAAGATCAACTCGACAAAAACGAAAAGGATCAGCCTTGGAACTTCCTCTTCAATCCAAGTAAATATTTCTGGAAAACCGGTAGAGATGGTAGAGGATTTCTAATATCTTGGGAGTATTGTCTCTACCGGTGGCGGAACTGAACTGGACGTAAACAGCCGAATCAGAAAAGCAAAGGCTGCGTTCGGAATGCTGTCAAAAATATGGAGAAACAACTCTTTTAGCTTAAAGACCAAGCTACGACTGTTCCGCTCCAATGTTGAATCCGTTCTGCTTTACGGCTGCATCACTTGGAAAGTCACTGACACTGTCACTAGAAAGCTGCAAACCTTCGGTAATAGATGCCTACGAAACATCTTGAGGATTTTCTGGCCCAACCGTATCTCCAATGCCGAACTTCATGCGAGAACGGGTCAGGAGCCCATAGACTCCATTATACGAAGAAGAAAGTGGCAGTGGATTGGCCATACGCTTCGAAAAGGTGATCGGTGCATTGCATCTCAAGCAATGCAGTGGAACCCGCTCACACAGGAGGGAAGACAAGTAGGCCGGCCTAGAAGTACATGGCGAAGAACGGTCGAACAGGAATCGGCACGACTAGGGAAAAGTTGGAGAGAGCTGAAAAATATTTCAAGAAATCGTACACGATGGCGCGTAGATGTAGTGGAGACCCTATGTCCCGTAAGGGAAACATCACGGACGTAATAGGTCCGAGGACCTAAGTAAGTAAGTAAGTAAGTATAGAGCTGGGGCCTATTTCACAGCTACTACATCAGCTACATCAACTTTTAGAACAGTATTCTACGACAACACTAGTTATATTTTCGTTAAAATTTTCTGTTCCACAAGTATAACTGGAAGTGTTGAATGTGAGCAAGAGGCAAATGTAACTGAAATATAATTGTTGTCGCTGTAGGACGCTGTTTTAAAAGTTGATGTAGCTGATGTAGTAGCTGTGAAATAGGCCCCTGATTTCATTAATGTAGATATTTTACAAACAGAGAAGCATTATAACAAAAGGATGTTAATAGAAATGCTTCACATTTTAAGCAACGATAAAACAGTTAATAGACAATCAGACTGTGAAGGACTTAGCAGTATATATAGTCAACTTATTGAAAGGTAATAGACCAAAATTAAGATTTTATATTAAACTTGTTTTGTAGGTTAGAATTATATATAAAATATTTTGAATTATTATTCAAAATATAATAAAATTTAATTTGAAATATTTATTATTATTCTGATTTTGATTTATGCAAACGTCTTTTTCAAGACATTTAATAATATTAAAAGAATAATAATTGATATAACAAAAAACAAAACCAATAGAGAAATAAAAGAAGATTACCATTGCTTAAGATTTTTTTATTAGAATAGAAAATGTAAGTATTCTATAATTTCAATGTGTAGCTGTAAAATATTTATAAACAAATTTTTAGAGACCTGAAGAAGTAGAAGAACGTAACCTCGTTTGAAACGTCGACTTATTTTAAAAAATAACAATTTTCAACATAGACCTAAAGCCCACTTAGGATTTAAATATGTATGTAGTATGTACAGTACATACCTATATTTGGTTTGACCATATCCTGCACACACAGACACAGTCGTTTCTTCTTCTCCGAAAAAAAAATCTGTTGCAGTTTTCTGATTTCAACAACAATCTAACGTATTAACATCCCTACAAACAAAAACAAAAAAACCCCAGACGAGAGAGAGAAGCAGAAAGCCACCAGATTTTTGTTTGTCTCTATCTCTTTGGCCTAACTCGAAGGCTACCCGTTCACATCAATATATTTCTTATTCAAAAACTTACTCTCCGCACAAATAACTTGTGCCGATTAGTGATAATGATAGTTGAAATTTATAACGTTTGTAGGGTGCCTTTTGTGCTGTCAGTTGCTAGCGGTACTTTATGTTTGCATTATGTATGTTTGCGGCCAATAAACCAGAAGGATGGTTTATTGGCCGCGTTCAACGCATCAAATGTTTCAGTACTTTATTTTCAGATGAAGCTTCTGATTGGCCAGCTGTCATACAAAGTTAGCTGACATTTAGTTACGTTTAGTGAATTTAGTTACGTTTCATCTGAATTTTCAGCAAGAAATTCCCAACCAAATTTAATTATTTAATAATAGTTGGTAGAAAAATGATGGTTGTTTTTTTCCCCTCTCAGTACAAATTTAGTGGGAAGTTCTTTTTAATTTAGTGGGTTTTTTTTTTAAATTTCATCTGGCATCACTGTTTTTTTATGTGGACATTGTGTGGCTCAATTTTGATGTTCATAAGATTACAGAATGAAACAGAATTTTTGTAAAAACATTTCTGTTATCTTTTTAAGTTTAAACTGCCAAGTATAGCAAATGTATGGGTTCTGTACCTTTAGCACCTCATATGTAGGATATTCGCTTTTAAAATTTATAAAAAAAATCTATGGCTGACCAATTACTGAAACTAGCTGACCTTTTATCACTAGTCGGTGGCCTTTCGAATGGTATACATTTTTTGAGAATATCCCATAAATGAGGTGAAATTGGGTGACCTTAAAAAACTTTAACCATTGATTACAAATTTCCTATGGCTGACCAATTTCTGAAACTAGTTGACTTTTTTGACCATTTACTGACCTTTTAGATGTCATACTTTTTTTGCGAATATCCCATATTAGATTAGGTTATAAGACTTTATTTATTCCGATTTACAATTTTCTGTTTTCCATTACCATATAAGAGGTGCCCATCCCATTAAGAGGTTCAAAACCGGATATGTTTAAATGTTTTTTTTTCTCATTTATAGTAGGTACCACTCATTTCAAACCGTTAGATGAACACCATATCACAATAGTTTGAGAAAATTTCAATATTATTTTATTATAAGGCGCGTTTAAGAAAGCCAGATATCGAAGATTTTACTCATTCAAACATTTTTTTACTTAGTATTTTGACAGCCAAACTGAGATTTTTAGCTGAGGTCCTCCGGAATCTCCCTTTCCTGAACACGCCAATAAATTCTCTATTTTTTATTTCACTCCAACCTCATAGGGAGAACAAGATAGTCAGGTAAATGCAAGCAATTTAAAAACAATTAAAAAGTGATGCCTCACTTGACTATTTCGTTATCAGTATGAGGTTGGAGTAAGATAAAATAAAATGCACGACTGAATCGAGCCAACTTGCTCTTGTGGATTACAACTAAAATGAATCTATAGACATTGCACATTGACTAGAAAATAATAAAAACAAATAAAAATAGCAAATTTGGAAATATATTTATTTAATTAAAAAAATTAAAAAAATAATCATTTTTCGTTGATTTTATTTGTTCGCGAAAATAATAGTCAAACGAACTTTAAATGAAATTTTGTTTAACTAACTTAAAAGTTATAATTTGCTGAATTATAACAAAATGAACGTCAATGGGCAATAGCCCAAAAATCCCTTAAACTTAATTTGCGTTATTTGAATTTTTTTGCAAAAAAAAAAAAATGGTACTATTCAAACTGTTTTAGAGATTACATGTACAAAGGTATGATTGAAATCACTGTAGCCGTGTTTGAGAAAACTTGTTAAAATTGAAATATTGTTATGGCAGCTACGCGTTCAAGATTATCTAAAACAAAAATGCGTCCTTAAGGAAATCACATATGAATGCTCCACACCAAATTTGAAGTAAATCCGTTCAACCGTTTGGGCTCTAGCTTGATGCACATCAGGACGCACAGCCAAAAAAAGGTCGAATCCATTCTCCATCATCGTAATGTTAGTTTTGTTTCAAATCTTTAACTTTTTTTGATACGAAACCAATACTTACCCTATAGAGTAAGTATAAATTTCAAAATAAATGAATTTTCCATTTTTCTTTGATCGATTTCTGTTAGCTTTTCCAGTTTAATTTTCTTAAACAAATTTTTTAAATCAGCTATTTTGATATAAAATCGGATTTCCAACAAAAACTCTTTTAGTTAGAGTTCTCGGCTTAGTTTTCGACTTATATCAAATAATATTAAAATGTGACCTGAGCGAGATAATTGCCAGAAAATGAAAGCCTTTATTACAAGTTCCCTTTTTACTTTTAACTATGCTCGAGTTATTAAAAGTAAACCAATTGTCTAAACAAAAAATAAAAATCCTTTCTGCAATTTATAATCATACACAAAAAAAAAACTAAGATTAATTTTGTACATGAACCTTTTTCCAAAATGCAATATCATTCTATGTCAACTCTGAAACATTTTTTTAAAGAACTTCAATCATAATTTTCTATGCAAATTTTGTTCCTTATGTAGGTACTGGTACTTATACTTCATGCATGCAAATTCACTCGTAAAAATAAATTTTTTTTCAAAGACTAAAACAAGCTTTCTCCGTAGTTCGTTTATGTAGTATGTATTTTTGTCTACCTACCTGTCAAACACAGAAAACAACAGTTCAGTTTTTACTCATAAAATTCTTTTATTTCCAACTATAAAAATAACTTTATGTCACATAAATTCTAATGAATGGAAGTAAGTTGGTTTGTGCTTCCAAAATGTAGGTACTTTCCATCTAAATTGGGTTTTAAAAGAAGTAATTCTGAGTTTTTAACTGCGAATTCCGTACCTAATAAACAGCTCCTCTGGCATCGGCACACCAGCAGAGCTCCGTTATTGGAAATCTCTGCTCTTCAAACGATTCTTAATGGCAATTTCAGTGTTGTTTTCTAACATTCCGTGTAATATTGTCGTATACCTACCTACATAGCAACAGCAGTTGTTAAGAGGAAAAAACCTCATTTTGTATTTATTACTAAGAGTGACAACATTTGGAGGGATTTTTTTCGTTTGGTGTCCCTGTCCATGTGTTAAATGATTTTTAACGCCATTTAAAGGACGAAATGTTGTTGTCTTTTTGAGAGGAGAGACATCTAAAGATTTATAATATTTAATTTATGATGTACCTACTTTACAGGCTTTTAGAAAGAAAATGACTCAATTTTTTTGTATCCTTGAATTGATTTCAATTCATTTGAATTTGGGATACAAATATCAGCTTTTCTAATTTACAAGTTCGAAAACTTCTTCCAAGAACTCAAATACGAAGACTTATTTTGGCCATAGAAAACTCTGTTGAATAACCTCAACAAATTTCTATAGCTAAAGGAGAATCGGCAAAAATGAAAAGGTCTTTTGATGTAATACTATAGCTATTTTGACAGCTAACTATAGAAAATGTATATTTTGTAGGTATGTAGTATAGATTTAAAATAGCTTTTAACGGCATTTAGTCCTTAAAAATTAACGTTTCGTCCCGTCGTTCTCACTTGGACTCTTCAGTTGACAGTGATGGCCTTGTTGTGGTAGGTAGTGAAGTTATGTAGTATAGGCAAAAATGTGCTGGTCTAACCAATAACGACAAAACGTAGGTCATTGGAAAGGTATTTTTATGTACTACAATAGTAACATGGACATGGACAGCACATTTCAAATCGCTGTGTGAAAAAAGTCCATTATTAAATTTACCAAATCAAACATTTTGTTAGCGAATATCTTTGTTTAGACAGCGATTTGAAATGTGTTGTCTAGGTTACTATTGTAGTACATACAAATACGGCTGAGTTCCAAAAAGTTTTGATGCGGCAGCAATACTCTATTGATGCGAATCTGCTACGCAAACATGCTGCTTTCGCTTATTACTTATGACTTTGTATCAAATGCGCATCTGATGCATTTCGGAACTCAGCCTACCTTTCCAACGACGGCGACGTATGTCTCGTTCTTAATGGTTGGACCAGCACATTATTGCCTGTACTACATACCTACAAAATAGAGGAAACTGGGGCACATTAGACACTTAATTTTTAAAGGTCTGTAGTTACCAAAATTATATATAGGTTCCAATACTTTTTTTTCGTATCATGCATTGGCTATTCTAGAAAAGACGACAGATACATTTTATTTTTATAACAACTTCATCAACAACTTCATACATAGGAACATTTATAAATATGTATCTTATTTAATATAGAATTTGTCGAAGGCAACGTGAAATAAATATTTTTGACTACAGCGAGAAGTTGAATTTGATTTCACTCCTTAAAGTCAAAGAAATGGTGGGCAGCTAATATTGTTGGCCTTAATAAAATACACAAATTTCTTGAAAGAATCGTTTGACAAGCCGTATGCGTGAACACAGCATTTTTTCACATATTCTACCAGTTCTTTGTTTTGCAGCTTCATAAGGGTTTGGCGCGACGCATATTTCGATTAAAAAGTGAAACCTTCGTCAGCGCTACTTTCCCGAGTGCATCGAATCAGACCAGTCTTTTAAGGAATCCTGGTTTTTCATACGCATTATCAATGTGGTTCTATTTACCCAATATTTTTCATAAGCTTATGTTGGCGTTTCAAGTTTTTCCGTATGTCTGCAATAGCTCTCTTCACCTTTTCTTCGTCGATTACAATCCAATTTGTCTTTCGCTTTTAGTTTCTAACCATTTCTTTATAAATAAAACACAAATATTAGTATAACAAATCAATGTGGGACACATTTAACAAATGTCAAATGTACCCATACAACAGTCAAATGTGCCCCCTTTGCAAAAGTCAAAAGTGCCCCAAAGGTTCTTCATAACTTTTTTAATGTTTTTTTTATATTAATGTTTTACTTTAACAAAATTGGCTTTAAAATATTAACATTTTAAGAACAATGATATCATTATATTATTTCACAATAAAAAAAACTATTTTATTTTATTCACAAATCTCTTACAAACCGGTGGTCAAAAATTACATCAAAAATCCCGAAATCACAAAAACACGTGTTACTCGAAAATGAGTTGAAGCAAAACTGCAAAAGTTCATAACGTTTCTTTATATTAATTGAGGCTTTGTTTACCATTCCAACTTTTCTTCTTAAAGGGTGTGTTGACACCAAAAATCACAAAGTCAAATGTGCCCCAGTTTAAACTATACATTTTCTTTATTAAAATTCACCACAACATAATCTCAATTAGCGAATACCTTTTTTTTACAGAGAGATTTGAAGTTAGATGTTAAAGTACATTAGAACACTTTTTAAGATAAAGATATGTGTCCTTGTTAATTGTAAGGCCAGGATATTTTTGCCTATACTTAAATTAAATGTTTAAATAATATGCACCAAACTACAATCTTTGTTGGCCAATAACTTTTTAACACAGCAATTTGGAATGAGCTGCCATAGTAAGTATTCATTTATCTTAAAAATACCTTTTCAACGACATTTGTCTCGTCTTTATTGGTTATGTAGACCATTTCGTTACATTTCAAAAACACGCAAGTTATTTTAAAATAAGATCCTTCCATGTATAATTGGAAAGGAATTCAATTTTAAAGGCAAAGAGACATCATAAAATCTACCTGCACTATAAGTCTAGATTAATGGACAAAAGCTCTCAAACAAACAATATAAATACCTACGAATAAAAATCTCCTCTCGACTAGTGTCCAATTAACTTAAAAGGACAAACAAAAGAATTACTTAAAGCATACACAGTCAGGGAGGTAGAGATTTATTTAAATTGTTAATTTTTAATAAAGTTTAAGAACGTGTCATTTTAAATCACTCTATTAATAGAACATGTATGTAGATATACTAGAGTGGTTCGAAAAATATTTTTGTTCCAATTTCAAATCGTAATACCGCTTACACGCTTACACAATTACACGCTTACATGCTTACGTGCTTACATGCTTACACGCTTACATGCTTAAGTGCTTACATGCTTATATGCTTACATGCTTATATGCTTACATGCTTACATGCCTACATGCTTACATGCTTAGATGCTTACATGCTAAGATGCTTAGATGCTTAGATGCTTAGATGCTTAGATGCTTAGATGCTTAGATGCTTACATGCTTACATGCTTACATGCTTACATGCTTACATGCTTACATGCTAGCATGCTTACATGCTTACATGTTTACATGCTTACGCTTACACGCTTGCACGATTACACCATTACACGCTTACATGCTTACTCGCTTATACGCCTACACGCTTACACGCCTACAAGCTTACATGCTTATACGCCTACATGCAGGCCCGTAGCGTCCATTGGAGCAGCCGGGGCAATTTCCTGGGGTACCCGGCCAGAGGAGCCCCCAACGTATATCTCCTTTTGTATCGCTCGAATAGGTTTTAACTTTGTTAAGTTAGCTTCGTTAAGCTCAATACCACTTTTTGAGTCTTTGCAACTAATATCCAATTGACGAATAAAATCTAACCCTAATCAACTCTAACTGTAGATCCTACGCATAAGCTCACTATGTAGTGAATTCACCAATTCTTAATTTATCCACTTATGTATATTCAAGTATTTGTTGCTTCGTTTTGTGTATACGTGACCCTTGAAATATTAATTTGTAAAATTAAAATAAAATAATTCGGAGAATACCCAAAAAATAATTATGTTCATGTTCATGGTTAGCGAA
Organism: Melangyna quadrimaculata; assembly: GCA_949320155.1. Taxonomy (NCBI): domain Eukaryota; kingdom Metazoa; phylum Arthropoda; class Insecta; order Diptera; family Syrphidae; genus Melangyna; species Melangyna quadrimaculata. The sequence continues at coordinate 153,496,132 of OX439484.1, forward strand.
AGCTCATGCTAGCCAGATGGTGGAATTAGTACGGTGCATTTAGATATCATTATATGGTTCTCTGGGAAAAAAGTCAGACACAAAGTTTGACTTTCAGTATCAGTACACGAGCCAAAAACTACATTTTGCTAAATTGTACCTAGTGTCGTTGTGCTGCCATTTTATTTTTAACGGTTAATTCTTTACTCACGTAGTCTTAATCGAAGTTATATGGCATTCGCATATTTGTAGCAAATTAGATTTTCTATGGCTTTAAAGTAAGTGCATTTTGTAAAAAAAAAAGTTAGGAATGATTTTTTTATATGCGTCATAATCTCATATATTTTTTGTTTGTGTTTTCTGATTCTTCTGCTCAGCTACTTTCCATCAGGTCAACATTTTTGAACGAAATAAGTTCCATCATAAAATGTTAAAGAATTGGCAACTTTTTTGATCATTAAATTCTTCACTGTCCAAATATATGCACCGCATTTATAATTTTTTTAACTCTTTCTGTTACCACAGCAAAAGCGGAAGGATATTTTTCAAAGCAATACAAATTTCTTGCAAAGCACCTTGGATCAATAAAGGCTTAGCATTTTATCATTTATAGCAGGAATAACCTCAGAATAATAACAGGTTTCCTCACTGGTCACTGCAAACTTAAAAGGCACCTAAGTATTCTTGGGCTGGTGAGTAGTGCCACATGCAGATTCTGCGACACTCATGAGGAAACACCTGACCACATATTAGGTAAATGCGATGCACTCGTGCAACAAAGGCATAGGCATCTGGGACGTCACCAGATAGAAGAGAGCGAACTACCATCTCTAAAAGTTCTCCAAATACTCAAGTCAAAGAAACAAAACTTGGAGAAGGAGCTATAGAATGAGCGATCTCATCTAGCTCTAGACGGGGGCACAATAGATCTTAAGGTCGCAGTGTACAAACTTAAACCCATTTTTATTATTCATTGATTCAACATTGATATCGATCAAAAATCTAAGGTCATGGCAAATAGATTTGAAAAAAGTAATCGGTTCTGCAAAATCCAGAATACAAATTATTTTAGTACCTGACTTTCTTTCCTTTTATTTCTGTGTAAGCCTCATTTAGAATTTTTTGTAGAAATTAATTTAACCATTATTTAGGCAGTCATTGAGGAATAGGGTCCCATATTTGGTTTTGCCCCGGGACCCCACAAGCTGTAGCTACGGCCCTGCCTACATGCTTACACGCCTACACGCTTATACGCTTACAAGCTTACACACTTACACGCATACACACATTGTCAATTCCGAACTACGTTAAAGTTGTTAGCTACGAGATCAAGTTTTTGCGATCTAGTTGTGCCCATTTTAACTTGCGATATAGGTAGTATAGGGCAAGTTTAGTTTCCGTGCCAAAAATCGAACTCGAGATAATAATTTTTCCTATCATTACGATGATAGTCCCCAATTATGTCTCTCTGTCTGCCTGTCTGTCTGTCTGTAACTCGACCTGGAGCCTAAACCACTAAGCGATTTTCTTCAAACTTTGGACTTAAGTCTCTTAGGTCCCCTTGAGGGGAAATTGACATTTTTTTTATATCAAAAAGTAATGGTACCTGCCAAACTACCAGTATACAAAAATTGATTTATTTCAAAACCGCTCTAACGATTTCAGAAAAAAAAATACGAAGTATTATTAGGCCTATATTAAATGTATATAATTAAATGTATAACGGTTACTAACGGAACCTGTCATAGAACCAATTTTTTGTTCGTCAAATTTTCTCGTTAACGTCTACACTGATTTCAACCAAAATTTATATATAAGAGGTCCTTCTTATTTCAAACAAGTTTGCATAGGTATACAAATTTTAGAACAAAAAAAAATAATTTTTGGATTTTTAAAAAAATATTGATTTTTTTTTTGAAAATTCAATATCATAAAAACGAGTTAATAATTTTTTTATTTCGTGCAAAATTGTATTTTATTAGTTACTAAAAGTTGGCATACCAAATTTTATTTTTAAAAATGTTCAAGAATTTTTATATATACAAAATTAATTTTTAAGAAAACCGCTCTAACGATTTTTGAATTTGTTTTTTTTTTTTTTTCATAAATTTATATTTATGTATCTTCGTCTGCAAAAATGAAAAAAAGTAGAGCGGGACAGATGTATGCTAAAACTCCGAGCGTGTGAAAGAGAACCATCATGGTGGATTTACATGTATCTGCATTTGGTTTCTGCACAAAAAAAGGGATGCCAAATACAAAATGTATATTTTTTTTAGATGAGAAAAAAGATCAAAATGCAGAAGAACTTCGTTTCTGCATTATAGGAAAGTGCCATAATGCAGAAATGAAGACGAACATGTTCATCTTCTTGATGGTTCTCTTTCACTCGCTCGGACTTTTTGTATACATCTGTCCTGCTCTACGTTTCTGCATTATGCAGACGAAGATACATGTAAATCCACCATCAAGAAGATGAACATGTTCGTCTTCATATCTGCATTATGGCACTTCCTATAATCTGCATGCACGAAGATATTCTGCATTTTGATGTTCTCTCTCTACCCAACAAATATAAATTTTAATTTTGCATCCCCTTTTTTTTTGCAGAAGTGAGATGAAGATACATGTTAATCCACCATTATCAAACAAATCAAACGGTATACATTATTTTGAGCTCTAACTTTTTTAGCCATTAATATAACAGATTTACAGTAAATATTTCATTAATTTTTTTGTTTAATACATTATCAATTTCTAGCTAGGTTTGAGTTGTTAGCGATGAGAGCAAGTTTGTGCGGTTATTTTTTTTTTTCTGAACTCTCGTATGAAATATTTTCATCACCTGTACCACACCTGGAATTAATTGCCAGGTCCGGTTCTAAACCATAGTAGGTACGTTACAACGATTTTCAATTTTTGTTTGCATGAATTCATATTTATTAGAAATCAGTTTTGTTTTGCATAGTGATTTATAGTCCAGTGCAATTATAATCTGACCCAGCAGTTTGTACCACCCCCGATTTTTTTTTTAATCGATAGAGACTTGATCGAATATGATAAATCTCAGTTTTCGCATTCGTAATATTTACCGTTTTGCAGCCATCTTGGATTTTACTTTTTACTAAATATCTCTGTCCATATTAGTCCTACAAAAAAATGATAGTTTTGTTTTGCATAGTGGTTTATAGTCCAGTGCAATTATAATCTGACCCAGCAGTTTGTACCACCCCCGATTTTTTTTTTTAATCGATAGAGACTTGATCGAATATGATAAATCTCAGTTTTCGCATTCGTAACATTTACCGTTTTGCCGCCATCTTGGATTTTACTTTTTACTAAATATCTCTGTCCATATAGGTCCTACAAAAAAACTTGTGCAATATAAAATGCGTAGAATAAAATTTCCTATTTTATGTGTTAAAAAATTGTTCTTTATTGATAATATTTAAAAAATTACAGGCCAACAAAAAAAAAAAAACAAAATTTAGGATTTTCCTAAATTTAGGTAATTTTCAATCAAAAATTTGAAAAACTTTCTACGACAAGTTTGTTGGGCTCAAAATTTCGAACAGTCATACATTTTTTTTTGTATTTCAATAAATAAAAAAGTTATGAATATTTTTCTATTAACAAAAAAATGTTTTATAACAGAATTAATTTTTTTTTTAATTTGCGATCTTGGCTGCGAATCTTAAACCGTTTTTAAGATTTAAATTTTAGTTTTTAGCTTTTCTAATGCAAAACGGCAATTCATTTTTTCCGAGTACTGAATATTGGAAATTTATTTCCGGCTCCATACGCAATTTAATTTCTTAGTTATATCATTTTGTTTTGGAGTCTGTTATATTTTACTGCACAATTTAGAGAAAGTTCAAGACGCGAATCGGTGGAGTTTTCTTACCAGATAAATTTTCTCCCGTGACTCATTTTCTGCTGATTCCTCGCATATGAAGCAAAAGTGTTCATAGTCGAATCCAGAATTATAATCCATTGGCTGGCTATTCCAATTCCGATCCAACAATGGCCATGGTTCTGCTCTGCTGACAACGTTGTTCTGTCAGTCGCACTTCCCGACAATGCCGGAACTCGAAATAAGTCACCATATTTTTTTCAGCATGCCACATGGATTTCTATGCTAAAAGCATTTCGTAGCATCAAGCATTTCCTCATGCTGTTTCAGCCCTTGCCTAATGCTGGATGATTAAAGAGTTTGTATGCTTTGTTTTTAAATTAGCAATCTTGACAAATTCTAACGGTCCACAGCAAATGAAATACGTGTTCATTTTTGTCACTGTTCACTTATTTTAACTTCAGTGGCGTAGCTAGCTCTTGAGGGGCCCCGTATCAACAATTAGTAGGGGGCCCCCTCCAAAATTACAAATTAAACAAAAAACTATTTTAACAAAACAAACAAAAACACAAAATAACAAATCCGGTACATACATAATATAGCCTTTGAATAGGTTCATACATAAATGTCAGGCGCAGACGCAGGGGGGGAGTTTTGGGAGTTCAAAGATTTAAAAAAAAAATGAGTTCTGGTATAAATCATTTTTGTTTAAAAGAAAAATATTCATAACTTTCTTATTTATTGAAATACAGAAAAAAGTTTTATAACAAAACTGTTCGAAATTTTGAGCCCAACAAACTTGTCGTAGAAAGTTTTTCAAATGACCTAAATTTAGGAAAATACTAAATTTTGTTTTTTGTTGGCCTGTAACTTTTTAAATATAATCAATAACGACAACATTTTTAACACATAAAATAGAAAATTTTATTGTACGCAGTTTATGTTGTACAAGTTTTTTTTGTAGGACTAATATGGACCGAGATATTTAGTAAAAAGTAAAATCCAAGATGGCGGCAAAAGGGTAAATGTTACGAATGCGAAAACTGAGATTAATCATATTCGATCAACTCTCTATCGAATAACAAAATAAAATTTGGGGGTGGTACAAATAAAATTTATAAAATTTTATAATTGCACTGGACTATTATTAAAGCTTTGAAATTTAAGCAATTCCAAAAAAAAAAAACATTTCAGTTGTATGCAAAAAGCAAATTAATTTGCTCATACGCCACATTGTATTTGAAATTAAAACAAGGTTGAGCTATATATGTATCTCTCTCTAGTTAAACTATTTTTATTTAATTTTTTAATTATTTTTCGTCCTTTATGGAGCCTTTTCTTTAAATCTCGTAAAATAAATTAATTCTTATTTCCTCGAACTACGAAGTTTCCATAAATAATTTTCTCATTATGAGAAATTGAAATACCCTCCATGAAATAAAGTTGAAAGTACAATAAAGAACAGAAATATGAGCTTTAATTTAAATAAAAATATAGGTACTAAGGCGAAAGAAAAGAAAAAATCAAATCTTAACGTACATAATTATAATATAAGAAATAATCAATATTTTGTGATTTGATGTTTTTTCTGTACCTATACGAGTATATCCTCCTTGATGATGAAAACAAATAATAAATAAGTAAGGGATATGGGTAAGAAGATGCATACATACATAATGTGTCCTTGAAGTGATTTTTGCTGAATAGCAAATAAGTTTGATTTATGTATGAAAGACTTGTCGGTGTTAAGAAGTCATAAAATGTATGAACTCAGGATGTGCGCTCTTATATGGGATACAATATCTTTTGTAGAATATTGGTATTATGATTTTTTTCTATAAGATCAGAGTTAAATTATGGTAATAATAATGAGATTATATTTTTATTCCTTGTTGTAGGATACGGCCACTATGTATAAGTAGATGAGATACTTAATTACAGAATTATTAAATTATGAGGTGTAAATCTATATGAACATAATAATGACCAAAATAAAGGCCAATCGTAAAGAATCCTTTTGAAAAAGGAAGGTCCTTCAGTTGGGAATAACATAATGAAGTACTAAAAACCGAATGGTTGGTGATGAACTAACTCATTGAAGACACATTGAAAGTAAGGGTTTTTATATTGGGCTCTAGAATTTGTAATATATGAGACGAGTTATATCATAAAATTATATCATAAAATATAAAACAAATTTACCTTTATTTGCATTTATTGTACGACCATATCTAACCCGTAGTACCTACGTTTAAAATGCACGACTAAGGCGAACAAAAGTGTCACTTAGAATTTTTAATATATGTAATTGAAGTGATATGGAATTAAATTACTATTTTGTTTTCCTGAAAATAAATTACCCTAAACTTTGCAGACAATTTTATCATATTTTGGACTATTAACAGCAGCAAGAATAGGCATCGTTTTTTTTTTAAATGTACTTTTTACTTTTATAGTCAAAACATTTTTACTCAAAGTTGCACTGGGATTCTGAGACGACAAATCCGTGTCATATATAATATGACTTATATACTAAATAATATATAATATCATATAACTTATATACTAAACTATATAATGTTTAAATGAATGTTATGTATTTCAATATTATTAATATTATTATTAGTCATGAGCAGTAAAACCAATCGTTATTACAATTTTTTTTATTTTCTCAAGAACGGTTTCGTTGAATTTGTTTTCAATTTTTTTTTTTGAAGAGGTTAAAATAGTAACGGAGCGGAGTAGGGTCACATCTCACAAGCTCATCAGGCAAATATAAAGATGGACTTTCAATCCACGGCGGAGAGTTTGTAGTCTACAAATCAATTATAAAGATGCTATTAACATTGTGGCGAAAAGCAGCAATTCGTATATAAATGGTTTATACAGAACAAAAACGAATAAATACAAAAATTAAAAACTAAAATTCCGTTTTGACAATTCTATGAAGAAAAATGGATTTTCAAAAATCAAATAATGTATAGATACTTTTGTTGAACTTTACTTTTTTAAATCACGCGTTTTTTTTTTTTAATACATAACTTAATAAAATTTTTGTGACGAAATTTTAAATTTTCAAAACAAATTTTTGGAAAAAAAAAATTCGAATTTAAATTGCATTATTTATTTTAAAAATTAATTTTTATTTTTTTAATAGAACTTTATTAAATTTTCAAACCAAAAAAAAAAACATTCATGCCGATTACAGAATCCGCAAAATTTTATTCCCGGGGAGCTGACTCGATCCACAGTCCAATCACATCTACGATAAATATTAATTATAAAATCCGCTGCAAAACTACATTGCCGAACCTTAAAACTTCCTTATCATTTTGGAACTTTTTTATCGATGCTGTCAGTTTTTTACATTCAATGTAAATGTAATGGATACAATTTCATTTTACTCATTTGCTCGAGACCAATCTCTGAGAAAGAATAGGAAGGAGATAAGATATAAAGGCCAACAGCAAGCGCGAACGCAGGGGGGGCTTTTGGGGGTTCAACCCCCCCGAAATGTATGAATTTAACTTCCTCGCCATACAAATTCATTCTTAATTTTGAGTTTTCAGTTTAAAACCCCCCCGAAATTTGTTCAACCCCCCCGAAATTTTATCCTGCGTTCGCGCCTGGCCAACAGCATTTATGACCTCTCCGATGCTAAGTAGGTTCATGTTTGCGGTGAACCTTTATTTATTCCGAGTGTTTTTTGTAATGCTTTTACATCGACTCCTCTTAACTGAAACACCATAATTGCAGACCATTTGTTTCAGTTAAGTGGAGTTTTCAGTTAACCGAACTTCGGATAAAACTTGTTTCAAATAAGCGGAGTTCTGTCAAAACAAATTAAATTTCATTTAGCCTGATTATAAAAAAAAAAATTTAGGTATAAAAAGTTATATTTCCATATGAAACAATTCAAACAACAAAGGTATTTACATTTTTAATCACAAAACGAATATGAATTTAACATATTTAAGAAAAAAAAAACGGTCGTTTCACTTATACGGAGTTCAATAAGTGAAAAATGTTCATTTGAGGCAAACAATTTTGTTTAAATTATCCGTTGTTTGCAATTAAGCGGAGTTCAGTTATGCGAAGCAGTTTGTGTGAAAAGTTCTCAAAAAGCCTCCGGAATAAATTTCTTGTTTCAGATAACCGATGTTTTCAGTCAAGCGGAGTTCAGTTAAGCGGAGTTGACTTTATGTGAAAAATTTTGTTTATCCTTTTAAAAGGATCTAGTGTAGATTCCAAGAAGGTATCAACGACGTTGCAGGACTACCCGTTCCACAGAACCACCCCAAAATCTTTTTCAATTTTCTTCAGTTTTACATTAAAAAAAAAATTGTTTCCAGAACCAATTTTTTTCAGTTGACCTTTAGAACCAAAACTTTTGGTATATTTGTACAGCTTATGAACAGTCGATTACAAAAAATATCAACCGTCTCTTTTCGACTTACCGTTCTCCAAGGACATTCAAAAATCTTTTTCCATTTTCTTCAGTTTTGCAATAAAAAAAATCAAATTGTTTTCAGGACCAATTTTTTTTTATTTTCTTTTATACACTCCACTTCACTTGAATAGAAACAAACTTTTTGTTTACTATATGAGCGTGTAATGCTTTGGTAAAATTATAGGTAAATGCACCTTTTGGTTTTAGTTCCTAAAAGAGGGATCTATTGCGAATAAAACTGCATGGACAGAATAATTCAGGAAAATACCATTAGGTTATTTTGTATCACTTTTCTAATTACTTCATTAAAAACACTGTTTTTTTCTTTTACATCACTTGAATAGAAACATTATCTTAAATAATGAAACAAATTAAAAAAGTGCAGTACACGTGGGTAGTTTTCTGCTTGTAATCATATTTTAATAATGTGTGCTACAACCTTTATTTGAAATAACTTTAAAATCCCCGTTGGATACTGAATCATGCAGTTATTTTATATAATTTAAAGAAATTACACTTCATGCTTCTTTGATTGCAGCAGTAAGTGATTCTTTGTCCTCATACTGTCTGTCGGAATCATAAACTCTACGAACCATAAATCCCCATACGTTTTCAATAATATTTGGGTCCGGAGAATACGGTGGCCATTGGAGTAAGGTAACATTTTTCTCGGAAATCTAACTTTTAATGATCCTTGCGTTGAGGATTGGCGCGTTGTCTTGTTGAAATGTCCATAGTATTGGTCCAAAAACATCGGTAAACTCAGGGAAAGCTTCTTGCAATATTTCCTTTTAGGAGTTTGTCGTCATTTTCAATGTGGGAAAGTCCAGATCAATTGTTCAAAACCAGAAAAAAAAAATACCCCACGCCATTACACCGCCTTGTCGGCTTTTGTGGCGCTCCAGAAACCTGGGTTCCTTCCTTATAACATGAAAATAGTAATTATATCCGTCCGGGTCATCTAAATAGAATTTTTTTCGTCAGAAAATACCACTTTTGTCCACTCTCACTCTTACGTCATATTCTTCCTATTATATTGTGTCTTCGTATTGGATTTAACGGTGATTTTTTCTTTAATTTTAGGCGTTTTAAATATTGTGACCCACAAATAACACAACAATAGTGTTAAGACTCGCTGTGATACCACTCTTCGCCTTGATTTTAGCAGCAGCGTCGCTTGAATTTGAAGCCAGTATAATTATCTTTTTTCGGTCTGCTTCTGTTGTGGCTCTTGATTGCCCACCTTACACATTTTTTCCATAGTTTTATTTATTTCTAAGGTTCGACCAAACAAATTTCACACTTCTATTCATTTTATTGGCAATTGTGCGTAGGGGAAGCTTGTTTTCCGCGGGTACTTCTATTTTTGCTTTTTCTGCAGGGTTTAATGGTTTTGCGCGGCTCATCTTTTCTATGATACAAAATTTATTATTTTTAATCTACACTTCTATTCTTAGAAGAATATTTTTTCTTCTTACCGTAATCTATAGAGACAAAACGCACACTGTTTCTATTCAAGTGGCGCAAAAAAATGCAGTGTATTTAATGAAGTAATTAGAAAAGAGGTAAAAAATAACCTAATGGTATTTTCCTGAATTATTCTGTCCATGCAGTTCTATTCGCAATAGATCCCTCTTTTAGGAACTAAAACCAAAAGGTGAATTTATAAATTTACCAAAGCGCTACACGCCCAGATAATAAAACAAAAAGTTTGTTTCTATTAAAGTGGAGTGGAGTGTATTTTCTTATTTATTTTTCCATTTTAAAGTTAAGTATGAGTCATTTCATATGGAAGTCGTCTAAAAAAAATATGCATGACTGGATCGCACGCACTTGCTCTCGAAACTAACAACTTGAATGTAGCTAGACATTGACGGTGTAGACAAAATCATGGTTTGCTAATAAGGGGATTCATGCAACGTCGTAAGTTTACAAATTGTGTAAAATTTCCCTACTAACCCACTGTGTGTTAATATCTACATGTCAAAATGAAAGCGGGAAAAAATTCCAAGCGACTGCAAAACAATCATATGGTGTGGCCACAATGTCCGTTTCTTGATTTTTCGTTAACAATTGTTTTCGAAAGTGCAGAGCGCCGCCGCCGAGTGCACCTCACATAAGAGAAACTGAAATTTTTGACCCTGCCCAGCGAGAAATATCGTACCCAATGAATTCTTCAATCAATTCACTAGCCAAATAATAAAAGGAAACGTCATGCAATGATTTAGTGAGTAAAGAGTCATGCGAGGTTTCCTCAGTTCATAGATTTGAACCCACTTTTAGCTTTGTGTGTAGAAAACAACAAGACAACAGCAATCAATCCACTAGCCAGATAATACAAGGAAACGACATGTAATGATTTAATAAGTGAAGAGTCATGCAAGGTTTCCTCAGTTCATAGATTTGAACCCACTTTCTGCTTTGTGTTTAGAAAACAACCCTTTCTGCCGTTGCTTTTGATATGGAAAATTAAAAGATGAAAAAACTGTTGAAAAGTCATGTAGAAGTTCATCAGTTCATCGTCTATGTCCACTCATATGCTTTGTAAAGTGTGCATCGCCATTGTGTGTTTTGACAGAAGTAGATTTTGTTTGTGTTCTCTGTGTTGACATTGTCTACTGACAGTAAATATTATAACAGGACTTATGAATTTCCATTAAAAAGAGGCAAGCTCAGATTTTCTCAAACTATTTCAGTTTGTTGGTTAATTTGGTTAACAACCACTGACCTAGTGATTTAACTTTAATTTAAAGTTTTAATTCTATATTTTAATTAACCAATCACAAATAATTCACAACACAACAGAGTTAATGAATTTATTATTTATTTAATTTTCTTCACATTTTTCATATTGAATTAATTAACCCACATACATTTATGCAGTGAATTCATAGATTATGCAACCACCATGTTTTTCATCATCTGGGTCGGTGAATAAACAACTTCCAACGAAGTAGTGATTCGTTGGCGAATTTGCATCGGATTTTCAGCACATGCTTCCCGCCTAGGACATGCCCATGTTAATTTCATCAAAGGAATCAGCTGAAAAGTGGACGGTGCAGCTGCCATTCCTTAAGGAAAAAGCTGATTTTTGCTCAATGAATTTTTGAATTTTTCCCGCTGGGTGGTCTTAGACAAGCGAGTAGAACTAGTAGCATTTATGTGTGTTAGTGTATCTAAATACGAGAGAGCCGACTAGCAGCAAAAATACTAGTATAATATTTTTGACTGCGCGTTGCCTGCCATAGTTTCCATATATTGTGTGTGTTTTTTTTTTTTAATATTTTTAAAATATCATAATAATACTAGTTGACAAAACGCTCAGAGAGCTACTAGTCACGCATAATATGTATTTATAAAAACAACACTACGATACAAATGCTTCTAGTTCTACTCGCTTTTCTAAACCCAGGGAAGGCAGGAACAAAAAAAAAGATAGAGTGAATTATGGCCCAATTCTCAGAAAGCTACTTTTCATTGGCTTACATCTGCTTTCATCAGCTTCCGACTATTAAGGGTCTCCCAAACCAACGCAAATCATTCGCTATCGACGAAGAAAACAACAATAACAACACGATGTTGATTTAGTTTTGTCGTCGTCAACGAATTCTACCTTAATAATTTACGAAAAGAAGCTTTCCTTATTGTTGAGTAAATGTAGAACTCCTAATTATTTTGTCTTCTAAAAACTACGTTTTAATTTACAACTTTTATCGCCAACTACTTGCGATGCAATAGTTTCACGGTCAGAGTCTTTTTTTTCAGTTCTGGAGAGATATCATGTATATCATATTTCTAAACACGCCTAATTCTAAATGTCACAATGACGTTTGGGTGACTTAATAAATTTGGTTAATTTGCTGCAGCAAAATCCTTTGATAATTTTAACCAAATTGTGTAAACCATTTCCCATACAAAATTTGACACTTCATTAACCAAATGATAAATTTTATCAAATCGTAAACTTATCTAGTGTTTTACGAAGTTGCATGAATACCCTTAATATGTTTATACTTTATATGGTTAACGACAAAATAATATTAGAACTCATCAAGAGATAACATGTACAAAGTTTATACTTAAAACCGTTACAGCAGTTTTTGAGAAAACTTGGTAAATACGAAATTGTTATATAGCAGCTACCCGTCCAATATGGGCAAAAATTCCACGTCTATAGGGAATCACATCAAAAACGCTTCACACTTAATTTGAATCAAATCCGTCCAACTTTTTAGGCACTTGTTCGATCTACATCAGGACGCATAACCAAACAGACTGAATAAATATGTCGTGATAATGGTCCGTTTTTCAAGCGAAAACTAATTTTAAAAATTAACATTAGTGTAGATAGCAACTTTTGTTGACATTTTCGTTTTTAAAGCACTCAAACACTTTAAAATTATTTAACAAAATTTTCTAAAACTAAATAAATTTTTTTTAAAACAACTTTTTGAAAAACGTTCTTTTTCTATGACTTTTTTAAAATTTTCAAAACCACATAACTTTACGATGTTTCATTTTTTGTTTTAATAATTTTTACTTTATAACATTTTCAAAAAATTACTACAAAAGTTGAAACAAAGTTTTAAAAATTACTTATTCTTTAGATGGCTTTTAAAAAAAATTCACCATATCACACATCAAAATCACCATCACCCTGAACCATCAAAATATTTTTTTTTGTAGGTACCTACGCCTACATATTTTTAGGTATAATTTAGCCGTTTTATTTTATTTTAAAAATAGAAATAATATAGTATTTTTAGGTTTTTCAAATATAATCTCTTTTTAAAAACAAACCAATCAAAGGGTATTATATTTTTAGTCGTTTGCTCGCTCTTACTCATACAGGGTTGGAAATAGTTAATTACATTTGTAATACAATTACATTTTAATTACTCATAACATTTGTAATATGTAATTAAATAAAATCTAATCAAGCATTACATTTTCAATATGTAATAAAATAAAATATAATTACCCATTACATTTTTAATATATTATTACATAAAATTTAACTACCCATTACAAATATATTGTGTATTTAGATAAAAAAAATGATTCTATTACATTATAATAATGTAATGAAAAAAAAAATTGTCCATTACATTTGCAATTTTTGTATCTTGAAATGTTTTTTATTTCCATTACATTTTCATAACGGAAACAAAATTCGGTTCCAATAAATAAATAATATAGGGAGGCACACAGATTTCACCATCTTCGTTATCAAAAAGAGTCAGGTAATGGGTACACATAAGATTCAAAATGTTATGAAAACACAAATTTTTTATCCATTACATTTGAAAATGTAATGGAATTTTTTTTTTCATTACTTTTCGAAAATGTAATGGATAAAATTATTTTTTTCCATCACATTAATAAATGTAATGAACACAAAAAAATCCATTACAGTATAAAAATGTAATAGAAAAAAATATTTGTTCCTTACATTATAAAAATAAAATGGAAAAAATTTGTTTTTTTTTTCATTACATTTTCAAAATGTAATTAAAAAAAATTTTAATTAAATATTACAAATGTAATAGGTTATTAAATTGTATCTAGTTACATATAACAAATGTAATGGGTAATTAGATTTTATCTTATTACATATTCCAAATGTAATGGGTAATTGGATTTTATCTAATAACATATTGAAAATGTAATAAGTAATTAGATTTTATTTAATTACATATAACAAAAAGTAATGGGTAATTTGTAATCGGCTAATTCAACGAGTACTAATTCAATTGCATATTTTTATAAACTGATACGTATTTATATTTATAAAATACATATACGATCCATTCTTTCATTTTATTTTAAAAACTTCGTATTTCTACTTTATTTCATTAACATTTGTTGTTTAAATGTATCTGCATTTTGTTCAAAATATTCCAAGATGTCTTATTAACAACCGATTTGCGGTTCTTTGAATATAAATTCAATTGCACATCCCAAAATAAAATCATAACGACTCTACATTTACATTCGCTCCATATTCCTTTTAGTAAACTATCTACTATGCTGCCTATCGTCTTCAGAAAACAAATTAATATATAAGAATTGCCATTAAAAGAACATTGAGGACGTGTTCCTCAGAGAAAGCATAAAATTAATGCCTTTCGGTTTTTCTTTAGATTCCATTGGCGTACAGATGGTCATGATGGCCTGGGCCCCAAGAGCACTCCATATGTTGCACTGACTGACATGTCCAAAATCTTTGCTCATTTATTGAGAGATTATTGGTATAATGTAAATATGCGAGTTGGTGCACAACATGCCATATCCATTATTTATCATTAGAGAAAATAAGAAGATAATATGTTGAAGCGGTTACTAATTTCCAAAGAAGGATCAAGGCCATATTATATTGATACCAGTGCTGTCGAAAGGGTGCCTAGTAGATGGTATGGTTTCAATGCCTTGCTTGTTAAAGTGCTAACATGCATAGCTATCTGTTAAAGGGAGTAGGTGCAGATACCTATACATATAAACGATGTAAGAGTTCTTTACGATATTAGCTGTTTTCTTTTATTTAAACTAATTTTAAATTGTGAGTTGATTTTTATGAACGCTGTAGTTAATCTGTGAGTTATGTGATAACTCAACATTTGTGTATTTACATTGCCCAAAATATCTTAACTATTTTTGGTAAGACTTAATATTTTTTTGAAAACACTTTCATCTCGAAAATATTGAAATTAAATAAATAAAAAAAAACGACAGCACTGAGAAGTAATTCATTGGCGAAAGATTATGCTTCCTGATGGTGTGACGTGACTTGTACAAAATGACTTAATGAAGGGCTTTTTTGTTAAATGGAAATAGTTATATTGTTACGTCAGGCTGAGGTTTTATGGGAAATATATTTGATGATTACCTAAAAACAAAAAATGACTATTATTCCAAAAATTAACTATTTTGAGCTGACCATACATTAAATATGAGTTAGAAAACGCAAATTCAGTCAGATAAACTATTTCATTTATAATAAGAGTAATCAATTTCATAAATGCAAAATCATCAAATACATATTGATTCTGATAACTGTAACACCTTTTCGTTAATTATTATTTTTGGGATTTATATGGAATTTTGTCTGAACACAAAAAGCTAATCAAACGAATTTACAAAAAACTGTTTATCTATCAGAAAAAAAAAATGCAAAATGTAATAGTAAATTGCTTGTTTAAAATAATAGTTTTGCTCGTCTAAGCAGTCTGCAAACGAATTTTAATCCTACACTTATTTTTGTTACTCATCAGAGGCGATTTTTTAATTATCATTTAAGGTATAAGAGAAATAAATACTATAGCTGTAGTAACAAATTTTGGCTAGGAAGAATAAGTAGATACTGAATATCAACAAATTAGCTGTTAGAATGGTGATTATTTAAATTATTTCAATAGTTAATACAATTTTAAGGCTCTAACTACATTTTTTTTAATTGATTTTGGAAAAAAAGCGTGGACTACCCCCTTATCACTCAAAAACAATTTTTTCACGAAAGTCTCTGGAACCCATTGGAATGTACATAAATAGAAAGGTATTATCAAATGCTATCAGCACATCCAAAGCAAACCCTTCTACAAAGTCTAGTTTTTAGTATTTTAGCATTCAAAGTACTTTTTTGAGTTTTGAAACCTTTGATATCTTTGGATAAATACAGCTCCCCAAATAAATCCCGGATAACAATGCGGATTTTAAAACCCTTAATCAGTTTTTTGAGAGCTATCCATAGCCGAAAACCAGAAAATTCTATGAGGTCTGGTTCCGAAGATATAATAATCAGTCACAACAATATTGAAGCAACATTAACACAAGACAAAGTGGAACGTTCGCCAATTACTTCGAGGGAAACTTCACACCAAATCTACCGGACTATCCAACGTTTCTGAACAAAGTTGAGGCATCCATCCCGCAAAACCTGCAGCCGAACCCGAAAGGAGTTTTTGGCGAATCCAACCTACCAAGTGACCCAACTGACAGCACACATCTCTACAATCTGGAGGAGGTAGCAGAATATCATTGGGAATTCAAAGCCGAAAAAGTCAGCCGCTCCAGACGAGGTTTCAAATTACATCCCGAAAAGGCTGCCACATGCAGAGATGATCTTTTTAACAATCATCATGAACAACTGCATCAACAACTGCTTCCCCCAAAAGTGAAAAACATCAAAGATGGTGGCCATTCCGAAGAAAGGTTCTTGCAACTTGGTGTCCAATTACAAGCCGATTTCGCTTGTAAACAATATAAGTAAAATACTGGAAGAACTATTACTTCGCAGACTTATGAGAGATTCTGCAGCGAAAACGCCAACATCGCGGACATGCAGTTTTGCTTTAGGGAAAAGCAGAAAGCACTCTACTTTGCATCCGCTCCTAAAGTTTCAGCATGACATCACCATAGCCCTCAACAATCATCTTGTCACCGTTGGATGTCGAGAAAGCATTTGATAGCGTATGGATTGAAGCCCTTATCCAAAACCTTCACGTATTTCATTTACCTCCGTCACTAACAAAAATTCTTTTTTTTTATTTTCTTTCTTCCAAAAAACTCTACGTTCAACTGGACAAGTGTAAATCACAAGTGAAGAACATTAAAGCTGGAGTTGCCCAAGGTTCGAAGTTAAGCCCCTTCTTTTACAGCCTGATGACAGCTGATCAGCCCATTCCAACTGGTTGCCAAAATCTCCTGTAATGCTGATGACTCCCTTACATACATCACATCGATGTCTCCGCTGGCAGCTGTACGCAAAGTTGAATACCACATTAACAGACTCCACGCATCCTACAAGAAATAGGGCATCCGGAAGAACACCTCTAAATCGGAGTTTGTGTACCTTCAGGAGACCCAGTAGAGGTAGTTGCAGCGCAGCTATCTGCAGAAGCCTAGTTCTGAATCTTTCAGATGGATCTACTATAGATGCCAAAAAGATCCTGAAGTACTGTGGGATTCACTTCAATGATTCACCCATTCATGAGACGCTGAAACGGACTAAGGCAGAAGACGAAGATACTAATGTACAAGCAGCTCCTGCGGCCTGTCATCAGCTATTCCTTTCCAGTCTGTGTCCTCTATCTCGAAGACGGCCATGAAAGAAATTCAAATATTCGAAAGAAAGTTACTACGAATCTGCACCGGACTACATTTCGACGCCAGCGAATGAGATATCACAGCAAGGAGCGTCTATACACAGTAGCGAACATCATCGCCCTGGACAGGTATCTACCTAATCCTTCAAGCAAAGAAGCTATAGCAGGACACACCAACAGTCACCCAAAACAACTAATGAGAAGGATGGCCCCCGAGCAACGACAAACCGAGCCGAGATACCTCAGTACGATGGGCATCCTGGACAACAACATCATCACAGACAAGCAAGCAGTTTCGTTCTACGCATATCACCGTGGCTAAACGCCAACCCATCTCCCCACCAAAACCACAACTTGACAAACGGGACGGAACACCCCGAGGACAATAAAGTCAACCGACTTTAAGAATTAATTTTTTGACATGTATTTTATATTTTATAATCCTTTAAAATTAAGACAAAGTATAAGATTAGGCCCCGTATGTGCCAATAAATGTATAATATCTAACTAGTTATAAGTCAAATTGTAAATATCATTGTTCAATATAATATGCTTATGGTTCCGAAAATAATTTAATTTAAAGTAAATACATTATTTTCTACCCAAAACTGAAGGTCTTTTGATGGCGATAAATTAAGAAAAAAGCCTCGTAAGAGGTTGCGGTTGACGTTGTTGAATAGAGAACTGACAGACATTTGCATTTTTGTTCAAAAATTTACTGATTTTAGCAATTTTTTTTTTAAATTGATTTGTGAAAAAAAAGCGTGGACTACCCCCTTGCCCTTAGGGCAAGTTTTTTCACAGTGGGTTTTTAGTATGTGACTTTCATAGGATTTTATTAACTAACGCTAATCAACCAAAATTGGCTGATTAGTGAAATCCATGATTAGCAACTCATACTTTGAATTTTTTAAACAAAATTTGATCAACAAAAACATTTGAGGATTTCCCAGCTCCACTTATCATGGATTAAAGATAATCAGCTGTGAACAAACTGGCCAAGTATCATCCAATGGCTAAAATTCGACCAACAAAAGCACACATTTGGGACCAGTTTGATCATACTTGACCATCTTTAATTAGGGATTATTTCAGTTGATAATCATGGACTGCGTTTGTTCACTAAAAATTTAATAAAGGAATCCATGAATTGAGCAGTTAATTGAAGATATCACTAATCAGCCGAATTTCCTTGATTAGCACCATTTAATCAAGGATTTACAGGAATTCAGTTTGTTCATGCCTGATTTACGCACTCGCATGATTAACAGAAATACGTATGCTCATTGGATATACCTTTGTCGCCATCTTGGGTTTACTGTGACGTCTCAATCATCTTTTATAATTATTATAATTTTAAGTGAAGACTTATTAAATTTAGCATTTAAAGAAATTGGCGCAAAATTTTAAACAGCCTGTTATTAAGGATTTAGTATGATACTACTTAACATTTTATTAATTCTTTAACAGTTTACTAAAATTGCCTAAATTTTAAATACTTTTTAACTAGTATCATACTAAACTAATTTCCTTCATAAAATTCAGCTGAACACGTCCAAAAAAGTGACAACTCGTGCAAAAAATTCACAACCACCCCTGATTTTGACAATTTTAAACGTCAAAGTGTCATATGGATTTAGTACGATACTAAAAAGATAAAATAGCCATTCGGTGATTTTAACTTTAGTAAAATGTTAGGAGATAATATGATGCTAAACTCGTTTAAAATTAGCAAAATACACTTTTTAACCTAGTAGTATACTAAAAATGATTTAACATCGTACTGAATCAACTAAAATTTTGCGCCATTGTTTTTAAGTGATAAGAACAGTAAAAACATAAAAAGTAATAAGAACAATCAAATTAGTTGAAATTAATATTTTTTTTTAGATTTTATTATGAATATTGTGACGTCACACAGGAAACCAGCAAACCTTGTTTATTTTTATTACTGTATGTGGCCACTTTTGACGTAAAGTGAAACAATTAAACAACAACAACAGAAAAAAAAACAATACACTTTCTCTGGCTGCCATCGCGAACTGTGTTTTTAATAAAAAAAAGTTTAATGGTTGCAAATAAGAATTTATTTACCTTCTAATTATTGTAAAAGCTGTTTTCAAATAAGAATCCACAAACACAAAATGGCACAAACGTCAAAAAAATGAAAAAATCTTAATTCTTGATTAAGTTTTGACAACCAAACTGACAGAAAGACTGGAAAATGGAACGATTTGTGGAAAAGTGAACAAACTGTCTTTGATTATCACGGATCTCATGGATTAGTAAAAATCCGTGATCATCAAATTGCAGATTTAACCCACTGTGATCAAACTGGGCCTTATTCACTCTAGAGTCTAACAATTTTATTGAAAATTACAGCACAAACAATTTTTTTAAATCCTATTTGTTTTAAATGTGAACAGTCAGTGTAAAATAAAACATGACCCACAGTGCATGTGCACACCTCTGCAACTATGGCATTTAAGAGCAACGCTTTCGCAAACGAAATACCGAGTGCTTTACTTTTTTTTTTACTTTTCTTCCCATTTTCTGATTAATTCATTAAACTATGTTTAAGCAAATATTTTAAATCTTCGATATTTTAATTCAAAATATCTTTGAAGCTTGAAATCTATAAATTCAATAACGTAGATACATATGTGTCCCAGTAAAACACTCCTTCTTTTGCACTCTCAAACAATATAAATGAAATAAATTTAACGATCTTTTTTATTTGACACATAATTTAATAATTAAATCAAATGTAAACACGGAATTATTCTGATATCATGTCAGATATCAACTATTGTTTTAGTTTATTATTTAACTTATCAAATTTTAATGTATATTTTCTGGGTCTTAATGTCAATTATTGGTTTGAAAGTAAGAAATACAAAAATCGAAATTCTTATATTATAATATTATAAAATAATTATATATTATACTCAATAATTTTATACAAATAATTTTATAAAGAATAATAAATTATAAATATCAGTGTCCAGTACTTTTGTTTTTTACTATTACAGTAAAGGTATATAACCTATGCCTACCTTAAATCTCCATTGCTCCATTACTTATCCAATAATTTATAGACGGAAGTTCATGCGAGATGCGACCTAGTGGGGCATTTTATTTAACTGTCGGTGCAGTTGCGGTTTATAAATGGCTTGATTTATAGTTTGTCAATATCAATTTCGTACAACGCCTTACATTTTGAGTCTACACTTCAACAGCCTTAAACCACAAAAGCAAATACGTGCGACCTAGTCCTGCAGTCTACTTAAATTTATTTATGCACACGAACGCAGTTATCATTATTATAACTTTAAGTGTGTCATCCTTATTTGATTTCAATAAAATTATTATATATTATTGCATCGATTTATCCTTCCATTTTGCATCTGTGCGTCGTGCATTCATACAACGTACCGTTTGTCATAAAATAATGCATTGTGTGTATGTATAAAGGAATTCATTTCAATTTATGAACAAAAAGATATAAATTGTTTGCATTTCACATAATAACCTTATTTTGATTTACGCAAATGCACACAGTTGCTGTTTCAATCAATAATAATACGTTACGTACATTACATGTATATAGTATAATAGTCCTCTGGATGTGAATTGGTGACTATTGAATATTAACGACTTTCCAGAGCTCAAGGTGAATCTAAAGTATTGTGTTTGAAGAACTTTATTGCGCTTTATACAGTTTAATTTTAACAGTCACCAATAAATGCATATAAAAAATACCAAGTTTAATTAGATTTGTTAGAGCGGTTTTCGAACACATTTTGGAAAACCGAAATTTTAGAATGATAGTGTTCAAGATTATGATAGAACACAATATCGATTTTTTTCTCTAAGCTCTAGGGAATAGCTCGATGTACGAGTACAGTGTACAATTAGATACACAGACGCATATAGCTTTAAGATAGTTTAAAATTAATTGTAAAGTTAAAATAAATAAAAAACAAGCACCGTCGGACGTCATGAGAAAATTTAGTTTCTTGAACTTCGCAGTCATCGGGACTATTTTCCAAATTCGATGTGCGTGGCTTAGAAAAGGAACAAAAATAAAATATGTAAGGTCCAGACTGTTACAAGTGCGTACCTATTATAGTATGTTAGGACTTGAACCCTAACAATTCGTGGGATAAAAATCTTAGTTATATTATATATATTCTATTTTATTGGAAAATCCATCCGTTCTATAAGATGTTGGTACGATTGACAGTTGAATTGAATCTGGATAAATGTGTTCATGGAGTAGTTATAACTCTAAATTTCCATTGGACAGAAAAATCAATTTTTTTTTAAGTTCACCAGTTTATATAAATATGATCTCAGAGAACTCTCTATTTTCATAAATATAAAAGCTATATTCCTCTAAAAAGTTTCTTTCTTTGGCTATTAAAAAGTGAGAGTTAAATTTGTTGCAATCTTTAATTGATTATTTTCTGTCGCACGTCTAAAATTCTACCTACCTTTGCAGGTTTGTATACACCCGCTACAACAAATGTCCCTCGCACACGTTACAATTCGAACAATTTCGACAAAATTTTGATTTCCGTCCTGAAAAAAAAACAATACCCTTACCAACTAACTCTGTTAGAAATAACCAACTTATTCCGTTAAAATTTCAAAATTGTTCGTTAATATTGGGTAATTTACAATGTAAAAATTAACCAACCTACTCTGTTGAATTTAACGGAGCTACTCTGTTAAATTTAACCAACCTACTCTGAAAAATTTAACCAAGCTACTCTGTTAAATTAAATCAAACTAATCTGTTTAATTTAACCAACTAACTCCGTTAAATTTAACCAACCTACGCTATTAAATCTTACCAATCTACTCTGAAAAATGTAACCAATTTACTCTTTTAAATTTAACCAATTTTCTCGATTAAATTTAAACAACTTACTCTGTTAAATTTAACCAACCTACTATGTTAAACTTAACTAACCTACTCAATTTAAGTCAGTAATCATTAAATATCAAATTTCTCTGATAATTTTTAGGTTCTTCGATATTACCTTACTCAAAACATTTGATATATAATATTAATATACTTATAACTTGGCGTTTTTTTAGATCTCACTGGTTTTTACGGCTGACTTGTTACGCAAAGGTTTTTGTATATAGAAGAACTTGGCTTCTTTTTTAACATTTATGTTTTTGGTGTGATAAGCTGTTACTAGTCCCGTCAAATTAGACAAAAAAAAAAACTCTTACCCGTACAAAAATTTTAAAAGGTATGTTTTTTAGTCAAGTTCAGAACAGTTTTCTGAATCATATGTGAAAAGTCCCAAACAATCCACGCTGGGAAAAGACCACAATATTGCCATCTTGCACTTTTGGTTTGTGGCTTTATCTGTGGAACCTATTGCCCTATAAAGACCATTCAATTGTAAAATGAAGAGGCTTAGATTGACAAAATAAGGAAGCAAACAAAAATTAGTTGGAGGTATTGCACGGCTATACCATCCTAAGTATGTACATTAATATAAAAAAAAACACCCTTAAGTTTTCTTCTTAGTCTATCTCCTAAATATAACATTTCCAACACAAAAATATTTTTTTTTTAAATCGGATGACATTTTTGACTTTACCCGATTTTAACTTTTAAAAAGGTAAGTTCCTTAAACTTACTTACTTTTACTTTACTTTAGATGGCGCTCACAGCCCAGGATGGGCTCCGGGCTCAATTAACAAGCCCCTCCAGCCAGCTCTGTTCCTAAGCTAGTTGATGTCGTTCTCCACTTGTGCGCGCCACATGTTATGGGTTCTTCCTCTGCTGCGAACACCATCGGGGTTGGATTCGAAGACTCGTGAGAGTAGGAGTTGGAAGACAGAGGTGGGTTTTGGGAAAAACCTGTGAACGCTTGTGTCCTCTTGAATGCACATAGCTACCCTTTTGAACATCTTAGTTCCTTAAACTCCAGCTCAAATTCATCTACTTAATATAGCCTACCGAACGCAAACATTATTTTTCAAGCCAGATCTGTGTTTCCTAAAATATGGTTCGATTCGAATCTTGACTTTAAGTTGCGAATTTGTACAGTTTTGTGTTCGTATTTTCTAATTTTCTTGACACCTATTGTTGTTTGTATTTCCGTACAAACCATATACGCCTGAGTGTACCACTTTTATCGTTGTTTTTTTTTTTAACGTTTACAGCATACATTTTTGGTTTGTTCTATCTTCTAGGATAAATTCGTTTCTTTTTTTTTATATAGTGTACACTAAACCAAAATATATTATGAATAATTATGAGTCATGTTGCTCCTGAAATAAAGAATTTGTTAATAAACTCGACGACAGCCCCATACCTATCTGGTACAAATTTGGTCATCATCACCGAATCTGTGAATCCAAAGACCATTTCACGCTGCATATAGGGTGACCAGGGGGCCAATTCTCGATCTGTGAAGCTGTGAAGTGATGATATTTACAAAACTTCAAACGTTAATTTTTCGATTCTGGATGAGTGTGAAAAAGTGAAATTAAATGTCAAAACTTCGTAATTTTTTATCAAGATTTGACATTTAATATCACTTTTCCAGATTAGAGTTATTAGTGTGTGAAGTTATGGAAAATTTATCACTTCACAGATCGAGAATTGACCCCCAGGATCTTTAACCCTCAAAAAGAGGACGCCAAGAAATTAAATTTTTCGCTTATTAAACTGGGCAAATTTTATTATTGTTGTCTTAAGTTACCTTACAAAATATTTATTTGAAGAAATTTACTTTTTTGTTAAGATATACAAAAAATCGCAATATTTTGGAAATTTTTTTTAAAATAGGAGTACCATTCATGAGATACCTACATATGGAAATATCACAAAAATAAGACAAGGTTTATCAAAAAAGATCAAAACTCTATTTCCGTAATGTGAACTTTTCGGGGATAATATTATACGCAGTTTTTTACAGTCAGTTTGCTTATTACAGGTATGAAGTTTAATATAATGTAAATCGTCAAGATCGCATTCAAAAGAAATGTTCGTACGTTACTGTAATCTAAAACGAAAATTCGGATTTAAATTTCTCTATCATCGCAATGGTGGATGTACTGATTTAAAAAAAGTAAAAAAAACATTATGGCAATGACGGAGTAAAAAAAACAAAACGGACCAGTCAACGATATGACAGCTTCGTTAAGTCAACCAACTTGAACAAATTTAACCATTGATTTATATATACTACTTTAAACAGTCTTATAATAGCTAAAAGAAAACATTTCGCAGATTTTCATAACACATAGATTGCCAAAGAAATGTGGATCTTATCAAATCCAACAATAAACTGTACAGCTTATGTTTATTTTGCATAGAACTTTTAGATTGTAAAAGAAACATACATACGAAAGAGGACATGTATTTTTTGCTCAAAAAGGGGACTTGTCCTCCTAAAAGAGGACGTCTGGTAAGCCTAGCTGCATACAAATATTTGGTTTCATATCCAAAAGTGTTGGGGATGGAGAGCAAATCCTAAGTATCTACCTTATAGTCTCATTGAAGTTCGAAAAATCCAAGACAAGAGTAAACTGTTGCGGACTCCATTTACGGCTTTGTTAAAAATGTACTGATATAAAAAAATCTTTAAGTACACTTTTTCAACTACAATTAAATAAAGAAAATAAGGCAAAACAAAAGTACAATCTCTTCCTTTCTTAAATAAAAAAAAAAAAAATCATTGTGAGGTTTTGTGACAAACTGAACGAATTTTTCTTACAAATTATGTATGTGTATTAAATGATAAATTGTTAAATTATGCTAATTTAATCAGATACTATTTTTCATTCTACAGCAGCTTAAGCGATGTACAATTTACGCCATCTTCCTCTCAAAATGGATTGCATTCTGCTTAACATTTCTATGTAATTAACATAAAACCGCGGTCGAAATTATATTTACGAAGAGTTAAATTGCCCGCCGCCGCCGCAGCCGCCACCGCTCATTGCTGAAAACTTTTATGAAAAGAAAAATTTCCCGGTTGGTAAATTCATTTTCATTTTTTATTTTTTTTTTAACTGCAAACAAAAAAGAAGTATAGTCTGCGTACTTTGAGGGAATTTAAATAAACAAAAATCCTAAGGTGGAAATAGGACTCGTCGTTGGTGGTATGCGATTCAAAGAAAAACTAAGGTTCAAAGACTTTTTTAATTCATAAAAAATGTAAAAAAGAAAACAGTAAGATTTCTTAAGACTTGCACAATAAAAGATTTATCCGGTGAGTAACCTTTAATTCTATTTAATGTTCTGTCTGCTGTACAAGGACTTTTTATAAGTGTTTTATTTTCTGGGCATTATTGCATTAAGTAAAAATAAGTAGTGTCTTCTCTTTAAAAGCTTTTGTCAAATTAATGGTTGTTTTACCAGTGGGATTATTTATAGTCGGATTGTGTTGAATTACACCTTAGATCTTATACAAACGTAAAACTTTGTATGTTTTACTCACAGAAAAAATAAAGTTGGTAATGGAAGAATTTTTAGATGTTTGTGGAATTAGTGTGGTTTATTGAGATTTGCTTTAAAGTTCTAGAAGACAAATTAAAATTTTTGTTTAAACTTAATTAACACTTTTTGCGGAACTTTCGGCGCTTTTTTTGGTGGCACTTTTGGCGACAACTTTGGCGGCACTTTTGGCGTCAAAATGAAGCTTGACAAAAAATGATTGTTTGGAAGTTATACGAATACTTGTTGAATGTATGTATGTATGTGTTTTGGGGTAGAAAGGATTAATCTCAATGAAATCCAATCATATACCTAATTAAAATTTGTACTCTTCAGTAGCTTAAAAGTATATACGAGTAGCAGAGTATTTGCCGTTCTTAAATTTTTTGAATGACTAGGGCAGACGTGCGCTGCCTTAACCGTTTTATTAACGCACCGTCACTGCATTTTTTTTAAGAACCTAATGTGTATACTCTTATTTTTTTCAAATCAAAGTTTTTGAAAAAAAAAAATTGAACATTTTTTTTTAAATTATAAAAATCAAATTGATGTACCTACTTATGTATATGTAATTCCGTTTTTTTTTACTTGCGATTAAGATTCGTGTACAAAATCGAAATCGAAATTATAATTTTCCCTAACATTACGGTGATAGAGAACGCGAAAAAAGTGGGTCTCGCAATTTTGTCTGTCTGTCTGTCCATCTTTCCGTCTGCCCATCTGTCCTGACCGTCTGTCTGTCTGTACCTCGACCTTCAGCCTAAACGACTGAAGCCATTTTCTACAAACTTTGGACATAAGGTTCTTAGGTGATTCCCTAGAGCGAAAATTTAATTTTTTTTAGTTCAAAAAATAACGGTACCTGCCAGATTGGTATGCCAACTTTTAGTATTTAATAAAATACAATTTAACACAAAATTAAAAAAAAAAAATCATTAACCTGTTTTCAAGATATTGAATTTTCAAAAAACAATATTTTTTTAAAAATCCAAAAATTATTTCTTGAAAAATTGTATATGCAAGCTTTTTAACATAGTAAAGGATCTCTTATACAAACAATTTGGTTGAAATCGATGTTCCCGTTAACGAGATATTTGGAAACCAAAAAAATCGGTTCTATGACAGGGACCGTTAATAACCGTTATAAATAATATTTTTTTTTTATACCAAAATATTTACTATAGTAATAATATTATTGTTATTATTGTACTATTCGTACTAGAATGTCAGCTTATTGGGCTTGACCATTCCTTATTCCGTCAATTTCATTGAATTTTTGAACAACAACAACAACTTAAAGGCGCTACCACCAATTGTTTGGCTGGAGATATAGCTATTTGTATAGCTATATCTCCAGCCAAACAATTGGTGGTAGCGCCTTTAAATGGTTGTTGTTGTTCAAAAATTCAATGATATAGTAATAATATTACCTCGTACTATTTTTTTTCAAAATCGGTAGAGCCATTTTTGAAATAAATCAATATTTGTATATTGCTTTGTACGGCAGGTATCTTTTTTTTTGAGCTAAAAAAATTTCTATTTCCTCTCTAGAGTATCCCCAAATAACTCTAAGTCCAAAGTTTGAAGAAAATCGCTTCAGTAGTTTAGGCTGCAGGTTGAGGTACAGACAGACAGAATTCCGTGTTCTCTTTTAGTGTTCTCTATCATCGCAATGTTAGGGAAAATTATTACCTCGAGTTCGATTTCTTGCACGTATCCTAAACTTGCCTTATATTACATATATATCGCAAGTCAAAAAAAAAGTCGGAGGAGTCAGTCGATTGTAAACATCGTCTAGAGAAGAAATTCGAATTCATACTAGCTCATTTTCCCGAAAATTGCTCCAACGATTTTGATTAAACTTCGAACATACATGCAATCTCTTAAACAGTTCTAGTAAAAAATTCGAATAGGTAACAGAAATAAAAATATGTGTTTTTTGTTTTTGTTTTAGCTAAAAGACTTTTTTCTTACTTGATAAGGTATGTATAGTATTTAGTATTGCCCAATGGCCGAAATTCAAAAACAAACATTCGCACCAAAAACTCACATTCACAGAACCTAGGTCAAACAATTTGTTTGAAAATTAAATCACAAAACTTTTTTTTAGCTTTTATTTTTAATCTTTAATATGCACAGTGATCGGCAGTGCAAAAAGAAAAATGACCCACAGCGAAGCGTGTAAATGCGTGTCTCAGGTGGTATATTTTGCAAATCTCCGCACCTATATATGGCTTCCCAACCATGTAAAATTGATCGAAATCGGTTAGATACTTCTTGAGCAAATGGTACCACAAAATTTTCTTAAGGCTCCAATATCTCGTTATTGGTTCGATTGATTTTTTTTGTCCAAACATATTGCATTTCTACCTACTCAACACCAATGTGTCATACATCGTTGAAAAGGTAACAATGTGTACATCAATTAATTATATGGACGTAAAGCGCTAAACCATGGGGTTCGAAAGATATTCCCCTTCAAAGCACCGAAAAAGACAATAATGCAACTCTTTATTTGCAGCTTGGCTTACCACCCACACTAAAGTGCCATACATCGTTGAAAAGATTATTATATGTACTCTATTTTGTAAAAAAAAAGCCGTTAAGATGTAGATAATGGGGTTCAAAAGATATTTAGCCATCATAAACTGCAAAAATCAAATAATGGAATTCTTCATTGGCAACTGGTCTACCAATTCAACAGTAATCTGTCATACATCGTTGGAAAGGTTATTACATTTGCTTCATTTCATTATACGACCATTAAGCTCTAAACCATGGGGTTCGTGGGGCATTTGGCTTCAAAGCACCAAAAACAACAATAATGCAATTCCGCATTGGTAAATGGTCTACCAACTCAACAGTGATGTGTGATACGTCAATGAAAAATAAGGTCAAAAATGCATTTCCTCATTGTGTACTCTTCTGACTACTCAACAGCAATAAGTCATATATTTTTGAAAAGGTTATTGCCTTCTCTTTATTTTATTTTAAAGTCATTAAGCTGTAAATCATGGGATTCAAAAGATATTAGATACAAAAACACGGAAAGGCGTTATTATCTACCCTATTCTGCGTTTTTTCCAAATATCTTTTGATCCCCATGGTTAACAGCTTAATGGCCATATAATAAAATAAAGAGAACGCAATAACCTCTTCAACAATATATGACTTATTGCTGTTGAGTAGTTAGAAGAGTACACAGTAAGGAAAATGCATTATTGAATTTGTTGGTTCTTTGAAGCCGAATATCTCTTGAACCCCATGACTTTAGAATTTATCGGCCATATAATTAAATAATGCAATTGCAATTACCTTTTCAAAAACGTATGACACATTACTGTTGAGTCGGTTGACCATTTCCAATGAAGAATTGCACTGTTATTCTATTCTATACTTTATAGCGATATATGTCACATTTCTGTTGAGTAGGTGCATTATTGCTTTTGTATGCATTTTTTTCAAATGCCTCCCAAACCCCACTTCCTACATTTTATCGGTTCTATACAAAAATTAAGTACACGCAATAACCTTTTCACTGACGTATCACACATCGCTGTTGAGTTGGTAGACCATTTACCAATGAGGAATTGCATTATTATTGTTTTTGGTGCTTTGAAGCCAAATACCCCACGAACCCCATGGTTTAGAGCTTAATGATCATATAATGAAATGAAGCACATGTAATAACCTTTACAACGATGTATGACAGATTACTGTTGAGTTGGTATACCAGTTGCCAATAAAGAATTGTATTATTTTTTTTTTGCCGTTTTTGATGGCTTAATAATATTTTAACACAATGATATACATCTTAGCGGCTAATTAACTAAATGAAGTAAAAGTAATAATCTTTTCAACGATGTATGACACTTTACTATGGGTGTTAAGACAAGCTCCAAATAAAGAGTTGCAATACTGACTTTTTCGGTGCTTTGAAGAGCAATATCATTTGAACCCCATAGTTTAGAGCCTTACGTCCATATAATTAATTGATATACACGTCATTACCTTTAATGACATATGCCACTTTACTGTTGAGTAGGTAGACCACTTTGCCCATTCTCCTTTGTATCAATCATTTTTTTATAAAAGAAAAAATAAAATCAAAGAAAAAGTAACTTTTTTTTTATTTTTTATTTTTTTATTTTTTGTATTTTATATTAAAACTTTTACTGTCAAGATCTAGTTACATTCTAGTTCTTAGCTATAACAACAGCGAGTTAGTGCGATCCAGTCGTGCATATTTTTTTTTATTGTCTTTATTAGAATACATATAATGAAAAATCATTAAATGGTTATGAGACAACGGTACTTTAATGTTGTTTGATTACGCTGTCCATTAAATAGGAAAATAAGCTTTTCCTATTTAATGGCCTTTCCAAATTTTATTGTAGCGTTGATATTTATTGAGAATAGTTAATTTTCCTGCCCATATTTTTTTATTCGAATATGGCATAAACAGTATTCGTCATTACATAAGGAAAAAAAAAACATGAATAAATATTATGTATGTAGGTCAGTTTTCTTAGGATATCATAGAAAAAGTATCTAAATTGTGCCTTTTAAAAGCACAGTGCTAAGGTTTTGTTTATATTTTCCCTTTATTGAGGTGGCTATCGTATAAGAATTTTTCAATACATCACTCAGCTCATTCAACAATCACATCATGAACGTTCAATAAATAGCTATAGTTGTTTTTGATGTTGAGAGAAACTTTCAACCATTTTATTGTTTGCAAATAAAAGTGTTTCATTTTATTGAGAAGGATTCTTTGAGAAGTAGTACCATAGACCTTCCTATTCAATAAAATAAAATTGCTTTTATTTTGAATTTTTTATTATTATATGTACTGACGTTTATTTGAAGTAGTTTAATCCTATATTTTTTGTTTTCCCACATACATACATATATGTACATAATAAACTTATTTTAAATTCGAAACAAAGTAGGAAGGTACTGATGTACATTATTGTAATGTAAGAAGGTACATAGTATATGTAGGTATAGGTATATGAAAAAAAAATCAAAATTTAAGAAGAGTCAACTCTGATAGGTAATATATTTTTATATAGCAAGCTTACGAAGCAGTTATAGTCTAGGATCCCGCCATAGGACGACCTACCCTTATCGTTTTACCAAAAGAGTGCGATAAACAGATTTTTAGGAATCAATAAGAAACACGCTTATAAGAAAACCTCGCTTAAAAGAAACCTGAACACATGAATCACGTTTATAAGAAAAATACTGATAAAAGAAACATTTCTCAACCCATTTTAATTGGTTGGATTTAATAAAACTCGCGAAAAAAAAAAAACTTAAGGAGAATTCAAACCGAAAAATGCAAATGCCATTTAGGACGCAATTAGACATTTTTCGACAAATTCAGTTCAGTCAGGCGCGAACGCAACCAACCCCCACCCCCAAAATGTATTAAATTAACTTCCTCGCATAAGAATTTCACTCTTAATTTTTGAGTTTCCAGTTGAATAAAGTTGAATAAAGAGATTACCTGTAATATGTAACGGCCTAACTAATGTCCATTAAATTTGTATGCAGTCGCCTCTGAAAAGTACCAATATTATAAAAACGAATATTATTTGATTAAAAAAAATTGTTTTAAGTATTTAACTATGTACATTTTGAAAATAACTAAGAGCAAGTTCGTAAGGGCCTAAAAACGATTTTTTTTTTCAGTTTTTTAACCCATAATCATCGTAGCCATCTTTCAATGGAACAGTTTATACCTTAACATAGGTAATAACCAAAATTTTGGCGTTCACAGAATATTTCCTTCCAAATGTCCCTAAATCGCCTAAACATGGTTGACGAACACAAATTTATTAAAAAAAAACTCCTGCCTGGTTGCTTTCTGGGGGCAGAAGACAAATAAAATCGATATGCAGAAGCTAAGCAAGTACTAGGCTTGCCGCAGATTTCTGCAATACGAACTCGCCGAAAATTCTTAAAAATTGGAATTTAGCAGTCTTTAAATACAAACCAGTCAGTAAATGCTAATAGAAATTTGTTCATAAAAGGACCACAATGCATATACAAATATGAACAAAATAATTTCTTTCTCAAAAAATATCAGCCTAATTCTCGGCAGGAAACAATTTAAATGAAATCAGGAACCTTCAAACAGTATCTACCTTAAATATTTTTTTTTTTATTTTCGACTTTCTTAATAATAAACTAGTTGAGATTTGTATGCAAATGATTATGAAATAATTAGTTTTTTTTTTGTCGATTAAAAAAAAAAAAACTAACAAATCTTGTGCTGCTCAGGCCGGCAAAGGAATGTTTTAATTCAGAGGAAATTTTTTTTTTTAGAATAACTTTTGTAATTTTAAAAGTAGATGTTTTCATTTGAATCGGAGTGGAAAAGTTATTGTCTTTCAAGTCAAGATGTCGACTTTTCGTTATAAAATATAATATTTATTAATATTTAAAATTTTTCAAACCCCCCTCCCCCCGAAATTCTTTCCTGCGTTCGCGCCTGAGTTCAGTGTTCCTTCTGGCAATGAATTTCCT
Source organism: Melangyna quadrimaculata (assembly GCA_949320155.1). Lineage (NCBI taxonomy): Eukaryota > Metazoa > Arthropoda > Insecta > Diptera > Syrphidae > Melangyna > Melangyna quadrimaculata. Next base: position 153,528,522 of record OX439484.1, read on the forward strand.
GAAAATGTCGTAAAATAATATTTCACTGATTCAAAAAACAATTAATGATTATTTTGAAGAGCTAGAACACTTTAATCCTATTCATTAGTATAGTTTATACTATGAACATTGAAGTACAAAAAGTACATTTAAATAATGCACAGTGAATTTTGTGTTTACGTTTTTTTTTAGTCCAGGCAAATTAGGATACAATTGAAGCATTATGTGGAGTAACATATAGTATCCAAGATTTGTATGGGATTCGATCAGAAATAATATAAACAACGCAGTAGCAACCCGCTCAAAAAGGTGTGCTGTTTGCAGGAAAAATCAAAACGTGCAAGAAGGTGCATAATTCACTCCCTGTTTTTTGTTATTTTCCTATATAACTTTGGAAATATGATTCTTAGAAAAAAAAAAAACCGATCAGACAAAATTTGTTTGTTATGAAATTCTCCACAAAATTACTTTTACATAAAACTTTCTGATGTTATATTTTGTTGCTTTATAGCGCTGAAGTCAGAAAAAATCTGTAAAAAACAGAGTAGTTTTGAAGCACTTAGCTGACAGATAAGTGGTCCAATTCTAAAAAAAATGTGCACTCAAGTACTATAGGGAATACCAAAATCAAATTTCGAAACCCGATCCAAATCGGACTGATAGGTTCGCCATAAAGCATAGGTGTGTACCAGGGCAGCGTCTTGAGTCCTTTGCTCTTTATTACTGTTCTTGACTTTCTACTTGCGAATAAGGTGACGGACCCCAAAGTGAATCAGTAATTCTTTGCTGACGATGGAGCCATCATAAGTGAAGATCCTGTGTCCTTGCAACGAGCACTTGATGTATGGGTGGATGTTCTGGAGGGAAATGGATACCGTATTAGCGCGAAAAAGACCAAGTACCTATGTTGTCCGTTTTCCGATCCACACAGGCCTATTCCGGACATCTGTTTGAATGAAACAGTGCTTCTCAAGTGCGGAAAGTTTAAATATCTTGGATCAATGACCAATAGCGAAGGATCTTGTGATGACGACATCAAACATCGCGTAAGCGTAGGGTGGATGAAGTGGCGGGAAAACTCTGCCATCTTCTGTGATAGAAAAATGCCCTTTAAGCTGAAAGGAAAGCTCTACACGACAGTTGTTCGTCCAGCGCTTACATACGGTTCACAGTGTTGGACAATGTAAAAGAAGTATGAGAGTAAATTGACGGCAGCTGAAATGAAGATGCTTCGCATGACAGCTGGAGTGACAAAGCGTGATCGAATAAGAAGCAAGAGAATCCGAGGAAGCTTACACGTTAAAAATACCATTTTGGACAAAATACAGCATGACCAGCTTAGCTGGTACTGTCATGTACAAAGAAGATCCCATGAGAACCGAGTTCACAAGGCAATAGCACAAGACTTTCCAACACTATCGTGGAATAAAGGCAGGCACAAAAACTTCTGGATGAAACAAATGCAACGACACCTACATTAAGTTGTCCCTAGACATGGAACAATCCAAAACCGGGAGGCCTGTCGACGTTTTCTGAGGTAAACCGGCGAACCCCACAAGTGGAACCTAAGGCGAAGCAGTTGAGTGGGAGATTTGTGGTCCCCCGCGAGATCATGATAATCGCCGGTAAAATGAAGAAGAAGAAGGTTCGCCATGAAGCATGTTATCAATTAAGTGCACCCAGAAATGTTTGCATCAAAGAATTGGCGCTAATTTTTGTACACATACGTTACATCGTTATAATATTTATTTTATTAAGTGACTCTTGTAGCAATTTTAAAAGAACAAAAATCGTATGAAAAATGTTTATTCTAATAAATTAAAACAATTATTTTATAAAAAAGTCACTCTGTGAACCAAACCTGATACAAAATTTTGTACTCACCACAAATATTATTCGCGCAAAACAATTTCAATGACATTGTTTTTTGGAAAAAAACATAACATATTTTTCGTTTCAGCCCAAATGCTAAAAAAAAAACTCACCACTTATTGTTTTTCGTTCAAAAGAACTGTATATACTATGCTTAAAAGAGGAGTTTTTTACCGTGAAATTTTTGTTTAATTGATAAAAAAAATATATATTTATTAAAAACAACGACAACACTAACAATATTATGTTTAAGCTTGTTTAAAGCCAATATTTTAGTTTGAAATCAAGTTGTTTTAGAAAACTGTTTTTGAATAATTATTTTTCAAAATTTCGAAAAAAAAATAAATATTTTTTCGAACTGAAATTTGAAAAAAAAAAATTGAAAATTTTACGTTTGGAAGTACTATCTTCGATTTTAATATTTAATTCCAATCAAATAGTTCTTTAAAAAATGGGCACGACTTGCTCTCGTAGCTTACAACTAGAACGTAGCTTATTGACAATTTGCATATGTAGTGGTTCTATAACATTATGATATCATTAAAAAAGTGTTGAAAATAATTTAAAATATTACTATAAATTTGATTTTTTAATAGATAAAACAGATAGAGCTCAAAAAAAAGCATGCCATCTGGAATATTAATTTTTGACAAAAAAAAATTCAAAAATCGTTAGACCGGTTTTTCTTTAAATTAATTTTTTTTCGAGATATTGAATATATATTATATTTGTTTGTATTTTTTGTATATTGTATATGCAAAATTGTTAAAATTGCAAAGGACCTCTTACATACAAAATTTAGTTGAAATCGATTTAGCCGTTAACGAGAAATTTGAAAACCAAAAAATCGGTTCTATGACAGGTACAGTTATTAACCGTTATAAATTTTTTTTTCCTACCAAAATATTAACTGTAGTAATTATAGTAGCTTGTAATATTTTAGGAAATTCCATAAGAACCAAAGTTTGAAGAAAATTGCTTCAGCCGTTTAGGCTGCAGGTCGAGGTACAGAAAGACGGACAGACAGAAAGAATTGTGAGACACACTTTTTTCGCTTTCTCTATCATCGTAATGTTAGGGAAAATCATTACTTCGAATTTTTTTTGCACGAATCCTAAACTTGCCCTATACTACGTATATCGCAAGTAAAAATAAAGGAACCAACTTTCTTATAAAATTAAGAAGAATCTAATTGATCATTGCAGCAACAGGTCCCGATGGATATCGATTTATTTTTCTTTGTTTATTTTTCATACTCTGAAATCATCATCAGGGTTTCAGTAATTAATTTAATAATAATAAGAGAATTCAATGTACACATTTAAAATAGAAGGTACTTAATAACATAAACTTTCCAAAAAATTTGTTTTTGTTTTCAAAAAGTTGAGTTTGAAAAATAACTATTCAGGCTATTGAATATTCCGTAATATAAAAGGAACCATTGCGTTCACGGGATTTTATTATTGAATATGTTTGTCTGGAAACTGGAACTTAAGTTTGCTTAAAACACAAATTTCGCCCAAAATTCATCCATGCATTTCTAAGAGATTTGTCAATCTTTCTTTTCAATCTTTTTTGTATAACTCAAAAAATAAACCGAGTTTGAGAATTTTACTTAAATGCCTTTTTGTTTGAAATCAGATTTTCTATTAAAATGGATAGTTTTAAAAATTTATGTAGAGAAATATATTAAAAACCGACCTAAAAAAGTCGAAAAATCATTGGCCTAAAATTTTTAACAGCCTGTTATTAAGGTATTAGTATGATACTAATTATAACATTGTTCTAATTCTTTAGCAGTTAAATAAAATTTTCTAAATTTTAAATACTTTCTAACTATTGTCATACCAAACCGATTCCTACATTAACTTTAGCTGAACACGTCCAAAAATGTGACTAATCGTTCAAAAAATTCACAAGCATTCCTGATTTTGACTTTTATAAAAGTCAAAGTGTCATATGAATTTAGTACGATACTAAAAACATAAAATAGCCATTTGATGATTTTAACTTAAGTTAAATGTTAGGACTAAGTACGATGCTAAAATTTTTCAAAATTAGCAAAATACACGTTTTGACCTAGTATCATCCCAAAAATTATTTAACATCGTATTAAATCGACTAAATTTTGCGCCATTGATTTTAATTTTTTCTTACTTTACAGCTCATAACTTTTTTTGCGCAAGGATGGATGAAAGACATAGTATAAAAATGAAAGAAGAAGACGCTGAAGCCTTTAGCATAATGGATCAAAAAAGTTGTTTTGATAAAAAGTGGCGGAAATATACCCATTTAAAAATAAATAAAATTAACAAATTTGTTTTAGGTTTTGTGCTCGTAAGCCTAAACATTTTTTCTGTTTTTTGTTTTTTAATTGGTTTTTCATGTGTAAAAACAATTCAATTCAATTCAATTCAATTCTTTATTGAGACTTTTGAAACAAAATTTTCTTATGTATATAATATATAAATCTTATAAGTAATTATTATGAAGTCGGCTTACAAATATGCCAGACAAAGCAAGTTTAGGAAATATTGTTGTTATATAATATTTAAACAATTAATTAGGGGAAACTTAGGTGTTAAGCAAATTTTGGGAGTACGCTTGCTCCCGGCGTACGTCATGTGTAAAAACAAATAGTTATATATTATGCATCAAAAACTTAAAAAAAGATATAGGTAATTTTATATAAATGGTTTGTGTGATGATATTAATTAATTTTTATATTAAACTTTTTTTTGTCAAAAAAACAATCTAAAAATGTTTTTAGATGAGTTATTTAAAAATAAAAAAAAAAAACAAAACTCTAATTCCATTTGAATTATGCTCTCAACTCAACCATATATTAATTTAAATTAAATATTTTAAAAGTCAAAACTATAAACAGTCCAACCAGTGAATGTATTACTTTATGCGTAATAAATCACGTATGCATGTTGTACATATTGCTTGTGAATCCTATTGACAAAATTACTTTTTCGTTTTTAAATTAGGGGAGAGGGGGACAAGAAGGACTTTTTAAGCTTTAAAAATTCCTAATTTGTTTTATATTGATAAAAATCGAAAGATTTTTTTGCTATTAATAGCTAAAATTTATTTGAACTTCACAATAGTAAAAGATCATTTAGAGAAATATATATAAATTTATAACAAAAATCACAACTCGATCTCAAAAGTCTGCTTTGCCCCACTTACGGGGGGAAACGGACTTGTGAATGGGGCAAAATAGACCAATATTCGTTTAGCATTTACAAAAGAAATATATATTATCACCCGTATCCATAAAGAAAAAACAGTTATTTTAGCTCCCGTGTTTAGAAAAACTACACCATGGAAAAATAATTTTCTGGGCTCAAAACCAAAGGCAATTGCTTACTGCTCCATTCGAGTCCGGAACATTCTTATTCCATGGTGTAGTTTTCCTAAATACGAGAGCTAAAATAACAATTTTTTCTTTATGAATAAGGGTGTATATGTACATAAAAAACAAAATTTTATATTATTACTAACTGACCCGGCGAACTTCGTTCCGCCTAAATTCATTTATGTAAAAAAATAATAGTTCCGAGCATGATATACATCATTATACAATGATGTTTCATGTAATTCGTTCAATTGAAATTCTTTATTCTAAAGTTTATTTAATACAATAAAACGACTAAATTGACAATGTCGTTGTGCTTCAATTTTTCGCGTACACGTACACAGCGATTGTTCTTACGACTTATTGATTGTCAATTATCATAGCAAAAGCGAGACGCACTGGAAATTGAAGACGCTCAAATACGAATGGCAAATCGTTCGGAATAAGTGGAATCCGTGGAATGAGAACATCTTCGCCTTTGAATTTTCCCCTCAAAATCGTGGCTTGGATATAAGATTTGATTTGATGCACTTCACAATCACACGCGTTCCGTTACAAAGTTTTGCTGCATTGAGGTTGCGCAGAAAAGTTATTACTGAGCCGACTTTCAATTTAGAATTGTGTGGTGAAAAGCCCGGAACATCCAAAAAATTTCGTGGGACAGTTGGTGGCTTCGTTTTCATCCATCACGGAGTCCACGGATTTGAATAAATTAACTCACCGACTATTTGATTTTGAATGACGAAATTCAAATGATCGACATTCTTGTTTTTCGCAACCAAAATCGCGCGTGAACAATCATGGTCAACATAATTTTCGGTGACATTCGGAAAAACATTGGCGATGAGCTCTTGCCGCGTTGTTGTAAAGTAGCAAAAATTCGGTGGAAATTCAATAAGGCCGATGACTAAGTCCACTGGTATCATTGCCATCGCCAATAAATTGACTTGAGAAGTCTCCAGCGAACTGGTCATTTCGTAAAGCGACTCGCATGTTTGTATTCAATTGCAATTTCTCCACGTATTGCAATAAAGCTGATGCTCTCAGGGCCATCCGGGGGCCATTAGATACGAATGTATCAAGCCCTAACCGTTCTCGAGTTATGCACTAAAAACCGGATGTTCCTGGATTTTCAATTTTTCTGGAAATTTTAGGGGATTTTCTTCCAGTCTCATATGCCCTTCCTTGAACTAATACGAATTTATCAAGCCCTAAATCGTTAAAATTGAAGAAACCGTTCTCGAGTTATGCATTAAAAACTGGATGTTCCCTGTTTTCCAATTTTCCTGGAAATATTCCGGAGTTTTCCTCCAGTGTCCTATGTCCTTTCTTGAGCCAATACAAATCCATCAAGTCCTTAATCGTGAAAATCGAAGACACCGTTCTCGAGATATGCATTAAAAAGAGGATGATCCCTGATTTCCAATTTTCCTGAAAATTTTTCGGGATTTTTCTACAGTGTCCTATGTCCTTCCTTGGGTCAATACGAATTCATCAAGTCTAAAATCGTGAAAATCAAACGATCCGTTCTTGCGTTATGAGCGCACACACGGACGACATTTCTCTTTCATATATATAGATATTGTATTGGAAGCATAATGAACAAATAAAGGAGAACGGGCAAAAACGTACGGGGGCTGGTCTACCTATTTAACACCATTGTGTCATACATCGTTGAAAAGGTAATGACGTGTACATCAATTAATTATATGGACGTAAAGCTCTAACCTATGAGGTTCGAAAGATATTGCCCTTCAAAGCACCTAAAAAGACAGTAATGCAACTCTTCATTTGGAACTTGTCTTACCACCCACAGTAAAGTGTCATACATCGTTGAAAAGATTATTTTGTGTACTTCATTTTGTTATAGAGCCATTAAAATGTTAATCATGGGATTCAAAAGAAATTAAGCCATCAAATACGGCAAAAAAAATAAAATGCTTTTCTTCATTGACAACTGATGGTCTACCAAATCAAGAGTAATCTGTCATACATCGTTGTAAAGGTTATTACATGTGCTTCATTTCATAATATGGTCATTAAGCTCTTAACCATGGAGTGCTTGGGATGTTTGGCTTCAAATGATCAAAAACAACAATAATGCAATTCCTCATGGGTAAATGGTCTACCAACTCAACATGGATGTGTGATACATCAATGAAGAGGTTATTGCGTGTACTTAATTTTTGTATAGGACCGATTAAGTGTAGGTAGTGGGGTTCAAGAGGTATTTGGCAAAAATGCATAATAAATCAATAATGTAATTCCGCATTGGAAGCTGCTGCACCTACTCAACAGATGTGTGACATATGTCGTTAAAAAGTATAAGGCGTGTACTTTATTTTTTTGAAAGCCGTTAAGATGTAGACCATGTGGTTCGTGAGGTATTTGTGCCCAAAAATCGGCAAATAGAATAATAGTGCAATTCTTCATTGGAAATAGTCTAACGACTCAACAGTAATGCGTCATACGCTTTTGAAAAGGTACTTGCAATTGCATCATTTTATTATATAGCCGATAAGCTTAAAGTCATGGGGTTCAAGAGATATTCGGCTTCAAAAAACCAACAACTTCAATAATGCATTTCCTTATTGTGTACTCTTCTAACAACTCAACACAAATAAATTAAACATTTTTGAAAATGTTATTGCGTTCTCTTTATTTTAATATAAAGTCATTAAGCTGTAAACCATGGGGTTCAAAAGTTATTTGGAAAAAACGCAGAATACTGAAATAACGCATTTCGTTTTTTTTTAAATAACTTTTGAACCCCATGGTTTAGAGCTTAACCCTTTCGGTACGGATGTGGTACAAGACAAAGAACATTTATATGGACTTGTACCACATCCGTACCGAAAGGGTTAATGACCATATAATGAAATGAAGCACATGTAATAACCTTTACAACGCTGTATGACAGATTACTGTTGAGTTGATAGACCAGTTGCCAATGAAGAATAGCATTATATTTTGTTTGCCGTTTTTGATGGCTTAATATCTTTTGAACCCCATGATTTACATCTTAATGGCTCTATAACAAAATGAAGCACACAAAATAATCTTTTCAACGATGTATGACACTTTACTGTAGGTGGTAAGACAAGCTTCAAATGAAGAGTTGCATTACTGTCTTTTTCGGTGATTTGAAGGGTAGTATCTTTCGAAGCCCCTTGTTTAGAGCTTTACGTCCATATAATTAATTGATGTACACGTCTTTTCAACGACGTATGACAAATTACTGCTGAGCAGGCCCATTCTCCTTTCTACTACGAACTTTTAAATTTGATTTATTGAAAATAAACTTATTATTCAAACTGAAAAGTTACAATAGGTACCTACGTTTTAATCCAATAATAAATTAACAAAATGCATAAACAGACGAAAAGAAACTATGACCAAAACAGTATATGATGGATTTATCAAAACGAAAAATAAGATATCAGCTGAAAAATTGGTAAAAAAATTGCTGTAGGGCAAATTAATCATAGACCATTTTACCCCCTGCTGCTCTGGTCTTTCTTGCCCCAGCTGCCATGAGTTTTTTTTTATTAAAAATATTTTTGTTTATAAAAAAAAGATCGTTTTTGTTTTATAACCCGGGGTTTAGATAAGCGAGTAGTAGCATTTGTATCATAGTGTTAGTTTTATGGTTGTATGTGTGACTAGTAGCTCTCTGCGCGTTTTGTCAACTAGTATGATTTTTTAAAAATATTTCATACAGAAAAATATACAAATTATGGAAACTATAGAAGCAAAACAAATAAATGGAACAATACACTACACTAGTAGGATAACTGGCAGGCTACTCGCAGGAAAAAATATTATACTATTTGGGCTACTAGTTGGCTCTCTCGTGTTCTGATACACTAACCCACATAAACGCTAGTAGTTCTATTCGCTTGTCTAAAACCAGGGTTATCCTGCTAGTGTAGTGTATTGTTTTCATTTATTTGTTTTGTTTCCATAGTTTCCATAATTTGTATATTTTTCTGTATGAAATATTTTTAAAAAATCATACTAGTTGACAAAACGCGCAGAGAGCTATGATACAAATGCTACTACACAGCGGGAAAAATTGAAAAAATTCATTGAGGAAAAATCAGCTTTTTCCTTGAGGAATGGCAGCTGCACCGTCCACTTTTCAGCTGATTCCTTTGATGAAATTAACATGGACATGTCCTAGGCGGGAAGCACATGCTGAAAATCCGATGAAAATTCGCCAACGAAATCACTACTTCGTTGGAAGTTGTTAATTCACCGACCCAGATGATGAAAAACATGATGGTTGCATAATCTGTGAATTCACACATAAATGTATGTGGTTTATTATTCAGTTCAATGTTTGCGATGAAAATGGTAGTGAAAATTCAATTATCAAATCACAAGATTAATGGTAGTTGTTTATTATTATTATAGTTAATTCAATATGAAAAATGTGAAGAAAATTAAACAAATAGTGAATTCATTACTCTGTTGTGTATGTGTTGTGAATTTGTGATTGGTTAATTAAAATAAAATATAGAATTAAAACTTTAAATTTAATTAAAGTGAAATCACTAGGTCAGTGGTTGTTGGTTAATCACCACTTCATATGCGAAGTGGTAATTAACCAACAACCTGAAATACTTTGAGACAATCTGTCTGAGATTTCCCCATTTTAATAGAAATTCACAAGTCCTCTTATAATATTTACTGTCAGTAGACAATGTCAACACAGAGAACACAAACAAAAATCAACTTCTATCAAAACACACAATGGCGGTGCACACTTTACAAAGCATATGAGTGGACATAGACGATGAACTGATGAACTTCTACATGACTTTTCAATAGTTTTTACATCTTATAATTTTCCATATCAAAAGCAATTTTTAATTTAACGAAAGACAGGGTTGTTTTCACACAAAGCAAAAAGTGGGTTCAAATCTATGAACTGAGGAAACATTGCATGACTCTTCACTTCCTAAATCATTACATGTCGTTTCCTTTTATTATCTGGCTAGTGAATTGATTGCTGTTGTCTTGTTGTTTTCTACACACAAAGCGAAAAGTGGGTTCAAATCTATGAACTGAGGAAACCTCGCATGACTCTTCACTGACTAAATCATTGCATGACGTTTCCTTTTATTATTTGGCTAGTGAATTGATTGAAGAATTCAGCTATAAAATTCATTGGGGACGATATCTCCCGCTGGGTAGTACTACTCGCCTGTCTAAGCCCCGGGTAATCCAACAAAAACAAATTAAATCAAGCACTTGATTAAAAACGAAATTGGTTGGATATCTTTTAAAAATGTTATGTTTTCTTTTTAATAAAACGTCTATTTTCAATGTTTAATTGTTAAAAAATAAAAACAAACTTAACTGTACCTATGAAATTAAGGAAAGAGGTCCTTAAGGAGGTTCTTAATTAGTTATCATCATTGAAATTAAGATAAAGTTAAAAACGATGCCAAACAACGGTTTAGTCCCTTTTTGCTCCGTAGTCCTTTTTGACCCCCTCTCCCCTACAACTGTGAAAAAATGAAGTTTTTTTTCTGATAAAGGTTAAAGTAGCAAGGTTTTGTTTAATTTGAGGCTGGGCATAACTTGGGTCAATTAAACCTTTTTACACCACCCAAAAATTTGGTTGATTTTAATGCAAAAGAATGAAATATAATTAAAGCCGACATAAAGAAAATCAGCACCACACTATAAACAGACAAAATATATTAAATACTAAAAATACGAGTACTACCTCCAGAGACCTTTTATAACTCGATACTGTGCCATGGTTGCCCTGGAAATACTTTAAATTACATAGAAAACTTTTTCATCACGTCGCGTCGTCGTCGGCAGACCACTATATTCGAAAATTCTTTGAAAATTAACCAGTAACTATTTCAAGCAAACAAAACAAAATATCGGTTATATTGAAACATGTACAAAATTGAAGGTTCTGTTGTGTTTTTTTTTTTTTTTGAACAGAGTAAATTCATGATGCAGGTATATATAAACAAACAAACCTCAGATAGGTTACAAATAATTAAAAAAAACAAAAAAAAGAAACATGTAAGATATTTCAGCCCTACACTAAAAAAAGTAAAATTTCAAACAAAATGGGTTTGATAATAATATCCAGGAAAACTGTTGTGCATTTATAAATTATAATGTAAGTAACAACTGCTAATTGTTATTTTGTAAACACAAAAAAAAATCAAGAATCGATTGCAGTTTTGAAAATTTAAAGCCAGTTAAATAAGAACCGAGACCAAAAATCATATAATCATTTATTAATTCTAAAAAGAAGTAAAATGGTGCAATAAGTTTGTCAACTTAAAATTACAACAGGAACGTCTGCGAGGGTGATTGGGGACACTTTATTAATCGCAAGTAAAAACTTCGTTTATTTTGGTACTTCATGGCGGAATCAAACAAAAATTGGTATCTCTGTATTTGTAGCTTATTAAATGCTAATTTGTTGCGAACAGCACACATTTTTAGCTCGCATAGTTTTTAATTTATTGAAAATTTAAGTTCAAAAAGTGTACCGGTCCGCTGAACCTGACGTGAAAAATCTAAAACAATAACATTTTAACTTTTTTTATTTTTGCCAATAATTGTAGCTTTTGAAATATTAATTTTCTAAGCAGACACCAATTTTTTGAAAATTTGGTCATAACAATCTTATTTCACCGGAATTTTAATCTTAATATTTATTATTGTAAGGTGTGACAAAAAGCTAAAGCGTGTACGTTTAGTCGAGAAAAGAAAAAAAAAAAATCGTATGGGAGGGGGGGTCTTTTTCGCCTTGTTAAGTCGGAAGGGGCAATTTTCTAAAAAAATACTGAAAACAGAAAAACTAATCTGAAAAAACAACGGGAATATTTACAATGCCTTTTTGTCATACCTCAGGTGAATCACTTTGCTTAAAGACGAAATAATTATTTGGTTTGTCCGAGGTATTCTCAAAAAGTATTTAACTGATTTACGTTAAGCAAATTTTATAAATTATATTATAGGCTAGTGAATATACCATTTAGTGAGGAGCAATTGCGTTCACGGGTTTTTATTTTTGAATATGTTTGTTTGAACCGTACGCATGCTCAAAACACAAAATTCACCCATGCATTTCTGAGAGAATGGTCACACTGGGCATTTTTCAATATTTTTGGTATAACTCGAAAACTAAGCCGAATTTGAGAATTTACCTCACACTTCATTATTATCGTTATGATATATTTGATAAAAATCTAGACATAAAATTATTTCAAGAATGGAAAACTTGCCATATAGTACCAATGCTTTACAAGTAAAAAACAGGCTTACGAACGAGCAAAAAAAGTAAAAAACTGTTATATTTAAATGAGTATATTTTCGCCAGTTTTGGTCAAACAAAAATTTTATATGCGTCATATTATACGTCTGAGTCTCTCCTTTTTTTCTATTTATGCATGTCTCTACACTATCTTTTGCCAAACAAAAGTTAAGAGCATTTTAGTAAAAAATTTAAAAATCAATAATTTTACTGATTTTATTTGGGTTGGTTTTTGTTACATTTTTCGAACTAAATTTTTGAAAACTGTCAATTATGGCAGAAAATTTAATTTCCTACAAAAAGTGTCTGAGGTAAATTCTTAAATACGGCTTAGTTTTCGAGTTATACCAAAACCAAAACATTGAAAAAATGACCAGTGTGACCATTATCTCAGATTTTCATGGGTGACTTTGGGCGAATTTTGTATTTTGAGTTGGCTTACATTTCAGACAAACAAAATTTAGAAGATTTTTTAATTTTTTTCAACGTGTTTTCACTTTCACTTGTAAATCGGAGTTTAAAAAGAATTTCTTTAAACTAAAAACACAGATATATGTGAAAAATGTTAGAATTCAAAATAAAAAATAAATTGACTTATTCAGATAACGGGTTACTGAGAAAATAACTGTTGAATGATGGGGTGCCAAAAGTTGGGTCAAAATTTTGGGGTGCCAATAATTGTAGTCGTTTCGATAGTACCACAATGAATTGCATGTAAGAAAGATGCTTACTTTTTGTTACATTTTTCGAACTAAATTTTTGAAAACTGTCAATTATGGCAGAAAATTTAATTTCCTACAAAAAGTGTTTGAGGTAAATTCTTAAATACGGCTTAGTTTTCGAGTTATACCAAAACCAAAACATTGAAAAAATGACCAGTGTGACCAGAGTGACCATTATCTCAGATTTTCATGGGTGACTTTGGGCGAATTTTGTATTTTGAGTTGGCTTACATTTCAGACAAACAAAATCTCAAAATCTCGACTTCAAGTTATTTCAAGAATGGTAAACCTTCCATATAGCGTAACGACTGCAATTATTGTCACCCTTAAGGAAATTTCAACTTTGATCAACTATAACATTTTTATTTGGATAATAATTTGAATATGTTGTACTAGACTTTACTTTATTAAATTCTGCGTTGATTAAGTTTTATAAATTAAGATTTAATTATTTTAAATATATTTATAATGCCAATTTAAAAAAACCTTACCAAAAAACTACAATTACTGGCACCCTGATATAATTATTGGTACCCAGGCACTACAATTATTGGCGATCTTCAAAATACAAGAACATGATGTTTCAATCAATGTTTTATAATTTCAATTTTATGATTTAAGAACACTTTAGTTATTTTAAATAAAAAATAAATATAGTGTCTATAAGTTAATAAATAAATATAGGTACAGGGTGTCCCACAGTCATCGGCCTAGACGAAAATTATAGTTTTCTGATGCCATTTAAAGTCGAATTAAGAGGAAATTTTTCGTTTTTCTACCTTTTCGGCTTATAACAGTTTTTATTATTTTTAGTCCCGTTTCTTTTAACAGGATTTAACTTCGACCAACTGCAGTCAATTTTTGATTTTTTGTTTGTATTTAAACCAGAACAGTTAGTAGTTTTACTCACCTTGCAACGCAATTTATTTGAACCCATTTCGTCTGCATTTTTAGTCCGATTTTTTTTCATTTTTGTATCAGTTTTGTACAAAAACATTATTAAGTATCTTTTTTTTTTATTAAAGCCCAATTTGCAATCTTTAGCCTACCTTTTATTTAAAAATACATTTAAAATTATTAAAATTAAAAAAGGAAATTCAAGAAAATTTGAATGTTGGATAAAAAAGTAGAATTCTTAACAGTTTACTATTTTTGTTTAAACGTTCTTTCAATTTCCTTTTTTTCGTTTTTGCGCTATCGGCATACAAAAAAAGTTGTAAGGTGGTCATATACTGCTAAATAAATTATATTTCGAAAGGAAGGGTTTTTCTACTCATTGAAAATTCAATTAGTAGTTGACACAGTTAAATAATTACTTTTATATTATATGGTACCTACCCATATTTAAAGGAAACAAACAAATATTACCTAGTCTTTAATTCATTGCCAATTTATTAAATTAAATTAAGTAAAATATGCACAAATATTTTTTAAAAGGCAAACTGAATTTCTCGTCAACCAATAAATTAGCATTAGACGTTGCTCCCTTTTTTTTCAAACAAACCTTACAAGAAGAAATTGGAAGATACGTTACACTGAGTGCTTTTAAACATTTAATATGGTATTCTGGTATTTTGTTCAAACTGAAATCAATAACGGTTGAATTATACAACTACTGGCACTCACAAAAAAACTACAATTATTGGCAGTGCCAATCATTGTAGCTGCATATAATTGAACCCCCTGCCAATAATTGAACCCTAGTTTTTTTTTTGATCTAATTATTGGCACTTTTTTAATTATAAAACAATTACTTTTCTTAACAAAATATATTTAAAAACGTCTTATTAAATGTATAATTAACACATTAAAAAAAGAAATAATTAAAAAATATAAAAGGAAGCAGTTAAAACGCACCTACAAAATTATAGGTCCTTAACCAAAACAACGGAAATTTAGAAGATTTTTTAATTTTTTTCAACGTGTTTTCACTTTCACTTGTAAATCGGAGTTTAAAAAGAATTTCTTTAAACTAAAAACACAGATATATGTGAAAAATGTTAGAATTCAAAATAAAAAATAAATTGACTTATTCAGATAACGGGTTACTGAGAAAATAACTGTTGAATGATGGGGTGCCAAAAGTTGGGTCAAAATTTTGGGGTGCCAATAATTGTAGTCGTTTCGATAGTACCACAATGAATTGCATGTAAGAAAGATGCTTACTAGCAAAAACTTCAAAAAAAAAAAAATATATAAAAGGTTATTTTTAAAAGGACATTTTTTCACCAATTTTCATCAAAAACATTTTTTCGGTCCATCACATTAAAGGTATAAGCATCTACTTTGTTTCATTCTGATATGTCTTGCGCAAATCTTTTCTCAAAAAAAAAGTTTTGAGCACTTTAGTAAAAAACATCGCATCACAACAGCTGCCGGCAATTCAACAAGCCTCAAGCCATTCGCAACACAACTTCCGATCGACACGCTGCTCACTGGGTTATTAAGCATAAGAAAATAAATAAATTTTGTATTTAGCATTAATAAAGTATTAATTGAATTGGAAAATAATTAACGTAGTCGAATTTTTATTGGCCGATATTCGATCACTACATTGGTAATCAGTAATTATTTCGATTTTTTTAAAGGTCAGTTTTTGTTAAATGTTCTTCTTTTAATTTTTTATTAAATTTTGTAAGCCACCAAGTTTAATAGCAAATGTAATTTCCTACAAAAAGTGTTTTAAGTTAAATTCTCAAATTCGGCTTAAAATTTCGAGTTATGCCAACAATATTGAAAAATTACATTACGATTGTGTGACCATTCTCTCAGAAATGCATGGGGGAATTTAAACGAATTTTGTGTGTTTCAGTAAGCTTAAGTTCAACGCAAACATATTCAATAAAAAAAACCCGTAAACGCAATATGTCCCTTTCTTCCCATGAAATTCCGGTGTATTCAATAGCTTATTAAACTTAACATAAATGTTAAAACTACTTTAGAACATGAATTTGTTGGCTTTCACATGTAATGTGTAAAGGCAACCCTGCTAGTTTATAATTTAACAAAACAAAAGGACAACGCAGTTAGTTTATTTTTCTAGACTTCTTGTGCCTTTTTTTTTGGTTTTTGGCAATGAACCCAGACTCACAGTAAAAATAAAACAAAAAAAAAAATAGAAATAAAAATAAAAATAAAAATAAAGAATTCGTCTCGTTTCACAATATAAGCAAAAAGCAAGCACCTATATGTAGCTACCTACAAATATACCTATTACCTAAAGTCTAAACGAATATTATTCTTTGTTCTTTGTATCCTATTCAAACAAAAAATAGAAATAAAGTGGGAATTTCGAAGAATAAAAATGCTTATTTCAAATTGGGTTAGTACCTAGATAGGTAGGTTAGGTAGGTATATCCTTTATGCATAAACATTACCTACCTATTTTTTGTTGTTGCTTAAATTCCGTCATAAAATACACACTCACGTGGTTATGTTTGCAATGCGAAGTAATCCTTACCAAAAAAAAAAAAAAAATAACATTCTAATATTTTGTTTCGTCTTCTACCTCTTTCCGTTGTATGCAAACTTTTTTTTTGCTTTGCAAGGCTTTGGCCATAACGTCAAGCGAACAATACACATACCTACATACATATATGCTATGTATGCATGCAGGTACCTACATATATAATACGTATGTACCTATCTACCTGTGCATAAAATTCATTTCATCACTAAGGAAACACAATTTTCATATTAATATAACCAATTCAATTTATTTTGCGAAATAATGTTTTCTTAATGCCTAAGGTTGTTAAAAAAGAATATGATGCATGTGGATTTAGGCTAAAAATTAAATATATGATTGTACAAAATAGCAAAAAAAGAAAAAAAACATTTAACTTTTATGGGCTATGAGCTTTAAGGAGAGCAATTGAAAAAAATGATGTAGTTAAAATTTTATTGAAATTTATGTATTGCGGCTTTATAATGTTAAATAATAAAGATTTCAGGCATGTAAGACAATATTTATATTTGTTCACGTCTGGGAAGTCAATAAAATAGAGAAATGTATCTTCCAGTTGATTTAAATTAATACAGATATGTACTTTAAATTTTGTGTTTATATTTTTTAATTTTTATATTTATTTTATAGAACCACTAGCTGACCCAGCGAACTTCGTTCCGCACAAATTCGTCAATATAATGAAAATAATAATTCTGAGCCTGGCACATAGGTTAGGTTAGGTTAAAAGGGGCGGTGAAGCGGCAAGCCGAATCATCTCACTCGGATCTCAGTGGATCCATTGTGCTCCCCGGAAGTTGACTTGGGTAGGAAAAAGGATGGGTGAGGAGAGGACATGCTGGGTATCAGGTAGAGCTTATTGTGGAAGGAGCCTCCCTGAACCATCCTGAAATCTGAATAAATTTCGTGATGTTTGCAGGTGCCAAAATAGAGACGCTATCTAAGTCGTCGAAGAAGTATTCTCCGAGAGTTGCTCTTCTGTTTCTAGCTAGGCTTGGGCATTTGCAAAGGAAGTGGTATGAGCCCTCCACCGCCTCCTCGTCTTGACACCCTCTACATAGGTCAGAGGAGCTGATGCCTATTCTGCTCAAGTGGGTTCCCATGGAGTTGTGAACCGTGAGTATACCAACTAAAAGCAGGCGCGAACGCAGTATTGGGGATTTTGGGGGTTCACCCCCCCCCCCCGAAATGTATGAATTTAACTTCCTCGCCATACAATTTCACTCTTAATTTTGAGTTTTCAGTTTAAACCCCCCCCCCCCTTGTTCAACCCCCCTCGAAATTTTTTCCTGCGTTCGCGCCGCCTGACTAAAAGGGATAATTGGGGCCTGCTTAGCTTTAGTAAATAGTCTGTCTTGTTCTTACAGAACAACGGCCACAAAGTCCTTGAAACTCGACAGGACTCCAGTGTTGACCACCGGTCGTTAGTAGCTTTTAAGAAACTATGGTGAATTCTATATTTTTCTTGTTCAAGAGGCATAAGTACCCAGGGTATGACTTGGCTCGGTTCAAGTGTTGCCCCGTTTTTGGCCAGTTCGTCTGCCCTTTCATTACCAAAAATGTCACGATGTCCTGGGACCCAACAAAGGGTAACTGTGTTTGCTGCGCCTAACGATTTTAGTTCGCTGCGACAGCAATCAATCAGTTTGGATTTAGTGACGATTGATGATATGGCTTTGATTGCAGCCTGACTATCTATGAAGAAATCAATGTTCTTTCCCGTCAATTCAAGCGTGGAGAGATGCTTTGCAGCTTCACAAACTGCAAGGACCTCTGCTTGAAAGAGCCTGGCACATGGTTAATTTAAAAATTCTATTAAATACAGGAAATAACTGAAGTATAACAATGTCGACGTGTTTTAATCAAAACGCAGTGACTTACGTGTCGGTCAACCCGCTTTTTCACTGAAATGCTTTATCGTAGACAACGTTTTTTCTTTCTATTCTCGGCGGAATGTTTACCGACACGTGAGTACGCCACATACAATTGGCCATGTGTGAAACATGGCAATTCAAGAATTAATGCCACAAACATCCAACAATTGTCCTTGGACTTATTAATTCTCATAGCGAAAGCGACACGAACAGGAAACTGAAGACGCTTAAATACGAATGGCAAATTTCTCGGAATAAGCGGAATTTTCGCGTCAAAATCGTCACTTGAATGACAAATTCCGTGAGATAGTTTGTGGCTTCGTTTGCATCCATCAAAGAGTCGATGGATTTATAAATGAAAGTAACTCTTTCGGCGATTTGATTTTGTATGACGAAAATCAAGTGATCGACAACCTTGTTGTTCGCAGCCGAAATCACTCGTGCACTCAGCCAATTATGCTCAACATAGTTTTAAGCGATGTAGTAGCCCGTAGCGTAATGGTTAGTGCGTTCGACTGTAACGCTGGAGGTCTGGGTTCGCTTCCCAGCCCCGTCCACCTTAAAACTAAAAAGTTTTTTTCAGGGCTATTGCCTCTTGCGAGGAATTGACAAATCCTCCAAGAGTATCACTTGTCACTAATAAGTGCTTCTCGTCTAGCCGTTCGGATTCGGCATAAAATTGTAGGTCCCTTCCATTCCTGTCGATAGGCGCACACAGGAATGGTTGCGAGTTGTTAGTCACTAGGCCTTGGTTCTTCATGAGCTGTTGTGCCATCCGATTTATTTATTTATTTTGTTCTAAGCGATATTCGGGAAAAACATTCGTATTGTTGCCAAAAATTGGGTGGAAATTCAACCAGGCCGGTGAATAAGTCGACTGGAATCTTTCCCTTCGCCAAAAATTGCCTGGAGAACTCTGCAGCGGATTTGGTCATTTAGTAAAGCACCTCGCGTGTTCATTTTCAATAGCTGTTTTTTTTTAATATCTCCATAAAGCTGACGCCATTCCAAGATCAACTCCGCCAGATGAATTGAACACTTGCCTGAATGTTCAATTCATCTGGCGGAGTTGATCTTGGAATGACAGGCAGCGTATGAATCATAATCATTTCGCCGACGTGCGATTCAGGGCTTACAATGCGGTGGTCATGTTACATTGCTGCAATACTAGCGAGACCGCAGACTTCTTTGAAAAGTTGCACATAGGTTCTTCATCCACTTGCAGATTGTATGGTAATTTTAATGAAGAATGGTTCGACTGCCTTCTAACAGCGTAGTCTAAATCCCCTAAGAAACGAGTACCAAATCAATCTCATCAGATCTCGTAAGAACCGTACTCAAAATCAGTGAAAACAGGAATGTTTTTTACAAATCCATCGAAGTTAAAATCGTGAAGATCGAACGGCTCCATTCTCGATCTATGCTGCTGAAATAAAAATGAAATTTGCGCCTACAGTACCACCTGTTGAGAATTGTTCGGGTTTTCTTTATTCCTAAGCTTTGGCGTAGTTATTTCGAACAAACCCGCAAAAGGAAGTTTCCAGTTCGGTTCAGTCGTTTTCAAAACCACGATTCATTTGTATATGTATAGATGTGTGTATTAAATTTTGATTCTTTGTAAATTATTAAATGAAAGTCAGACAATATTTTGCAAAACTGTGCTGATTTTTCAATAGAGTTGCTATTTTTTGTTAAATTCATTTCGCTCATTAAAAAGAACAACGTCATAACTCAAAAAACTTCAAATTTCAGAAATCGGAGTTTAAAGTTTGCATGGCTGTATTTCATAATCATCTTCATTTGTATCTAGATTTTTTTTTTTTTTTTTTGAAGAGCTATTAATTAAAGTTTTATAGCAAAATATGATACTTTTAAAATATTTATTGGACTTTTTTCCCTTCAAAGGTCCTTGCTTTAATGAAAAAAATACAATATATCCACAAACAAATATTTGAAAGTGACAGTCTATATAACGACAAATGATGCTCTATAGCCTTTATTTTTCAGTTCTAGAAATGACGTTCTGCCAAAAAATAGTTTATAGAAAATGAGTTTGAACTGTATCATTAGGTCAAAATTAATGATTTTTGAGTTATGATGTTGTTCTTTTTAATGAGCGTTTGTAATAATGAAGATATAGAAATTTAAATATTGAAAAATATTTTTAATTAAAAGAAAATATAAAAAAAACCCTAAAATAAAAATCCAGTGTGTTTTTAGATCAAAGATGACGGTTTGCATCACCAAACAACAAATCAACAAACAAAAACATTATAAAAATAGTGGTTTTGATGATTTTAAATTTTCTCAAAAACTAGACAACTAACAACCATCTAGTTCCTACCATTTTATCACCAATTAATAATACTATTAAAAAATTAAAATAAAATTAGTAATTAACTACGTACAATTTTGAAAAAAAAATCATTAAACACAAAAAATTCAACTTTTTTTTTCAAAATTTTGACTTTGAAAATATTTCTTCCGAAAACTTACCACTGAAAAAACTTTATTTAAACACAATGTAAGAGAATGAAGTATTAGCTCTAAGAAAAGCTATAAGAAAATTTTGTAGGTATTGTCGTTTTTTTTAAATATTTTTTTTTCCATTTTAAGTGAATTTCCTAACAAAATTGTCCCGCCCACCTAAAGGGGCGGACATATCAAGTGGCCCAATCTCTTAAAATCATGTTTTTGCAAGGTACCAACTATGATAAAAATTTCATGCTTGTATCACAAAGTGCACAATTATATTGCTTAGCCTCCGCACTAAATACTTATAAATACTTCAAATAAAATAATCCATCACACAATCATAAAATATGCTGAATTGGGTTTTTTTGTGTGATAACACACTAGCAGTAAGGCTGCATTGCTTTCGCTCCGTAATTTATATTATTGAATGTTTGAATTTTCAACAACCACTTGAGTGGGCTACCACCATTGTATTTGGCTGGCATTATTGCAATTTCATGGCTGCCACACCAATCCTTTCAGTGGTGCTTAGTCTTTATGTTCAATTTTAATTTATAAATTAGTGCCGTCAATTGGAATCGAACCTAGACCAGCTACCTCTGAGGCCTATGCACTACGCATTGCGCCACCGAGGTCACCTGATCATGCCCATCCAATGTAAGGTTTTGTCTTTATAAATTGCATATTGAGACAACTAGCATTTTTACTAGCCGCACACAAGTTGGTAATATGTTGTGCAACTATTATATTACTATTCTTCGATTGTATTATGCACACTTATACCAACAAAAAGCTGTCAAAGTTGCTCCTTAGTAGATATAAAATGCATAATTAAAGAGCTTAAAATCTACTAAGTCCCTGATAACGAGCTGATTACGAACATAAATTTGCTCTAAATGTCAAAGATTTTCCTGTAAGATAGCTCTAAAATTAATCTAAATGCGCAAC
The DNA here is from genome assembly GCA_949320155.1 of Melangyna quadrimaculata. Taxonomy (NCBI): domain Eukaryota; kingdom Metazoa; phylum Arthropoda; class Insecta; order Diptera; family Syrphidae; genus Melangyna; species Melangyna quadrimaculata. The sequence goes on from OX439484.1 coordinate 153,550,519, forward strand.
TAGAGCTAATTCTCGAAGTGACGAGCTTTAAGACGTGCTCTGGAAGTGCGGTTAGAGCATTTGAACAGCTAAATTTGTTTCAAACATCTATTTTACAGTTTTCCTAGACAAGTTGAACTCCGGTTGAACAATTCAACTTTCAAAAAAGTATTGATATTCGATATAAAGCGCTAGGCAGTCAAATTGTGGCTTTCCTTGAAAACCGTCATTGGAATTCAAATTAGTGCAACGATGTCAAGTTGGTTATAGCGGTAATTGAAAATTTCTTTCATTGTCAAGAGATATGAGAGAAATATTGACACATGAATACGAAATCAGGAAGAGAAAGGAACACATATCATTGGAACGATTATGTCAAGGCCCTAGACATAGACAGACGGATCACAGCGGTTCTTTTACTTTTCAGTTTTAATGACCAAGTTTTTCCCCAAATGTTACAACCTTAGGTTTAAAGTGATGTTATATCTGGAAGGACACTTAAATGTTCTCGCGTACGGTGCGTTGTGTTCTTTGCCTGATTTTACGGTGTTAATTTTTTGGTTTTCGAAACGTAAAAAAAAATGGAAAAAAGGATCTTTTGCTTATTTGAGGTTCATATTAATAAATTTTTTTCAAAAAAAATTTAAACTAATTTTCCTCTACAAATCTCAATTTAATAAAATAAGTAACAGATCGTGTAAACAAATCACAAACATCCTTGATTTTGACATTTATAAACGTCAAAGTGTCATAGATTTAGTACGATATTAAAAAAATTAAATATAGCCTTTTCATGATTTCAACTTCAGTAAAAATATTACGAGATAGTAGAGTACGGTGCTTAACTCGTTTAAAACACAATTTTTAACATAGTATCATACTAAAAGTGATTTAACATCGTACTTAATCAACTAAAATTTTCCGCCAATTTTTTTTGAAAGAAGCCTAACTTGCTGATAGCTAGGTTAATTCAAGAATCAAGATTAAAAATTAAAGTACTAAGATTTTTTTGAAAATAATACAATAACAAAAATAAAACTGACGAGACATTCACACAGCCACACACAAATTGTGTGCACTTCACAAACAATTTTATGCACAAATCTAGCGTGACTTTCCAAGTTTTTTACTTTCGATATATGTACGTAGTACAGGGCAAGTTTAGGATTCGTGTAAAAAAAAAATTCGAGATAATAATTTTCCCTAACATTACGATTATAGAGAACGCGAAAAAAGTGGGTCTCGCAATTCTGTCTGTCTATCCGTCTGCCTGTCTGTCAGTCTGTACCTCGACCTGCAGCTTGAACGGGTGAAGCAATTTTCTTAAAACTTTGGACTTAAGTTTCTTATTTGATTCCCTAGAGGGGAAATTGAATTTTTTTTTTAACTCACAAAATAACTGTACCTGTCATACAACCAATATACAAAAATTGATTTATTTCAAAAACGGCTACAACGATTTTCAAAAAAAAAATACCAGGTACTAAAATTACTAAAATTAATATTTTGGTAGAAAAAAAAAATTACAACGGTTAATAACGGTACCTGTCATACAACCGATTTTTTGGTTTTCAAATTTCTCATTAACCGCTAAACCGATGTCAACCAAATTTTTTTTTCATAAAAGGTCCCTAAAACTCTAACAATTTTGCATATAAAAATTTTCGAAAAAATACTTTTTGGATTTTTAAAAAAATATTGAAATTTTATTTTCAAAAATGCAATAGGGTAAAGGCGGGAGATATGGCACCCCTCTTTTGCTTTTCTTATAGCATTAAAAGTAAAAAAGATAATCATTTCAAACAAAGATTTATATAATCTGTAGCTAATTTATAAACCAAAAAAAAAAATGGATTACAAGGGGATTTCACAATGCAAAACATATTTTTTTGAATAACAAAATACATTACAAAAATGACATGTGAAAAAAATGGCGGGTGATATGGCACCTACTGGCGGGTGATATGGAACTTTACTTTTTAAGTGATTTTTTGCTACAGTTGTTGTTTATATGCGTAAAATGCAATGGGACTTGACAAATTGTGTACTTCATGCACCCGAAAGTTACAAAAAAGCTGTTATAAAATTAAAACCAAAAATGTATTAGAATCAGGAAGGGGTGATATGGCACCAGTGTTAATGTACTGAATTTAGGGGGTGCCATACCACCCTTTGGACATTGCCACTGTTATTCGATATGAAAAGATCATTTACGTATGTGCAGTTATAGCGGTAAAAAGAAACAAACAGACACGATTCACTCTTTGTTTTTCCGTTAAAACGAAGACCTGACACCGAATACTTTCTTTTCTACACTAAATTTAAAAAAAATACAAACAAAATAATCTTACAAAAAAATCACATTTTTTTTTTTGTATTTTCGGTTGTAGTTCAAACATTTAACAAGCTCCTTGGATTTCAACTGCACCCGTTAGAAGCTTGTGTGAAACTTAAAGATATTCTGAAGTCATTGTTTTAAAAAAAAGTCATTAAGAGCGAAATATTGAAAGGGTGCCATATCCCCCGCGGTGCCATATTACCCGACTTTACCCTATCTTGAAAACGGGCTAATAATTTTTTATTTTAGTTTAGTGAAAAATTGTATTTTATTAAATACTAAAAGTTGGCATACCAAATTTTATTTTAAAAAAATGTTTTTTTTAATTTAAAAAAAAAACCGCTCTAACGATTTTTGAATTTTTTTTTTTTCATAAATTCACACTTATTAAACAAATCAGATGGCATACTTTTTGTTATCTCTATCTTTTATAGCTATTAAAATAACTAATATACAGGGTGTCCCTTAATTCGTCAAGAGCATTTTAGGTTATGATTTTGGGGTAAATTCTAAGAAAAAAATTGTTCTACAGTTAGGGACTATCTCCAATTTTGATATCATTTATCGGGAATTTAAGAAAAGACTTACTTTGGGTCACCCTGATCAATGTTACCGGTAATTGCGCCGTAAGTACTTACGATAAAAAACTTCGTTTAAGCCTTTATATTTAGAAGACCAGCCTTTGTTGTTGCGTTTAAATAAATTTGATACCTTGTCTCAGTCTTAACAGGTTTTTAGCCTGTTTCATTTTTCTTGCCCATCCTAATTTTTTGACTTTGGGGCCAATTTTTTCCAAAAAATGTGTTTTCAACATAATGTTTTAATAATTTTTTTGAAAGTAAGTCACAATACTAAAAATAAAAGTCACCAACAAGTTTACCGAAAAACACATAGATTTTTTGATAATTTGGAAAACCAGCGGCAGGTAAAATTTAATAAAAAGTTTTTTTTTTTTTGCTTAACGCTCGAATGGCTATGAATAAAAAATGATATGATTGATTATCGATAGTTTTTATTTTATGTGTGAACTAAAACAGTTCTAGCAGGTGTACAAATGAGTCCTCTTTGATTTTGTATGCATGCTATAGCCAGTTTTCGTATTTCACTCATATTGATATTAATGATCCTAGCTACTGCCTCACTTCGGAGAACGATATAAGCATGCGCTCTTGTAATTCACTTTAAGTTGCTATTTTGGTTGAATAAAAGATTTATTTCATTCTTCCCCATTCAAAAACATCCAATATTGTAAAGTCAGGGGGTCTTGCAGGCCATTGAACTGCTCCAACTTTTTCCTTTCCAACGATTACCACTTACTCTTCATCTTGTCAATTTTTAACCTCTCGAGCAAAGTGGGCGGAAGCACCATCAAGCTATGAATGAGATGAAGCTAGTTGAACCTATGGAATGTCCTCCAATAGTTCTGATAAATCATTTTGCAACAACTGCAGATAGTTTGTAGAATTCAACTTAAGTGGCTAATTAAATTAGCATGTTTTCAAACCAAGGAATGTCAAAGTACACCCGTTATAACTGTTTTAGTAAAAAACATACTCAAAAAATTATCTTAAACCGCACAAATAATTTTTATTCATAGCTTTTCGAGCTTAAAGCTAAAAAATCAATTTTTTTTTTTAATTTACCTGCCGCTGTTTTTCCAAATTATCATAAAATCTATCGGTTTTTCGGCAAACTTGTTTCTGAATTTTATTTTTAAGTGCTGTTACATACATTCAAAAACATTATTAAAACATCATGTTGATTACGCATATTTTGGAGAAAACTGGAAAATGGAACAGGCTAAAAACTGAATATCAATTACAAAGGCTAGTATTTCTTCTACAAATAAAGAACTAAACGAAGTTTTTATCTTAAGTACTTACGGCGCAATTATCGGTAACATGGATCAGGATACCCCAAAGTAAGACTTTTCTTAAATTCCCGATAAATGTTATCAAAATTGGAGATAGGCCCTTACTGTAGAACAACTTTTTTCTTAGAATATACCCCAGAATCATACCCTAAAATACTCTTGACGAATTAAGGGACACCCTGTATGTAGTTAAGGCTTAAGTAAATGAATGGGCCACTGCGCATTTGTCCGGATGTTAACAGCTAAAAAACGTGCGGTGATATCTCGTGTGAACTGGGCCTAACGGTTTAAATGTCAATGTCTGGCTGGATTGTTACAATTAGAGAAAGTTAGTGCAATCAAGTCACGCATTTTATTTTATTATTTTTTGTTGTATTTTTTGCCACAGGTAAGATTGGAACTTTCCTATAATTTATTGCAATAAACGAGTCATAATTTTCGGCGCTTTTAAGAAAAGAATACGACGTAATCACCGATCAACGACAGCACAATATTTTTTCTTTGAAATTCGTTGTAAACTTATATTATGAATATACGTATACGTTGAATTTCAAGAAAAGTCTAGTTGGAAAATTCGAAGAAGGAAAAAGTCCATTTTTTCTGAAACTGGTAGTTCTAGGAAATATAAAAAAAAAAACATCGAAACTTTTTTTTCTCACACATCGAATTTCGAAGGCCTGACAAAACTTTTCCACAGGTTTATGGGTCACGTTTATTTTCAATCTTTTTTTTCATTCCATCAAACACAAACCCGGCGTTAAGTGCACTTTATAATTCCTCAACTATACTATAAAGAAGCGAAGGCTCTGTGAAAATACTTGCGTAAATCATGTGTGGAATTTTGTGAACAATTGGAATTGCATTACCCTTTGTGTAAAAGGGCTAGAGAGGACATAATATGAACTACATACATACATATATGTATAAAAAAAAGCTAAATATGGATGTGCTTGTGCCCTCTGCTCTCTCCTTTGGAAATTCCACTCAAAGGACGATGAATAGAAAAATTATTATTTTTATTGCAACGAGACAAAGATGTGGATAAATGGAACTTCTTTTATATTTTTTTTTTGTGTCCCTCACAATAATGTATTATGTAGTGATATTTTATGTTACATTATTTAAGGCTGACAAATTTTTTCTGAATAGGAAAGAAATAGGTATCGATATTTGTTAATATTTCGGCTGCAAGAAAAGGAAACATTTAATTTCCTCTTAAAACATGAATGTCAAGTAAGCGTAGGCACCATTAGCCAACGAAAAGCGGCTAGGTTGATAGTTTTCTTTTAATTAGTCGTTGCGAAAAAAGTATATCGTGCAATACTTTGCGGAATTTTATAGAAAGTCGAGAGTCCAAATTACAGATATCTTAAGTTGTGGTTGCATTAAATGTCAGACATAAGTTATGATTGTTTTCTTAAAGTTTTGGACATCAGTTTGAACGCATCCAACATTTGCTTACGATTGACTTTTGCCGTATCGAACGTAGAATGGCACTCGCAATAAAGCTTTAAAATAATCCTAGATTTCTTTGACTTACAAATATGTTGTTCCCAATTAGAGTTGGGTGCTCTTTATTACTGCCCTTGAATTTCTGCTAGAGGATAAGGTGACGGACCCCAAAGTGAATCAGTTATTCTTTGCTGACGATGGAGCCATCATAAGTGAAGATCCTGTGTCCTTGCAACGAGCACTTGATGTATGGGTGGATGTTCTGGAGGGAAATGGATACCGTATTAGCGCGAAAAAGACCAAGTACCTATGCTGTCCGTTTTCCGATCCACACAGGCCTATTCCGGACATCTGTTTGAATGGAACAGTGCTTCCCAAGTGCGGAAAGTTTAAATATCTTGGATCAATGACCAATAGCGAAGGATGTTGTGAAGACGACATCATACATCGCGTAAGCGTAGGGTGGATGAAGTGGCGGGAAAACTCTGCCATCTTCTGTGATACAAAAATGGCCCCCTAAGTCATTTTATTTTTGACGCCTGGGCGTCATTTTATTTTTGGAGCCCGGGCGTTATTCATTTTATTTTTGACGCCCGGGCGTCAATTTATTTTTGACGCCCGGGCGTCAATTTATTTTTGATTCCCGGGCGTTATTTTTTTTTGTTGACGCCCGGGCCGTCAATTTATTTTTGACGCCCGGGCGTCGTTTTGTTTTTGAGGCTCGGGCGTCATTTTTTTTTGACGCCCGGGCGTCATTCTATTTTTGACGCCCGGGCGTGATTTTATTTTTGACGCCGTGCGTCAATTTATTTTTGACGCCCGGGCGTCATTTTATTATTCATTCCCGGGCGTTATTTTTTTTGTTGACGCCCGGGCATCATTTTATTTTTGACGCCCGGGCGTCGTTTTGTTTTTGACGCCCGGCCGTAATTTTTTTTTTGACGCCCAGGCGTCATTCTATTTTTGACGCCCGGGCGTGATTTTATTTTTGACGCCCGTGCGTCAATTTATTGTTGACGCCCCGGCGTCTTGTATTTTATCAACCCAACGCAACGTACAGTCTTTATTTTATTGCCACATTGTATACAGGGTGTCCCGTGAAGGATGTTCCAAACTGGAGATGGTGATAGGCCAGGTCATGGCCTTTCAGATTTTAGTAACTTGTTTATCCCGAACCATAATGTTTTTCGACTAACGGCTATTTTTTTTTGAAATTTGCCCGAACCCCTACTTTGGACCACTGTTTTGCTCACCCCGTCCATAATTGATTTTATATTTTTTTTTTTTTATTTTTAAACTAAAACATTGACTTTTTTGTGCATTCAAATAATTTTGATTTTATACACCATTTTTTTTAAATTACTAGATAAAGTCATAGTTTGATCAAAATTATTTTTTTACTTCGATCTTTAAAAGAGCGTCCTGAAAAAAATAGTATGACTTAGTACTGGACTTTACTTTTAAAAAATTGCTTTGATTCTGGACTTTCTAAAAAGGTATAAATCTTACCAATGCAGACTCTAAATCAAAAGTTACAACCATTTAAACTCAATGGACATTACCAATAATCAAATTTAGCAAGGACCTAAATATTCCAGTAAAATTAACCTTGATTGTTTTGATCCCAAATAATGTACTATTCATGAAATGTTTAATTTTTTGCAGCCAATCCCATATTTGATTCATTATTTAGAGTTAACTTTAATGTTAAGGTCGTACCATGTAAAGTTAATTAGTTGGACTCCAACCATTATGGTTCATTTTACAGAAATATTTAAATCGTGACTTCATTTGATTATTGGTAATGCCCAATCAGTTGTGGTTTTAAGATAAATTAAAATAAATTACTTTTTTTTTGTTTTCTGTTTTTGTTTTATTGTTTTGCTGTTTATTTTATGATTTTTTTTGTTTTTTGGTTGTTTTTGGTTTTTCTAGGTGTTTGTTTTATTTTTGTTTTTTCATAATTTTACTGCCGACACTTAAACCCATATTTTTTTTACTTCGTTATAATATTATCGACATCTAATATCAATTTCAATAAACCAACTTAATTTTACTAACAATGGCGGTCTTTAACTTTGCGACGCCACGCTTGGCCAATCCTTTTACTAATGTTCTATTTATTTTAACCGAAAATGGTATGGCTGGTAAGAATTTTAAAACGTTCAAAAGTAATGGCGCTTATTCAAAGTAAGATAATTGTCTTTCTTTGAAAGAAAAAATAATTTAAAATGTCTTACACGCCACGGTAACATGCGTCAATGCATTACATATATGGAGAATGTGGAGGAAACGCCAGAGCAGCAGCCAGAACATATGCTGAGAGGTACCCAAATGCTTCCCATCCTGACCATTGCCTTTTCATACGGGTTCACTTGGCTTATTTGGAGGGCAGAACAACAGGAAGAAGTCTAGGACAAGGAAGAAATCAACGCCATCATGATGAGGCAGTTTTGCGTGCTGTCGAGAATAAAAAATAAATAAATAAATTGGGTGGCGCAACGGCTCGTGAAGAACCAGGGCCTAGTGACTAACAACTCGCAACCATTCTTGTGTGCGCTTGTCGACAAGAATGGATGGGACCTACAATTTTATGCCGAATCCGAATGGCTAGACGAGAAGCACTTATTCATGACAAAGTGGTACTCTTGGAGGGTTTGTCAATTCTTCGCAAGAGGCAGTAGCCCTGAAAAAAAAATTTTAGTTTTTATTTGGACGAGGCTGGGAAGCGAACCCAAATCACCAACGTAGTGCTGTCGAGAATGACCCTTTTATATCTGTTAGAGCCACCGAAAGGGCAACAGGGGTCTCAAAAACAACCATCCAAACAGTGCTGAAAATGAACAATTTCATCCCTTTCATTTGCAACGTGTTCAAACTCTACTTCCAAGGGACTATTCACAAAGAGCTAAATTTTATCGGACGATGCTCCGAAAAAAACAAGAGGATCCGGATTTTTTGTCGATAAGATATTGTGGACCGTTGAGTCATCTTGCAAAAAAGATGGATTTGTTAACTTGCATAACCCCCATAGTTGGCAAATGCAAAATCCGCATTTGGTGCGAGAAGGAAATTCGCAAAACCAATTCAAAATAAATTTGTGGACTGGGATTTTGAATGACCACATAATAGGACACATTGAACTCACGGTTGCCCAGCTCATTACAGTATTAATGTGAGACGTTTTTTGGGCAAGTCTTACCATGAACGATGGATTGGGCGTGGTGGACCAATTTTATGGCCACCTCGGCCACCAGAAATTAATCTGTTGGGCTTTTTTTTATTGGGGCTGTCTCAAGGAAAAAGTTTATGCTTAGCTCATTTCAAACATACGTGAACTCCAGCAACGTATTCAGGTTTCTGCTGCAGAAATAAGCAACTCACCAAGCACAAGAAATTTAAAAAGACAGTTTTTTAAACGCTGTCGAGCTTGCATACGTGCAGGATATACGGGACACCCTGCATATGTATATCTATCAATTCACATTTGCTATCAATCCCAAAATAAGAAGAATAGTGTCAAAACTAGTTAGGTGTCATTAATTCTAAACCTAAACCCAGCTTTATATAAAATAACTCCAACTGCCTTTTTAATGATAAAAAAGAAAGGTGTCGGAAACAGATATGTCAAATGTCTCATTCTTAGACTGGCATAATACCTCTACATGAATGACGTGAGTTTCATTATCGCTATAACAGCAGAAAAAAAAACAACCTTGGCTAACAACGACGAACTGTTTCATACACCTAGATCCTAGATGAAGGTAAAAGACAAGGCAGGTAGGTATAATAGTAAAACCCCATATTTTCATTTCTTTCATTTTCACCAACCAACTATGGCAATTTCGCTCGCATACAACATGCTATTATTTAACCTTTATGTACCTAACCTACCAACCATCCAAATGCTCTCGCAAATAAAGGACACAGGAATTTTTGTTATGTTCCTACAATATGTTCCTGTTTGGTTCTTTTTTTGGATTTGCCTTCCATCTAACTCCTTATAACCGTGGCTGAACACAAAAATGTATGTCACTTGAATATTTGTCTGCCTTTATATCCTTGTCTTTTGTGTATTTGTATAGCAGAGTCAGGTGGTGCAGGGTGGAACTCTGTTTGGCACAGAGAAAAAAGTCTATAATAATGTTCATGTATGTAGATTAAGAAAGGGTTCATGCTCGCCTTTATAGAAGGAAAGACTTCGTTAGAAAATCGTCCTGTTTGATGACGCCATTTTTGTGGTGTGAATTTATATATGTATATGTATGTATGTATATTCGTATGTCATAGTGGAATATAAAAACAAAAAGTTAATGGGAATTTGATTGTTAGAACGCAAATCCTTTGGATATTTTTTCTCATTCACATTTCATTAGTCAGCCATAAACTGTTATTTCCGCGTGAATGCTCACGTGTTTGTAACTGCTTTTTGATTTAGAGGCAGGAGTCCTCATTAAACTGACAATAAATCAAGATTTCACTTAATAAAAAAATCACATATAAATGTAGGTAGGTACACATAACGTACTAACTAAAAGCACCTACATGCATTGTACCCACCTTAAACTTACAAGCGTAGCGTAGAGGTAGGGTAGTGGAAGAACTTAAATATATACGCAAACTAGGAAACAACTGCTAGAGTGCTCTGGCACTGCTATCGCATTGGCAGTATCAATCATTTTAACGGCCGAATTAAACCTAATATAATAGGGTCATTATAGACTAATACGTGATATGCTTAACAAAAGGGTATTTTGATGTAGCAGGCAATTTAGGGGCGGTAATACCCGCACACAGTATTTGTCGGTTAGACGGAGTTGGTTTGTGTATACTTACTCACTCAGAATTACTCGTATACTTATTGGGTTATCCAAATTGTGTATTTCCAATTGTTTTTAGGGATACACCATTTAACATGTTTGGTGAATATGACCGTCATCATTTTACACATACACAGACACACATGTACACAAAATCTTGGTTAAATTCTCTCAAATTGATTATTTCTATTTGTCCTTACAATTTGGGTTATAAATTAATAAGAATACTATTTGTATATACGAAAGTGGAAAGTTATAATCAGGGATACAAATACAATAGCTGAATATTTAAACAGGGTCGCCTCCCGTACCATAAGTAGCTTATAGAAAGTTTGTCTACAAAAGAAAATTTTTTTCTTGAAAATTCTACAAATGTTTTTATAGTTTTTTAACAAAAAAAAAAAAACTTAAGCTTAGTTAAAACACAAAATTCGATCGAATTCATCAATGCATTTCTGAGAGAATGGTCATACCCGTCATTTTTGAATATTTTTGTTATAACTCGATAATGAGAATTTGAGAATTTTACATGAATGACTTTTTGTTGGAATTTAGATTTCCTGATAAAAAAGATGGTTAACAAACATTTTAAGAAAATTTAAGCAGGAAAAAATAATAAAAACCTACCTAAAAAAAGGCGAAAAATCATTCGTGAACAGTACACGCAGACGCACAGCGAATACATCCGGGTACATATAATTTTGCTTTCCCACTTTCGTTGGCTAAACTGCAATGGCTTTGAGCAAAATGAAACCGAATTTTAGGAAACTTGGTTCTAAAAAATATTACAAAAAAAAAAAAACAATGGAATGAAGTTGATGATAAATCAGTATTAACAGCCTATAAACGTACAGATCAAAGAAATAAATTTCAAACTATTCCCAAAATGATTCCTCTCGAACAGTGAATAATTTAGTTAAAACACAAAATATGTGTGAATTTCACATTACCTTTCAAAAATCTACATTTCTTTCTTAAGCGTCAGCAAATCGATTTATACATTACTAGCTGACCCGGCGAACTTCGTTGCGCCAAAATTCATTTATGTAAAGCAAATAATAATTCCGAGTATGCACAATGCTGTTTCATTTAATTCGGCCATTTAAAATTATTTATTCTAAAGTTTTATTAAATACAATACAAATAACTAAATTAACAATGTCGATGTGTTTCAATGAAATCAAAACGATTAGCGTGTCGGCCAACCTTCCGCTTTTTTACTGAAGAAAAATGTTGTCTACCATAAAGCACACAACATTTTTCGTTTTATTTTGCAGACCGTACAGACGCGTACACGTACAAAGCGGTAGGTTTGCCGGTATGTGAGCACGCCACATACAATTGCCCATGTGAAAAACATGGGAACTCAAAATTGATGACACAAACATCCAGCGATTGTCCCTGCGACTTATGATACAAAGAATTCATAACTCCTGTGGGATAGTTGGTGGCTTCGTCTTCATCCATGACGGAGTCCACGGATTTGAATAAATGTAACTCACCGACGATTTGATTTTGAATGACGAAATTCAAATGATCGACATCCTTATTTTTCGCAACCAAAATCGCTCGTGAACTCAGCCAATTATCGTTAACATAATTTTGGGCGATATTCGGGAAAACATTCGTGATGAGCTCGGCGTTGTTGTAAAGTGGCAAAAATTCGGTGAAAATTCAAACAGGCCGATGACTAAGTCCGCTGGTATAACGCCATTGCCCATCGCCAATAATTGCTTGGAGAACTCTGCAGCAAACTAGTCATTTCGTTTATTGACTCGCATGTTTGTTTTCAATTTCAGACAAGCGTTCAACTCATCTGGCGGAGTTGATCTTGGAATGACAGACAGTGTTTGACGAAAATTGCCTCACAGTAAAATCATTGCACCACCGAAACGACGCGACGTTTATCATTTCGTAAATCTTTCAACGTGCAATTTAGGGCTTCCAACTGAACATCATTCCAATGCTTTCGTTTGTGAGCCATCGTGCACTCGTCCTAGATGATAATCTTACATTGCTGCAAAACTTTCACCATCGCAGACTTCTTTGAAATGTTGCACGCAGGTTCTTCATTCACTTGCAGGTTCAATGGCAATTTTAATGCAGAATGAGCTGTTCTACCGCCTTTCAACAACGTAGCAGCTATCTCAGAAGAGGCGAGTGCTAAACTTATCTCAGATCTTGAACGAATAGTAGACGCAATCAGTGAAATCAGAAATGATTTTTCCAGTTCCACCGGGTAGATCAAGGAAGAAAATGCCACCATTTCCGTTATCGACTGCCTGCATTAATTCATCGTACAATTGCTTTTGCTCTTGATTTAACATTGGCACATTTGTTCGAACGGCTTGACTCAATGCGACTCGATCGAAATCCCTTTCTCGCTCAATTTCTCGATTAAATGCGTCTTGCATTGGCCGATCTGGTGGTGCATTCCCTCTTCCCCGATCTGGTGGTGGCATTCCCAATTTGCACAACAAATTGCCACTCATAAGCAGACGTATGTATGTATATCTTCAATCAAAATCAAAGCTTCGTTGGGCATTTCATCAGACATTTCTAGTTCATTATCATTAGTTACAGTGCGAATTCGATGCAAAATATCGTCGGTCATAATACAAATTAACCAAATCCAATGGCACCAGAACGAAATCAAAAGCGGTTTGTTTATCTCACTTTTCAAAATTTAATTTTTCAATAGTGAAATTACATAAATAAAATTGATAGAAATCACAATGAATCGCACTTGATAAACATGCAAGTTATTACTTTAAGCACAATGAAAATAAAAAAAAAAATTAATTAAATTTAATTTTATTTGACCGCACGCAATAGCAAAGGGCAGGTCATATTCCTTCCTTAGGCCATCACGAATCCATCAATTCCAAAATCTTGAAAATCAAACGATGTTCCCTGTTTTCCAATTTTCCTGGGAATTTGCCGGAATTTTCCTCCAGTGTCCTATGTCCTTCTTTAAGCCAATACGAATCCATCGAGTCCAAAATCGTGAAATCCAACGATCCATTCTCGAGTTATACGTGCACACACGAACGACATTTTTCCTTTATATATTTAAAACATTATAAAGGCTCTCCCAAACCAATGCGAAAGCGGCGTAGAACATTCACCGACGGCAGTTTTTGTTGTTGTTCAGCATTGTTTATTTGTCATTTTTGTTATCATTATTGTGAATAATTCGCCCTGCATAGCAAATGTTCCGCGCTTGTTTGGGAGAGATCTTTCTTCTTAGAATCGGACAAAAAATTACAAACTTAACAGTAGTATTATAAGAATTTAATAACTTGATACTTTTGTTGTTATTCGATTCCTAAGATATGCTCTTAATAATGGTATGAAGGTATGGAGCAAAAAAGACACATAAAATATGTAATTGCTATTCTTTTTCTAAAGTAGAAAAAAAAGTCCAAATAAAAAAAAAAAAATCAAGCTTAATATTAAAAAAAGTTGCAGTTAAAAAAATTAACAACCCCCCCCCACTTGGGAAATACTGCCGTATACAAATCGATCTTTTTTTTATTGGAGTACATGCTTTAAAACTGCGGACATAACTATTTTAAAACTACTGACATAATTATTTCAAGAGGAGGCTTAAGGCTGAAGCAACAACAAGCTGTGAAGCAAATAAAAAGCACCAATAAAGATAGTTTGTCAATTAAAATAGATGCCCTCCCAAACTGAAAGCAAAGTATCAGCATTGTCAGCCAAAAATACAAATAAAATAATGTGTATACGCCGTAGTGAACAAAATCAAGGTTTCGCAATTTGCTTAGTGTTTTCTGTAGAGCTGTACATATCTGTGGTCTTATTTATACAGGGTGATGCACAAAAAGGAAAGACTATTTCCCGCGAGCCGTTAAGACGGAAGTGCCAATTTTTTCAAAAAAAAAGTATTCAAATCAAAAACAATACCAAACAATTGTAAAAATATTATACTATTGCTTTTTAGAAAACCAGAAACGCATTCTTTTAATTTTAAAATCAAGTCGTTTTAATAGTAGCCTTTGGATTTTTCAAACTCAAAACTAAAAAAAAAATTGTTTTTTTTCTTTTTTTCAAACATTTGTTGAACATTTTACTTACGTAAGTAAATACTATAATTTATTTTGGATCTTAGTCTTCAATGCTCTAAGGTCCGTTTGCTGATACGAAAATTAAATATTTAAGTTGAAATCAACTCTTATGTTCTACTATTTCCTCAGCATAAACTGTCACGTAAGTTCTTATGTTTAACATAAATACTTAAGTTTCGTTTCAGCAAATGGGCCTTATTCATTTAAAGTCAAACATAGAAAATTACACAGATCAAGGGCTGATGCTTTCTAAAATATAAAAAATAGATAGACCAGCTTCCTCAGAAAACAAAAAAAAGGCTAAATCAACCAAATTCCTCATAATGCTCTTTTTGTAAGGAACTTGGTTTTTACTTGCGATATAGGTACTATATTTACTTGTACTATATGGTAAGTTATGGATTCGTAAACAAAATCGAACTCGAGATAATAATTATTTTTCCTAACAATACGATGATAGAGAACGCGAAAAAAGTGGGTCCCACAATTCTGTCTGTCTGTCTGTCCTCGCACGTACAGCCTAAACGGCTGTAGGGATTTTCTTCAAACTTGGTATATATAGTGTTTTTTGACAAATATGCCTAGAATTTTTTTAAAATTTTTTTAGGACCAAAAATAATGGTACCTGCCATACATTTTTTTTTTCTTCCAAAATGGAAAATAATATTTTTCTCAAAAACGGGTCCGAGGATTTTGTTTAAAATTCCAATAAATTAAGTAAGGAAGTGCTACTTTTTAATAATTTTTTATTTTCATATATTAAATATTTTGGGTACCTCCAACCATTTTTTTGGTTTATTGATTTTCTCGAAAACAGTTGAGTTGAAAATTTAATTTTTTTTTTATCGTAAAACTTCTTAAAAATATAAACATTATTGTAAAGCAAAATTAAAATTTTTTTTTTTTTGAAAATAAAAAAATAAATTTTTTTGTTTTTTGAAAACTAAATATCGTCGCCTGAGAATTGTTTTGTTCTATACGCCACTTTTGTCGTTTTTGTGTTACGGACGGATTCTATGGTAATTTTGTATGCTCTTTCTAAATCTGTGATCCGATTCGCGCTGTCTTTCCAGTCCCGAGATTTCGAACATCGATTTTGTTCCATATCCACCAAAATCAACAGTTTGTTTATTTAGAATTGTTTTGTGCCATAAACCATTTTTTGGCGTTTGGGACAACTTTTCCATACAATTTTTCGCAATTTTTTTGTGAGAATCGTTTTGTTCCATGTGCATATCACGGCGACAATAGGAAGAGAAAATACTAAGAAAATTGAGAATTGGTTTGTCCTACTTGCGCTTTTGTTAAAGAAATGCTATGTATGTGGGGTAATGATCGCAAACAAAATTTCTGTATTGGTTTGTGCCATCTCCATTACAGTTGTGTAGATATTCGGAGACGATTGTATGAAATCAGTTATTCGTGGCTTAAAGTTGACTGCCAAGGTGAAAGGACGTGCGATCGCGGATAGTTATGAGTATTTTTGTAATGGACACTGTTTCATATCAACTTGGTTCTGTGGCCAGCGGCATCCTTAAGTACCTGCTTATTTTTCCAATTTATTTAAATAAATGCAAGACATAAAATATATATGTATTTTCTTTTTTAGATGTAAAGCATGTTTGATGACAAATTATTGCCCAAGGATTTTAGTTCTTCTTCTTCGGGCTATTTTTCTAGTTTTTAAAACTTACTCAGTTATTTCAAGTTAGCACATTCTATGCTAACTGTCATTTTTCCGAAAGATGATACTCAAGACCTGATCTAAATTATTTAGCTAAACAGTAGTTGTGACAGCAAAATCCCAAGAAGGTCAAAATCAAGTCAGCAAAGCATTAAAACTGCTTTAATTTTAGTTGTTTTGATTGTTTTTTTTTTTTTTTTTTGTAAGAAGAATATAAAATGTTTATTGATTATTGGATTTGTTAAATACAAATTTTATTGAAAAAAGAGATGCAATCGATTTTCTTTTCAAATTTTATCGTCTAACTCCATGCTTTCTTGCCTTTCACATAAATATTTGAGAATTGCTTTGTGCCACTTCCATTTTTTTGTGTTCCACGTGTATAGAAAAAAAAAAAACATTTTCATAATGTAGGGAGTGGGACACAACTCAAAAAAGTGGACTTTTACGATAATTAACGTATCTTGTTAACGGCTTGGCAAAACACTTTGAAAATTGGTGGTTAAAATCCTTATAAGACTAACTTTAAGTTAGAAAAATAAAAAAAAAATCCTATCATACAGTTTCGGAGTACCAAGTACGCAAACCTTTAAATGCGTTTTTCTCGAAAAAGTGTCAATGGCGTATGAAACAAACCGATTCTCGGGCGACGATATTTTGAAAACGACTTGGTCAATATTTTCAAAACTAGGCGTATGAAAGTTTTTTTATCATTTTGTAGAATACTTGAAAAAATTCAAAAATAACGGTACCTTCCATACAAATGTTGAAAACCCGTTAAGAATAAATTGTTTTTCTTGAAAACGGCTCCAAGGATTTTGATAAAAAGATGTGTGTTTACTACTTAACGTATGGCCAATATTTTGATGAAAACAAATTTTACCAATAACGGTTGATAACGGTACCTGTCATAGAATCGATTTTTTCGTTTTCAAATTACTCGTTGACAGCTGCTCCGAATTCAACCAAAATTTGTATAAAAGAGCTTCACAAAGTCAAATAATTTTGCATAAAAAAATTTTCAAAAAAAATAATTTTGAATTTTTTAAAAAATATTGAAATTTTTTTTTGAAAATTCAGTATCATGAAAACGGGCTAATGAATTTTTTTTTTTTTGTGTAAAATTGTATTTTATTTAACAGTTTACAGTTTAGGATATAGCTTGAAGTACATCAGGAACAACAGACAAACAGACCGACGCGACGAACGTCATGACGAAAACTACTTTTTTGGACTTCTCCATCATGGTAATGTTTGTTTTGATTGAAAAAAAAAACCTTGGTACAGCCATGCAAAACAGCACCACACAAACATTTTATATAAACTTTTTGTTTAGGCGCCATGTTCTTTTAAGTGTCTCCATTGGTATTGGTCTAACAAGTTCTTCATTAAGTTTAAATTCGATTGCTTAGGAATTACTGTCATTTTTTCTTTAGATATACAGGGCGTCCCATCGTCACCGGCCCAGAGGAAAACTATGGGTTCCTGAGTTAATTTGAAGTCGAAAAACTTAAAGGTAATTTTCTAGTTTTCACTTCCTTTTCGACTTATAACGGTTTTTATGATTTGTGATCGTTTTTCTTTTAACAAGCTCTAGTTTAGGTTAGATCTAACTTTGCCAAACCAAATACAACATTAAAATTTATTAAAAACAAATAAAAACCAAAAAACCAAATAAAAGGAAATTTCAAAAAAATTTAAATATTTGAATTTAAATGAATAAAATATAACGTTTAAGCTAAGTGGAAGCAGGCAGGAATTTTGTAACACCTTTTGTAGGTTACTCTCTAGTGCCTACGAACAAAGAATTAATTTAAATTTTGTTATTTCTTGAACTTTCTTTTTTTCTGTTTTTATTTATTTAATAAAATTTAATGTTGTATTTTGTTAAAAAAAAATGTTAAGTATTTTTAAGAAAATAAAATGGATGCCCCTTAACAAGGTGTTTTTGTGGAAAAAATGACACCAAAATTTAAAAAACAAACGACCTAAAAATGCCAACAAAAATGGGTTTGATATTTAACTGTGGGAAAACCGTTATCCGCATAGAAAACAAATTGTACGGCAAGTATAAAATGCTTACTCTTATTGTTTAAATAAAACAAAAAGATCAAGAATCGGATACAGTTTGGCAAAGTTAAAGCTAGTTAAAAGAAAAAAGATCAAATATCATAAAAACCGTTATAAGTCGAAAAGGAAGCGAAAACGATAAAATGACCTCTTAAGTTTTTCGGCTTAAAATTAACTCAAGGAACCCATATAGTTTTTCTCTGGGCCGGTGACGATGGGATACCCTGTATATTTCTCTTTGAATGATAAAAAAAATGTTTTTTACAAAAAATTAAAAGTAAATTAAAATTATTTCTTCTTTTTCCAACTTTCACTGGTAGTTTCAAAAGAGCACGACCGACAAAAAAAAAATAAAAAAAATCGGGTGGCACAACGGCTCATGAAGAACCAGGGCCTAGTGACTAACAACTCACAACCATTCCTGTGTGCGCCTTTTGACAGGAATGAAAGGGACCTACAATTTAATGCCGAATCCGAACGGCTAGACGAGAAGCACTTATTCGTGACAAGTGATACTATTGGAGGATTTGTCAATTCCTCTCGCAAGAGGCAGTAGCCATGAAAAAAAACTTTTTAGTTTTTATGTGGACGAGGCTGGGAAGCGATCCCAGACCTCCAGCGTGACAGTCGACCGACAAAACGACTTTTAATTGTATATTGGTAAATCTTTCGCTACTTAACAATAATATCAAATTTCGACTTGATTTATACAAGAACAATTTTTCATACCAAATGTTCAGCATGTTACACGCCAACAAAAGGAACACTTTCTTGCAAAAGTTAAAAAAAAGAAAAAACTGGACGCAATTTAAAAGTGCACATTTATATACTAAATATTAACATATAGCTGGATATAATACCTAAAAATTAAAGCGTTTTTTTTCTACAAAAAGAACCTGTATAGGGAAGAAGTATGTTCTAGTAACATATTATAATCAAAGCTTTTGTTCTTTTTTAGCTCTACGATGATGGTTGTTAAAAATTGAATACCATGAGATTCCGTTCAACTTTTGAAAAGAAAGTAATTAAATTCATTTATTCAGAGTCCAAAATTCACACACATAGTATAGTGTATGTACATAATGTTTGTAGTATATACAGGGGCGGATACTGGGGGGGGGCTAATGGGTGCAATTGCCATCCCCTGGGAAATTCTTCTTTTCAGGTTTATTACATTTTTTTTAATTGTTGTTTTACAACACAGTAAACAAAAACAAATTTTTAGTGATTGTTTGAAATTCAATTGTTTTTACTATTGATTTTGACAACATGCGCAGAATTGAACAAAAATGAACATGCTAATGATATTACCTGTAATATATGTATCTTGACTTCAACCTGCCTTGAGCTATACAAATCAACATAGGCAAACGCATCACTTTTCGTGTTCATGTTAGGTATGTAGATAGAAAAAAAGTTGATAGTGCACTAGTCATTTTAGATATAAGTAGATACCTACTCTGGTTATGTAAGTATCATGTACAAGTACATACATAATAGTACAAGAGCCAATAGCAAATTTTGGGAGTGGGTGTATAACCAAAACCTGTAGTATGATGGTTTAAAGAGACATGTTTTGTGATATCGAAATCAAAAGTCTGGCAGGTTTTTTTCTCAGCCTTTGGCGAGGGCAAGGAGTTAAAAATAGAGGTTTTCCAAAGTTTTCTTAAAAAGCTTATATCTTGTGTTCTTTTAGTCGGATCACAAAAATGACCGTGTTTGGACTTAGGGAAAACGACAGAGCATCATAATGTATTTTCAAAAAATTACCCTTGATAAGAAATTTCAAAAATCTCTTTTTTCAACATCCTACCGCCGCCAAAGACTGAACAAAAAACCTGAAAGACTTTTGATTTCGATGTCAGAAAATATGCCACTTCAAACCCTCATACTCAGATTTTGGTTCTACAATTCTACATCCACTCCCAAAATTTGCTGTCGGCTCTTAGACTAATACGTATGCGTTGCCAGAAATAATATTTTGTAAGTGCCACTGCTGCCAACAGAAAGTGGATGCATTTGAGGAACTAGCTTATTCCAGAACTGTTGAAGAATACGTGTCCGATGAGGAAAATTGGAGCGAAACAAGGAAAAATATTGGCCGCCGAAGAGAAGTTTGATAGAAATGCTACATCTAAGGAGTTATTAACTGGCAAAGCCCTTAGCCAAATTATCTTGTCCCAGCTAAGGAAGAAGCTTAAACTTCCTCTTGAATGGTGTGTGGGAATAGGGAAAGACGGATTCGCTATTATGCTTTCGGAATTTCGAGGTGTTGTCACGGTAATTCAGAAAGAAGTGATAAATGCTGTGAAGACTACATACTAAAGTCACAAATTAAACAACTCCATTTCTCGAAGTCCGAAAGTACCTGCCATTCGAGACGCTGTGGCAATCATGGAAGAGGTAATTGTCTTCTTCAAAAAGAAAAACTGATCTCATGAGCACCTTGGGGTGCGCACTCATCTCTTTGTGAGACTAGGTGGTTAGACCGGCATGAAAGTGTACTCCAATTTTAACATTAGACCTCGTCAAAATTGTGGAAACGCTGGAAACGATTTCACAGTGGCTGGCGTGACCCAAGTACAGCTAGCAAGGCTTCTTCCCTTTTAACAACTTTATGTTCTTCATAAAATTATCCTACCAGTAGTGTGTTTAAGTGATGAGTTGTTTTTAACACAGTTCTTAAGCAAATTACTACAAACAACAGCTCTTGACATTAACAGCAGAGCAATGCTGGTAAAAACCACGATTTCTGTTGTTTCTAGTCGTCGCGCCGAGGAAACAAATATAATTATTTCAACAACATCTGGCAGCGTGTAAACAATTTAGGTGATGAATTGAATGTTGAGTTAGAAAATTCCTCGTATCCCATCCCACGTCATGGTGGACGCCAAAACCCACCTAATTTTGACACAAATTCAGCTGAAGAGTACTACAGAATATCCTTGTATGCACCTCTACTTCAGTTTGTCCTAACTGATTTGCGAAACCTTAGATGTGTTTAAACTTACAATTCTCTTCCCGGAAAATACAGTCAGATATAAATAATATCTACTGATGAGTTGGATACCACCTTTTTTTTGCTTTAAAATGAGTTTGTGCTGTGGTGCCAAAAATGGGTAAAAGAAAAGGAGCAGAACAGTCATATTTCCGTTACTACTCTGGATTTGATTAATGAATGCAATAAGGATGTTTTTGGAATAATGAATAGTTTGCTTCGTATTCTTCCAACTCCAACGCTTCCGCTAACAAATTCTTCGGCAGAGAGGTCTCTTTCTTTAGTCCGGCGCCTTCAAACATATTGCCCCCCCCCCTCCTTGAACGAAATCCTGGATCCGCGCCTGAATATATGCGCTTTTTTTGTGTGCACTGGGTTGTGTATGCAACTCTAACCAAACATTCCCGAATAGAGTCCTTGAAATAAGACCGTGGTAGTGTGGCTAAATTATTGGAAGAGCATGTATACAGCATACATCAGTTGAGTTTATTATATGGGATGTTGTAATTGTAAAACAGAATATGGCAATAGATACACAGTTTCGTGTTAAAATTTTGTCAATTTCACGGTTGAAATTTTATTAGGTTGCGCTGCTACTATGTACGTTGATGGAAAAAAGATGTCGCTGCAGATGGAGTAGGTATAGGTATTCATTGTATGCAGTGTAGGAACCTCAATTTAATTAAAACAAAGCACAAGCTTAACCTATTAATATAACACGTGTATGTTCTGTACTTAATAGAAACTAGATACAAAATAAAATACTCAAATTGAGAGAGAGTTATACAAGGAAATCGGTCGTGAATTTTTCACCAGAAATTAAATAACATATCATTAAAATTGAAAATCTGAACTTGAGAGTAGAGTTTTGCGTTTTTGATAGCTGTCTTGCATTGTAAAGGTACACCAATTTTTTTGTCAACCTTTACTCATGAACCATAACGAAAAATACGATACCATCCCTTCGGAATTTTTTATTTATAAAATTGTATATGATCTGCCGAAATACTAATCCTTTGAAATAATGTTTTTGCATTTTGTCTTTACGAAAAGGACCTGACACTAGCATATGAAGCAGATGCATTATTTATATTCAATACCTACGTATATCTTCTTTGTATGTACTGTGAACTGGCAACTACTGCGGATGATGAACTGACATCTGTTACAACAGACAAAGTTGGGTGAATAAAAATAAAGAATTAACTTTTTCGAAAAAAAAGCAATATAGAAGCACTCTTTTATGTAACCTATACCTATACAATATTCATATTTATATTATTGCATGCTTTCAAGCAATAATTCACTTCAAAAATACATATAAGAGTTTAGTCAGAAAAACTTTAATACATTTGATATTCATGCACAAAATGTTTTCCATTAAAATTGACTACCAAAAAGATAACCCCTAAATTATTTCAACTTCGTAGCCTTACTCCAAAAATACATATACATATTCATATATATATACTCGAGCATGTACTGAGAACGTACCAATTCAAAATTATGTCTTTTCATATACCAAAAATTAAATCAATTAAAAATAATGATGAATTACGGTAGTAGCCCGTAGCGTAATAGTTAGTGCGTTCGACTGTCACGCTGAAGGTCTGGGATCGCTTCCCAGCCTCGTCCACCTAAGAACTAAAAAGTTTTTTTCAGGGCTACTGCCTCTGCGAGGAATTGACAAATCCTCCAAGAGTATCACTTGTCACGAATAAGTGCTTCTCGTCTAGCCGTTCGGATTCGGCATAAAATTGTAGGTCCCTTCCATTCCTGTCGACAGGCACACACAGGAATGGTTGTTATTTATTTATTTGAAGCGGTTTCTTAACAAAATAATTTTGTATAGCTTGAGCATGTTGCCGTTTATTTTTTTAATAATTTGTTTTATGTTTTAAGTAAATTTTTAAAAAAATTGTCCTTTGACCTCAACGACGGGGAATAAACTTGCCTCTCCCATACGATTTTTTCTTGTCTTGATTAAACCTACACGTTCAAGCATATTGTCACACCTTAGGTGAATCACCCTGTATATAAAATTGTGAAAACATTTATAAGAACAAAATTTGGAACGCGAATTGAAAGTAAGTAGTTACAAATGAAAATTTCATAAACCCATTTGTACAAAATATTTTTTTTAAAAAGAAATTGTTTATAAAAATCGAAAATTTTTTTTTTGGAATGCAATATTATTAAAAACTTTTAAGAGCATCCGCATACAAAAAGTAGTTTATCCTATTATGAGAAACTCGAAAATTTGAAAAGTGGTTATATTGTTAATAAAAACAAATCAAATGATCGATGAATTTGATGCAATGTGACTTATCGATCGATTGATCATCCATAAAATTGGATGAATGAAACTATTTGAACGAAAGAGTGTTTAACGTTATGGTGTCGGCAACGACGGTACGCATTGTCATTCGATAAACAAACGTGAAACGTTCGTGATTCTTGTGTTCTATTGAGAAGAAAACTGTTGCAGCAATATATTTTGGCGGAGCACTAATTTAATTTTTAATTTCGCTTAGTACAAGCACATAGTAACAATAATAGTAACTTAAAACTAAATAACAATTGAGATCTTAAAGCTAAGTTGAAGAAAAAAGTTGCGAATAAAAAGGTAAGAGAAAGATTATGATAGGAGAGCAAGCTTGAGAGAGGTTTTTGAGAGGTTTAAATCGAAGATGCTGGAGTTATTTACTTTTCGAATCATTCTAGTGATAGGTTCATTTTGGCCATACTCTGTGCGATGGAAGGGGACACAGAAGAGGGGAGTGGTCCTCAATTGACGATTACGAGTATTCAGTTTAAATTTAACAAGTAGACCTTCATTATCAATGATACCAGTCAAAAGCTAGTGTACAAAAACTATATGGGCATTATCGCGACGTCTACTAAGAGTTTGTAAATTTATTAATTTTAGACGGTTTTCGTAAGGTGGTAGATTATATGGGTCGTCCCAACAAAGGCCACGCAAAGCAAAGCGAATAAATATACGTTGAACGGCTTCTATCCTCTGTTTATAAACATGGTGGTACGGAGACCAAACTATGCAAGTGTATTCAAGAAGAGGTCTGACAAAAGTGACATACAGAGACTTAGTAACATAGGGATTTGAGAACTCTTTTGACCAGCGTTTAACGAAACCTAGAGTAGAGTTAGCTCTATTGATAATATTATCATAGTGAGCCTGAAAATTAAGTTGGTTGTCGCATATAACACCAAGGTCGAGAATGGAAGTGACGATCTCAACTGGTTCATTGTCAATGAAATATTGACGTTGAGGTAAAGGAGGGCGTTTTCGGGAGTAGGTAATAGCTTGGAATTTATTCACATTCAATTCCAGAAAGTTGTATTGACACCAAATAAAGAAACTGTTTAGGTCAGCTTGAAGTAATTGAGCATCGGCCATGCATTTAATATGTTTGGATATACGCATATCATCAGCGTAGATCTGGAGGTCAGATCCTTCAAGGATAAGATCCACATCATTAATGGTCAATAAGAAAACCAGAGGACCTAAATGACTGCATTGAGGGACCCCTGATGTTGGACAGATAGGGTCGGAGCTACAGGATCTAAAAAGAACTGTGTATTGACGATCATTTAAGTATGATTGAATCCAAGATATAAGTAAAGGTGGGAAGCCGTATGATTTAAATTTGAAGATGATGACGTTATGGGAGACTTTGTCAAATGCTTTGCTGAAGTCAGTTGCAATCGCATCGACTTCATAACCAGCTTCCAAGGAGCAAATGACATTTGATACAAACTCAGTTAGATTCGTGGTCGTTGATCTACTGCTAAGGAAGCCATGTTGCTTAGGAGAGAAAAGTGGCTTGCAGTGAAGGAGCAAAATATCGTAAACTATACTCTCAAACATTTTCGGTACACAGAAAAGTTTGGCAATGGGTCTGTAATTAGAGATATCTTTTTTGCATCCTTTTGTATGAATTGTGATAATGTAAGAATCTTTCCATACTTTTGGGAACAAACCTTGAGAAATAGAGAGTTGGAAGAGATCAGTGAGGGGTTGAGATAGATTGGAGGATAGATAGTGTTTAAGAACAACAGCAGGAACCCCATCAGGACCTGATGAAAAATCATTCTTCATCGAGCGGATTTTATTAATTACTGAAGACAGGCTTATGTTGATGAAAGTCAGTCTAGTTTGGCTACATCTGTTCATGTGTTTGAAGTAATTAATATTAACCTCAGTGTCATTAGGAGAAAATGCTTGACCGAAGAACTCGGCAAAAAGGTTCAAAATATATTTAGGATCAGAAGATGAGGAATTGTTGTATTTTAGTGTCGAAGGATAACCATCCGACTTTCTTTTCGAATTTATAAATTGAAAGAAGTGTTTGGGATTTGAAATTAAATCAGATTGAGTTTGTGTAATATAACTGGCGTATAAGGACTCACTCAAGTTTGAAAAGTTATTATAAACTGAGACATAGTTGTTAAAGTCATGAATCGACTTCGAACTAAGGTATTTTTTCCAAAGCTTATTCCTCCTATTTCTAAGAGTGCGAAGGTCCTTGTTATACCACGAAGGGGAAGAAGTAAAATTCTTCTGAGTCTGCAGGGGGATGGATTGAGAAAAGCAAATTTGGATCTGTTTGTAAAAAGTGGCAATCTTAACGTCAATGCTAGAGTCGTTGGTGATGAAATCAAAATTAATGTTCCCAATAAGATCATTAAGCTTATCTAAATTTGCTTTACGAAAGTTAAAAGATTGCGACGTGAGGGAGTATGGTTGGATAAAATCACATTCAAAGGCAAAGGTAAGGGAAATTGGGGGATGGTAATTGTCGATCTTAGAAAGGATATGGTGGCTTTGGGTGACTTCGGTATTATGAGCATCAGATGAGAAAATAAGATCTAACTGTCTTTGTAAACAGTTTTTTACACTACTCGTTTGGGCGCATTGAATCAACGCACGTGCTCTCCAGCTGGTGTTTTATCAGGATTGATAACGATAGAGTGATTGTCACTTTGTAGTTCGTGCAAATGTAACCTGAAGAATTTTAATAGTTCATTATGTTCATTTAATAGGGTGTCCAACGATTCGCCTGGCTTGAGGCAAATTTAGGTAATTGTAGCCGCAACATGCATCCACGCGATTGGCGACTGCGCGTTCGGAGTCTAAACGATTGATGTCCTCACCACCATCAATAACGAAGATTTGTAAGAATTTATGACTTTCGTTTGGCATTGGCAGCTATGAGCCCACTTTGTGGTACACTTGGCTTTTGATTTTGAATGTTGAGCTGAATTGTTGACCATTTGCCGCAGTATTTTGAATTATTTCTGTTGCTACGAACGATGTCATTTGAAAACATGAGTTGTATTTGCGAATGGACTTTAGGAACAGATTTGAATCTGGATCCGTGCCGATGAGCAAGCCTTTCAATAGTTCTGGTGGTGTCTCAATTTCTGGCAGTTGCACTTTTCCTGATACGCAAGACATGCCGGTTGGCTCATTCTAGTATTTGAGCGCATAACAGTGGGGAGATTCTGTGTCCATTGTACTAATAACATGTTTTGCAGGTGCAAAAATGTATCTACATTAATAGTAAACTTAGGTCGCGATTATTTTAAAATTGATTCTGGAATGTTTACTTTTATGAAGTTGGGATAATCTTGCAACATAACGTGTATCTAGTGGCCCTGGGAAATACATAAATAAAAACTGGTTTATATTGAGAAATACGATAAAAAATAAACTTTAATTTCACACAAACTCACTTTTTTCAAATACTGTCAAACATATGTACCTATGTTTGTATGTATGTACATATATACGTCGTACATATAAAATATTTTTTTTAATTTTAAAGCTTAGTCTACTATACTTTAACATTTACATACATATGTATTTTCTATGGAAGTTAATTTTGGTCAAAAATATATAAAAATGTTATTTTCTGTGCCTTACGGTAAGATATGGATTCCAAATTCACCACCAGAAGAATCCAAATCAATAATGGTCATCATCTACCGATATTTCAGACTTCTAAGCCGAACCCCTTAAATGATAAAAATCATTTATCTGGAAAAATCCAAATGTCCATTAAATGCTTTAACAGCTTCATACAGACACAATTTGTAGTTTCTGCACATCTGTGGGGCAAAGCCTTTCCAACGTTATATTATTTATGTAGTTCCGTTGAGTATTTACAGAGAAAAGTGTATACCGTTAGGTTTTGCTTAGCGTAATAATATAGGTATAGATTTTACGATACATTTTAATTTTTTGTTTTATTTCTGATTTAAAAAGAAAAATGTCTCTTGATTGATCACCCTATATTACCTACGGATATCGCAAGTAAAAATAACAGGTGAAAAAAAAAACTCAGAAATACAAAATATATATTTATTTGATTTAGGGCCAATGACAGGAATGGAAGGGACCTACAATTTTATGCCGAATCCGAACGGCTAGACGAGAAGCACTTATTAGTGACAAGTGATACACTTGGAGGATTTGTCAATTCCTCGCAAGAGGTAGTAGCCCTGACTTTTTACTTTTTAGTTTTTAGGTGGACGCGAGGCTGGGAAGCGAACCCAGACCTCCAGCTTCCTTCGATTAAGTATTTGCTTCGATCGATTAAGTATTTGCATTAATACATTTTACCACCCCACACAAGCTTAAGTAAATGCATCCGGCCGTGATGCTTATCACCAATTTATTTGTACCAAGACCTGACTTGTGCTGATGCTTGCATCACAAATGATTTTACCAAAGAGTCAATTCAATTTGCAAATAAACACAACCCCCAGCTGATTGTGTTTCAAGAATGAAATGATTTATAACCTCACAGCACAAAAGGTATTTTAATTAAAGTAAGTGTTGAGTTCCTGTGTACTGTGTATTAAACCAGTACACACACTCGCATATTTCCTGCGGTGTGGGATTTGTACTTGGCTTGCTTTTCTTTGACTACTATGTGCCTCTATATATGAAAATATATTATTAATGAAATGAAATGATTCTGGAATAACTTCTGGGGTGCGGGGTTTTATTTGTTTTTCTTTTAACCATCCTTATTAAATATTTACACAACAACATACCTACAGCATATTCAAGAAATTAATCGGTTTTAAGTTCGCATAATAACGAATATCGCTATGAGGAGAAACAGTTCTAGGAAAAAATGAGGAGTTCAATTTCAATATATGTACATTGTGCATACATATGTTCATGTAGATGTAGGAGTAGGTAGGTATATAACAAGACCTTTGATTTAAATTTTCCTTTCGCTGGCTTTTCTTAGAAATAAAAACTTGAAGTTTATTTGCATAACAGACATAATAAAATATTTGTTTAGTGTTATTTTTGTTTTTTTTTTTGAAAATATGGTAATGAATAGTATTAACACGAAATCTGTATTATATTATTTTATTTAAGTCCAAGAAAGATAGGATCTGACACATATAAATTCCTGAAATTTTACTGTTGGTATACAAGCAGAATTGTATCCCTCAACAACATACCCAAAGTCCCCCAAAACCTCCGCATTCGATTTTTGTTTGGACGCATTTAAAGAGGGAGAGAGGGGGTGGGATATTATCAGGCTGTATTGTTTGTGTTACACTCTGTTCAGTTCGTATTTTCAGTACAGGGAAGATAGGGTGTTTGCTTTTCACCCTTAATTTTATGGATTTCAATAAGCTATCTCTTTTTTATAAAGCTTTTGCATTTTTCATGGTTGTGTTGCGAGGCAAGAGGAGGGGAAGGAATAGGGATAGGTAGGAAACCAAAAAAAGGAAGTGTCCGGAAAAGGAAACGACTGCTAGGTTCCGGGGGACGTGGCCTGCTTGCGTAGCACGGCTTAGCTCGCCGGAATGGGGTGGGTCTTGCCCCCGAAACCTAACCTCACCTGCAACAAAACACAGATCAGGCCAGAGAGCTACTTATCACCAAGACCGCGGACGGACAATCACCACTTCAAGGCACTGCTGGTGTCAGTGCGGCGTTGCCATGCCCACTTGGGGGAATCCAAATAATGGCCGCCGGATTCCCAGGTTGGGTGGGTTATGGCCACACTGCAACAATATCCGCAGTGTCCTTGTGTGTGGTAAGTGTCCGTCCGCTTTTTCACCTTTTGTGAGTTCAGGCCTGATATGTGTTTTTGTTGCTGGTGAGGTTAAGTTTCGGGGGCAAGATCCCCCCCCCATTCCGGCGAGCTAACTGCCGTGCTTTGCAAGCAGGCCACGTCCCTCGGAACTTAGCATTCGTTTCCTTTTCCGTACACTTCCTGTTTTTTGGTTTCCTACCTATTTCTTTTTCTTACCCTACCTCCACACTAATTCCTTTTCCTTCCCCTCCTCTTGCCACGCAACAGTTGCTGTATCGCACATCATAAATTTGCATATATCTCTCTTATCTCTCATTCAAATGTCAGTAGGGTTACAAACTGCTAATTTAGATTTCATTTACAGAAAAAATGTAGACCGTAAACTAAATCTAAAAACAAAATTAATGTAAATGCAAATAAAAATAAATCTATCTTTTTCCACACCACTAAGAGGTAAGATAGTCGGTGCGTTTTTTAAGGAGTTCCCCAGAAGGCCTAATCTCTTTTTACGTAAAAATAAATCACAGACAAAATAAATTGAGTTCAAAAAAAAAAAACATTTTATCACTCCGACGAGTAGTTGCTGCTGCTACTCTCTTCTTTTTTCTGACTTTCAAGGATAAGGTTAGATTAGATTATAAGATTTATTTCAGGAAAAAGGATAAGTAATGCCTTATTAGAATTTTTAGAAAGGAAATACATTTTATTTTATAAGCCCTTGGTAAAATATTACAATAAACACGAAACCTTATATATTATATAATATATATATATATTATACCTTAAAACTGTTTGGCAATTCAAATTGCAATTAATTAATGAACCGAAATCCATCAAAAACTTGCTCAAATAGTAATTCTTCCTTAAAAAAAAATACCCAACAAATATTGTATAGCAGCATTTTAACCAAGAAAAAAAAAATAAATCGAAAAGATGTAAGAAAAACACGAAGTGACAACACTATTTTTTCCTTGAACATAAAATATATGCTCTCAAAAGCTTTTATAAAGCTATAATTCTGAAAGCTACACAGCAAAAACCAAAGAAAAAGGTATTAGAATTTCCAGCCCCCGACGTATGGGAACTCTGAATCAATGTGTTGTTTTTAATAAACACATTAAGCGAGCGAGAGGCAAAAAATGTGTGTATCTTGTTTCAGTCTCCTCACAAGTCACAACTACGGAGCAGACAGGTTATGATTGGATGTAAGTGGGTTTATGGAATATTACAAAAACAATTTCAATGGAAGTCAGGGGTTCTGTTTTTTTATTTCACAGGCAATTTCCTAATTTGAGTGCAATGCAAACACCAGCCAGCACGTGTATGTTTGAAAAAGCTCTCCAATAAGGCCTGTACTGAAAATACAAACTGAACAGAGTATAGTACAATCTTATAGCATATGACACACGATTTTTACTTACTTTTACTTTTTAACTTACTTTTTTAAGATGGCGCTCGCAGCCCCAGGATGGACTACGGCCTCAACCAGCAATCCCTTCCAGCCAGCTCTGTCCTTAGCTAGCCGCTTCCAGTTGCGCACACCAAGTTGGTAGAAGTCGTTCTCCTCTTGTGTGCGCCACCTGTTATGGGTTCTTCCTCTGCTGCGTAACCATCGGGGTTGGATTCGAAGAATCGTCGGGCAGGTGCGTTACTGTCCATACGCTCCATGTGCCCCAGCCATCTCAGCCGCTGTATTTTCAGCTTTTTGACCAGGTCAACGTCACTGTATAGCCCGTATAGCTCGTCGTTGAATCTTCTCCTCCACATTTCTTCGAGACACACTGGACCGAAAATCACACGAAGAATCTTCCTCTCAAAGCATCCTAGTAGACTTTCATCCGATGTTCATGCTTCTGCCCCATAGAGCAGGGCCGTAATGATAAGGGTATTGTATAAAGTCTCCTTGGTTCTCTGAGAGAGGGCTTTACTACTTAAATGCCTTTTTAGACCGAAGAAACAGCGGTTGGTATGAATAATTCTTCGTTTGGTATCTGCACTGAGGTCATTCTGCGAAGTAATAGTGAAGTCCAGGTAGACAATTTCGAATTAATATCTATACGCCGTACTTTTTAACACTGAATCTAAAAAAAAAACTAGAAAGATAAATGTATCCTGTATGAAGTTATTGTCCTTTTTATGGAATGATGACTTTTTTAAGTAAACCAACTAAAACATTACTTCAAACCATTTTAAAATATTGGGATATTTATGAAATTTGGAATAAATATTTTATTTAGTATGTTAACCATCATGAATCAAAAGAGTGCCTAAAAATATCTGTGGTAAAAGGGTGTTCTTTTAAAGGGCGATGCAAGTACGTCATTATTACCGATCGTACGTAACCCTAGTGATGTGATGACATAATTCTCCTTCCTGCGATTTTAGCCGATGTCCGAATAGCGAAAACGTCTTGTTTTAATGACGTGCTTCCTAGTGGTAATGTCTGATTGTTGTGGTTGTTGATATTGGCTGGACTGATGTACTTGGTGGAATCTTTTTAATATGTGTGTCGTTTCTCCGATACCGAGTACTGATGCCTAAATTTTCGACGGTCACCTCCGATCCTTTCCCACTCGTGACTTTGTAAACTAGTGGGTTCGACCTGTAAATCGATTGCTAAATGTTCCCATGAGCCCGACAGTAGCCCTTTCAGTTCTTCTTAGTGGCTATATCAATTTTTCGCCACCATACCTTAGCTCCAAATCGTCGAAGGTCATTCCTGGATGACCATCATGATCCAACTGCAATATTCTTTCCCGCAGTATTTGTGGAATAACGATTCGAGTATACCACGAAGCTAAGGGCCAGTTTCACAGTAACAGTAGTAGCACTTAAGTGCGAAAAGCCAACATTTGCAGTGAACACTTACCTGAATAAGTTGCACTTAAGTATGCCGTGTTGGGCACTTAAGGATCACTAACTCAGACTGCAAAATTTACAAAAAAGTAACATCATGGAAACTTTAAGTGCAACTTATTCCAGTAAGTGTTCACTGTGGAACTGGCCCTAAATCTTGCCGACGCGTTGCCAGTCCAGTAATTTTCATTAAGTGCTTTCCTTAGTACCTGTATTTCCTAGTCATCTATTATGAAAGTTCCTCAGCTATTAAGTCACCGCTTCGAAAATACGTGTCATTTTTAAAATTTGTTCCAAGCTGTCGTCAACACTCTCAAGTATTTTGGCAGAATGACAGCCACTGATGATTTGATAACGAATGTTTCCATCGAGCTGAACACAAAAATTCACAGTGCTTGTTCCCGCAAGAGCATTATGAACATATCTTCTATTTCGCCCTGTTTTGGTTCATTTGTGTGGCCAATTTTCTGAAAAAAATTACTTAAAACAGGAACAAATACTATTAAAAAATAACGGTAATACTTCAACAGTCTGTTATACCTTTTTGTAAAGCCAGAAATTTCTTCTTTTATTTTCTTTTCAAACAGAATTGAAAAATTAATTTTAAAACTCAAAATTTTGAAGACATTTTTTTTTTTAATTCAAACAATTTTTTTTAATTTTACGTAGTTAAGTGCTATTTTTATTTCATAATTCAATGCTCTGATCAGTTTTTAATCAAACAGTAGACGGTTCAAGTTCTAGTTCTAATAGTAGCCCGTAGCGTAATGGTTAGTGCGTTCGACTGTCACGCAGAAGGCTGGGTTCGCTTCCCAGCCTCGTCCACCTAAAAACCAAAAAGTTTTTTTTTTTCAGGGCTACTGCCTCTTGCGAGGAATTGACAAATCCTCCAAGAGTATCACTTGTCACGAATAAGTGCTTCTCGTCTAGCCGTTCGGATTCGGCATACAATTGTAGGTCCCTTCCTTTCCTGTCGCCCACGCGCACACAGGAATGGTTGCGAGTTGTTAGTCACTAGGCCCTGGTTCTTCACGAGCCGTTGTGCCACCCACTTCATTTTTAATTTTTGTAGACGGTTCTAGGACTTTAACTTTTCAAGACATTTAAAAAATAAATGAACTTTCTCATAAAACTAAGAAGAATCCGGATAAATGATCATTTCGCAACCGGTTGACTATCACTAACTTCGTTTTTTTTTTGTTTTCACTAAGCTAGTTTTTTTTTTTTATTTCAGGAAATTGATAAGAGCACTGACTTTTGAAAACAAAACGAGGGATATAGACCCCCAATACGATTTATTATCATGTCTCGACCCAAGATACATGCACTAGTATTTTTTGTCACACAAGCGGCAGAATAATGTCGTTTAATTTAAAGTACAGATGGAACTCAGTTCATGTTTTAAACTTCCGCTGTGGTAGGTCTAATGGGAAAAGAGTTGGGGCACTTAGATCAATTCTCATTCTCAAAATCGAAATCGATTCTCATTAAATAATCTTTAAAAAAATCGGTAGCCTATAACCCCGTTGCGACTTAGCACTTGAAATAATGAACAAGTTTGAGTGTAAAAATTCTGGCAAATTTTGGTCAAAAAATGTCAACTGGTTTCAGAAATTGGTCAGCCATAGAAAATTTTTAATCAAGGGTTACATTTTTTCAAGGTCACCAACTATTTTTGGCACCTCATTTATGGGATATTCGCAAAAAAAAAGTATACCATTCGAAAGGCCACCAGCTCGTGATAAAAGGTCAGCTAGTTTCAGTAATTGGTCAGCCATAGGTTTTTTTTTTAATGAAGACTCTTATACTCTAACCTTGAAACAATCTTTAAAAATTCATTAAAAAAAAACCTATTGCTGACCAATTACTGAAATTAGCTGACCTTTTATCACGAGTCAGGGGCCTTTTAATTGGTATACTTTATTTGCGAATATCCCATAAATGAGGTGCTTAAAGTCTTATACGGCCTTGAAAAACAAAAAAACTTCAAAAATTCATATAAAAAAAAAACTATAACTGACCAATTACTGAAAGTAGCTGACATTTTTTGACCAATTACTGACATTTTAGGTAGCATACTATTTTTTTTTATTCTATAAATGAGGTGCTTTAAAAATTCAATAAAAAAAACCTATGGCTGACCAATTACTGAAACTAGCTGACCTTTTATCACGAGCCGGTGACCTTTCGAATGGTATTCTTTTTTTGCGAATATCCCATAAATGAGGTGCCAAAAATAGTTGGTTACCTTGAAAAAATGTAACCCTTGATTAAAAATTTTCTATGGCTGACCAATTTCTGAAACTAGTTGACCTTTTTTGACCACTTACTGACCTTTTAGATGGCATACTTTTTTTGCGAATATCCCATATATGAGGTGCTAAAGGTTAGGAGCCCTCGTCGGTGAGGTAATGAGTTATAGAACTGGGTCTTCATTTTACTGGGAGTGGAACTTTCTTGTCCTATCTTTCCATTTTTTTCCTATTTATAGGTTAGGTACCTTCGAAACTAGTTCCTGGTAGTTACCACTAGAAGGTAGAATAATCACAACTGCGGTGTTGTGCGGTGCACTGAACATCTCCATGTTGACGCCAATCAAAATATGGTTGTCCTATACATACGGTGACCATCCGTCCCGGATTTCCCGAGACTGTCCCGTATTTCAATAGCCTGTCCCGGTTTTTTATTTAAGAAACCCGGGACGTACAAGTGTCTCGAGTTTCTTTATTTGTTTCGTATTTGTCCCATATTTTCTGATTTGTTTGATTTAATATTTTATAAAACAAAATTTTTCATATACCAGGACGAGCTAAACATAATATTATGTATATGAAAGTGCAAAGTTACAAATCCGTTCAACTCGAACGTTAACGACTAACAAGTAATTCTTGTGTAAGAACGACGACCCGGCTTTGGTTTTGGACTGTTTTTTGTGATTAAAATCTGTTAAAAACAAAAATTTTTAGTTGGATAATTCTTTGTAATGTACCTTCCTGGCCAGAAATAGAAGCATGTTTGGTTTTTGTGAACCAAAAGCGAAGCGACAAAAGAATTAATAACTCTCAGTTGTTTGATTTCTCAGATAAAACATATGCTTTCCAATCCTTTTACAAATGGTCGAGTTCAGCTTATGTTTGCCAGGTTCTAATGGTGCTTATGCTCTCAATGAAAGGTGTTTTTCCCCTGCTGATGTGAAACGACAAACTCCATAAAAAAATGACGAAATCATAAACGAAAAATTTCGTTGTGCTTTTCGTTCTGCGGTACGCTGTTCGACATGCGAAATTGATGATTATACCAGATTGTTTTGAGAAGTCTCTGAAAAAATGTCTTTTGGAATTTTGCCGTTCCGTTTAAAATAATTTTTAAATTCATGGCACATATTTTTCATGATGTATGTATGTAGATATGTATCAAAATAAAAATGAATGCAAATACTTCATTATATTTTTTTAAGTTTTTAAACTTTTCACGTTTTGTTCCGGGTTTTGCTCTCAGAAATATGGTCATCGTACCTATACAACACCCACTAAAAACTAATTCAAAAATAAATATAGGTACCTAATGAAACCTATCTACCAATAATAAAATAAAGGGGTTTGAGTTCGATAGTAAAAATTTTGGAACCAAAGCATGCCCCAAAAAGGAAAACAATTCCGGATTAAATTAATAATATCTCTCCCCGAATAGACTCTTATTCTTTGGTCATATTTCTTGTCCGACAACTTGTTCATTATTTGTTTTCTCTTTTGCCAACAACAAGCACCAAGGACTAGAGTACGGTGATAATTCTCCCAAGAACTTTTCCATCCGATATGACATGTACCTCCACAACTATTGGGTAGTAAGATGCCTGAAATAAAACTTCACCGACAAAAATATGAATGGAACAAAAAACAATAAAATAAAATTATAGCATGATGAAGGAATCAAGAATTCAGGGCGAAAAACAACAACACAAACACAAAATGAAGAAGAAAATAAAAGGATTTTCGTATAGGGAAGAGAGTGAACTTGTTTTTCCTTAAAAGCAGTCAGCACGAGAAGTGATAACAGAAAACGTGAATAATAAAAATAATTGGAAAAGTTTGAACTTTGTGAATAGACATAAAGAGATGGAATATGAATTTGTATTTGTAGTATTTCTACCTTCCCAATTATAAGTCGTAGTGGAGAAGCAAAGCAGACATTGTTATAGAGAGTGACACAGGCAATAGAGACAAAGATTCATAGTATAAGTTGGAAATATTACATTACAACAAAAAATTAAATAATTGCTGTCT
This sequence comes from Melangyna quadrimaculata, assembly GCA_949320155.1. NCBI lineage: Eukaryota > Metazoa > Arthropoda > Insecta > Diptera > Syrphidae > Melangyna > Melangyna quadrimaculata. The sequence continues at coordinate 153,587,053 of OX439484.1, forward strand.
GTCATCTACAAGCTTATATACTGGGAAGAAAAAAGGTAGGTAGGTTTATAGTAATTAGGTTCTTCCAAGACACACTCTGATTTTGTAACACACCCACCACTGCGATGCAATTGTAATAATAAACCAATATTTCTTAAATCTTCTTAACGATTTCAAAGCCTTGATCCTTAAACCAATAGAACAAGTTGGGGTGAACCAGTGGTGCATTTTATTTTGTTCGCGAGCTTTTTTTTACATTTTTGAAACTTTTGTTTATTATTCGCAGAATTTTGTAAACAGAATTTCAGAGAATAGTTCCTAGCCCCCGACAAAATTAGTTATGAGAAATGAGAACACCCAGCGGAGTTTTAAACTGTTTTAGACAGTTCAAAGGCAACTAAAGAGATATTTCCAAGAATATACAGAACAATTTTGAAACATGGCATCGTCGACTTAGGGTGTTAGTCGGTAGGAGGAGGAGGAGGAGGAGGAGGAGGGCCTTTGCAAGACCATAAATGTTGATGTTCCCAGAAGGTAAAATCACTGCAAAAGTTGAAGTTGAAAGGGCTAAAACTGGAGAGAGAATAAAACAAAAAAAAACTATTAGAACAAAAAAATACAAAGAATTTGCAAAATAAAAAAAGGCTTAACATTAGTCCAGTAACCTTGTCCTTTGTATGCACGTAAGGAACCGTTTGCGTCAAATCTGGTAGCTCTGAATTTTTTTCTTTGTTTGTTTAGGACATTGGTGGTATAAATAACCTAAGTTTTCGACCTCGAGCGGCGACCGCTTCATGGTCAAAAATCAGAAAAAACGTGATTTTCTTGTAGTTTTTTCAGTTATTGGCGATTTAAGTCCTAAAGAACCTAATTTAAATAAAAACATTGTTCCACGATTTTAAAGTAACTTAATTTTCTGGAAATTGAGCTCCAAATTATCTCTGTAGACCCAATGGTTTCCAAAAGACAGCATTTCGGTACAAAATTTAATATAACAAGTAGTATTATCAAACAGTATAATGCCAAATAAAGGAAGGTTGACATAAGTGCATCAAAGCACATGAGCTTGTAATAGGTTTGGCCAAGAGAATAGCAGAATCATACTGGAAGGGGGTATATTTACCCCCGTTTAGACGGGAGGGGCATGGGCAATTTCCTAAAAAAATAACTTTAAACAGAAACAACACGTTTTCACTGGGCCAATAAGGTAATTTCGTTTCAAATTCCCAAATGAGATCCGAAATTACCTCATTTCCCATACAAATTCTGGTTTCCATATGAGCTAATTTCAACCAAATTTCCACGAAACTTCAGATCAACAATTTATTCGGTTTCACAGTTTCGTTTAAACCTTGAACTGAGTTTAAACCTAAGTTCAACGTTTGGGACCACTATACATAATTCATTATGGAATTTATTTACTTATTTTTCATAGTCAATTCCATTAGAAAGTCCATGTCTGCTGTTAAAGTTATTATTTCTCTTTTTTTGCACAATTATTGGTTTATTCAATTTTTCCGCGCGTTGAGACTGAAATTTCAAGGTTGAATTTTTGTGAAACGAAAAAATGTAACGCCACATGTGCAACGCTGAGATCGTTGATTAGCTAAGTTGTGGGAGGTAGAGTATAAAAGTAAAAATTTTTATTGATAGGCTATATATGTTATAGTGCAATAAGTTAAGATTTTTTAATAATCTATATTATTGTAGCAGATAAAAGGGAAAATGTCCTTCTATGTCTTTTTTCTAATTACTTTAATTAGGATGCTAGTTTTTAAATTTTTTTGGTGAATAGATAATGAAATTCTAAGAATCTTACTAGTTTAAATTTTTTATCTATCTCCTACTGGTACTTACTTACTTACTTAACTTTTGATGGCGCTCACAGCCCAGGATGGGCTTCGGCCTCAACTAACAAGCCCCTCCAGCCAGCTCTGTCCTTAGCTAGCCGCTTCCAGTTGCGCACACCGAGTGCTTTGATGTCGTCATCCACTTGTTTGCGCCACCTGTTTCGGGTTCTTCCTCTGCTGCGTACCCCATCGGGGTTGGATTCGAAGACTCATCGGGCAGGTGCGTTGCTGTCCATACGCTCCACGTGCCCCAGCCATCTCAGCCGCTGTATTTTCAGCTTTTTGACCAGGTCAACGTCGCTGTATAGCCCGTATAGCTCGTCGTTGAATCTTCTCCTCCATGCTCCTTCGATACACACCCGACCGAAAATCATACGAAGAATCTCCCTCTCAAAGCATCCTGGCGGATTTTTATCCGAATCTTTCAGTGTCCATGTTCTGACCCATAAGACCCATAAAACAGGACCGGGATGAATAGGGTCTTGTACAAAGTCTCCTTGGTTCTCTGAGAGAGGGCCTTACTACTTAAATGCCTTCTTAGACCGAAGAAACAGCGGTTGGCAAGAGTAATTCTTCGCTTGATCTCTGCACTGATGTCATTCTGCGATGTAATAGTGGAGCCCAGGTAGACAAAGTCCTTGAAAACTTCGAAGTTATATCTGTCCATCGTGATATTTTTCCCGAGTCGACGATGTTAAGATTCCTCTCTCGATGACAGCATATACTTCGTCTTGTCCTCATTAACCGCCAATCCCATTCCAGCCGCCTCCGATTCAATGCTCGCAAATGCCTCTGCCACAGCTTGCTTCGTTCTGCCGACAATGGCTATGTCATCCGCATACGCAAGCAATTGAACGGACTTTTGATAGATTGTACCGCTGGTGTTGACATGTGCGTTGCGTACAATGGCTTCAAGAACGATGTTGAATAGGTTGCATGATAACGCGTCGCCTTGCCTCAATCCTTTCTCAACATCAAAGAAATCGGTGGTGTTCTTTCCAATTTTGACGGAGCAGCGGAGCATCGTCATCCTGCACAGGCGGACAAGTTTGGCAGGGATGCCGAGACTCGACATGGCTCTGTATAATTCGTCCCTTTTTACGCTATCATACGCGACTTTAAAATCGATAAAAAAATGGTATGTATCGATCTGGAATTCCCGGGATTTTTCTTAAATATGTCGGAGTGTGAACATTTGATCGACAACGGTTGACTTGCCAGGCCTAAAACCACACTGATAGGGGCCGATCAGATCCTACTGGTATGGAGTATAAATTATTTTGAACATTTTATCTCAAAATAAGCTTATTTCAAAAAATTTAATTAAATCAGGAGAGTCCGCTAAAAACTTGAATTATATATGGTTTCAAAATAAATAAAACCAAATAAAAGTTGTCATATACAAATTTTTGATTTTGCAGAGATTTTGAGTGTATGAGTTTTTGGAAATAGTCGGAAAACCTACTCAAATAAACTGATTTATATCTTTTAAATTTTCACCTTTTTTTACTTTAAATTTTTACCACGCGATGGCGATGGCGATGGCGAAGTCGATGGCGATGGGGATGGCGATGGCGATGGCGATGGCGATGGCGATGGCGACCCAGCTAACATTTCACTAAAACTTGAATTGGGTCGCCATCGCCATCGCCATCGCCATCGCCATCGCCATCGCCATCGCCATCGCCATCGCCATCGCCATCGCCATCGCCATCGCCATCGCCATCGCCATCGCCATCCCCATCGCCATCGACTTCGCCATCGCCATCGCCATCGCCATCGCGTGGTAAAAATTTAAAGTAAAAAAAGGTGAAAATTTAAAAGATATAAATCAGTTTATTTGAGTAGGTTTTCCGACTATTTCCAAAAACTCATACACTCAAAATCTCTGCAAAATCAAAAATTTGTATATGACAACTTTTATTTGGTTTTATTTATTTTGAAACCATATATAATTCAAGCTACCACCCGAACGTCGCCATTCTTATGAATCTTTAGTAAAACCTAACAAGCCGTATCGAAGTATTCAATAAAACTTATTGCAAATAGTTACAGAAAACTTTTAAAGGCAGCAACTTATGTAAAAACTTTATGCAGTGACATCTTCAAACATCTTCTGTAATATCAATTTTAGAAGCTTATTAGAATGACAGCTTGCAAACTGGTGTTGTGCTATATTTTATTACCTGAGAAGCACGATTCTCAGTTGGGTTTTTACCTGTATTTTCGTGTATTTTTCTTTAGTGTCTAGTGAAAAAAAAATAAAAGTAAATAGTTTCTTTCGGTAACTGAATTGTACCTTTAAGTTTTATTTTATTTTTGAAAAGCTTATATTTAGGTCTTATGGTTATTCTTAACAATTAATTTTACAATTAAAGAGATTTAGTAAAGAAATAGAATATAAAATATTTTAAAGAAACCGTCCGACCGATTCGATATCAAGAAACAGAGTGTCGCCTTGATAGCTCGTCACCCGACACGAAGAAAAAAGGAAAAAGATGCAACATCAGCACAAGTGTGCCTGTGTGTAGTTGCGATACTAAATTTGGGATCAATGCACGTTTAATGGGTTTGAAGAGTGTGTATTGGAAAGGGAGTGCATTGATTGTTGGATATAGAAAAATGGAAAAATGATGATCTGGGAATTATGGGTTTTATTTCAATGGAGCAGGCAATGAAATTGGAGAAGTTTAACGGATTGGAAAAGTGAATGGGTTTAAGTTGAGTGATCGTTGACTGCGTGGTTGACGACTTTGGAGTGTGATAGAATTTGTAAGTAATTAAAAGGAAATGATGATATGGGAATTTTAAGTAGGTCGGATATTGGTAAATCAAAAGAAATGATGACCATGGGAATTTGAAGTGGGATTGATATTGGTCAATCAAAGGAAATGATGACCATGGGAATTTGAAGTGGAGTTGAATGGATGGATGGGGTCATGAAAGGGCATGAGAAATGACCGTTGGAGGTTGTGAAGTGCGTACTTTACAACACCTCCCCCCTTAAGAACGAAACTTGTACCTTGGAATGGTGCGAGTTTCGGCTTTAGAAGATGGGATCGGAAGTGAACGAGAAAGATTAGATGGAGCTAGACGAGGTGTAGGTATTGGTAATGGTTCTTGAGTTTTTACGTTGATGGTTTGAACTGGATCTGAGGTTTTTATTTCTTTTAATGGTAAGCAATTCGATATTTTGTTTGTGTTTACGAAGGTTTTACTTTTATGTCGCATGAGTAATATGATTATAACCCTAAGTATGGCGGAGAACATTGCAAGAAGGAACACGACTACCATATTTTTATTTTCTTGGTCGACTTTAGAATATATGAACCGTGATTTTTTTATGTTTTCTATATCTTTACTTATAGAATTAAGTTCATCAATTTGATCATGTATGTTAAAGGACTTTGTCGCGTAGTAAGGAATTTTCTCAAATTGTGGCAGTGTTATATTTAAGGGAAGATTTGGATTTGGTGAAATAAAGTTCAAATTTTTAGTCTGTTGTTATGAACTTTTGTTATTTTGTTCTTTATTTTAATGTTTGAGTTTACTCCTGACGTAGATATGATTTCGTATGGTCCTGACCAAAGGGGAAGTAATTTTTTATTTGTATTTTTGGGATTGCTTTCATTTTTGAGTAAAACTAGGTTTCCTATTTGAAAATCAACAGGGTTTAGTCTCTTATCGTATTGCTGTTTTGAGGATTCTTTACTCTTGATGAGATTATCTCTTGCTATCTGATGGCAGTGTTGAAGTCTTGATTTAAGTTCATTGGCGTAATTGTAACAAATTTCTGGATTTTTTGTTACGCTTGAAGGAAGTTCAACCTGTCTACCATACATGAGTTCGAACGGGGTAAATGACGTTGAAGTGTTCGGGGTCGTGTTATGGACGAAAACGGCATATTTTATCCAATTATCCCAATCATCTTGAGATTTATTGATAAAACAACGCAAATATTCTACAAAGTTTCTGTGGCTTCGTTCGCAAGATCCATTTGACTGTGGTCGGTATGCAGTGGTTTGTAGTTTAGTTATTCTGAGAAGTTTACATACATTTTTAAATATGTCGCTAAGAAAATTTTGTCCTTGATCTGACAAAACGTATTTGGGTGTGCCATAACGAAATATTATTTCTTTGACAAATGCTTCTGCGATTGTATTAGCCTCTTGATTTGGTAAAGGTATTGCATCAGTATATTTTGTAAGGTCGTCAATGAAGGTTAAAGGATATTTGTTATGATTGTTAGTGATAGGATATGGACCAACGATGTCGATAGAAATTTTCTCAAAGGGTTCCTTAGCAGTAGAAGTAATGACCATTGGTTCCATTGTGTACTTAGTAATTTTGTTCTTTTGACAGAGTTCGCAATTTTTTATAAAGTTTTTTATATCCTGGAACATATTTTTCCACTTATGATAAAGTCGTATGCGTTTAAAAGTACGGTTGACACCACAGTGTCCTCCGATAGGGTTTAAATGAAATTCTTTGAGTATAGTTTTAATTTCATTTTGAGGTAGTTCTAGTCTTGTTGAAGGGTTAGAAGAAGAATTAGAATTCATGTCTGAATATGAAGGACTAAGGTTTGTATTCAAAGTAGTAGAGCAAGAATTAGAACTTTTATTTGAAGATATAGGATGAGAACTAGATTTAGGAATTGGAGATGTAGGACAAGGGTTAGTATTAGACGATGTAGTACAAGGATTTGTATTTGAAGATGTAGAACAAGAGTTAGTATTCGACGATATAGTACAAGGATTTGTTTTTGAAGGTGTAGAACAAGAATTAGTAATTGACGATGTAGTAGCTGAGATAGAAGACGACTTTGGAGATGATTCAGAAGATGAATTTTGAGAAGAAGTAGAAGGAGATTTTGTGTCTGAACGAAGAGTCATTTTTGCAATTCTGCTTAGGCAATCAGCATTTGTATTTTGTTCACCTTTTTTGTGAATGATTTCATATTCAAACTCTTCGAGCTGTAAACGATATCTCATCATTCTAGAATTTGTATCTTTACAATTATGGATATAAACTAGAGGTTTATGATCCGTGTAAAGTTGAAATTGTCTTCCATACAGATATGGTCGGAAATGTTTAACTGACCAAACGATAGCCAAAAGTTCCTTATCTGTAGTAGAATAATTTTTTTCACTTTTATTGAGAGTTCTTGATGCATACGAGATAGGAAGGTCATTACCAATTTCACCTTGGGAAAGGACGCTTCCAATTGCAACATCGCTAGCATCTGTTGTTAAGATAAAATTTTTAGTGAAATCAGGATATTGAAGAAGAGGTGGATTTATTAGTTTTTCTTTTAATCCATGAAAGGAATTTGAACAAAGAGGAGTCCAGTCAAAACGAACATCCTTGCGTAAAAGATTAGTAAGAGGTTTGGAGATTTTTGCAAAATCTTTTATGAAACGGCGATAATATCCAGCGAGTCCCAGAAAACTTTTTATTTCTTTGGCATTTTTGGGTTGAGCGAAATTCTTTACACATTCGATTTTTTGTGGATCGGGTTTGATACCTGATTCATTTATCACGTGTCCTAGGTATGTGAGTTCTGTTCGCAAAAACTGGCATTTATCGGGTTGCAATTTTAGGTTATGCATTTTAAGGTGTTCAAAGATTTCTCTTAGTTTTGAATTGTGCTCTTCTTGAATTCTTAATGAATTCGTAATGACCAAATGGTGAGGAAAAGGCGGTCTTCTCTCTATCTTCCGGTCTAACTTGGATTTGATGGAATCCACTGGCGAGATCTAAGGTGGAAAAAAATTTAGAGCTTCCTAACTGGTCTAGAATATCAGTTATGTTGGGTAATGGAAATGCATCACCGACAGTTTTGTCGTTGAGTTTGCGAAAATCGACGACGATTCTCCATTTCTTATTACCGTCCTTATCAGGTTTTTTTGGAACAACGATAAGAGGGAAATTCCAAGGACTATTCGATGGTTGGATTATGTTATCGTCCATCATCTCATGGATTTGTTTGTCAACCTCTTGTCTTTGAGCTTCCGGCAACCTGTAGGGTTTAATATATGTAGGTGAAGCATCAGGAGTAAGGATTGGATGTTGTACAGAAGAGGTATGAGTTAATTTGTCTCCTTTTAGATAGAAGAGTTCGCTATACAAGATACACAGATTTAATATCGATTCTTTTTCGTTCTTCGACATGTGATCTGTCACCACTAGGTCTTTTATAGCTTGGATTCTATCATATGATTCAAGATAATTTTTAATTCGTAAAATGTTGTAGTTGCAGACTTCATCGAATATAAGGTCTTCGGTATTAAGTTCAATAGGAGATTCTGAAGAATTAACGACAGATATGTAAGAGATAGAACTATTGGCAGGAGTAATACTATTGCCAATACATAATCCATTGGGAAACTGTTGGGAGAGACATATACTGTCCACATTAACTTCTTTAAGAACAGGGACTACGACTTCCGATCTTGGTGGGATAGTGACTAAATGTGAAGGGATTAAATCATATTCGATAATGAATTTTTGAAAAGAGAATGTTAGCATTTTAGTCCTATAGTCGATTTGAGCTTTATGATCATCTAGAAAATTGTTACCTATGATTCCGTCAGTGCTTATAGGGAAGTTTTTATCTACAACGTGAAAGGGATAAGAAATAGTAATATTTTTGGGTAAATTTATGCGTAAGTATATAACACCCTTAGTACGAATCACGGAATCAGTAATACCAGATACTTACTTACTTACTTAGGTCCTCGGACCTATTACGTCCGTGATGTTTCCCTTACGGGACATAGGGCCTCCACTACACCTACGCGCCATCGTGTACGATTTCTTGAAATATATTTCAGCTCTCTCCAACTTTTCCCCAGTCGTGCCGATTCCTGTTCGACCGTTCTTCGCCATGTACTTCTAGGCCGGCCCACTTGTCTTCCCTCCTGTGTGAGCGGGTTCCACTGCATTGCTTGAGATGCAATGCACCGATCGCCTTTTCGAAGCGTATGGCCAATCCACTGCCACTTTCTTCTTCGTATAATGGAGTCTATGGGCTCCTGACCCGTTCTCGCATGAAGTTCGGCATTGGAGATACGGTTGGGCCAGAAAATCCTCAAGATGTTTCGTAGACATCTATTAACGAAGGTTTGCAGCTTTCTGGTGACAATTTCAGTGACTTTCCAAGTGCTGCAGCCGTAAAGCAGAACGGATTCAACATTGGAGCGGAACAGTCGTAGCTTGGTCTTTAAGCTAAAAGAGTTGTTTCTCCATATTTTGGACAGCATTCCGAACGCAGCCTTTGCTTTTCTGATTCGGCTGTTTACGTCCAGTTCAGTTCCGCCACCCGTAGAGATACTACTCCCAAGATATTGGAAATCCTCTACCATCTCTACCGGTTGTCCAGAAATATTTACTTGGATTGATGAGGAAGTTCCAAGGCTGATCCTTTTAGTTTTTGCCGAGTTGATCTTAAGCCCTACGATTTCTGCTTCTCTCTCCACCCTTGTTGTCATTTGATGGAGATCCATGATCCTATGAGAGAGTAAGCATACGTCGTCCGCGTAGTCCAGATGTTTGAGGTGAGATTGCAGAGTCCACTGAATTCCTCCATTTCCATTTGACAAAGCTGCGTGCAGTACGTCACTTATCACCAACAGGAACAGTATTGGTGACAGTATACAGCCTTGCCTAACTCCACTTTGGATTTCAAACTCCTCTGACAGCCTACCTTTGTGCAAAACGTGACACCTGGATCCATCATATGTAGCCTTGATAATAGCAATCAATTTATCTGGGATGCCCCTCCTGTGCAAAGCAAGCCAAATAAATTCTCTATTGACACTGTCGAACGCCTTTTCAAAATCGATGAACAGCAGGTGAAGTGGTGATCGATATTCAACACACTGTTCGATGATGATCCTCAAGGTGTTGATGTGATCAACACAGGAAGATCCAGTGCGGAAACCTGCTTGTTCGGCGTCGAGTGTGTCTTCGAGGTGGTCTTTAATTCGGTCCAATATTATCCTTGCTATTATCTTGGCTACTGCAGGCAGAACGCATATTCCTCTCCAGTTTTCGCACTGTGTGAGATCTCCTTTCTTTGGGAGCTTGACAATCATTCCTTTTTTCCACTCTTCAGGAAAGCTCTCTGCTTCCCAAGCTCTCTTAATAAGTGGGTGCAGTAGCTCGCTCGATGTCGTTGGGGCTGCTCCTAAGAGCTCTGCAGGAATACCGTCAAGTCCAACCGCTTTGTTGTTCTTCAGTGCTTTGATGGCGGTGATAATTTCTTCTTTACTGGGGGGTACGGTGCGTATTCGGGAAATTGTTACTTCGGGTAGCTCAGTGGGAATAGGGTTCACTTCACTTGCGAAAACGCGGTTTAAAACCGCAGAAAAGTGTTCCCTCCACCTTATGAGCTGGTCCTCATCCGAAATTAGCAGGGATCCGTTTGTGTCTTTAACCAGGTGTTGTTTAGAGCTCTGGACACCAGTGAGCTCTTTGGTAATTCTGTAGACGGTCCTACTGTCACACCTACTAGCGGCTTCTTCTGCTTCTGTAGCCAGTGCGTTGATGTAGTTACGCTTATCACGTCGCACACTACGGTGAACTTCCCTCATCTTCATGCGGTACGTAGACTCAAGCTCGTTTCTCCCTGCTGCTGGGGTAGCTGCGATGCGAGCTTTAAGGTGTTTCCTTTCTTCGATCCTTGCCCAAGTTTCGTCGGAAAGCCAAGCACTATTTCTTCCTTGCGCCCGGCCGACTATACTTTCAGCACCGGATATGAACACATTTTTCACAGCACACCAATGATTTTCGATGGATGTGGTTTCCGTGCTGCTGATTGCGTTCAATCCTTGTGAAAGGTGGTCCCCTAGTTGTTGGCGCACTGCAGGATCCTTTAGTCTATCTGTATTAAACTTGGGCATTCGAGTGTTTCCTTGAGATCTCCGAACTGCAGCTGTACGCAATCTTACGGTAGCAACCATCAGATGGTGGTCCCGGGCCATTCCCATGTCAGCACCTCTTCTGTTACGGACGTCCTGGAGACTGCTTCTAAAACGCCGGCTGATCGCGAAGTGGTCAATTTGGTTGGAAGTTGCTTGTCTGTCAGTCGACACCCAACTGACTTTGTGGCACGTCTTATGCTCGAACATGGTCCCTCCAATAACAAGGCCGTTGGCGTTGCAGAAATCGACAAATCGTTCGCCATTGTCGTTTCGGTTACCAACACCATGTTTTCCCATGACATGCCTTAGCCCAGTGTTGTCATTGCCAACCTTGGCATTTAAGTCTCCCATCACCATAACTATATCACCTCGTGGAACGCTATCATAAGCAGCACTCAGCCGGTTATAAAAGGCCTCCTTCTCCTCGTCAGAAGAGAGCAAAGTTGGGGCGTAACACTGTATGATGGTGACGCGACGTACTCTAGTCCGGAACCTGGCTTTCAGGATCCTGTCACCTAAAGGCTCCCAGGAAATTAGGCTTTTGAGAGCTGTTTTGGAAAGCAGCAATCCAACGCCAGATTCCCGAGCGCTTCCAGGTGTTTTTCCGGAATAGAATAGTACAGTGTTACGGGTTGGTGACTTGAACTTCCCCGAACCCAGCCATCTAACTTCACTTATCCCTAAGATGTCCATCCTATACCGCATGAATTCCTTCTCTAGTTGCAGGAATCTGGCATTCTGAGGACCTTCTTTTCCATTGTCAAGAAGCGTCTTCACATTCCAGAAACCAATCTTTGTCCGGGTACAATAGCCAAAAGTCGTCAACGAGTTATCATTAATTATCCGAGGCGTAGTGTTGGTTTCGGTAGCGGGTTGATTTCAGTTACGGAGAATGCTAACCTCCGTAACCTATCCTAGAAAGCTAGGCCTTTTCGCACTTGTAATTTTAGCCTATTTATGTATATTGGGATACATAAATAGTTGCCCGGGGACCACCACGAGGAGGTAAAACAAGCACTTCATCGTGACTGATTGTTGCGCTACTGGCCCAGACCAAGTTCTGAGCAATCAATAGTTTCCCGATCAGGCACGATGCAGGTCGCCCAAAATAATACCAGATAATGAATGAATAATGTTTGAGTCAATGGGTAGTCCTGGTTTTAATTTATCTATTTTAATCAGACTAATTTCACTGCCACCATCAATGAGAAATTTCGAAGGTTGAGGATTTAGCAAAGTTTCGGATGAAATTTTTATAGAATCTACTCTAGAAATTTTATTATTTAAGTTTATATGAAAGATGTGGCGAGAAGATATTAGGTTTGGGTCCGAAGCCTGCCACTGGTTTCGGCCTCTGAACGGTTTTCCGAATGTTTATTTACAGTCGAAGGGGAATTAGTATTGTTTTTTTTATTATTATTATACTCCCTTTTTCGACATTCATTTATATGATGCCCAAGGTTCTTACAGTAACTACAAGTAATAGTTACTTTCTTAACTTCACTTTTGAAAGAAGGAAGCTGTTCCTTATTTTTCCTTAAGTAGCATTGTTCGATGCTATGTCCAGGTTTTTTACAAAAATTGCAAGAGGTAGGATTTCTGGGTTTGGGTTGTGATAGGTTATAGGAAGTTTGGTTATTATATGAGAAACCACTTTTCTCTTCTAATACGGCAGCTTCTATAGCTTCTGTCAGAGAAGTGAATCTCGAAGCTTTAATAATTAGACTTATTCTAGGATTAAGACCTCTCTCAAATGCTTTTAAAGCAGTTTTACTGTTGAGATTTATAATAACGCTGGAACTGTCTGGCCCTTCGCTAGCTATGCAGGCATCGTTCAGATTTGCAAGCGTTTGTTCCAATCTATTGGAGTAAGAACGCACTGTCTCATTTGTTCTTTGCTTTATGTGAATTAACTCCAACTGGAGTTGGGACAGAGATTTAGTTTCTAGGAATTGTTGGACTAGTTTTTCCTTGAGGGATTCCCAGGTGGTGAATTCCGTATATTTTACTATATTATAAGCTGGGCCGATAAGTTTACTTTTGATAATTAGGAGGAGGATAGGAATTTCGGCAGCGGTGATATCTTCGGATATCAAATCACACGCATTTAGGAACTTGTGCAGATTAGCTCTGTTCCCATCAAATTCGGGAATTAATTTGAGGGCGAAAGATCGGTCGAGTTTTGGAGCCATTTCGGTTTCGAGTTCAAGAATAGAATTAGATGTCTCGGAGGAAGATGAGTTTTCGACAGTACTAGAATCGGTATCTTCGCAGTCGGATATTTCGATAGTCTTACTTTCGGACATAAACTGATTTTATTATAATAATAATTATTTAAAAAAATTTAATTCAAGATAAATTTAATTCGAATTCAAAAAAAAAATTAGGTTAATAAAGTTAAGATAATAATAAAGTATATTAATTGATAAACGTATATTAATTGATAAAAGTGATAAACATTATAAAAAAAAATTTTTTTGTTTACAATATATTTTTTTTTTTTTAATAATTTTCTTTTTCTCGCCTTTATAAGAATTAGTATGGTGGTGGCTAAAGATGTAAGATGTTTAAAGATGAATGGTTGTTTTAAAGATGAATGATAGAGATGATAGTTGGTTTAAAGATGATTCATAGGCTTTTATTTTTCACTGAATTTCGGTTCCTTTTTTTTGAGTTTTTGTGTGTTTTTTTTTCACTTGGTTTTGAGTTTCTTTTGCTCGATTTGTTTTTTTTTTTTTTTTTGATTTGCAGAAGGAAGGTATCACTTATTTATTTATTAGTTATTTTTTTGTTTCCACTTCTAGTTATTATTTTGTTTCACTTCTTGTTGTTTTTCTTTTTTAACACTTTGCACTTGTCACTTTTCAGGCAAACCCCACATCTGACACCAATTTTTGTTGTGCTATATTTTATTACCTGAGAAGCACGATTCTCAGTTGGGTTTTTACCTGTATTTTCGTGTATTTTTCTTTAGTGTCTAGTGAAAAAAAAATAAAAGTAAATAGTTTCTTTCGGTAACTGAATTGTACCTTTAAGTTTTATTTTATTTTTGAAAAGCTTATATTTAGGTCTTATGGTTATTCTTAACAATTAATTTTACAATTAAAGAGATTTAGTAAAGAAATAGAATATAAAATATTTTAAAGAAACCGTCCGACCGATTCGATATCAAGAAACAGAGTGTCGCCTTGATAGCTCGTCACCCGACACGAAGAAAAAAGGAAAAAGATGCAACATCAGCACAAGTGTGCCTGTGTGTAGTTGCGATACTAAATTTGGGATCAATGCACGTTTAATGGGTTTGAAGAGTGTGTATTGGAAAGGGAGTGCATTGATTGTTGGATATAGAAAAATGGAAAAATGATGATCTGGGAATTATGGGTTTTATTTCAATGGAGCAGGCAATGAAATTGGAGAAGTTTAACGGATTGGAAAAGTGAATGGGTTTAAGTTGAGTGATCGTTGACTGCGTGGTTGACGACTTTGGAGTGTGATAGAATTTGTAAGTAATTAAAAGGAAATGATGATATGGGAATTTTAAGTAGGTCGGATATTGGTGAATCAAAAGAAATGATGACCATGGGAATTTGAAGTGGGATTGATATTGGTCAATCAAAGGAAATGATGACCATGGGAATTTGAAGTGGAGTTGAATGGATGGATGGGGTCATGAAAGGGCATGAGAAATGACCGTTGGAGGTTGTGAAGTGCGTACTTTACAACACTGGGTAAGTCTTCTTTTTCTTATTCTTATTCGGCTTTAAAGAAGCAGTTATCCAGCTCGTTACATGTTTAAGAAATTTAATTCCGCCGAAGGCCCTACCGAGGCCTTATATAATGTGAAATCTGTGGCACATCAATATTTTTAAGCTAAAAGAAGCTGAATTGTTAGTTGGGCGGTGCATATATTCACCTCCTTATTAATTAATTTAAAGGTTATTTGTAAGACTTAAAGTCAGTATTCAAAAATACATATTGGGCTAAGGGAATAATACAAAAAAAAAAACACTAAACGAGAAAGTTCATAGCACCCGGTAGAATGTTAAGGTACTTTTTCAAATAAGTTTGTAAAAAAAGTAAGTATTTCTTTGGGAAAGGGTACTTAATAATATATTATATTAAAGGTTAGAAGATAATATTTAAAACAATGCAAAACAAAATACATGTCATCGCTGATATTTTTAAGATATCGGTGTTCAAAAGATGAGTAAGAAAAGTCGATTTCCAAGAAGTTAATACTAAATATTTGAAAATATTTTGTCAAAGAAAATACCTTTCATTTGATGGCAAAATCATTTTTCTACGTGCCGTATAGACGATATAAGCACTTTTTTTTTAATGAAGTGACATTTTTTTTCGTCTGAGTAAACCAACTTCAAACTCATATATATCGGAACCCCGATTAGCAATTACCAAAAATATTTGGTGCTGAATCTCACCTTTCATTTGATACTAATTTTGTCAGTGAACGCACTGGGCCTAGGCTCCAGAGAAAAATGAGCCATCTCCTTTGCAATATATGGTACATCCTAATGTTGTGTCACGCTGATTCTAATATAATTCTTAAATGACCACTTATAGTTGAATATGACAGGATCAGCTTCCACAGGTAAGCATAGTAAAAATTACAATTTGACATGTTAAAGTAATTATTCTGGCGTAAACAAAAACATATCTACTGGCTAAGTTAAAAATAGAATCATATAAATTATACAGATAAGTGATTGCAGTTTAATAGTTAACTTAGTCAATTTATATAAATTTGAATAGTAATTGTGTATTTAAAGTAGTGTACTTCATCTAATAATGAGTATGAAGAAATTTAAATATTAAAACTACTTCTGTTAAACAAATACCCCTAGAATAATAAATTTCACACTATGTTCTTGTTGTAATTTTTATAAGAGTCGGTTAACATAGACCAACATTTTTGTGTTGTAGTGAACTCCTTATATTTAACATGATCAACCGTATTGAAAAATATCAATCGGAAACTTGGTTAATTTTCGTTTATTACTCTACAATTTTTCCGCAAGCATAAAATTGTTGACTGACTTAGGAAGTCTACGACGACTGACGTTAGTACATTTTGACAACTACGGTTAACGATTCTAACACCTCAGTGCACATTGACACATTGAAATAATAACCTCCAAGTCCAAGCACGACCTTTAGCAGTTGTTTTACTTCACTGAATGAAACTAGTATTACTCTGGTGGGCTAAGGAGGCTTCACGGACACCCACAACTAAAAAGTCACTTCAACACATAAAAAAAACTGGTTCCACGCAATGTTTTCCCAAAACCATTTTCTACTGTTTTCTAGCCCTCATTCAAATAAGTTATACTATATACATTTGACCTTTTAAAGGTTCTCATTTAAAACGAGATGGCGTTAAGAGATTCCCATCCATTAAGTTTTCCTTTAATTCTTATATTCTATTCAATAAGTATAGATATAAGGTATATCTAACAATATTTACTTTAATTTTGTTTGTTGAAATCATCTCTCAAGTCGGTCTGGTCCTCTTTAAGTTGATCCAAAATGTCGATGTTTCATAGATAAGAAAAGAAAATTTCCTCTTTTCTATTATAATTTTTTGTCTGTATCTCGCTTAAAGGAAAAAGTATACAAAATAAAACTAATCAACCCACAGCCAGCCATCACGCATCGCTTCCTTCTTAAAGGAAAGCAAACAAGGAAATTCTTAGAAGCCCCCTGTTCGGCCTTCTGAACTGGGTTGAATGGAAAGGGCTGCTGGTAAATTAAATGTGGACTGGACATCACAGGCACTCAAAAACACTTCACAAATAGAAGCAATTAAATGGAAATGGAGTGTTAACTGTTCACTGGCTACAACCGATTAAGTGAAGAATGAATGTGAACAGCTCTGAAGGATACACAAACCATATAGCTAACCTATCTACACCCAAAAATAATTAATATGAACGCCAAGGTCGCAAATATTTGCTGTTTGCATTGAGGTTTTTGATGAGAATTGTTTTGTGAACCAAAATTAGTTAATAACATTTACTGTTTACAGCCTTACTAATAAACGCAAATTAAACAATAATTTATTGTTATTGGTGAGTTAAATGCAAAAGTTGTTCAGAAGAACTAAATTGATGTTAAATAACGAATTCAACGAAGTTGATGGGTGCATTATAACGAGGACTTGATTTAAACTCAAAAACCTTTTGCTTTTTTTTTTGTTATATTTATCGCGCGCTGAAGAGGTTGTGTTGTGACTACAGCACGAGCGATTAGGTAGGTTGGAGGGGATTTAAAAGGAGAAACCGATGCACATTGGTTTTGAATGTCTGGTAGATCATAATGGGAGGGGAAAATTGAGCTAGGTAGAGCATTCCACATTCGTGTAGTGCGACTGAAGAAAGAATCTCTGTAGTTAACAGTACGTCCGCAGTTGGGTTCAAGGGTAAACTGATGGGCATTCCTAGAAGCGCGAGTATTACGGTTGAATTGTTTAAGGGGAGGAATGCAACTGGCTATTTCACTAGAGCACTGTTTGGTTAAATAACGGTAGAATAACGAACGGCATGAAACATTTCGACGGTGCTCCAGAGATGTTAACGTTTCCGTTATAGTTCTTTCACCAATCATTTTAACGAGTTAAAGCAAAAAATGCGCTAGACTCGCACATGATTTTTCATGTGAATCAAATTCTAATAAAAATCTACTACAATCAAAAAGAATAATGCCTTCACCAAAGCATATTATTCAGACTGCGCATAGACACGCACGTTTTCATGACATCGCAACTTTCTGTCTCATGAGCTTATGTACAAATGTATTTATGTATTTACTTGTATTTTTATTTTTTGACAAATCATAACAAAGTCATATTTCATATCTACAGGTTGGGCCAAATAAAAGTTTCTTTTTAAAAATGCAGTAGTAGCCCGTAGCGTAATGGTTAGTGCGTTCGACTGTCACGCTGGAGGTATGGGATCGCTTCCCAGCCTCGTCCACCTAAAAACTAAAAAGTTTTTTTTTTCAGGGCTACTGCCTCTTGCGAGGAATTGACAAATCCTCCAAGAGTATCACTTGTCACGAATAAGTGCTTCTCGTCTAGCCGTTCGAATTCGGCATAAAATTGTAGGTCCCTTCCATTCCTGTCGAAAGGTGCACACAGGAATGGTTGCGAATTGTTAGTCACTAGGCCCTGGTTCTTCATGAGCCGTTGGGCCACCCGATTTTTTTTTTTTTTTTTAAATGCAATATAATGAACTAAGTAAAATGTTGTCCATGTATTATGGCTTTATTAGTAAGAGTACACAAACCCATTAATTATGGAACACAAACACAACGTTGTTCAAGTGGCTGCCTCGGCTGGCTTCGCAGTAGCGCATTCTGTCACTCCAATTTCCCAAGGCCTAGATGATGGTTTTGGACTGTAGCCCACAGTTTGCTTGAATGATATTGGCCTTAAGTGTTTCAATCGTTTCCGGATAATTGGCATAACATAGGTCCTTCACGGTTCCCTACAAAAATAAAAGTCCAAAGGGGTCAAATCGCAGCTCCGAGGCGGCCAATTGACATCGCCAAGACGGCTGATAACATGATTTGGGAATTTGGTGGCATGTGCTGTGTGGCATGGCGCGCCATCCTGCATGAACCAGAGGTCGTCCAAATCCATGTCTTCAATGTCAATAAAAAAAAAGTCGGTTAACACGGCTCTTTAATGCCCACCGTTGACCGAATCGTTATTCCCCGCATCATTTTCAAAGAAATATGGACCAAACACTCCACAATCCGCACCAAACTGTCACTCTCTGTGGATGCACTGGCTTCTCGACAGAAAACGTGCGGGTTTTTCAAACCGCAAATACGACAATTTTGTTTGTTGACGTAGCCACCGAGATGAAAATGTGCCTCATCAAAAAAGAAGATTTTTCGCCCAAAATGGTTACCAAATTCTTTGGAAATAAGTGTTCAAGTATCTCCCAACGCTGCGGTGTTTAAGTAGCGTAAAGCGACTCATTTTATTTTTCGGAAGCATGATACTTACTTTCTGGCAAATTCTCGAGCGGGAAACAGCTGTCAGTGTCAAAATAACCTATGATTTAAAAAGAAACCACTAGATGGCCCACCCTCAACATCTTTGTTTCCCGCTATCATCGGCAAAAGACAACAAATGCCAGAAGACACCAGTAGGTACCAGGCAAGGGGTTGTGACGGCCGGCCCGGCGACTCAGGGGCCTTATTATGTAAAACGATAACGATCAAGGGATATCGTTTTGGCAATATCTATCCCTATCATATAAATAGAGAAATAAAGGGACAGGTTTCACCAAAACGATATCGTTTGATCGTTATCGTTTTACATAATAAGGCCCCTGAGTCGCCGGGCCGGCCGTCACAACCCCTTGTCTGGTACCTACTGGTGTCTTCTGGCATTTGTCGTCTTTTGCCGATGATAGCAAGAAACAAAGATGTTGAGGGTAGCCCTGATGCTGAGCCGACTGGAAGCTTCAGAAGAAGTGGCTCAGTTAATCCACAGTAGATGACCAAACATATCATGCGGACCAGACATGATTTCCAACTTCATCATAAGAAAATTTCCCCAGGTCATGGTGCTAGCCCTCACGATCTTGTTCAACAACTGCGTCAACAAAACGGCTATTTTCCCACGAGATGTAAGACAGCGAAAATGTTACCGATACCAAAGGAAGTTGACAGAAGTGCCGTTTCTGAATATCGTCCCATATCACTTCTGAGTTCTAAACAACACCACTAAAATCCTTGAAGGACTAATTCTTCGGAGGCTGAAGGCATTCTGCACCTCTAACATTATCATCCCAGATATGCAGTTTAGATCTTGGGAGAAATATTCGACTCGACACAAACTCTTTAGTTTCCAGAACGACGTTTTTACCTCCTTCAATAACTACACAGAGAAAAAAACAACGTAAAATCAAAGAAAAAAACTTTGATTCTACTATTTTTCGGAACGATTTGGCGCCAACGCCGAAAATTCTCAAATCAAAGTGGAGCGACTTTATTTAAAAGTGATTCCATATTTAAAAACGAACTAGATTTTACTACGTTTATATGTTGATTTAAAGTGGAATCATATTTAAATCACATTTATCCATCTTTTAAAATAACATTTATCTACTTCGAATCAACGTAGATTGAACTTCGCTTGGTTAGGTATTGATTCAAAATGGCAACCCACGCCACGCTTCTTTGTTTAAATTTATGGAAGACAGAGACAAATGTATATTTATACTCGATGCATTTCATTTATGTGGTGAATCATTAATTTGTGACGCCTTAAAGTTAATCGTTTAATGCTATGAGTATTTCATAGTAATAAATATAGGAAAAGTAATTGAATAGAAATTGAAGTAAATGAAAATTTTCGATTATATGTAAGTTAATTTTAAGTGCGCATTTAATTTGTTCACAAATGTAAGGGAGCCACATCGAAAAACAAAAACGCGCTCTCAAAATTCTTTATATTAAGCTAAGAAATACAAACAAATTGAGGTTTACTTAACTATGCAACACTTTGAAACTACGTTGATGACACTTTAAATGCCACAAAAGTGGATCGCAATGTAAAATGTGGATTTAAATGTAAAAATTAATACGTTTCACTTTGAAACAAGGTTGAGCGCACTTTAAATGTGGATCTCAATGAAAAAATGATAAAGTTTTACTTTAAAACAACGTTGAACGGAATGTAAATGAACAAAAGTTGATTTCAATCTATAAATAAACACGTATTACTTTGAAACTAGGTTGAATCTGTAAAAATTACGTCGCATTTTAAAATTAACATTGTTTCAACGTAAAAATAAAAATGCGCCACTTCATTTAAAATACTTTAGATCAAATACGATCGTATTTAATTTTAGATCGCATTTTTTCCCTCAGTGTATCAGGTTATTGTTGGATGATTCTTGGCTATAAAGAAAGCATTCGACCAGCATCTGGATACCGGATATAACAGCAAGATTGTGTGCTCTAAATAAAATTCTAGTAATGCATTTGATAAGCAACAAAACCTGCACAGAGATGGAGCTTAGCAAGTTGCTTCGGTAGCGCGATGGGTTGGCCGTCGCGTCGGCTTCCGAATTCCAGTCACAGTTGATGTCTTAACTTCAATCCCTGACGGGCAAAGCTTTTCAAATAAAAAATGAACATATTAACACTCAGCACCACACAAAGAAGTCTGATGATCGGGTTGGCAAACATAAACTAGCTATAACTTCAGCCAAAACACTTGAGTGGTAGAACACTTAAGATGTTGTTGTTTTATTCAAAATGTTCAATATTTATTGTTGTCTCCGCGCTAGTAGATATCATTTCACTGCCAAACAGTGGTCATGGTCATGCCACACGAACTCTAATGGGTGACTACTAACCCTCATTACCAAAACGCAGTTATTTTGTTTCACCCTCAGTTTTCTTGTAATGAGGTCAAGTTCATTTCTATTTAGTTTTGCTGCATTGTCTCAAAACTGAATGGTTTTTCAAGATTTTTGTCGTTCGAGATTTTGTCTTCTAGATGTTTAGTATTTTAGATTATTTGCATTCTATATATTGGTTTTCTAGATTTTTGTGATTCGACATTTTGACTTTCGAGATTTTGTCGTTCAAGATTTTGGTTTTCCAGATTTCGTGGTAGACCCTCTATTGACACATGA
Source organism: Melangyna quadrimaculata (assembly GCA_949320155.1). Lineage (NCBI taxonomy): Eukaryota > Metazoa > Arthropoda > Insecta > Diptera > Syrphidae > Melangyna > Melangyna quadrimaculata. The sequence continues at coordinate 153,608,485 of OX439484.1, forward strand.
CGCTATGGGTTGCAATATGTCGCTTGAAATCCATTCAGTGAAGAACACTCACATCTGTTTTTTTTTTCCTGAGAATTTGGTGGCTGTACATTGAGAAAGGTTCCATCAGGACATTTCCATGATGGATAAACGTTATCAGGGTAGATGGAGTGCAAGGATGATGGCTGACTGCTGCCGGACGATCAAAAGGCACCACCCGGATTCCAGAAAACCGTAGCTCTTAAATTTAAAAATCACATCATTTAATGATTCCTAAAGAAATATTGATTATTTCCTTAACAATTTCTTCCTTAACCAAATAAAATTCATGCGTGATACAAAAAAAAAATCGTATTTTTATTCACAAACACCTAATACAAAGAAAAAAATACAACAAAAGTTTGTGTGGCACGAGGAAGCTTTGATGACCAGTGGATTCAGTTTTCTCAATTTCAGATCGTTTTTCGTCCAGATTGGGAACAACCAGTCAACAACCAAAAACATCAAAGCAGGAGTTGCCCAAGGACCAAAACTAGGCACATATCTTTACAATATTTTCACATCGGATCCACCTCAAGCCCGCAATTCTTTAAATCTTCTCTATGCGGATGATTCGGTTACATACGCCAGATACATGTATTAAGTCATTGCAGCAAGAAGAGTAGAGGAACACGTGAGCCACATGTGGAAATTCTTCACAAGATGGGGTATCAAAGTCAACGCAGCCAAATCTAAGTTGGATTGCGTCAGAAGACCCGCGGGACATCGCAATACACCCTCAGCCACAAGCTGCCACAGCATTAAAGTCAATCTGGCCGCTGATCGCAACTAACGACGAAACCATCGATGTTTAATTTGCGTTTATTTATAATAATGCAATACAAATTAAGAAACCAATACTTGCCCTTTATTAAAACAAGTAAACATTAAACTATTTTAGAAAAGGATAAATCTGATATTGAATTGGGATAATATAGTATAAGAGATATGGTGGTAGTTTTATTTGAATAAGTTATTCTTATAATATAGCTTTATTTCCGAATGGTGAACATGCATATGGCGATGAGACCCCAATTTATAATAATTTTGGGGAGAGCTTTAGGTTCAATTTAACAACAGCAACTCAATCAAACACATAGAACCCATAGGTTTTAACGCTTTTTTTTTGTTTTAACATCATACTCGTACATATAGGTACATAAATCAAGAAATTAAAAACATTTGAGACAATTTTATTTTTGATACTTGAAGAGTGGGGGGCGGAGTGACTGTCTGAAAATGTTTCGTTGTTATTAGCAATATGAATTTTCCGAACCTGGGAATTCGGCACCCCTCCATCTTTAGAGATAATAATGACAAAGAACTCATCTAGAACGGGTTTTAAGCTAATTTTTCAATTTTTTTTAGAATTACTACTTTATTATTAAAGCAAAATTGACTAGTGTAGTACAAACGTATACATTATATCGCAAGTAAGAAACAGGAACTTAACCTTTATTGTACAACTTTGTTGCGGAAAGGAAAATTCTCCGATTTTCTTTTCCTCCGACATTTCTTAACGCTGCCTAGCGTTTTGCCTAGCAATGCATTGAAATGCGGTTTTAAGTGATATAAGAATATTTTCCGATATAAACAAATTTTAAATAATTAAATTAATATTGTTTTATTTTTGGACGATCAAAAATTTGTCAAACAAAATGTAGAATACGAAGTTGCCAATTTGCCAAGGTATGTTTCGTTTATCCTCATCAAATGAAATCCCCTAATGCGGTTCACTTATGATTTGATCTTTTTATATAAATCTTCATGATGACATATTGCGTATTTTTATTTTGTATCCAGGTCGAGAAACATATAAATTCTTAAGAAAAATAAATTTTTTCCTGCTTACAAAATGTCGGCAACAAAAAAAAAATGTCTTCCCTCAAAATGAATAATGCACCACACAATAATCCGAAAATTTAAATTTAAGTATGTTTTTGACATTTTTGTTATAATCTCTATTTTTATAAAAAAAAAATTATAAAAAAAAAGTTTGAACTCATGCTTCATGAGGAATGGAGTATATACCTACGACAGATAAGTCTACGACGACCGACGACAACTACAAATGAATGAATGCCTTACCACATTTCTATGCGCCAACTGAAGAACCGACAAAAAAAAAGAACAAACAGAAATAAACGAACTTATTCCACAAATTGGTAAATAGAATATTCTGCATCTGCATTGGCAACAATTCAAAATATTTAGTTTTATTTTTTTTTTTGTGTTTCTGTCTCTATTTGGTTTTTGCTTTTGTGTGTCTCGTTTTTAGCATTAAAACCATTTAAATCAGCTTTTTCTTGAGAAAAGTTTGCATTTTGTATTTAAAATCCGATTTAGTTTTATTTATTGGATGCAAACGACAACGACGACTCGACAATGCGATGTGGTCAAAACTCAAAAGAAACAAAAAGAATTTATAAAATTGCTCTTTGGTGTCAGTGCAAGAGGATTCTGAATAAAGGTGAAAGAAGATTAGGTTTACAAATTTTAATAAAAGGAAGTTATGCTTTAAGATTCGAGAAAAGAAATGATTTTTTTTTATTCAAAGGGTCGGTGTTAAGTTATTTTCATACATTACCTAAATGTATTTGAAAACAATACTGATCCTACTTCTGTAAGTATCAGAATTGAGTAATTCGTATCGCCCTGGTATGACAGTAGGCTCATCAGTTAAATGATAATGAGGTCACTTGTACTTTTAACTGATTCATACATATGTATGTATATTCAGTCACTCCACTTGTAGTAGACCAAGAGCCCACAGCAAATTAAGGGGTGTGAAAGTGAACCAAAAAAAGTATATGAGTCGAAAGGTGTGGTAATGCTTATGAAAGAAATGCAAGTCTTGCAGTCCCTGGAGGCGGCTTAAGATGCGTCATAGCAATTTGAAAACCTAAAAAAATCAACTTTGAGGATGATTGTATGAACCAAAAACAATGTTTATCCATTCCTAGGTATTGAGCCCCTGATTACAGATCCGTATGTCCAAGACCGTTTGGAGGCGGCATTTGCCCTGCCAGACCGTTTATAGAACCCGAAAAATTTAAAACAAATGGGTAAAAAAATTATTCAAAAACAACGGTAAGAACTAAAACGCCCTTTTTTTTGTATGTAAAGTCAGAAGTCCCTTCTATCATATCTTTTTTAAATAAAGTTCTTTTAGTGAACAGTTTTTGAAATATTAATTCTCAAACTCAAAATTTTGATAAAAAAATAAAAATAAATGTTCAAAATAATTTTTTTCAAAATTTCACGTAATTAGCTAATATTTTTACTTTCAAAATTCAATGCTCTTATCAAATCATAGTCAAATACTGAAAACCGGATGGTTCTAGGACTTTTACTTTTCAAGATATTACAAAATAAAGAAACCAACTTCTTAGTAAAAACAAGAAAAAACGAAGTTGATGATAATCAAGGTTGTTAAAATGATCATTTATCTACATTCTTCTTAGTTTTATGAGAAAGTTTTTTTAATATCTTGAAAAGTAAAAGTCCAAGAACCATCCGGTTTTCAGTATTTGACTATGATTTGATAAGAGCATTGAATTATGAAAGTAAAAATAGTAGCTAATTACGTGAAATTTTGAAAAAAATTATTTTGAACATTTATTTTTATTTTTTTTATTAAAATTTTGAGTTTGAGAATTAATATTTCAAAAACTGTTCACTAAAAGAACTTTATTTAAAAAAGATATGATAGAAGGGACTTCTGAATTTACATACAAAAAAAGGGCGTTTTAGTTCTTACCGTTGTTTTTGAATAATTTGTTTACCCATTTCTTTTAAATTTTTCGGGTTCTATAAACGGTCTGGCAGGGCAAATGCCGCACCAAACGGTCTTGGACATACGGATCTGTAATCAGGGGCTCAATACCTAGGAATGGATAAACATTGTTTTTGGTTCATACAATCATCCTCAAAGTTGATTTTTTAAGGTTTTCAAATTGCTATGACGCATCTTAAGCCGCCTCCAGGGACAGCAAGACTTGCATTTCTTTCATAAGCATTACCACACCTTTCGACTCATATACTTTTTTTTGGCTCACTTTCACACCCTTAAATTTGCCGTGGGCTCTTAGACTATCAGAAAAAGTTGATTTTCTAACTTTATTTATTATGCTATACTTCTGATGGAAGGTTGAGTTCTGCAAGAGCTTTGGTTCTGCAAATATTTTTCCATCCAAAGTAATTTTACTTAATATCGGTATAATACTTTAAACAAAACTGTTGTGGTAGTTTTCAGTGCTTTATAGAAAATAAAAAGATTCTAGTTCATGAACTTTTAGTTTTTATTTAAATATCTATGAAATTGGAGAAAAAGCTTAAATCCGAATTTTCGACGGTTAACCTCTTACTGGGTTGCCCCTACCTTGAATTAAATTTAAGTTCGTTTTTGGCGTTTTCATTTTTTTACTTTGTCGAAAATAAAGCAATTTTTAACTGTACACGAATATAAAATATGATATTATATAGGTAGCCCCAACCCCAACGCCACCGGGCCCAGAAGGAAACCATGAGCTCCTGAGGTAATTTTAAGTCAAAAACCCAAGAAGAATTTGTCTAGTTTTCGCTTCCTTTTCGATTTATAACGGTTTTCATAATTTGTATGATTTCCGACATTATCTGGGTCCTACCTTGGTAGCAAGTAAAATTGTTATTATAATCGGATATATAATTTGTTTTTAATTTTGAATTTTTAATTTTATCGGTAGGTTCCATTTATAGAAATTATTATTTATTTTATTTTTTCCTTTAAAAATATTATTTAAACAAATTTTGAATGCAATAGTTTTGGATTAACCTTGAAGTATTGAATTTCAACAAAATCAACCAATCCAATGACGAGATATTCGTGAACATCCCAAAATACAGGCAACTTGCTAAAAAAAACTTTATTTTTGTTATTCGAATATTAGCCCAGTCAATAATTACAAAAAAAAGGGCTAAATTCGCAAATCGCGATGTAGTTCTGCATTTTTGATATGTTGTTGGGGCATGTTAGAGTAATCTTTAGCTAAGTTTGCAACTTCGAAAAACCTGTGCTCGCTGCAGAAAAATGCAACAGTAAAAAAAACGCGAAAGTCACCCCATTTTTTCCGACATTTTCCTTTATAACTTTGGAAATATGCAACTTATATTCTTGTTTTCATGTATATTATATTTGAATTGCTATCTTACCATGAGTAAAAACCAATATTCGGAAAAACTAAGTAATTTTGAAGCGCTCCAAAATTAGGTCAAAAACTGTCCAACTGTGATCAAAATTTGCAATCAAGTAGCCTAGAATTTTATCAGACACAATTTTAAAATTCGATCCAAATCGGTCAAATAGTTTTGGCAAGAAACATAATGTTAACTAAGTGCAACAAGCTATGTTTGCATCATTGCTGTGGTCAAAGTAGGGCACTTAAGTTGGCACTGATTTTTGTACAAGTACTTGGAACCCTTTACTATGATAAATTAAAGTTTTGATATTTATATGTTTTTTTAAGCAACTTTAGTAGCGATTTTAAAAGTTCCGAAAATTGTTCACTTGGCATGTAAATATGTAATTTCGTTAATATTTTCGAAACTTTTAAATTCACTACCAAAGTTGCTTAAAAAAAGATATAAATATTGTAACTATATTTTATCATAGTATAGGGTTCCAAGTACGTGTACAAAAATAAGTGCCAACTTAAGCGTTCTTCTTTGACCACAACAATGATGCAAACATTGCTTGTTGCACTATTTGGATCGAATTTTCGAATTTCGTCTTATAATACTCTAAACTATTTTATTGAAAATTTTGAGCACAGTTGCATATTTCCAAAGTTATAAAGGAAAATGTCGGAACAAATGGGGTGATTTTTGGGTTTTTTTCACTGTTGCATTTTTCTTGCAGCGAGCACAGGTTTTTCGAAGTTGCAAACTTAGCTACAGACTACTTTAACATGCCCCAACAACATATCAAAAATGCAGAACTACATCGTACTTTGCGAATTTATTGTCGAATTTGACTTGGCTATATACAGGGTGTCCCATTAACAATGGTCCAAACTGAAATTGGTGATAGGCCAGGTGATGAACTATCAGAATTTGGTAACTTTTCCATACCGAATCATAGCGGTTCTAGAGTAACGGCTATTTTTTTAAATTTGAAAAAGATCTAACTTTGAACCAGTTTTTTGCTCACCCTGTCCATAATTGATTTTTGTTTTTTACAAATTTGGCATTAAAAAATTCACTTATAGTTTCACTAACTTTACTGAGTAAAATATTTTTGATTGGCATCACCATTTGCCTACAAATCATAAGTTAATATTGAACTTTCCCAAAATTAATTTTTGACCTCAATCTTCTGATGAGCCCCCTGAATAAAATTCGTATGGCTCAATACAAGTTTTATATTTCAAAAATTGCCTATTTTTCTGTAGTTTCAAAAAAGGTATTAAACTTGCCAAAGCTATTTTTAAATAGACAGTTATAACCGTTTGAACCCAATCAAACAGGTTCAAAATCAAACAAAAATAAAACATTTTTGTTCAAATATTTCGATAAAATTAGGATTTCACTTCAAATATAACTCCGAAAGAGCTGAATTTTGGTGGAGATCTTCGTTTTGATGTCTTAAATAAATACCTTTAATTTGGACAAGGACCTTCTATTTTCTGTGGTGAAAGCGTATAAATCCAGTATTTTTGAAAATTTTTCGAAAACCATCGGCTTTTTTAAGAAGTGTCTTTGGAAAACTTGTAGCTTATAGCATTCTAAAAAACCATTAGGATACATTTTTCCGTTAGACCAATAAATTTTGAGACAAATGTGCGCAAATGCAACGGTGTGGAAAATACCACATCAAAGTATAAAAACACATTTTGTCCCCGTTTTCTCAAAATCTCTTGCTCCAACGAAAAAAAGGAGTTTATCTTTTTTCTGTAGAATTTTATAAGCTGCATGTTTTCCAAATACACTTCTTAAAAAACCTGATGGTTTTCGTAAAATTTTCAAATATACTGGATTTATACTCTTTCACCACAGAAAATAAAAAGTCCTTGTCAAAATTTAATGTATTTATTTAAGAAATGCGTATGACATTAAAACGAAGATCTCCACCAAAATTCAGCTCTTTCGGAGTTATATTTGAAGTGAAATTCTAATTTTATCGAAATATTTGAACAAAAATGTTTTATTTTTGTTTGATTTTGAACCTGTTTGATTGGGTTCAAACGGTTATAACTGTCTATTTAAAAATAGCTTTGGCAAGTTTAATACCTTTTTGAAACTACAGAAAAATAGGCAATTTTTGAAATATAAAACTTGTATTGAGCCATACGAATTTTATTCAGGGGGCTCATCAGAAGATTGAGGTCAAAAATTAATTTTGGCAAAGTTCAATATTAACTAATGATTTGTAGGCAAATGGTGATGCCAATCAAAAATATTTTACTCAGTAAAGTTAGTGAAACTATAAGTGAATTTTTGAATGCCAAATTTGTAAAAAACAAAAATCAATTATGGACAGGGTGAGCAAAAAACCGGTTCAAAGTTAGATTTTTTTCAAATTTCAAAAAATAGCCGTTACTCGAGAACCGCTATGATTCGGTATGGAAAAGTTACCAAATTCTGATAGTTCATCACCTGGCCTATCACCAATTTCAGTTTGGACCATTGTTAATGGGATACCCGTATATGTCTGAATTCGTGTAAGCAGCAAAATTGTTCTAGAGATTATGTACGAAGTTTAATCAAATTAATTGAAGATATTTTTGGAGAAAACTTCGAAAAATCTTTGTGTGGCATCTATCCGTTTAAGATAAGGAAAAAAAATCGAATTTCTTAAAAAAAAAAAATATCACATAAAAATGCTTCACACCAAATTTGAAGCAAATTAATCTTACCACGTTTAGGCTCTAGCTCGAGGTTCATCAGGATGCACAGTCTGACTGATGGATGTCTTGTCGAAAATACTTTTTTTTTTGCCTTTTTCATCATTGTTGTGTGAGTTTTGATTAAAAACTCGAAATTTTGTTTACATGAAACCAAAACTTGCAGACAGTAGGTATCATCAGCATTCTTCTGTTATTTTATAATTAAAATAAAGTTGTTATAAGTGCACATCACCTTATATGCTTCATATCACATATTGATTATCAATAATATTTTCTTTTAAACACCCATTTTTAGATTTCATTTAAATTTGACCCTGGAATTTTACTCTAGCTCTACAAAAGTTTCATTTGCAAAAAAAAACATTTCAGTTTTATACAAAACAAAAATTAATTACTCATACGCCGCAGTGTACTCAGAAATCTATACTATTATATTACATAGTTTTTTGTTTTCTGTCAGTTTAGCCATATATGTGGGCTAAGCTAACAAAAAAAAAAAACTTCCTTTTTTGATGCAGCAACAAGGTCCATTGTCTATCTAAAAATTTGACTTACTCCTCCGAAAAGTTGTCGATTTTGAAGTTTTTTTCAGCTGAACGAAGCAAATGGGTGCATGCTCTATGCCACCGTTTTTTGTTGATTTACGTTCAACGACTTTTGTCGGTATTTTACATATTGACGATTTTTGTATTTCGCTGTAGTTGGTTGAGATTGACAGTCAGTAGACATCTTACTTCAAGTTTCCGCCTACTTTTTTATGCAGGACTGGAAAAATCAGTCAATGTTAATCGCGTCTTCACGCCATTCTGTTTTGTAGGTATTTAAAGTAGCATTTCACTACCGCGTTATAAATTTATAGCCCCTATTATCACGCATTGAAAAAACGCGGCTGAAACTTAAACAAATATTGACCCCCAAGCTTCAAAAAAATATGTACGACCAGGCGTCGACAAAAGCTTGACGTCCAGACGTCATAAAAATATTGACGGCCGGTAAAAAAATTGACGCCCGGGCACCAAAAAAATATTGACACCCAGGCGTCGAAAGAAAATTGACAACCGGGCGTCAAAAAACTGTGTTTTCCAAAAAGTACGAAATTTTAAGGTTTTTTCACCGTAGATATAGAGTATCTACGGTGTCAAACCGTTAATTCTACAAAAAAAAAAGTGTATCTTTTTTGTAGAAAATTGTATGTTCTTTAAAGTGTAGAAAGTAATTATATCCAAAATTTTATATAGGCATTTTGTTGAATATTTGGCAAATCACTGAAAAAATTTCGACAATTTTGAGATTTGTTGCTTTTTTCGTTGTGATCTATGTATTTTCGTTGCTATGATCTGTAAGAAGTAGCAAAGTTCAAATTCGTATTCAGCGACCCCTAAAACATAAAAGACCATTTGACGAAAATGTCAGCTTCGTTTTACGGGTTTCCTTGGTTAAAATTCAACCTTGAAATACTTTAAAAAAAAAAAAAACTACAAATCCGAACAGAACAGACAAAGAATGATAGATTCTTAAAGAAATTGTGTGCATTGAATATGCATACTCGTAGTATTCAAGGGCCCAAATGGGAATTTACTAGTGTAGGTCGCAACCAGTCTCTTTTTTTATTTGGTATTATTTAAATATATGTAGTTATAAATTAAGTAGCGTCACTACCGTTAAATTATTTATACAAAATTCATCGGCATTATTTTGTAGGAGAGTAAGAAAAATTAGTGTAGTTAGTGTGGAATTTGTGTTTTTTTTCTTTTTAAAAATTAGTATCAATAGTACAATAGGCGTGTTTGCGTAGGTTTACCTATCTCATCGCGGCTTCGGAAAAGAATGATGCAAACTCATAGCTTTAGTCTTAACCAGAGATGGCAAAAATGACAATTTTTTTGATTTTCTACATTTGTTACGTTTGCTACATAAATAATGTAGTAAATGTAGTTAGCGTAGTTAAATGTAGTAAACGTAGCATTAAACGTCAAAATGTAGTTTGGATTGTCATTTCAACCTCAAAATTGACAAATTGAAATAATATCAAAAAATATGTATCGACATTATTATTATCTTAAGAAAATGAACGATAGAAATAAATCGGATGACTATTCAATTTGAATGTTTCTTTTATTGAATTTCAAAAACCTTATTTTAGCCCTTCTTTTGCCATTCAATGTTGTCTGCTCGTTAATTTTTTTCAAATTATTTTTGAAATTTAGCGTTTTATGTGCAGGTAGCACACGTAACAAATGTAGGTAGTAAATGAAACAAATCAGGCGTGTAGTTTACTTAATTAAATACGCGTAGTTAATCGAGTAGATTACCTAAGGTTATCTACTCTGCCATCTCTGGTCTTAACATTAACAAAACTGCTGGTCGGACAAGGTTTTTAGGTGGCAAAGGGTAGAAAACGCACTTTTTCGGTTGCATTTTTCGCTTGGGATACCTAAACCATGATTGATTTTTATAAATGGCGTATCAAATGAAAGCTTAGACTGGCCTTTTTGCAAAACCAGTGGTCGGACAGACTTTGTTGGGTGTTGCGGCGAGTCCGACCACTTTTGTAAAAACATATATTTTTGTATCCTTTGCGTTTAACACGTGGACAACTATGCAAAACTATTTCATATAGCCTAGAAAATAGTCTTTTTCCAATTAAATGCATTTTGAATGAAAAGGTTAAGAAAATAGCAATTTTCACAAAAGTGGTCGGACTCACTGCAACAGCCAACAAAAGTCTGTCCGACTACTGGTTTTGCAAAGAGGCAGTCTTAGCTTTCATTTAATACGCCATTTATAATCATCCATCGTGGTTTAGGTATCTTAAGCGAAAAATGCTACCGAAAAAGTGCGTTTTCTACCCGTTGCCACCTAAAAAACCTTGTCTGACCAGCGGTTTTCTTAATGCTAAGACTAAAGCTATGAGTTTGCGTCATTCTTTTCCGAAGCCGCGATGAGATAGGTAAACCTACGGTCGCCTCCAGCACTACAACTTTTAAATTTAATGTGCAAGAAATCGAATTGACTTTTCACTCAATCAGATTTTAGGATGAATTTTTTCAAAATGTTTCAGTAATTTTTACCGTTTAATTTAAAAAATCGATTGTGATGGAAATAAAAAACGAACAAAAAATTACTTTATTTTTTCATCAGTTTACGGAATAAAAAAAATAAAAGTAATCGATAAACTTGCTCCAGATATATAAGTTTACATTTTGTAGGGACTCCTAGATTTACTTATCTCCGCATAACGGTTACTTTAAAGTTGAAACTTTTCACCAATAAATCAAAATAATAATGGCCACCATCTCTGAAGATTTCAAACTTCTAAGTTCTCCATTTAAAATGATTAAAATCAACTTAATCAATAATCATAAAACATTTAGTTGAAAATTGTAATAATTTTTAAATTTGAACCCATTTTAATGCCCACCGGATGGAGTCATTTACGAAAGTATCCGTTTTTTTTTTTTAATTACTCTTTACCATGCACTAAAAAATTTTCTTTACTTCAACTTGTTTAAAAAATAGCGAACACTGAGTTCACTCAGGTTCAGGGTTGTAAATAGTTAATAACATTTGTAATACAATTACATTTTAATTACCCATTGCATTTGTAATATGTAATTAAATAAAATCTAATTACACATTATATTTTTAATTATGTTTGTAAAAATATCTAACTACCCACTACATATTAAAAATGTAATAGGAGTAGAAAGAAAAATTTTTGTCCCTTACATTTTCCAAATGTAACTATGTATATATTTTTCCGTTACATATTACAAATGTAATGGGTAATTAGATTTTATTTAATTACATATTACAAAGAGGAATGAGTTATTTGTAATCGGCTAATTAAATATTATACAACGCTGGTCAGGTTGATCAAACTTTAAAAACTGTTATTTGTTCTCATTCTTAAACAAGTAACTGGAAAGTTTGAAGGTGGACGGCCTACTGATTAAGTTGATAGACCATATGTTGGGAAGTAGGGTCATCAACTCTGCATTGGGAGGCTATTCCACTAGAAGATCTGTCACTAGAGGCACACCACAAGGTGGGGTCCTTTCACCACTTCTATGGAACTTGGTCATAAATGACTTACTGACTGTCCTGGAGGGTGAGGGATTCAAAGTGATTGCGTATGTCGATGATGTTGCAATAGCTATATCAAGGAAACACCCCCAGGTTCCTACCGAACTTCTTCAAACCGCACTTAACAAGCTAATAAAATGGGCAGACCGTTGTGGGCAAGGTGTAAACCCCCGCAAAACAGAAATTTTCCTCTTTACAAGGAAATATAAAATTCCACAGATAAATCCTCCAACAATTAATGGTGTTCCACTTTCCTTTTCAGATGAAGCCAAATATTTAGGTCTCATACTGGATAAAAAACTAAGTTGGAATCCTAATATTCAAGAGAAAATTAAAAAAGCCACTGTTGCTTTATTCTCCTGTAAAAAAGTTATATGTACTAAATGGGGTCTATCCCCTGCCATAACTCACTGGCTCTACATTGCGGTCGTAAGACCGGTTCTCACTTATGGGGTAACAATTTGGTGGACTGCTCTAGATAAAGTTACGTACTGTGACCAGCTGAGCAAGGTCCAGAGATCAGCAAGTATGTGCATAAGTGGAGCTCTCCGCTCGACACCGTCAGCTGCACTAGACATACTCCTCAGCCTCACACCCCTCGTTATATATGACAAGCAAATGGCTGCGAACACAGCCGTCCGCCTTAAAGCCATTTCTCAATGGACCAACAACTCTATCGGTCATACTAAAATACTAGACTTCTATGAATCTATTCCTTGTCATTCCGACTACACCACATCCAAACTAAATTTCGACAAAAGTTTCCAGGTCACTATACCCTCAAGAGAATCTTGGGACGTTGGGGACCCTCTCAAAGGTGATTCAGTTCATTTTTATACTGATGGGTCAAAAACTGAGGAAGGAGTGGGTGGCGGAGTGTACTCAGACAGACTTAATTTAAGTCTCTCCTTCCGGCTCCCTAACCACTGTAGCGTATTCCAAGCGGAAATCCTGGCAATTAAAGAAGATCTGTCTTCGCTGAGAGAAAACGTGATATCAACATCGGATATACGCATCTTCTCAGATAGTCAAGCAGCACTTAAATCTCTCAACTCTGTCTCTACCAACTCCGTTACGGCCCAAAACTGTCGATCGTCTCTTGAAGAGATGGCGGAACAGTTTAATATTCACCTTCTTTGGGTGCCGGGCCATAGAGATATTCCGGGAAATTGTAAAGCCGATGAACTTGCCAGAAATGGAACTCTAATGCCCGTTTTGCATAACAGGTGGAACACAGGTATACCGATCGCTACGTGTAAACTTTTGCTAAAACAAAACTCTGCAAGGAAAGCAAACTCTAGATGGACAAACCTTACTACATGTCTGGCCACAAAAGAAATCTGGCCATCGCTAGACCCTAGGCGCTCTAAAAGTTTGCTATCACTTAGCAGATCACAAATTAGCTCCGTAATAGGTGTCATAACAGGACACTGCCTTATAGGAAAACACGCCACAAGACTTGGCGTTTTCTCAAATGACTTCTGTAGAAGTTGCATGGACGAAGAGGAGGAGGAAACAATTCCTCACCTCCTCTACACATGTCCTGCTCTTTCACAGAGGCGCAGACTCCATCTGGGGGACTACTTTTTCAATGATCCAAGCGATCTGGCCAATACAGACATACACTGTCTCTCTCCCTTCATAAAAAGCTCCGAATGGTTTTCGTATATGAGGATAATCTCCTCATTCCTATCATGTGGTATCACAACGGACCTAATTATGGTCTAAGTGTGTCAGCCGTTTTCCTGACAGCCACTTTAACCTAAACAAGTAACTAAATGACCTTCATTCTAAAAAAAATGTGTCAAGGTCAATTGTGGATAAATGTTGAGTGATTTTGTGGATAATTTAAAAACGATTTTAGTGAAAATCTGATAATAAACAAATAAGAAAAATCATAGTTAGTTTTTGCAAAATAAAGACATTCTCGACATATCCGAAATTTTGGTTTGCATCAACCATTTGTGTTTTATTTTTATCGAAAACGGTTAAAGGTTGACCTTTTCCATTTCACAGAAAACACAACCATTTAAACATATTCTTAAAATTGAATCGCAACCTATAGCCTATATTTTTTTTTAATAAATCTCAAACAGAAACCGCAATCTGTTTAAATTTTAGTAACTCTCAGACTGAAGTCAATTGAAAATAAAGGTCAACAGTTATTCACGATCTTTGGCAAAGGGTTGATGGTCGAAAATTTGGATTTAACCTTTTCATTATCCACCCCAATGACGGACGTTTTAAATTCTCATAGTATTAATGACTAAATTTACTCTTAACTGGACATGGACAAAAAAATCAGACAATTTTGTTACATTTCCAGCATTTTTACTTCATTTTTATTAGTCATACTAATTTGAAAAATGGTCATTTTTAGACTTTAAGGTTAGGTAAGGTGTTTACTTGTTATTTTCTTGATAAACAGGTTAACTAACAATGTGTTCAAAAGTTCATTCATGCGATTCACTGAAAAAATAAATCGAATAGGTTGTTAGGTAGGAAGGTCGGAAGGTACATTTAAAGAAGAAAACATACCTACCACCTACACGTATACAAACAAAAACATATCTGGTTTGCTAAAACAATAAACAACTTAAACAATTTATTGCAGATATTTTGGCGTTCGCTGTTACTGAAGCATTGGCCCGCTAATATCTAATAAACAAAAAAAAAAAATAAAAAAAAAAACTCTACGGTCTGCGAGGCTAAATTGAAATTGCTTTTAATGCTCTCTCAACCATAAAAATATCCAATAAAAAAAATTCATCAACTTATTTTTGCAACATAAAAAATAACACACAACTTTTGTTTTTCTTTTTTTGCAAAGGTAATAGGAAAAGAAAAATAAATAAAGGAAATGAATTCTTTGACTGGAAAAATGTCAAACGCACTCAAGTGAGTCTTGCTCACTGGAAAAGTGCGATAAAGTATAGAGGTAGGGTATATGTAGGTATGTAAGTAGGTACTTCTATTCCTAGACATCATATGTACCATACGAAATGCGATTCAAGGACACGAGTATACGTAACTATTTTGTGTGTTTAATGAAATGAGAGAGTTGTGCTCATAACAATTTTATATTGTTTTGTTCCTTTGTTCGTAAATAATATTTATTAAAATGAGACACAAGAACAATTTGGTCTACAATGGGGGTTGGTCGCCATTTTGAAAGGTACCTAATAACTACCTAAAGCTTGGTTTAATCTAATGAGAAATCGCTTATTTGTACTACCCTAAGTAACCGGCTGGAAAAATGCGAAGTTTCTGTCTAGTTTGGGCAAGGTAAAAGTTTTCAGTACGGAATTTTATTCAGAGACTTTAAATCTGTTATTTGAGCCCAAAAACCATCTCTGTCGACCGAATAAATAAATAAAATCGGGTGGCACAACGGCTCATGAAGAACCAGGGCCTAGTGACTAACAACTCGCAACCATTCCTGTGTGCGCCTTTCGACAGGAATGGAAGGGACCTACAATTTTATGCCGAATCCGAACGGCTAGACGAGAAGCACTTATTCGTGACAAGTGATACTCTTGGAGGATTTGTCAATTCCTCGCAAGAGGCAGTAGCCCTGAAAAAAAAAGATAATTGCCCCTCCGATCTTAACAGGGGTATATACACCCCCCTACCGGTATGATTGTCCTATTATGTTGGCTCAACCTACACGCTCCAGTGCTTTGATGCATTTATGTCAACCATTCTTTATTATCCATTATACTGTTTGATAATACTATACTTGTTATATTTTTTTTATCGCTAAATTTTGAAATGCTGTATTTTGGAAACCATTCGGTCGACAGAGATGGTTTTGGGCTCAAATTGGAGCAAAGTAGGTTACTTTGAAATCGTAGAATAATGTTTTTATTTAAAATTACTTCTTTGGGACTTAAATTGCCAATAACTCAAAAAAGCGCGAACAAATCGCAGTTTTTTTGATTTTTGACCATGAAGCGGTCGCCTCTGGAGGTCGAAAACTTAGGTTATTTACTAGCCCAATATCCTGAACAACTTAGCAAAAAATCAGAAATACCAGATTTGACGCATACGTGAATGTATATAGTTACTGTAGTACTATGTATGCAGCAAAATAAACGCACACCAATTGATGGCATAAATCATTGCATACACAAAAGGCGTCAATTATATTTGGTTTTGTTGTTCTATAAGTTCACATTTACTTCATATGAATAGGTTGGATTTTCAACATAATTTGTCTTCTGCTTTACCCAGTCGTTGTGTACCAATCTTGAGTACTTAAAAGTAGAATTCCTAAAAAAGAGACACTAAAGCCTACGTATTGGTACTATCTACCATGCCAACTAGGAGTCTCTAGAATTGTTGGTCTTAAAAGATTATTTCTGCGATCAACTTTCTTCAAAAATTTATCGTGGACAGAGGTATCCTCATTTGCACTGTTTTATCTTCTAGTTTTTGTGCTAGAGGCAGGAGTACCGCTCCACACTGATTGCTTATCGCGTCCACACTTCCTCTAAGTATACGTGGTCAAAAGTAGTCTACCGCGGACTTCTACCGTTTATTTCTCTAGTTTGATATTAGAGACAGGAGACATGAGGCACCGATTTTTCCCTCGACTACTCTTCATCAAAGAGTCTACGAAGGCAGAGTAAGCTACCGCGGGCTGCTCACTGATTGTTTCTTTGGTTTGTTACTGAAGACAAAAGAAAACCATATTCCTTGTTTACTGCTTTTTCTCTCGCTGCACTTCTTCTAAGTGCACCGTGAGCAGTTCACCATTTATTCCTCTAGTTTGATGCTAGAGGCAGGAAATCGCATTCCACTGGTTTTGCTCCCGCATCTATATATAGTACGGGCAGGGTTTACCGACGCGGGCTCCCACCGATTATTCCTCTACCTCAGTGATAGGGGCAGGAAGCGTTTCCACCGTTTGTATCCACTATTACACTATGTTCCAAGTGTTTTGTGGCAGAGTTCACTATCGCGAGTGGCTCACAAGCTTCAGGCAGAAGTAGATGGTATGATAACTCTGCTGTTTTTTCCCACGTTATACTTCATCTAAGTGTACCTTGGGCAGTTTATTTATAAGACATAATTACTATGTGTTATTTTATATAAGAAATCAAGTTTGTAACCATTTTTAAGTCCAATATAATTATTTGATTTAAATAAAGTTATATTTATTACTAAAATCGAGTTTTGACTTCCAATCTCCCAAGTTTTATTTTGCTTTCTTTGGGATCGACTCTGGCCAGCCCTGAGTCTACCCCAGCCTTGATAAAAAAGCACTACAATGCAAGCCCTTTTATCTCATCTCTTAAACCCCAACTTTGAAAATCTTTTTCACTTTTTAAAGGTTGATGAACAGGTTCAATTTTGTACCTCAACTATGATACTATGAACAATCATTTTGGAACGTACATTCCGCTCAAAATGATCCAAATAAAAATCAATCAAGTAGGACAGTATAACGAAAAGATTGAACAGTTCATTACAAAGAGAAATTCTACATATACGCGTTGGAAAAGATTTCGAATTCCATCGTTCTTTAATTATTATAAAATCATACGAAACACTGTTAACACTAAGATAAAATATTCTTAGCAAAGATTTTACGCCTCTTAGTTTAATAATGTTACCTCACAACAAATGTGGAAGAATATCAAATCACTTGGTGTTACAAAGCAAAGCAGAATGAATGCGAGGAAGAAGATTGCGATTGAAACGAGCTGAACAAATTATTCGTTAATTTCTCCTGCGTCGGAAGTGTTAGCTACGATAATAGCACTAGGAACAGTACCTCTTACCCGGGGTTTAGACGAGCGAGTAGAAATAGTAGCGTTTATGTGTGTTAGTGTATCTGAACACGAGAGAGTCAACTAGTAGCCCAAATAGTATAATATTTTTGCCTACGAGTAGCCTGCCAGTTACCCGGGGTTTAGACAAGCGAGTAGAACTAGTAGCATTTGTATCATAGTGTTAGTTTTATGGATTTTTGTGTGACTAGTAGCTCTCTGCGCGTTTTGTCAACTAGTATGATTTTTTAAAAATATTGCATACAGAAAAATATACAAATTATGGAAACTATGGAAACAAAACAAATAAATGAAAAAAATACACAACACTAGTAGGATAACTGGCAGGCTACTCGCAGGCAAAAATATTATACTATTTGGGCTACTAGTTGGCTCTCTCGTGTCCTGATACACTAACACACATAAACGCTACTAGTTCTACTCGCTTGTCTAAACCCCGGGTTATCCTGCTAATGTAGTGTATTGTTTTCATTTATTTGTTTTGTTTCCATAGTTTCCTTAATTTGTATATTTTTCTGTATGAAATATTTAAAAAAAATCATACTAGTTGACAAAACGCGCAGAGAGCTACTAGTCACACATACATCCATAAAACTAACACTATGATACAAATGCTACTAGTTCTACTCGCTTGTCTAAACCCCAGGTCAATTTGGACTTCTCATCGAGATTTAGGTTTTCGAGAGTTAATGAAATACAAGTGTATAATGCTGTAAGTAAGATTTAATCGAATGCAATTGGTCTGGACAATATTCATCCTTAATTCATTTAAATGATTCTGCCATTCGTCTTGCCCTATATTTCCCACATCTTTAATACCATCTTAACTACCTCCCATCTACCCTAAACTTTGGAAAGCTTCCAAAGTTATACCAGGTTTTAAGAAATTCAACTCAAAACAGAAAGAATACCATCCGATTTCTATCTTACCTTTTATTTCTACAGCATTTGAAAAGATAAAGAGCCAACAGATTACGTCTTTTTTAAATACTTGCCAACTACATTCACTCTACCAATTTGGCTTTAGACCGCAACACAGCTGTAACACAGCACTTCTAAAAATTATGAATTGACGATACACGGCAAGAAATAGACAAAAATCTTGTGACAACGATGGTTCTTCTTGATTTCTCTAAGGCGTTTGACTCGGTTCCGCACACATTGCTACTAAAAAAGTTAAAATACAATTTCTTCTTTGAAAATTCTTCTGTCTCTCTCGTACAGGATTACCTAATTAGAAGAACTCAGGCAGTTCTGCTTAATAAAGTACTCTCTGATTTTCTCTCAACGCATTCTGGTGTACCACAAGGGTTAATCTTAGGTGCATTTCCAATGTGCTTCCCAACGTGGAGCCCTAGCCCCACAGGGGTGGGGAATTTTATGTTTTAGCGGGGGGAAATTTAAAATTATGCTTCACTACACCTCTCTCTGAAATATCTACGGTTCTATGTTTCCACCCATAAAGATATATTTTTAACATACCCAGGATCTGCATGCATCAATCGTATCAACTGTTTGTTACAAACTTAACTTCCTCAATGACACTAACTTGACGACAAAAATATGAATTATTAATTAATGAACGTTGATTTATCGGCCAGGTTGTCAGCATATACCACAGGTGGGTACACAACAATATTCGCAGGAATACTTAAAATGTGATGCTGTCCGCGTTGAACGTTACCCTTTCGTATTTTATGCAGATTTGCAAGCGAAACATAAATCATATTCCCATACCAGTTCAGATTTGAACTATGTACTTCCAATTTATTAATGACAAATTTTGAAAAAAGAAATCAATGTTTACTGTTGAACATAAAAATATTTCTTAGAGTTTTATTAACTACATTATACGTTTTGAAAATTAACTTACTCTTCACTTATTTTCTATAGATTTCAGATTTTGTATGGTAAAAATTGTTCAGGTATCTACATAAAATGTTATGGCCAATCTAAATGTGCCGGCAACAAGATAGACTGTCAGCTCATTAACCTTACCTTTACCTTAACCTAGGGCCAGGGGGACATGTGGATTTTGGAAAGGTTCTGGTGGGACATAGCCGAGAAAAGGTTGGGAAACACTGCTCTACCCTCAAATACTGTAAAATTCACATGTATGCTGATGATGTACAAATTTATTTGACCTATCGGATTGGCCTGATGGTTGAGGATACAACTGCAAGAGTTAATGAAGATCTGATGCGTGTTGTTGGTCTAATCAGAACCTTCTGAAACTTAATTCAAACAAATGTCAGGCTATTGTTGTGAGTAATACTGCACTCGAAATATCATATTTTTCTAACATTGAACTCAATGGCTCAATACTAAATTACGTTGAAAAAGTTAAAAATGTACGGGTTATTTTTAACAAAACTTTGTCTTGGGATGATCATATTTCTCGTGCTTTAGGAAAACCACATCATGCAATGCGGATTCTACATATAACTGACAGTTGTCTGTCTTAAAATAAAAAATGATACTGGCAAAAACACTCATTCTTCCCATTCTGCTCTAGGGTAGACTGATTTTCTCTTGTTTAGAAAGTAGAAGTAAACGGAAAATAGATGTGGTTTTCAACAATATTGCTCGTTTCGTCTATGGCCTAAATTGTTTCGACCACGTGTCAAGATATGCAAATAGTATCTTTAATATACCGCTGGGCAAGTTTATTGATTATCAAGCACTAGTTTTCTTTTTTATAGGTAAAGTGATTCAGATAAAAGTCCCTGAGTATCTTTTTGGAAAACTAATATTTGCAACATTACAAAGAAGTAATATTTTAATACTACTTTTAACTATCGTAACTCAAAGCGTCAGTTTTTTGTGCACACAGTGGGTCTCTGGAACTTCCTGCCTGCTAACCTGAGAAGACTAAAAATCTTTTGAAAATTCTATAAAAATCTACAACAGAAGCTTAAATCATTAATTGAAGTCCTTAAGCTCTTATTTTGATTTATTTAAATTAAGTTTTAACAATTCTTTATTTTGTTTTTAAATAACCCTTTTTATAACACAATTATAAGTGATCAATTTAAGTTTATTCTGTAAATTAAGTTCCTAACCAATAATGTACAAAGTATAACAAAACACACTAACACTAACACTATGGGGCATATTCATAGTCGCAGATGGACCCAGGTTTAACTAAACTACAGTTTAAGACAATTTTGGCTCAATGAATACAGACCGATTTTAATTACAAATTTTTGATTTTATATTTTTATAAGATAATTAACCTGGTATACTACAAAAATAGCTTCCAATATTTTGAAACGATAACCTTAAAAAAATAGAATCAACGTCCGAAAATTCAACCAAAGCTGTGTTTAACTTAGAACCATGTCTAAAATGACTATGCATATGCCCCTATGTGTTAATGTGCTTATGTTTCGAAATCAATAAATCTAAATCTTAATCTAGATTTAGACGAGGAAAACTTGTCAGATACTTGGCAAGCCCTTGCTGGATCTAAGTACCAACAATTTAGATGAGGGAAACTATTCAAACACTCGTGAGGCCCTCCCTATTAAAATCTTGTTGAACATGTTTCGATATCCCATCAGTAATGTCTCTTGCATACCAAAAACAAAAATTTTATAAGCACCATGCAGTGTCAGTCTCATACGACACGTTTGTCGGCCTAAAAAGCAAGTACATACAATCCTGTTCTATTCTGTATGGGTTCGTTATACAATATGGTATGAAACATTATAGAGTATGAAACTTATTCAATTTTCGACATTGAAATTTTGTGTATACTGAGTTAGCCCAGTGGGTAGCACATTAAGGTGACAAGCAGAAGATCGCGAGATCAAGTCCCACACAAGCCAACTTTTATTGTTGTATTTTGCAAGGGAAGAGGGTTCATAATAACCAAGGCCCTTGTTCTAGCCTTTCCTAACCCTTGCTAGCCCCTTGCCAGAAACTTTGTAAAACTCTCTGGTGCCTTGTCGAAAACATTTTTTTACTGCGCGGGTAGTTATTTGCTTATCAAAAAATTACTGTATTTTCCGTAAGGAGATAAAAATCATTTACTTACATGCATTTAATTCAAGAAAACTGATGGACGAAAATTCGGATTTAAGCTGCCTACACCTCTTATAAAGAACATACATATTTCGACCCTATTACATATTAAAAAAAAATATACTAAACTAACTGATAGGAGCATTATATATTTTTTGACAAAGAAAACAAATCCTTTGTGCGTAAGTCAGAGAAAGAGAAACGCCTTCATTCAACCTACTCATAATTCTTTTCAAAAATGTTCCGTTAATGATGGTGCTATTGACATACCTACATTATACAAATTTCCTTTTTGTTCCTTTATGTATATACGAGTATTTGTACTATATTATACTAAATGCTTTGAGATTGTTCATGATTTGATTAATGATGCGAGCGATGTTGTAAAGGAATCTAAGAAAAAATACTTTTAGTTTGTTAGACGAATAGCTTTAATGCAAATTTTTGACATTTTTAAATAAAGTTGTATGAAAGGAAAAACATTTATAATAAACATATAATTGATTGATTGATTTATTGTACAAGAATTTAAGGTTTTTATGATTGATTTTTCAATTGGTCAGCTCAGTTTAACGAATACAAATGTATAGTCCCAAACAATTTAAATACAAAGAAGGATACTTATCGTGAAGACAATATAAAATGATGAAAAATCGAGTGGAGTTCTGAATATGGCAGAATGTTGGTTGAACTTACAACTTAGATGAGAGAATGAACTCAACATTCATGTTGAATAACTTGGATTAATATTTGAAAATAATAAAGGGATAACAAGGAAACTCTTCAGATAAAATTTATATTTGAAATATTTTAAAGAAAGAACCCGAATGAATAACAACTAAGACCGCTTTCACACAAGGAAACTAAGCTGCCAGAAACTAGCTAGTTTGTAGACGAGAAGGATGTGAAGGGTGATTTTTTCCCTTCCTTTTACGCCCTTCTCGCCCACAAACTAAAAATCGCTGGCAACTCTGTTTCCTTGTGTGAAAGGGGCCTAACTTGTTTGTGGCTTGTAAAAATGCTAGTTAGTAGTTGTTCAAATGCTATTGTAAATGAACAACCTTAATTTGTATGGGCACGATCAGGTGACCTCGTTGGTGCAATGCGTAGTGCAACGGCCTCTGAGGTATGTGCATAGCTTGGTTTTAGGTTTAACTCTAGCTGACGGCTAAATAATTTATAAATTAAATTTGGAATCATAGACTAAGCACCACTAAAAGGCATCTGATGATTGGTGTGGCGGCCATGAAATAGCTATTTCCTGTCTAATGTAATACTTGCGGTGGTAGCCAACTCAATTGGTTGTTAATCATTTAAAACCTTTAATTTTAAACCGTTTAGTTTGGTTCAAATTAAATTCTTGATTCTTCAAAATCCTTTTATTTTGATTGCTTTAAGAATAACGTTCGATTATATAATTAACGTACCAAAATCGTATCCCAAGGAAATTTCTATATGCCTCACTGAGTTTAATTTGGCTTTTGTAAGTCAGTAAAACAGTAATACTTGGGTAACCATCTAAAATCCCCCTCGCGGTTTTCACCTTGATGTTGGTGAGGGGGCTTACGTTTGGAACTCCAGCAATCCAGCTGCAGTACCAGACAACTAAGAAAACCAAACAGAGATGTTTATCATATCATAAAAATGGAATTATGAATAAAGGTAAAGAAGAGGAACAAAATCGAGTGAGGATATGCACTCAAGTGTCGGCAGAGGTCACGGCTGCCGGCGAGGGCTTGGTCTTAGAAGAGACTAAGTCGCCAGTGACACAAAAACTAAGAAACGAAACGACACTACAACAAACGACAACCGGAACAACACAACAACAACAAACGACAACTGACTGCACTCCTTCCTGTAGCAGTAAGGCCGGTAGGATTGGTGAGATATTCCCTGAATGTCTCATGGATCTTACAGACTCTGAAGATGATGCTGTGGGTACTGGTGATGGGGATATGGCGTCTGATGAGGAAAATAGAATCCTCAATGACGACGACTACCAATCTTTCACTAGTTCAGGCAGCTCGGACGCAGACGTCATAGTGGCCGCAAATCCTGTGAAAGGAAAGCAGATTAAAACCCCTCTAAGCGATACTTTGGCCAAAACCTTGTCACTGACAGGAGCCAAAAGCACATCGACTCCCATAAAAGGGCCTGGGAAATGTGAACCGACCGAAGTCTGCGAGGATGGCTTAGGGTCTTCCACGACTCTGAGAAACACCAGTCCTGAAAATCGATGCTCGCACGGGCCAAAACCGATCGAAGGAAAAACGGTGCATCCAAGTAAGCAGAACAAGGAAGGGGACCAGGACCCAGAACTCAAAAGGATCGAGAACGCTAGGAGAGCCGTACGTAGGTATGGCAAGGGTGACACGACGAAGCTACGACTCAGAGACTGGAAGCGGCTGAGCTGGGCTCGGAAACTTCTCGCGAAGTCTGAAGCTGAGAGTGAGACGCCAGTTGAGAGAACAAGACCAAAGGAAAGAGTTGATCTGAGTGCCTCTTCCTCTAAGGCGGCTGCAACCAGTAATCCTAAGGTGAAACCGATAAACGGTCCTGATCACCAAAGGGTCGATCACACTGGCACTACCAGTCGTCGAAAGAGGAACAGACACAACGATTCGACAACCCCTACAATGACCGTCACCAAGAAACACAAGTCGGCAGGAAGCGAAGATACGCCGGAAAGTATTCAGGTAGCAGTCATAAATGAAGGGAGCTCTGAAATGAGGCTTACAAAAGAGCAGTGGGCTCAAGTAGAGGTCAAGCTTCTTAAATGCGTCCATGAAGAGAAACTTGCCTGTACAGGGTTTGTGCCAACTTTCGGGCCGTTGTCGACCAAAAAGGGTTTTAAGGTGCTTGCATGTTGCGGGCAACCTACTCTGAACTGGCTTCGATCCAATGTAGATGACATGAAGGGGTTACTTGAAGGAGTTACACTAAGTGTTGCTCTCAAATGTGACCTCCCCACAAGACCAAAAGTCCGAATTAATGTTCCGGGCCCTAGTATCGACAGTATCACCCTGTTGAGATTACTTCGTGCTCAAAATCCCAACCTACCCAGTGCTGATTGGAAGGTCATGCATATGGAGGAGCCCACTAAAACGGGCCGAGAGGTTGTACTCATGCTCAATCACGAGACAATGGGTATGCTTCCCTCAAGGGATTATAGGCTTAAATTTGGCATAAACGCAGTTAGGGTGCGACTGGAAACGGTAGCCAACACAAAGCAACAAAAAACAATAGCCAAAATAAACAGGATGAGAGTGCTGCAGATCAATCTGCAGCACAGTTAGTTGGCCTCTGCCACCCTAAACTCCCTTTTATCCAAAGACAATATCGACATAGTTCTATTCAGGAGCCATGGGTCAATAGCGGCAAGTATCTGCGGACTAAGATCCAAGGATTACAACCTGTACAATAAAAAAGGGGCCTTAGAAGGTTATTATCGTACGTGTATAGTTGCGAAAAAAATTATAAATCTTTTCCTCCTATCTCCTCATTATAGCTCGGACATGACGACGGTGAAGTGCGAAAGAAAAGGGGCCCCGCCCCTGATCTTAGCCTCAGTATACATGCCAGGTGATGCATTTGATGACCTAGTAGCAGAATTTGGTAAGAACGGTCGGGACCTACTGGCAGGCTGCGACTCCAATGCTCATCATTTGCAATGGGGCAGCACTGACACAAACACAAGAGGTGAGTCGCTTTTCGAATTTATTATTAAGAACAATATTGTGATACTAAATAGAGGTAATGAACCAATCTTCATTACGAGAAATAGAAGGGAAATGTTTGACATCACGCTTTCCACGAACTCTGATTCTATTCGAATTAGTGACTGGAAAGTATCAAAGAATGTAACATACTCTGACCATAGAATGATAACGTTCCAAATAGAACATGACATAGAAACCCCTAAACCCTATAAGAACCCTAGGAAAGCAAACTGGGGAGCTTTTAATACGTTAATGGCCTCATCCTGGGGCAGTTATGTGGGTCAACCTTTATTGAACTGTTCAGAGATTGAAAAACGCGTTAGTGAATTAACAACATCTATTCATAACTCATACGATAGCTCTTGCCCCATAACTAAAAGAAAAGGCAAAATCAACCCCATCTGGTGGTCAAACGAGTCAAACGGGCAAAATCAACCCCATCTGGTGGTCAAACGAGCTTTCTGTCCTTAGGAAAAACTCAAGGAGGCTTTTCAACAACTGGGATCTTTACAAGATCAGCAAAAACGAATATAAGAACCGAACAACCTATGCCAAAAAAGCAGCCTGGGGAAAATTTTGTACAGACATAGAGTCAACAAATGACGCTGCTAGGCTCACGAAAGTCATGTCAAAAGTCCACACTCCCCCGGGCTTCCTAAAAAGACCGGATAAGACCTGGACAGACTCCTGCTCTGAGACTTTGGAGACACTTATGAGCACTCACTTCCCAGGGTGCGTCAATGACATACCTCTTGGGGACAGAGGCCATCACATAGGTGTAATCTCTCAAATAGGCAATGAAATAGTAGATAGCAAGAAAGTGGATTGGGCCATTGACTCTTTCTCAGCATACAAGTCCGCAGGGCCCGATGGTATAATTCCAATTATGCTCCAAAGCTGTAAAGACACAATTGTTCCAATCCTTGAGGATATCTTTAGGGGATGTTTAAATATAACCTATATTCCATCAGGATGGAGAGAAGTCAATGTCATCTTCATTCCAAAAGCTGGAAAGCCCACGCACACTGAACAGAAGGATTTCAGACCAATTAGTTTATCTTCATTTCTACTCAAGACATTAGAAAGACTAATAGAGACCCACATTCGCCTTAAACTTAGTGACGATGTTCTCTCACAGGCCCAGCATGCGTATATAAAGGGCAAATCTGTTGAGACAGCTCTTCATGAGGTGGTCGGCACAATTGAAAGATCAATTCATTATAAAGAATTCACTCTATTAGCTTTCCTAGACATAGAAGGGGCCTTCAATAATTTCGAAAGTAAGTCAATTCGGCAAGCCCTAGACTCTACGGGTATTGATCCATTGTTGTCAAACTGGATCGATACTATGCTTCAAACTAGACTTGTTAATGCGGAATTGGGTAACAGCAAGATAAAAGTCAGAACACGAAGGGGAACACCACAGGGGGGGTATTGTCACCGCTACTTTGGCTCCTGGTTGTTAATCAGGTTTTGGTCGATCTAAACCAAAGTGGAGTCAAAGTCGTGGCATATGCAGACGACATCGTGATAATGACCTCTGGAAAATTCGTTTCCACACTTCGTGATCTCTTACAAACCGCCCTTGACATGCTCAGTAATTGGGCCAATAGATGTGGACTTAATATCAACCCACTTAAAACTGAACTAGTTTTGTTTACGAGAAAACATAACATTCCAACAATTAACCCTCCCACTATAAATGGGACACCGCTCCATATCACGGGCACGGCAAAATACCTTGGACTGGTGATTGATCGTAAACTAAACTGGAAAGAAAATGTCAAAGAACGCGAGAAAAAGGCGTCGATAGCATTCTACACTTACAGTAGAATTTTTGGTAGGAGATGGGGGCCTAGCCCTAAAACCATACACTGGATGTATACAGCCATCATACGGCCAATACTAACATATGCATGTTTGGTCTGGTGACCAGCACTTGACAAAGCCACCAATCTCAAGAACATGACAAAAATATAGAGACTAGCGTGTATAGGTACAACAAGTGCCATGAGAACTACACCAACCGCAGCCCTAGAAACTTTACTTTCGCTAGTCCCACTTGATCTTTTTACAAAAGAGCTGGCGGCCAAAAAAGAGTGCAAATATTGGAAACAGGGCCATTATGGTCATAAGACTATAATTAACTTCACTGATATTAATATTCGAACTGACAACATCTTACCGCATATTGATTTCAACCCAGTTGTACTTGCAGACTTTCTAGAGAGCTCTGGAAGGAAAACCGGGTCACAAACGGAGATCATGTACCGGTATTCACTGATGGGTCCAAATCAAACGAGGGGGTAGGGTCTGGCATCTTTTCAGAAAACCCACCTATAAATAAGTCGATAAAACTACCGAACTACTGTAGCGTCTTTCAAGCAGAGGTCCTTGCAGTTTGTGAAGCTGCAAAGCTTCTCTACACGCTTGAATTGACGGGTAAGAACATTGATTTTTTCATAGATAGTCAGGCCGCAATCAAAGCCATATCATCAATTGTTACAAAATCCAAACTGGTTGATTGTTGTCGCAGCGAACTAAAATCGTTGGGCGCAGCAAATACAGTTACCCTTCGTTGGGTCCCAGGACATCGTGACATTTTTGGTAATGAAAGGGCGGACGAACTGGCCAAAAACGGGGCAACACTTGAACCGAGCCAAGTCGTACCCTGGGTACTTATGCCTCTAGAACAAGAAAAATGTAGAATTCACCACAGTTTCTTAAAAGCCGCGAACGACCGGTGGTCAACACTTGATACCTGTCGGGTTTCAAGGACTCTGTGGCCGTTACTCTCTAGGAACAAAACAGACTATTTACTTAAGTTAAGCAGGCCCCAATTATCCCTTTTAGTTGGCACTCTCACGGGTCACAACTCCATGGGAACCCACTTGAGCAGAAAGGGCATCAGCTCATCTGACCTATGTAGAGGGTGTCAAGACGAAAAGGCGGTGGAGGGCTCATACCACTTCCTTTGCGAGTGCCCCAGCCTAGCTAAAATAAGAAGAGAAACTCTCGGAGAATAGTTCTTCGACGAATTAGATAGACTCTCAATTTTGCCACCTGCAAACATCATGAAATTCATCCAGATTTCAGGATGGTTCAGGGAGGCTCCTCCTACCATAACCCCTCCCTGATGCCCACCAACCTCTCCTCACCCATCCTTTCTCCTACCCAAGTGAGCTCCCGGGGAGCACAATGGATCCACTGAGATCCGAGTGAGATGTTTCGGCTTGCCGCTTCATCACCCCTTCTAACCTAACCTAACCTAACCATCTAAAATAACATCAATAATATTTAACACAAAATCTTCAATAAGACACAGTAATAAATATCTATTCATTTAGGTACTGCGGAAAATATTGTACTAACTAAACTATATTGAAAAAGGGTTGGCTACGAAATCTCACAAATTAAAATCTCGCAATCGAAATCCCACAATACGGAGTTTCTCATTTATACAGAAACCCGCTTTTCATAATCTCGCAATTAAAAAAACCCACTTTTATAATCTCGCAATTACAAAAACCCGCAAACTAAAATCTCGAAAACTAAAATCTCGCATTAAAAAACATATAGGACATATAGTCTAAGAAAGATAGGATCTGACCGGGAACAAATTAATTCATGAAATTTTATTGCTGGTATCGACGCAGAATTTTCTCCCCAACTATAATTATTTTCAAAATCAAACATTACTGTTTGTAAGCATTGCTTTGAAATAAACGTTAGATAAAATTAAAATTACATTAAAAATGTTCGATATACAAAAACAAAAATAATATTCTATAGATTAGTTTTCTCAATTGAAAAATTCAATTTTGCTATCCGATTGTTAAAGAGCCAATTAACTTTATTCTGCGAATAAATAACTGACTCTTTAACTGACTATTGAAAAATCGGCTCTTAGAGAATTAAGAAATCAAAAATCATTCTTAAAATTGCTTATCGAGTCCAGAGATTTAGGAAACGAGTTGGGGGAACAACTGTTTTTAAAAATAAAAAAAGGAAAATAACGAAACGCTTTTTTGACGAATTATCAGAATAGGAGAGAATATCAGACCCGGATTCTTACTTCAAAGCCAATGTTTACTATTGCTGCTTAGATATATTGATTTCTCAAACTGAACAAAGATTTCAGAGCCTCTATGATCTAAGTTATTTAATTAAAGTTTTACAACTAGTACTAGAAAAACGTATATTCTTTTCAAATGGAAAAATTAAAAAGGAAACAGGAAAACTGGTTGCTAAATACAATGAGAACCTGTCAGTTGATCTTTTTATTTATGAATTTATTTAGCTACAAATTAAACAAATTATTAGCTCTGAGACTGTATAATTCTATATAAATCTTTTTTTAAACAATATTTTGATACATGAAAATCAATAACATTAAAATACTTATTAAATTCTGCACATGCAGCAAACAAAGGTTCATGAATTACATAATTTGTTCTGTTAAATCTTTGGCTTAAAAGGTCTCCAGATCTAAAGGATCGTGAGTATATATTTAGGTTGAGTTGTGATAAAATATATTCGGAATCAATTTATCCAATCAAAACATCATAAATAAATAAAATTCTAAAAACTGTTCTTCTATTCATAAGTGATGGTAAATTAATTAAAGCAAGGCATTGATTGTATGGTGGCAGATGTGTGTTGATATTCCGTGGTAGATGTCGAAGGGCATAACGAAGATATCGTTTTTGTATAGATTCCAGCCGATTAATATTGTTTTGGTAGCTTGGACTTCAAACACAGCTACAGTATTCGACAATCGATCGCACAAGAGAGCAGTATAAAGTTTTTAAAATGTATGGGTCTCGAAACTCCTTTGAAAATCGACAAACGAAACCCAATCTGCATTTTGCTTTGTTAATGATATGATTAATATGTTTATTAAAGTTTAATTTAGAGTCCATTATAACGCCAAGATCACAAAAATGATCAAGTCTTTCGAGTGGTTGACCACACAACATATAGACATTAAAGAAAGGCGCACGCTTGCGAGTAAAAGACACACACTTGCACTTTGATACATTGAGTTCCATATCATTGACTTTACACCAAAGGGAAACACTATTTAGATCTTTTTGCAGTAATTCATAATGATTATTATTTTTGTAGGATAATCGAAGCTTAGCATCATCGGTGAATAAAAGTAGTTGCGAATAGTGAATCATTAATAAATAATAAAAATTAAAAGGGACCTAAATGGCTTCCTTGAGGTACTCCGAAATGGACAATATTTTTGAACAACTAATTGCTTTAAAATCTTGTTTAAAATCAGAAATTCAGAAAATTTAGTCAACTAAGAAACTCACAGAGTTATTGCTAATTGAATACAAAAGCCTTGCATCCAGTTTTCCGGAAGTAATAACGGCATGCCTTTTATTTTTGATGTTTCCGGTAACGACAGCAATAGCTGAGAGAACATTCTCTAAGCTAAAATAATACTACAAAATTATTTAAGAACTTCTATGGGACAAGAACGGTTGTCGGACTTAGCGATCATGTCCATAGAAGTTGAAAAGCTTGTCAGAAATGGATGATTTAATTAATAAATTTGCGGAAACAAAGGCAAGAAGAGTTTTTATTTGAGTTTTTTTTTACTGTTAGTTTAAGTTTTATTGCACCTACATTTATGTATGTACCTATTAAAAGACCATATGTATGTACCATTAAATATACTGGATTTGTTATTGCGATTGTTTTTGTTTGTTTTGTAAAAATTGTTTTTTGTTTAATTTGTAATTTTGAAGGAGGGCCCCAATTAATTCTTGATACGGGGCCCCTCGAGGGCTAGCTACGCCACTGTCAATAACCGTTATTGTTCAAATTTGTTTTCATAAGTAGTAGGTACCTGTCAAAACTGTTAAAGCCGTTTTTGAAATAAATGCATTTTTGTAGATATATTGGTTGTACATATTCAAATATCGCAAGTAAGAACTGAAAATAATTTTTTCTTTTGTTCTTGTTTTTTCTCGCTAGGCAGGATTTCGATCAAGGGGAGGAAACTCAATCAAAAAACACAGAATTTGATAATTTTAGGTTAACCAATAAAAAAAACCATAAGTTAGTATACGAACATGCTGAAAATATTCTTGAAAAATTGTACCTATACCTATGTCGCGCTGACAATTAAAGCGCTCCTTTTTTCTAAAACAAAAATATGATTCTAACTCCCAAAAATATTTTTTTTTTTTAGTCAATCTAAATCTATGACGAATTAACCCAACAAATTTGGATATAAAAGCAAACAAAATTCAACTAGATGGGGACAGACACCCCCTAACCCCACTTGCGTACGCCCTTGGCGCTAACTATAAAACCGCGGTAAGGACTCGAAATATTTACAACTCTTGAACATTACAACTATAACTTCCTACATACATGAATATTATATGAATTAGATGAACTCATTGCTTTTTTCATTACCAGTATAAACTTTATTCCATTTTTAAACATTCCACACACAAAATATTTAATCACATATTTGCTGTTTAATCGTTCGTATAAAATTTAAATTGGTTTACTCTGCAATTTGACAACTCCACAAATGCGTGCACAGAAATTAAAAAAAAAAACACACAAACAACTAAAATAATTTAAATTACAGTATGTATATGTATGTATGTAGGTATGTATAACCATTCAAGATTAATAGCCCGCGTGGGCCGTAGAATTTAAATTAAAAATTAGTTTTGAATCATTTTTTTTGTTTATAATCGCATCGCTATAAAAAAAAATCTAATCATTATCTATATACGCCCACATTAAAAAAAATGAAACGAAATCATATCAGTTACTGGTATTGATGACCATTCTGTCATAACCCAATGGGGTTCGTGAAAATTTTACTCATAAAATTTAGAGTTACAAGATTAACCTGAAGTCGTTGTATACCTATACCATTTAATTATTGAAAATAAGCAAATAAATATTTAAAGTAAATACACACGTACATATACATACATACAATATACAATATACATACCTACTCGCAATGTATTTAATTACATTTCTGATGTCCGTAAGCTGTTAACAGCTTTGAATAATGGTTACTATCCATTACAAATTTTGCATTTCGAAATTAATGAAAGGATTTATAGCATACAACAAAATGTAGTAGGTGGGTATGTATGTACTTACATATATATAGTATAAGGATACGATTGTATGGCTAGGTAAAAATGATTGGATGTTTTGTTGAAGCTGTGGGTGTTGTGGCGTTTTATTGACTCAAAGCAACCCACTAATGTTTTATTTTGGTCAGCATATTGCCAAACAATCAAATAATCAAATCCCGATTGACATAATGAGCTGCCAAAATGAAGGATTAAATGCGTAAATGTTTAAAATGTTCGTTTTGTTAAAGGATGTGTGCATATGTTCCTAAGTGAGTGTGTTGTTGAATAAATTAGTTGAAATTAATATGGCTGGGCTGACAACATGACTGTGAACGATTTAAAAGTGACAATGTTAACTGTTTCTGATTTCAGTAAGTATATTCGTTTGTTT
This sequence comes from Melangyna quadrimaculata, assembly GCA_949320155.1. NCBI lineage: Eukaryota > Metazoa > Arthropoda > Insecta > Diptera > Syrphidae > Melangyna > Melangyna quadrimaculata. Next base: position 153,641,533 of record OX439484.1, read on the forward strand.
GTTTTTGAAATTCGGGTCAGTAAATAAAACAAGTTTCACCATCTGATTTAAAAAAACAAATTGTCCATGAGTTTTGAAGGCGAAAGGAAGAAAGTTAACTAGATTACGTACTGTAATTGGATTAGATTTCAAAAAAAAAAACAGACCTACCTAATATATATTTTGCTATAGAAAAATAATTTGTAATCATGGAAAAACTTAGGTACCTAATACAAAAAATAGTATGAGGATCAAAAAAGTATTTATTTTATTAGCTGACCCACGAACTTTGTACAGCTCTATTTTTGTTTCGTGAATGTTTTACATTTCGGCGATTCATTTTTATTTAGATTAGATTTAATTTTAATCAAAGACAAAAATGTTTACACCTTTTAAACCTTTACTCGAAAACATGAACGGTTCCATAACATGAACAGTTCGGAAATTGAAGTATTCCAAAAGATGATCCGGTTGAAAAATTGTGTACTCGAAATGATGAACACTTTATTTCTTATAAGATTTTTTTCAATTACTTCCTCTTAATACCGTCGTGTAATTTTTAATTTATTGTATTCAATTTTGGTATGGTACTACTGGGCGTGATTAACCTTACATTTTGTTTAAATTCTTCAGTTAAATGTGAACTTTGAAAAGGAAAGATGCCTCCCGTGAAAGGTAGAGTTAAGTTAAACAAAAGTGTGGAAGTAATAAAGAATGGAATATCTTATCGAAACATTGCAAACAAATATAAAATCGCTTTATCCTCAATCGAGAGTTTTCAAATCATCGATTTCGGCAGAAATGTCGAAAATGGAAGCGTCCTGCAATTTGCAGAGCAATGTGAGGCCCATGTATCGACACTTTTAACCCTCTACTGCACAAGCAGCCATATATGGCTTTTGACTTTTAAACTCCCACCACTAGGATTGCGCAACTGCTATTGGAAAAGTACCGCTTTGATCATTTAGAACAGTTCAATCTTTATGTGTTTTTATGTATTTAGTTTTTTTTTTTCTTTGCGCAATCGCCAAAAATCATATCCAAATTTAACAGTGCGCGCGGCGAGAGTGCAGTGCAAAAATATTGAAATAAAAGTTTATTTATTATTGAATAGAAAATAGTTTAAAGGCTGTTATATTTTTTTTTAGTGAGATTGAATATTGGTAAGTAAAACTTAAATGTTAAATTTTCAATTGTGACTGTGGAATTCAAGACACGGCGCGTTTTGGGCACCATCCATATATGGCTCCTTATCCATTCACGAAAAAATGAATATCCGAACTTTTTTTTTTTTTTGCAGTGATAAAACAATGATTTCATCAAGTTCTTTTTACGGGAAAAGATATTGTGTTGTTCCTGGTGATGGATACCAAAGTGAGGATGAAATTCTCGAATCGGAGGATGAGCAGGATATGGTGAGGGACTGTGGAGAACATCTTGTGGTGCCTGAAACCGATGAAAGTGAATACGATTCAGATGATAACAAACCATTGTCCACTTTGAAAACGAAAAATAAGAACAAGCAAAAGATAACATGGAAGAAGAAGTCTCGTGCATCATTCATGGACAGCGATTATCCCTTCTTAGGTACAAAAGAACTTCCTGAGGAAATGTCATCTCTAGAAAGCCCCGCTGACTTCTTTTCTTTTCTTTTCACGGGAGAACTGTTTGACATGATTGTTGAAGAATCTAATAGAAAAGCATTGCAAGAAAACATAAATAAGCCAGCCAACATTACTAGAAGTGAAATGGAACAATTTGTGGGTATAGCCTTATTCACGTCCCTCATCAAGTTGCCTTCTACTAGACGCTATTGGAACTCTCAATTAGGACAGCCTTTTGTTTATGAGACCATGCCATGTAGGCGGTGGGAGGAAATAAAAAGATGTCTCCATTTCGCTGATAATGATAAATTTGTGAGATTTGGCCAACCTGGACACGACAAGCTTTTCAAACTCAGGCCACTCCTAAATAATATAAGGGAACGACTTCTTCTTATACCAAAAGAAGAACACCTTGCAGTGGACGAGCAAATAATCCCCACTAAGTGTAGACATCATCTCAAGCAGTATAACCCCAAAAAACCACATAAGTGGGGCTACAAAAACCTCGTTTTGAGCGGGATATCAGGATTCAGCTATGACTTTGATATATTCGCAGGGGAGCAAAGCAACGTTATTCCGGACGATTTTCCAGATTTGGGTGTAAGTGGAAATGTTGTGTCTAAGTTGGTATCAACGGTGCCAAGACATGTGAATCACAAAATTTATTTTGACAACTGGTTCAACAGCCCGAAACTGCAAGTATATCTAAGCAAAGCGGGTCTTCTTTCATTGGGGACAGTGAGGCTGAATAGAGTTCCCAACATTGACGTCCCAACAGAAAAGGAAAGAAAAAAAAGAGGACGAGGAAATATGATGGAAAAGATGGCAAACATTGAAGGCGTCGACGTTTCGTTTGTGTCATGGTTTGATAATAAAGTTGTGAATATGCTGTCCACGTTTGTGGGAGTCAATCCCACAACAAAGAAAAGGAGGTACTCAAGAAAGGAAAAAAAGTACATAGAGGTTGACTGCCCAAAGATAATAGACGAGTATAATAAATATATGGGTGGTGTTGACCTCTTAGATTCTATGCTCGGTCTTTGTCGAATTGACATACGATCCAAAAAGTGGTACATAAAAATTTTTTTCCACTTTCTGGACTTGTGTGTTGTCAATGCATGGATTTTGTGGCGGCAGAAGAGTGACATATATATGCCTCTTTTCGATTTTAAGCTGGCTGTAGCAGAACACCTATGCAAGAGTAAAAAGAGTCTAAAAAGGGGCCGCCCTGCTTCAATTTCGAACACTCCAAAACGGCAAAAGATTACTACTGATTCAAATCCTTCAACCCCCGTTTCCTCACCTCAGACTTCAAAAAAAGTGGGAAGACGTCATGATATTCCACTGAATTCCGTTCGCTTGGACACCATAGGTCACATTCCCGAATGGCAAAAAACAAGGCAGCAATGCCAAAATAACTGTAAGTACAGGTCATTTATCATGTGCAAAAAATGCGGAATAAATCTGTGCCTGAACAAGGATCGAAATTGCTTCGCATCATTCCACACATAATTTTTAGTGGTAGGTTTTTATATTAAAAAAAAGTTTTTTTGTTAAATTTTTATTTATATTGTACTTTATATTGAAGAAAATGTTTTTATTTTGTTATACACTTGAACTGAATTCATTATTTATTTGTTTTTTTTTTGTTATTCTGAAAAATGTGTAACTGCACAAGCAGCCATATATGGCAAATGTAAATTTACTTGAAAAATGCGTAACTGCACAAGGAGCCATATATGGCAAAAGTTATTAACTTTTAATAAAATTTGTTTAAACAATTTTTTTTTGTTTTATTCTCTTAATTATACAAAATGAAAAACAAAATTGGCATTTTTTTTTTTTTTTTACTATTGGATCATAGTGCGTGCAGTAGAGGGTTAAGCTTAAGAAATTTACGAGATAAATCAATAACGAGACTTCTTTCTTCCGGGTGAAAGTCTACTAAACAAAAAATTCTAAAAAACAGTGTTTTTTTTTAAACTCTTATGAACAAATTTTCCTTATGTCTTATGTTTTTTTTTTTTTTTTTAAATGAAACGAATTATTTTTTTGATACATGCAATATTTTTATGTATAGCTATATGCTCTTCTTAAACTAATTCTCGATGCTTGGAAAGATGAACAATTCGAAAAGATACCAGAAAACAATATTATGCCGATTGAAAAATGAAATTCCAAAACTTCACGACTATCAAAAATAGCACGGGCTAATTCTACAAGCGTGTACATACACTGCATAGACTTTATATTCCTCCTCAAAAAATATGTCGTTAAATTTGCATGTCGCGTCACTCTAGAGTCTAGAGAGGATGCCAATTTTAATTTGCTTATGCATGATTTATTGAGTGCACAGATAAAACTTACGCTTTTGTAATTTCTGTCCTTGACTAGAGATGTATGTAATTGATTTGGAAATATAAGCCCCAAAATTCTCTAGGCCCTGGCTGGCCGTACAAAAAAAAATTCCTGTTGTATTAAAAAATTACACATAAATTGATCGATTTTTAATCGGGTTTTAGTCCCAACTGATTTTTTTTTTTAAATAAGTTAAGTTTTAGGATAAATTGTTGTTGCATTTGAAATGTAAATTGTTCAGCCCCGACCACATTTTTTCAATTATCTTTTCAAGTTTTAGCCCCAACTTTGGTCTTTGACAGACCCTTGAGTAAAGCCCTAATCACTCTCTGGAATACGTTAAGTTCTCAAAAAATTGGTTGGTTAACGTTTAACCCTGACCACGATTTTTGTGCAATTTATGTCAGGCCTTTGTCCCGAGCTGGTATTTTCGTCCCAATTTTTAAACATGTCCATTATTCGTAGCCCCGAACTAGCCTATTGTCCATAAAGTAACACAGTTTTTTACAGAGAGAGAACAAAAATACTACAACAACAAAATAGACAAAAAATGCTTTTTTTTAACTTTTGACTATTTTTACGCGTTTGCAAAATACGTCTTTATCAACACAAATAGTTCAAATATTTAATTTGATTTCAGAAAATAATTTTCAAACTTTGACAGATAAATAATTTTAAAATTTAAATTCTCTCAGAGTATTTCGAAACTGATTCGAAGTAATTTCCGGGGGATATTCAATCCGGGGGATATTGACGATAGGAGTATTCGGCTCCTGGGAAAAATGAAAATCCGGGGGAGAACAATCTCCCCCGGAATTTCCGATAAGGCTGAATATAATTTGTTGTAGGAAAATAGTTTTAAATCATGGAAAAACTTACGTACCTAATACAAAAAATAGTATAATGATCAAAAAAGTATTTATTTTCCAAGCTGACCCGGCGATCTTTGTACTGCTATATTTTTGTTTCGTGAATATTTTCGATATTCCTGAAAGACTTGTTTTACTATTTATTCCCACACAACAAAAAAAGAATTATCCGTTTGAGTGCAGTCGTTCGGAAGTTATGCGCGTAGATACATTTCGGCGATTCATTTTTATTTAGATTAGATTTTATTTTAATCAAAGACAAAAATGGTTACACCTTTTAAACCTTTATCTTGTTTGATTCAAAAGAGTTCGATTTTAAAATCTTTTCTAAGCTTTCCTTCTATAGGTACTACCCCTTTACCTTATATCGCGAAAGTTTATCAAATTAATTGGAATAGTTAAAATATATAAATGTTGACATCGATCCTTCAATTTCATTACCCATAGTGAGGTTGTTACTGCATATAACATTGTGTCATCTGTGTCTTCATCTGGGTGTATATTTCTTCTTCGTTTTTATCCAATTTATCTAATTGCATTTTCATGCAAAAGTACACTCAATTTCAAAATTGTCATCTCATGAGAAACTATGTATATTATGTACTTACATACACTTGTGGATATTCTAGAAACTAGAACCTATAGACAATTTCTTTAGTCAGATGATGATAACTACTGCGTATATATCTGTCTGTTAGCGTCAGGTAATGTTAACTGAAACTGAGATGGGCAAAAACTTAGTTTATTGCGATAGAAGTAATCAGTTAATTGAGTTTGTCACATGATATACTCGTAGCAGTATGTTACAACATTTATCCAATATAATCTACGAACTAGGTACAGTACGTACCTATATATTTCTTCAGTCCGGAAGGAAACCATCACCGACACAAACTCTATACTTACTTTATTTTTCAAATGAGCAGAGGGGAATCATTGATTAAATAAAACATTAATTTTATATTTGTGTTTTATTACTCAAATGAAGTTGCAAATATTAGACCATATAGGTGTGCAAGAAATGAAAACCTGTGTGCATTTCGTCATCTTCTTCAGTCTTCTGCTGCATATTAACATAGCTTAGCTAAAAATAATTTAACCAAACAATGACGTGGAAAATACACAACAATATTTTGTTGTATAATTATAGAGCTTAGGGTCGGTTTTTTAGCAATATAATAGCATCTCATCATTCCTCCTAAGAAGGGAGTAATTTGCTAAAAAGGAAGTCGGTAGTACCATTGGTAGTACCGACTCGGTATACATACTTTCCTTTAAAATACCTCTACAACGTTTGCAATCAGGGAATGTAGGACATCAGAGAAAAAACACGACTTTTGTTAAATGACTTTGAGAAGTGAAGAAATAATGTTCCGACAATGCACTGCCTTTCTGATGGTTGGAATTTGGGTCAATTGCAAAGCATTGAGATTTCTTGACAAGTAAACCTGATTTTGTAATGCTGAAATCTGTTGGTATTTATTCATCGTGTTTAAACTGACCTGTGTGTATAAATTACCAGTAGTTTAGGTAGGTTTATCAAAACACCTTGCTTTTGAAAGAATTTAACCTCTAATACGGCTATGTCAACATATTATTTTTTTGTGAATAAGAGCTTACTGCAAGACAATCACGCTGGCCTCCACACCAAACCGAATCTTACGTTGAGAAAGAAAACACAAAACAATTTTACAACGCAATTTTGTGTTTTTGTTCACTGAATATACATACCTCGATTTAGATTCTAAACTGTTGAAGTGATGATATTCTTAAAAGTTATTACCTACCTACTTAAGTTTATTAGGTGATTCCTGATTGCTTGGATGACACATTGCCGTAGTAGTAATCAGTCATATTAGGTAAGGATGGTTCAATTTTCTTGTTTGTAATTTCTATTTTCGGCCTCTCCAATCAATAACTTTGCTATATCTATTAATTGCATTATCTGTACAAAATTTTACGTTTTTGCAACAGGTTACGGTTCACTGTTTCTAAGTTTTTCTATAAAATCCTTAAGCGGGGTACACATTATCAACTCTGTTTGACAAACCTGTTGGGCGTCAAACTTGCACAAAAAGTTTCGGGTACACATTTATCAGTTTTGTTGGCTGTCAAACAAAAGTTAGTACTCAATGTCAAATTTTAAATCCATATAGTACGCGTTGATATTAAAATAAACAAAATAAAATACAAATACAAAATATTTACATATAGCCCAGTCAACGAAGACTCAAAATTATAAAATAAATTCAAAAAAGAGTGCTCTCTGGATTATTTTTTTTATATGATAGGGGTTACCCCCAGGTATAACATACCCAAAGTCCCCAGCACAGGGCCGCGAGCTAAACTCAGGAGCGGGGGTTAAAGGTACCCCTTTTTAGATTTTCGTGAAAATTTCCACAACCTAGCATGTTAGCGGAAAAGTCTAAACTACTTAATTAGAGACAATTAAATTATCTATAAAAATATATATTCACATTTTTTCTAACTAAAAAATAAAGGAGATGCGGGTGGTAGAAAAGTCAATAAATCTGAAAAACCTGTTATTGTCTTAGATATTGAACGTTTTCTAACCAATTTACTTCGAAAAAACAAAAAGTGTTAATACACATTCATTTACTGATTTTTTATCATGTCGTGAAACTAAGAAAGGATTTATAATGTCCTTTTTTTTTCTATAAATCCGAAAATTTAAATTGCAAGAGTTGTTTTCATATGGCGCCAAAAAATGATAACGTTTTTTTTTAAAGGAACATAATACATAGAGAAGGGTGCTTTCTCCCCCCCCCCTTAAGAGAGGAGGGGCATTTTTTTAAATAATATTAAAAATCAACGGCAACACTCACAACCAAAAAATGTACCTGTTTTGAAAGCCAGAACTCCGTTCTTTTATTTTATTTTCAAATCAAGTTATTGATGTCCATAGTTCTTGTAAAAATTACTTTCAAACTCAAAATTAAAAAAAAAAAAAGTTGAAAATTTCGTTTTTCATTTTTTTCATTTAAATTTCAAAATAAAATGCAGAATTGGCTTTTATTGTTCACAACCCCTATTAATTCTTAATTGAAAACTGAAAGTTACGACGGCAATTTTTTTGATTTTTTTTCTTATAATGTTTGTTATTATAATTCCTTGTAGTATGTGATAGTAGTGTTTCTTTGAACTTGAGGTTAATGAATGAATAATTTATTTGAACCTGCGAAGCAAGCCACCAAAGGTACTGTGCTGTGGTAGAGGGGACCCTAAGGTATAAAATAATCAAAGTCCCCAGCCCAGGGCTGCAACCTTAGACAGGGGAGGGGGGTAAAGGTCCCCTTTTGCAGTTTTTCTTCCATATTTCAGAAACTGAGCATAATAGAGGCAAAGTCAATACGACAAAGTGAAAGAAAATTAAATTCCCTTCCAATGGAATGCTCATAGTTTTGCTGGAAGCAATAGAGATGCGGGAGTAGAAATATCGAAAAAAAGCTAAAAAAAATGTATTTCCTTAGAAATGTTATGTTTGTAAATTTGTTTACTTTTATAATACTATGAACATAACTTTTATTGAAAGGGAACTTAATTTTCTTTCACTATGTGGTATTGACTTTGCCTCTATTATGCTTACTTTCCCAAATATGGACGAAAAACTACAAAAGGGGACGTTTACCCCCCTCTCCTGTCTAAGGCTTGCGGCCCTGGGCTGGGGACTTTGAGTATGTTATACCTTAGGGTCCCCTCTACCACTATCACAGAACCTTGGGTGGCTTGCTTTGCAGGTTCAAAGAAATTATTCATTCATTACCGTCAAGTTCAAAGAAACACTACTATCACATACTACACAGTATAATAGTAACAAAAATTTAAAAAAAAAATTGTCGTCGTAACTTTCAATTTTCTCAAAAACTTGGAGACACAGAACCATTAACTTTTCAGTTTTCAATTAAGAATTAATAGGGGTAGTGAACAATAAAACCCAATTCCGCATTTTATTTTACAATTTAAATAAAAAAATCAAAAACGAAATTTTCAACTTTTTTTGTAATTTTGAGTTTGAAATTATTTTTTTACAAATACTATGGACATCAATAACTTGATTTGAAAATAAAATAAAAGAACGGATTTCTGGCTTTCAAAAAAGGTAATTTTATTTGTTGTTAGTGTTGCCGGTATTTTTTAATATTATTTTTTTAAAAAATGCCCCTCCTCTCTAAAGGGGGGAGAAAGAACCCCCCTCTATGGCAAATAAATTTTGTATTATGTTCTTTTAAAAAAAACGTTATCATTTTTTGGCGCAATATGAAAACAACTCTTGCTATTTAAATTTTGCCTAGTTTAGTATACATCAACTTTTTCGAATAGTTTCAGATATATACAAAAAAAAGGAATTGATAACTCCACTCTCAGCGTCATTACATGATGAAATAACAGTGAATGATTGTGTATTGACCTTTTTTGTTTTTTCCAAGTAAATTGGTCAGAAAACATTTAATATCTAAGACAATAACATTTTTTTTCAGATTTGTTGACTTTTCTACCCAACGCATCTTCCTTATTATTAACCCTATCAAAAATATGAACATAACTTTTTTTATAGACAATTTATTTGCCTCTAATTATGTGGCATAGACTTTTGCGCTAACATGTTAGGTTGTGCCAATATTCACGAAAATCTAAAAAGGGGTTCCTTTAACCCCCGCTCCTGAGTTTAGCTCGCGGCCCTGGGCTGGGAATTTTGGGTATGTTATACCTGGGTGTAACCCCTACCATATAAAAAAATAATCCAGAGAGCACTGTTTTTTGCATTTATTTTATAATTTTGAGTCTTCGTTGACTGGGCTACTGAATATGAGAGGAAGAAAGGAACAATTGCGTTCACGGGTTTTTATTTTTGAATATATTTGTCTGAAACTTTATCTTGCTCAAAACCTAAAATTAATCCAAATTCAACAATGCATATCTGAGAGAATGGTCACACTGGTCTTTTCTCAATGTTTTGGTATAACTCGAAAACTAAGCCGAATTTGAGAATTTACCTTTGAACACTTTTTGTAGGAAATTAGATATTCTACCATAATTGAAACACTTCTTGTACGAAATTAGATTTTTTATAATGATTGGCACGATGTATGGCTTTCATTCTTTTGCTCTCAAATTGACATTTTGCTGTGCTGTGATTTTCAGTCCGAAGAAATTTCTGGGACTGAAAATCACAGGTAGAGGAAATTATTTACTCTCTCGTGAGCGTTGTTTTTTGTAAAAAAACTGTCAAATTATTGAGTACGGGAACGGCTTTGGACTGAAAATCACACAAATGCACAGAAAATCACAGAAATTTAAAGTAAAGGAACGGACTTAATAATTTCCACTACCTGTGATTTTCAGTCCGAGAAATTTCTTCGGACTGAAAATCACAGCACAGCAAAATGTCAATTTGAGAGCAAAAGAATGAAAGCCAAACATCGCACCTTACTTGTCCAGCACATTAGGTAATACGGAATTTGGTTGAATTTGCGTTCCCATACTTTGGCACAGTTATGATATTTTTGAGAATATATCAACGTTGCTCTCCAAGATCTGACAGTTTGTGATTTTCTGTGCACAAAGTAAAGGATCGGACCTAATTTCGTACAAGAAGTGTTTGGAGGGAAATTCTCAAATTTGGCATAGTTATCGAGTTATGCCAAAAACATTATTTAAAAATGACCACTGTGACCATTCTATCAGAAATGCATGGGTGAATTTTGTGTTTTTAACAAGCTTAAGTTCCAGACAAACATATTCAAAAATAAAAACCTGTGAAACCAATTGTTCCTTACTAAATGCTAGCCTATTAGAAGAATCCGGCTAAATTATCATTTCAGAAACCGGTTGATTTATCCTCAGCTTTGTTTGTTTTTGTTTTTTACTCGCTCTATAGGGCAAGTACCTATTGGGTTAGTATGAAACAAAAATTTCGAGTCTTTAATCAAAACTAAGATTACGATGATGGAGAAGTCCAAAATAAGTGATTTTCATTATGACGTCCGTCGGTCTGTTTTTTCTGTGCGCCGTCTGTGCATCCTGATGTACATAGAGCTAGAACCTAAACGGCTGTACGGATCCGCTTCAAACTTGGTGTGAAACGTTTTTTTGTGATTTTTGTTTTAGCTCATATAGAATGGGTAGCTGACATACGAATACAATAACTTCGGTTTTATCAAAATTTCTCTCGAAAACGGCTCTAACGATTTTGATTAAAATTTGTAAACGTCATCTTTAGATCAGTTTTAATTTTTTTTTTTTATTTTTAACTTTTTTCCCCGCGCAGAAAAACATTCTAGTTTTCGACATGGCACTAGAGAGTTTAAAATAGATTCTAGCAAGGACTTGGCATGGCTGAGAAATGTACAAAACTAGGGCCTTGTCGATTATGAACCCTTTTGCCTCGTCAGAAAAACCACTCTAGGCCCCGGATCAGCAAAAACTAGATTTGTTCATGTTTTTGCTAGAAACATTAAAAAAGGCTATTTTAGTATCGGTTGTGATCCGATAGTAAAATTATTCAGACCAAAAATAAAAACCTGAATAATAAAAATAATATCGCAATTTTGTATGAATTTAATACGATATTAAAGCAATTTTAGTATGATACTGGGCATTTTTGTAAAATACTCTTATTATCATATTATTTGATTTAGTATCGTGTACAAAAATGCGCTTAATCTAAACTACATCTCACCACAAAAACAACCGGATATGAACCATTTGGTTAAGTAAATATAGTTTAAGACAGTAAATAATAATTTTTGATTAATTTTAATGAAAATTTCAAAAAGCCTTTGGCGGGGGTGGGTGGTTGAAAATATTAGAAATTAAATATCTATATGATTATCTTGGTAGGATTTGCAAGAGCGTGAAATTTTTAACTTTTTTTTTTTAATTTGTATTTTTCGATTCATCGAGTCAATTTGTTTAGTTAAAATTTTACATATGTATCAATAACGATGCCGAAAACGTCCAACAAGTTCTTACTAGCGATAACCTTACGAGAGTATGAAACATTTTCCTCGTCTTAATTCTACTTACTGAAAAATTGCAAGGGCTTGACGTATATTTGACAAGTTTTCCTCGTCTAGAGTTAGAGAGTAGAGTAGAGAAAACTGACTAGTGACATGTCAAAACTAGAGAGAAATTGAGCATTTTTCCAGCCGGGTCCCCAAGGAAAGTGCCCACAAAAAACCCAGAGTCGATAAGAAAAACCATATATGGTTTGAAATTGATTGTAGATATCAAAAATTGAATTATTTTCTTTAAAAGTTATCCCCGGGACTGGCTATGACAATTTATTTATTTTGTAGGTGTTTTTTCATGTATACAACATTGGTAAGGGCAGTACAGAAAAGAACAGGTATTGATTAAAAACATACATCTAGTCGGCACATGGTAATCCGCAAAAGTTTCTTAAAACAAAGTTTCTATTAAGACAAGGTTTCGAAAGCCATAGGAGGAAATACATGTGCCTTGAATTCTTCATTCGCATTCTTTCATTTCATTTATTTATTTAAAGAATCTTTTACAATGGGCTACAAAGCCTACAATAAATAGTAAAAGTTAATAAGATGACTTTAAATTACAATTTTATGAATTAACATTAATATTTAGAATTATGTGGATTTATTTTCAAAACAACAAATTAGATATCTCAAGATTTTTTTTTTTTTTCTTTAAATTCTATTACATTAATTAACTTTCAAATAATTTTAACTTATTGCCAAATGTCTGAATAAAACGTCTCAAACTGCCTGGTACCGCGAAGCCTTCTGATGGAAGAGGGTAAACTGTTCCACTGCCTTATGACATAAACGAAAAATTGACGTTCCGAGTTCCGACAACTAAATCTTGGTTGAAGCAATGTAAAAGACTGAGACGAATTTGCAAACTTTATTTGCTCAAAAAGATAAGAAGGTTCTTTGTTCATTATTATTTTATTGAGTGTTTTAAGGGACAAATATTTTAGGTAAAGGTTGCAGCCTAGAATTTTACTAGAATAGTTTGAAATATGGTCGTATCGTTGAAGATTGTACACGTAGCGGGTAACATTATTAAAAGCCACTGACAGGTTTCTTTACATTTCTGAGCTATGACTGGTAAAGACTTGAAATCCATATGTTATTAAAGGAAGGATCAAGGCTTTTGCTAAACTAAGCCTGATGTTTTGAGGAGTAAAATGCTTTGATACGGAGAGACTACGTATTGAGCCATATATTTTCCCAATAATCATTTGAATTTGGTCTTCCCAGGTTAAGGTGGAGTTAAAAAGAATACCAAGATTTTTAGCTTTATCGACATACTCAAGTTGTTCGTTTCCGAGATACAATGCAGGAAAATAGCTATGATCAAGTTTGTTTTTATAAATTATTAAGCATTTTGACTTTGCTGGATTAAGACGCAGGCTATTTGTGTCAGACCAATTTAGAATTCTGTTTAGATCAGAGTATAATTTATGAGCCCCATCTTTAATCATCCCTAGCTTACAGCTAAACTGAACTTAAGCATCGTCTGCATACAAGTCTATTGATGAGTACCTGGATTGAAGTGGAAGGTCATTAATAAAAATTGTGAACAACAGTGGGCCAAGAATCGATCCCTGCGGAACTCCCGAAAGAAGATTTAGAGGGCGAGATGTTATTTCACTAACAACAAAAGCTTGGCTTCGACCACTAAGGTATGAAAGAATCAGATTTGCAGCATTGTCTGAGAATCTGCCTCCTTTAGTTTAAATATGAGTCTCTTGTGATTGACAGTGTCAAATGCTTTAGACAAATCGAGAAACACTAACAATGACACCAGATCAATATCCATTGCATTTCTGATATCTTCTGAAACCTTTAAAGTTGCTGTGATACAACTATAGCCTTGTCTAAAACCAGACTGTCTATCACTCAAGAGTTTATTAGTTTTTAAGAATCCTGAAGTTTGTCTGTGAAGAAGTTTTTCCAATACTTTAGACAAAAACGACAGTATAGAGATTGGTTTAAACTCTTGTTTCGATAAAAGACTAGCAGGTTTCTTAAGAACTGGTATAACCTTACCAATCTTCCAAGGAGACGGGAATTAAGATGTCATTAAGATTGTATTAAAAATATGTGTTAAAGCAGGGAGTATGTGAGGTAGTATCATTTTAATAAATTTGGGTGTACTTCATCAAATCCTGTAGCCGAAGATTTTATTTTAAGCACAGCACTTAAAACATCTTCATCATCAACTCTTTGAAACTGAAAAGACAACATCCTGATAGCCTTCAATCTCTTCTGCCAGGTCAACAACCGGCAACTCTTCAAAGACTTCATACAGCAGAGCTCTATTTTCGAGATCAAGAACCTGGATCATATCTCCGTTTTGACTGCTTTGAATTTTTGCAAATTCTTCATTCAGGTATTCAGGGCATTCATCCGAGGAGATATGTTGTTTTTGCCTACCAACACCGAGCTCTCGATTGTTCTGCCATAACGTTCTCGATGGCAGATTTTTGTTTAAGCGCTCCGAATACAGTCTACATTTTGCTTCTTTGATTTTCTTACAAACGCTGCATCTTAGTGTGCGAAAAGTAGAAAGCAATTCAAGAACCCGAAAACGCTTCCATCGCATGTGTGCTTGGTCACGTTGCTTTATCAAGTTTTATATGTCTGCCGTTAACCAGGATTTCCTATCACTCCGCGTAAGTTTTGTGTTCAGCGGTATATGTGTGTCAAATAGTTGATTAATTAGGCTTTGAAGGAAAATTACTTGGTCATCAGGTGAAACTAAGGAATAAATTACTCGCCAGTTTACCCGACGAATACTATTTTCAAGCTCATAAGGTTTGACAGCCATAAAATCCCTATACCTGTAAAATGAAGGTTTGATTTGTGGGGTAATATTAAAAGTTGTGAATATTAAATCATGCTTTGAAAATCCGGGTGCTTCAAGTTGCGAGTAAAGCAGTATGTTCTCTGTATTATTAACAAGAAGTAAATCGAGCAATGTGGACGTTGTTGCTGAAAAATGTGTTGCAACAGTGGTAGTAAATGGATATAAACTGAAGATTTTTATTTTGTTTAGAAAACATTGTGATGTTTCTTTTTCAAGTAAATTACAATTGAAGTCACCACATATAATAACATCCAAGTACAGAGACGAATACCGTTCAAGTTCTAAATAAAACTGAGAAAAGTCAACGTATTTATTAGGTCGATAAACTACTCCAACCAAACAATGACTAGTTCCGTTAGCGATTTCTTTTAATGCGAAAATGTGTTAACTGTTATAAATTGGTAGGTACATTTTTACTAAGTCTCGTAAATATATTAAAAGTACACTAATCCAAGAAATCAATTAACAAATTCCGGAATTTTACCACTGCCGTTGAAAAATTCTTAGTTTTCCCGTTTTCGTTTCCATTTCGGAGATTTAAAATTACATAGTAAGGAAAAGGCAGGTCTTAATTATTTATTAGTATAACGGTATGCGAATGATTTATAAGTTTTTCTTAAGTCTTACGCACATACTATTTCCGGTATGCTTAGGTAGGTAACTACTTTTTTCGAATTTGTTGAGTTATGGTATGGGTGATAACCGCCATATAATGAATAAAGACAAATCATCTTGTGGCTGCTGCTCTTAGTGGCTTGTGGTGTAACTTTTTAATAACATGATTCAACCACAATATGAAGATGTGCCACTTTTTACTTTTTTTTTACATGAAGAAACACTGTTTTAAAAAATTTTAAATTGTCATATCCAGGCCCGGGGATAACTTTTTAAGAAAATGATTCCATATTTGTTATCTACAATTAATGTCCTTTCAAGCCATGTATGACTTTTCTTAATCGACTCTGGGTTTTTCGCCCATTACATTTTTGGACATTCTCGTTTATTTGTATTAAAGCAAAAAAAAATCAAAATTTCTATTTTAACATATTTTTATTATTTTTTTCGTTTAAAATATAAGAATATTAGTTAACCATCATTACCACATCAATGTCTAGCTACATTTTAGTTGTTAGCTGCGAGAACAAGTTCGAGCGATTAAGTCGTGCATATTTTTTTTTGTGAATTTCACTATTTTATTTTTATATGTAGGTAGATACTGGATTCCCAATAATATGTATGCACCTAACCTATAAACCTTTAAATGTTTTTAAGGGTTTCAAAACTTTATCGAAATTGCCTTATTCTAGCCACTTATTATACCGGTTAGCACCCAATTGGTTAAATTATTATAATAGAATCTCTATTACCAGGTTTGTTGCGATGATGGTATTTTCTATAAAAAACATCTTTAACAATAAGTAACATGTGGCAGATACACTTTCAAAACCCTTAAGAAACACCATAACATGAAAAAGCTTTCTCAAATTATTTCAAATGTACATACATATACATACTCGAATACCTGATCTAAAAATATTAACTAAAGCGGAAAACTTATAAACATGGTTGAATGAAAAACACTCTAAATGGGTTTGCATCACAGTGCAATCCTACCTTGGCAAGATGCATAATGCATATGAGTTCCCTTGAATTTCTCAAAGTGGATGTGATAAGATGAGAAGATAAAATAATGATTAATATAATAATCTCATCATATTCCTTTGCGTTTGCACTCATTTTCACATGAGTCGAGTATGCAACAAAAACAAAAGTAGATTCTTATCGGATGTTACAAAGTTCTAGAATATGAAGAAACTTTCAGAGTATGTAGGTAGATAACTAGGTAGGTAAGGTATGTACCTACCTGTAAGCCAAAAGGAAGCAATATAGTAACTTATTTATTATGAATGGAAATTTAATTTTAATTTAATATACCTTCAATGGTGGCATATTTTTTTGCAGAATCTTCACTTTCTCAGTTGAAGTAGAATCTAGATCGAATTACTCTATTATACCTGAAGAACTTTGGTAATAGTAGTTTTAGGTACCTGAGTTTGAACTTAAAATTAAAGTTGCATCTGAGTAAAAGAGATGTTTTAAATTGTTGTCATTTTGATAAATTCATGCTTTAATAATAATAAAACATAGATTTGCGACAAACTATCGCTATATACCTAGATATTCTAGTCTAGAAAATAATAACAAAAATACTTTGAAGAAAGTTTTAAAATAATTTACTAATGACCGATTTCATGAAGGACTTTTAAATATTTAAAAGGTCATTTAGCTTTAAAATTGGCATTTTTGGTTTCACCAACTGCTATTATTTTTAACAGGTTTTTAAACACCCCTATAAACGAAAAGCTCATTTTCGTCTCAAATTTTAAAAGTGTAGTAAGTGTATTAGATCCCCTACGAATATTCTGTTATAAGCAGCATTCTAAATGTACAGGTTTCTTTTAGAAAAAGGGCAAGCCCTTTCCAGTTGGATCCGTTTAAGATGCTTTTTGTCTCCTTCATTGTTAGAACAGCTTTTCCAAGGTAACACAGTCCATATTGCTTGAAGATTGGACATTATGCTTAGTATGTAGATGAAAACAGTCTACTTTGGATTTCGTGTTGCACAGAGTACAGAACTGATTAAAACTTCCATTGTAGGGACTTCTGTTGATACCTAGAAGGTCACACCTTGCTTTGCATATAAGATATAAAGCATATTTCTTTGCAGTTAAATGAATCTGTAAAATAATTAGCATCACAGAGATTGTGCTCTAATTGGCTGTATATTATTTTGCTTAACGATTGACAGGCCTCTTCAACCATGAGATTTCGAACAGAGTCTTCTTGCTTTTGAATGATTTTATAAAACTGATCCTTTAAAAGTTGAAGGTTATTTGGATCGATATTTACTTCTTTTCTACACAAAGTACCAAGAGTTTGCCACTTCTCCATCCACCAATCTTTATTTCTTACCTCATAAAGTAGCAGGTTTTTGGTCAACCGAGAGTCCGGGTATCTCAAAACTTTAATGATGAAATCGGCTTGAAGCTTAAGAGTGTAAGTATAAAGTTTTGGTAATCCTGTTTCTAAGTATATGGCATAGTTTGGAGTTTTGATCGGAAGATAAAACAGTTTTTTAATAAAGTTTCTTTGCAATTTTTCAATTTCTTCATACTCTTTTATCCCCCAAACCTGAGCAGCATAGCATAGCGAAGATTTAACAACAGAATCAAAGATTTTATATTTTACGGCCAGATTTATGTGTTGATTAAAAAATATCTTCCTCCATGTTAAATTGATAAGACTTTGTGACGCACTACATTTTACTGTGAGGTGTTTTCTAAAATCCAAAGTTGAGTTGAGCTTAATTCCAAGATATTTGTATACTTTCGCCACATCCAAAGGACTTCTATTAAAAATCCAACTATTTCTCACTTCACCCTGATTTAATCGTGAGAACACCATTACTTTTGACTTTTCAGTATTAATAGTCAGTCCCCATTTTTCACAATATGCCGCAAGACGATTTATCATAAGTTGCAAAATTTCTTGTGACTCTGACAATATGACTAGATCATCGGCGTACAGCAAAACGTTTATGATGGTGCCTGCAATTCGAATACCTCCGGGTAGGTGTTTAACAATGTCATTTATAAAAATGGAGAACAGGAGGGCACTAAGAAGACACCCTTGCTTAACACTAGTATTTGTTGCAAACCATTCCAATAAAACTTCTCCATCCCAAACTGTTGCGTTCGTGTCCGTTTACATGTTGCAAAGCAAAGCAAAGCACTCCGATTCACCAGATCAAAAGCAGATTTAAAATCCACAAAAAATGCATAGATTTTCTTATTTCGTGCTTGAAACTCTTTAGCTATAGATGTAAGCATTGAGTTTATACACATAGAGGAACCACGTCAGCGTTATGATATCACCAATGTAGGTGGCGCCCTTTTTTCATCTAGAACAAGAACCAGTGATAAGCAATACAAGAACCATTTACTCCCTAAGGTAAACTATTTCCTCACTATTTCCACAAATAGTCTACCTTAAGGTGGAAATATTCTACTTTAAGGAGCAAATGGTTCTTGTATTGCCTATCACTGGATCTTGTTCTAGATGAAAAAAAGGGCGCCACCTACATTGGTGATATCATAACTCTGACGTGGTTCCACTATGTGTATAAACTCAATGATGTAAGTGAGAAAATTTGATCTATAGTAGACAAGCACTTTCTAAATCCAGCTTGAAGCTCTGTAGGATATTATTTTCATCCACCCACCTTTCCAGTCTGCCAACTAGTACTCCACAGAATATTTTCGCTATAACATACATGAACGAAATGCCACGGTAGTTTTCAACAGCGTTAAAATCCCCTTTTTAATGTATAGGGACAATAACTGATGTTTTAAAGGAGGCTGGAACTTCAGCACTCGTTAGAGTTTTGTTAAAAAGTGCTAAAAAAATGTTACAAAACGTTGGAGAGGCATTTTAAAAAAAAAATCATAGGGTATCCCATCTTCTCCTGGAGCTTTAACATCTTTTGCTTTTCGGAGAACTGTTTGTAATTCTACAACAGATATTGTGCAATCTAGAATATCATCGCATACAAATGGTTCGGAGTATGAAAACGTTAGTCGAGATTTATTTTGCAGTAGCTTCGTGAAATAAACAGAGAGGTCATCCGCAGATACACCGGAACCTTTAATATGATTTGAACCATTTATTTCTTTTCTATCTTCCAGAAATCCATTGTGTTTTTCGTTTGTCTAATCATAAGGCTTGATTTGTTTCAAAGTTTATTTTCTTTGAGAGGCAGAGAGATTTGTGCATCCCGAAAATTTCCCTTTTTTTTCATTCGTGAACTTGACAAAATTTAGTGGTCTGTTATTATTTAAAATGAGTTCAGATAAAACCGAATTTAGTGAATGTTTATGAAATTGGCCATGAGTCCTTTTCAAAAAAAAAAAAAAAAATAAAACAACAGAACCATTTCGATAAAATCAAAAACAATAATATAATAGGATTTTTTAACAAAATCGTTTAAGCCTTTTCTGATAAAAATAATTTATGTTCTTTATTTAGCTAAACAAAAATTGTATGGCAGGTACCTACTGCTATTTTTAGTCTTAAAAAAAAACCATACGAATATACAATATACAATATTTATTATAAGCTCGGTTAAGTGTTTACAATGTTTGGTTTATACAATTATTTGTTTCTTAGTCTAACATTTAAAATCTGCGAGCACAGAAAGGGCTCTGCTTCGTTAAGTTGATTGGTTTATTTTATACATTTTTAATAAAAGGTTTCTTAGGTCTAACATTAGGTTTTTCTTAAATATTTGTCAAGTCGGCTTGAGCAGTGCTGACGGTCGTTGGTTGGCATGGTGCTGGTGGGGTAGTAGAGATAAGGTCCTTGTTGGGTATGGTTGACATCATTGAGCTCCGATTTCATTTGTTCTGCTTCCTGCAGTATCCTTGAAGTTGCCGGAACTGTCTGAGCTGGTGGTCGTTGTTGGTGTCATGCTGTGAGGCTTTTGGCGCTTAGGTCCATTTCGCCTGGTCATCTGGTAGCTTCAACCTCTGTTGTACTGCGTTCCTGCAGCAACGTAGAAGTCTCCGAAGCCGCCTTCTGACGATATTTCAAACGCTGGATCCATCATGGATAGCACGTCGAGATATCGGTCGTCTCTGTCTGAATCACCTGTAATTGAATTAATAAGAGAGCTAGATTGGGATGGGATTTTTCGCAGCATTTTGGTGCTGAGATTGTACATGTTCTTGTCAATTGGGACAATTCCTGATGCTTCGTAAAGCCTTTCGTTGCTATAATAGCGAAAAGAGTTTGGTTTACGGTAAAGGGATGTGCAATGGCGAAGGGCTTTTCGCTCGAATATTTGCAATTTTTTCATATAAGAAGGGCTTATTGTGTACCAAATAGGGAAACAATAGGTAAGTATGGGTCGAATTAGTTGCTTGTAAAGCAGAAGTTTCGTCCTAGTTTGGAGCCCACCTCTTACTTTCATAAGAGGACGCAGAATAGATAAGGCGTGGTTAGCCTTACGAAGGGTGAATTTGGAGTGTAGGTAACACTTGAACCGTTCAAAGAAGTGAACTCCAAGGTACTTAACACTTTTCTTGGGCTTGATAACTGAGTTATCAGGTAGGGTTAGGGTGAGGTTATTACATTTTGTGGCTAGGCCATTGTGAGAAGGAGGTATAAGGCAGATCAACTCTGTTTTAGCAGGATTGATTTTTAAAACCATACGAACTAGCAAATGACAAAAAATATTTTTTTTAAGGTAGTCTGTTTATACAGCATTATTTTTTTCAATCATATGTATGTATGTACCTATACATATTTTTTTTTAAAGTCACAAAGTTTGTTTATTCAGCTTTAATTTAATTTGTATTCTTGGTTTATGACCAGTAATGCCAGTAACAAGTGAAAAATACCGCTCTCACATTTCACCCTTTCGTTTACATAAAAATATGGAACGATCAATGTACCTACATTTGAACATTTCAATGTCAAGAGCAGACGCATTTACATTTCCATAAACGTATGTATGTACATACATACATACATTCATACATACTTATTTCTATAAATAAAAAATCATCATGTCATAATCCTCTTAAAATGTAGCGAAAGAGTGTGAAATAATTTGCAGCACTTGAATATAGGCTTGGTAGTAGGTTGTAAAGATAGGGAGTGAGGACTCATCGTGAATTTCTACGTACGCACTATGTATGTACATGAGTAGGTACATATTGCCTGAAGTAGTGTGTGCGAGGACATTTTAGTCACCTCATATGATGTCATCATACAGTTTCTACTTAAATCCCTTTGAAAATTTCAACATAATATTAACCTTCGTCTACTTGATTTGAGGGCATTTATAAATACATTATTTAAATTAAGGATCCTTTGAGTCCTATATTTTCAAGGAATTTCCTTCCGGTTTTGGTTTTTCTTTTCAACTTGAATTAAAATATCCTTGGTTCTTCAAATACTTCAGATATTATGATTCTAATTGCAATGTTGCAATCAAAATATTTCTAAGGTTGTAATTAATAGGGAAAAGAAGAAGAAATAATTATATCCCTACAATTTTTTTAAAATATTTTTTTTTATAATTTCAATTATGTATATACCTAACCCTTCTGCAAGATCTAAGGTCTTTTAAGTGCAACCTAAATTGCATGGCACTAGTTAGAAGGGAAAGAAAGAAGGGAAATTTATTGATTTTTTGCAAACTTGAAATACCTGGTTTCCTACTTCGTCCCGCGCAAGAAAAACAATCTAGTCTTCGATATGGCACTAGAGAGATTTGCATAGATTCTTGCAAGGTACTAGCAAGATTTAGCGAGGGCTTGGCGATTATGGACCCTTTTGCCTCGTCAGGCAAAAAAAAAAAAAAAAAAATGGCTTTTATAGGAGTTCATCCCGTGATCTTCTGATTGTCAGTCCAATGCGCTACCCACTGCTCTAACTCGCTATACAAAATTTCAATGTCGAAAGTGAATAAGTTTCTTTCAATATAACATAACAAATACATACAGAATAGAACCGGATTTATTGTACTGGCGTTTTAGGTAGAACAACTTAGGGGCCAGTTATAGCTATCATTGAAAACCATCATTGAAAATATTAGTTGTCAATTTTGAGAGATTTTGAAGAAAAAATAAATGATTATTTTGATGCAAAAGTAAAGAGGTTTCGTGAGACATGAAGAAAATATAAACACCGGACTCATGAGTCTGCTTTGTTGTTCTTTCAATGTGGAAGTTGTTGTCGTTTCAATGCATTTTGAGGCCCCTTCACAGTTTGTAATGTAAACACGATGGTAGTCACCAGCCCGTACTCAATCTTCCCAATCTAAACAGGGTCATACAGATGTCTCACAGCCATAGTAAAGTGTGATACAAAAAAGGAGACATGAAAGAGAGACAAAAGTGTCGTATAATGCTGATATTGTATGGTGCTTATAAAATTTGTGTCTGGTGTACAAGAGACAGTCCAGAAACGTTTCAAACAACTTTTTACTAGAGATTGCCTCACGAGTGGTTGAAAAGAAGTCCTCGTCTACATTTTTGGGTACTGAAATCAGCAAGGGCTTGTTAAGTATCTGACAAGTATTCCTTGTCCATATTTACCCTGCTGAAAACCTAGAAGGGCCTTGTCCAAACTAGACAGAAACTTGATATTTTTCCAGCCGGGATTTAATACTACCAAAACTATAAATCTTGACCACACAAACATTTTGAACAGCCTGCAATTTGCATTTTATTGCTTGAAGTCTTACGCGTACACCACAAATTTGGCATAGTCCAGCCCCCACCCCCTTTCATTTCGACCAATTTATTTTTAAAATCGATATATTCGTCAAGGACTCCAGGGGTCGCATTAAGCAATATGAAAACCGTCGACTGTATTTTACCTCTTAAAAATATAAGACTTAAAGCCTCCGAGCCGGAGTGTTAAACAGGCGTTTTTGTATTTGACGGTTCTTAATATATCTGTGACCAAACTTTCATCCAAGTACCGATGGAAATTTGCAACTTAGGATAAAAAGCATTAAAGATAAATTTGTTTATAGTTTTAAAAGTACGAAAAGTGTTTCTTATATTAAAATAAACAGAATACAGTAAAACCCGCTTAAGATAAAAACCCGCTTATCTGAAATACTTTTTCCATCCCCGAATATTTGTCCGCTCCGCTTAAGCGAAACTCGCTTAAGTGAAAAACCCGGATACCTGAAACATATTTTCAGATAAGACTCGAAAAGTTAAATACAATTTTTTCTAGCTTAAAATCTCCGCTTTATGGTATTTTTAAATCCGCTTAAGTGAAATTTTGTTTTCACTTATCCGGACTCCACTTAAGTGAAATTTGTTCTACGTAAGCGGTGTTCGTTTAAGTGAAAAACCCGCTTAAGTGAAAGACAGACTGTGACATTTTGCCGTTTCTCTTAAGCGGGTTTTAATGTATAACCAATTTTAAAATGTTTTAAAAAGTGGTTTAAACTATTAACTTAGAAATTCTTCAAATACTGGCATAAGTTGGGAGTTTTCCTATTTTATTTGAATTAAAATTTAAATCAAAATCTTTACTTAAATATAAAATGTTAAAAAAATAAATAATCCTCAATGTTAAAATGACGAGACTATAGATATACCAACTTATAACACTCGTAACAGTTTTTCGTCATTCGAATTTATGGCGGATGGCACAACGGGCCGCATAAACAAGTACTGCTCAGAAGTGTTATAAATTGGAATGTACATATTTATCTTTATTCACTTCCTTATTAAATTTCTGTAAAAGTGTCATACAAAAAAAAAAGAAAATGTTCTTCGAAAATTTAGTTCTGATTTTAACCGACTTAACGAATATAGAACATATTGTGAATCTTCAATTTCTAATTTGATTATTTAGAATTCAAAATTTGGCTTCAATTCGAATTCTTTTTTAACGCTGTTATAAATGGTTAGGTTTGTCGATAAAGCAGAGTATCCTTAGATAAATGAATTACCGACTTTAGACTATTAGCCTAGTCACAAGACAACTGCACGAAAAACTTAATATCGCATACACAAACCACTTCAAATACGATACACATTCGATGTTATTTTTTAAGAGAATTTGTAGTTTCAAATTTCAATAAACTTCAATGTTCCATTTCCATACCGGTTAAATTTTATTTAAAGAGAAATATTATTTACGGTGATAGATAAGAAGATAACATAATAGCCAGACTTGCCATATTAAAATGTGAGATATTTTTATTTTTGTAAGATTTAATTTGAATAATCTTGAATTTCGGATTTAGCTGTACTTATTAAATTAATTAGAATCCGCTAGGCCGCTAGTGTTGAATTAAGAAAATCGTCTAATTACTTAATTTTTAAAATACTTCGTGATACAAAGTTCCTTTGGCAACAGGTTTACAAAAACTTGAAAAGCTTTCACACGACTACAAGTTTTAATTTGTTAATCTTATTCTTTTTACACCAGTAGCAATATGTTTGCTTGAACACAACAGACTCGACGAAGGGCTGCGCCGACACGTGCTTCACCGCCAAATAATAACCAACTTTTTTTAATAGAGGCGCGATATAAGCATTTTGAACTATGGAAGCACCATTTTATTTCTAAAAATCATTATTAAAAAACAACGGTAACACGTAGAATAAAAAACTCTACCCTTGTTTGAAAGCTTCAATTTAGTCCTTTTATTTTATTTTTATTTCAAGTTATTTGAATCCACAGTGTTTGTAGAGATTACTTTCAAACTTAAAATATTTATATTTATTTATTATTTAGCTCAATCCTAAATATTCCTCTTGAAAATAAACTCCCCGGAGAGAGTTATTCTCCCGAAAATCAAATACTCGTCACATAAAAAATAAAAGTGCGAAATGCATGGAATTAAGGTCATTTAAGTTTTAATTTATTGTACTACTTAAATTAAAAATAGAGCAGCAACATTTTCGGTTTTCAAAATTTTATTTTGTTTTGTGTGCCACACTGACTGACCGACCCTACTTTAAACTAATCATCCAACACAAGAAAGTTTAGTCAACTATTTCACTTGACTGTGTCAATAGAGGCGTTTCTCTATCTATCGATCGTAATAATTATCGTTTAAAGCCTCAATAATTTAAGATTTATGTTAGCCGAGGACATCGGTCTTGACGCCGATTTGGCGTCAATAAAAAAAAATATCTACTATGCTTCTGTTAACTCCATTGTATAGAACTTGAGTGAAATAAAAAAGTGTTTACTCCGACTCTGGCCTTCAGTGTATTTTCAAGGCAGCGTCTTAGTGAAAGCCGTTCAAGCACCCGAATATTTCCCATTTGATGCATCGGTAATCATAGTCCTGATAAGGGGCATGTAGTAAATCAGTTTTACACTGGTGTCCGCCGGCTGCTATAAAAGTTTCGTCAAAGCAAAATTCCCCCTAACCCTGGTCAGGGCAGCATTTTATATGTCTGTAGAAATAAAGTGCTCTTCCATCTAGATGCCAAGGTACTTTACTACACTTTTACTCGCCACTGGATGTCCATGTGGCCCTGTGATCACCAGTTCCTTCTCTTTTTTGAGGCTCCACGTAACAATGTCCTAAAGAAAATAGTTTCTGCTTCTGAAAGTTTATTAAATTGTTAACCCAACATTTTAGGGACAAATATTTTAGAAACACTTTTGTCATTTTTTGTGGATGCGACACATGCTTCAAATGTTGCCCAAAAATCTCAACACTCTTAAGCCCATAAGAGTAGGTAAATGCATTAAAATTTTATCAAAAAAAAAAAAATTAAATCTAACCAATCCTTTAAAACAAAAGATACACAAAATGATGGTGTTTTTCAATAATTTTGTTTAAAATCATTTTTTTTTTTTTTTATTTTACTAAAAGTACACAAAAAAATGTTCAATTATAATTTCCTCATCATCGTGCTAAGCAGGGAACGTGTTTCACAAATAAAATACGATTTTATACATAAATAAGACTTTCTACGCGAAATAAAAATTACTCAATATTGTAGCTGTCTACTTATATATTAGAATCCTTCTTTATTTCATCAGCTTTAATTGGTTCCTCACTTTCAGCTGTGTCCACTGGAAGATACAAACAAATTAGCAATCTCGAAACTACACACTACTAGAAAACCATACTCACTTTTACTCTCCTTCTCATCTTTAGATTCTGTATTTTCAGTTTTCTGTTCCTTATCCAATCGCGGTCGTTTTCTCTGCCCCTTGAATGAACGTTGATCACGACGTCCACCTTCACCTTCGTCTTCTGAATCTGAAAACTCATTATCAGGAACAATGCGTTTGTCTTTGTCACTTTGCGGCAGTCTCTCGTCTTTATCGACTTTGTCGTCATCCTCGGACTCGTCGTTGATTGCGTCTTCGGGTATTGCTTGTATTTGGACACCAGGTGCATGCGGCAGCATTCTTAAGTTTTCAAATAACCTGAAATACAAAATTGATTATTATATTTTCACAAATTTTATCCAGCCAAAAACACTCACCTATTTTTGATCTTCTCCAGGTATTCATTGGTATTCTGATTTGTCATGTTGCTTGGACTTATGTGCAACTTGAAATCAGGACCGAAATACTCAAAGTAATCGTTGTACGGCAGTTCATTGGCGATTTCTACTCCTAGAGCCACTGAAGTCTCATACGTCCAGCAACGCGAAACGTTACGAATCGTATAACCACCACCTCCAACCATCAGGAACGGCAGGTTGTATTTCTTTACGAACTCGACGCACTTTCCGTGGCCTTTAACGGTGAGATTGAAGCACCCCAGACGATCTCCGGTCAGCGAATCAGCCCCACATTGTAACACCACAGCGGCTGGCTGGAAAGTTTCCATCACCTTTGAGATTATTGGAACGAATATCGAGTCGTACGCCTCGTCATCCATACCATCGCGCAGAGGAATGTTCACGGCATAGTATTTGCCCTTACCGGCGCCAATGTCCCGCAGGTCGCCTGTGCCGGGGAAATACTCTCCGTATTTGTGAAAACTGACTGTCATAACACGATCGGTGGTGTAAAACGCCTCCTCAACCCCATCACCGTGATGGACATCGATATCAATGTACAACACACGCTGGTGATATTTCAGCAATTCGAGAATACCCAAGACAATGTCGTTTACATAACAAAATCCAGAGGCTTCGGATTTCTTGGCGTGATGCAAACCACCACCCCAGTTGATGCAGATTTCCGAGGCTTGTTTGTTAAGCTTCACGGCAGCGGCTACCGACCCACCAGCCGATAGCTGACAGAACTCGTACAGACCATCGAATACTGGACAATCTTCACCAACGTTGAACCTTTGCATCTGCTTATTGTACTCAGTCATGTTGTCGGGCCGAATTGACCGCAGAAAACGTACATATTCGTCCGAGTGAAATTTAGTCATCTCGTCAGCAGTAGCTTTGTGAGGTCTCTGTAAAATTATTGCAGAGAAAATTATAGAAACCAATTTGAAAGATTACATAGATGTATATAAATGTACTTTGATGAGATTCAATTAAATTAAAAAAACACTGTATTAAAAAAAAAATAAAATTGTAGATAAATTACTTTTCTACCTGTTTTCAATACTATAGCTTGCACGACACATATCGAAGGTTAATACTGCGCAGGATTGTCAGAAATTTAAAAATGACTGCCATTGTAATTTTGAAGTAAACAACAACAAAGGAGAATGGGCAAAAATATATGGGACCTGGTCTACCTAGTGCCCAGAAACGAGACCTATGAAAATGATTGGGAACTATGGAGCGTACCAACGTACGAGTATTTTTTTTTGTAATAAACAATGGAAGTTGGCTAAAATAAGCGACCAAATTGGAATTAACAAAGACGAATTGTTTTATATTTTGTAATATACTATCTTAACCCCATGGTTTACAGCTTTGTGTCCATACAAAAAAATGATGTACTAGAACTTAGCTTTATAAACGATATATATCTCATTCGTGGGCAATAGGTAGACCAAAATGCCCATTCTCCTTTGTGGTAATTTTGAAATTAAATTAATTTTACCTTTGATTTTGACAACATGCGTAGAACTGAAAAAAAATGAAAACGCTAGTGATATTACCTATATTATGTATGTATCTTGAGCATGACTATACTGGATAATTTTGTTACCTATCAGGTTAATAACACGAGTGAACATCATTTTATCAGAGGAAATAAATATTAATTGGAATTACACAACAAAAACAGAGAAAAAAATATTAAAAAACAATAGAAACATATACAATTTCATGTTATACCTTTTTGTAGACAGTGAAATCCCTTTTTTTTTATCTTATTTGAGTTTTAATAAAAGTTATTTTGCTGAACATTTTTTGCAAAATTCATTTTGAAACTCAAAATTTTGAACAATATTTACATACCTAATTTAATGTGTTCTATTTGTTACTCAAAATTCAATGATCCTATCAGTTCTTAGCCAAACACTCAAAACCGGATGATTTTAGAGCTTTTACTTTTCAAAATATTACAAAATACATTAACCAACTTCTTACTAAGAACAAGACAAAAAAAAAACGAAGAGGATGTGAATCAACCGGTTGTTGAAATGATCATTTAGTCGCACGCTTTTAATTTTTTGGAGCAAGTTGGTTCAATATTTATAGGTATATATTATAAATGTAGTTGTTCTTGTCCTGACATCAAAAAAAAAAATATAAGTTAAGCTCTATACGCTCAATGTTCTCTAGTGTCGTCAAAACGAAACCCACCCCCATCCCACTATCCATGAGTGGCTCTTGCATTGAGGAAACCGAAAAGCTTTCAGGCCTCGGTATGTGTATCACAGACCACCTTTTGTGGAACGATCACATATTTGATGTTGCCAAAAATGCTGCTAAGAGCTTAGGTTTTCTTCGGCGATGCAAGAAATGTTTCACCCCTTCTGATCTGGCTGTTATCTATAAAGCCTTTTATCGGCCAAAACTCGAGTACAATTCTCATGTTTGGGCAGGTGCTCCAATAACTCACTTGAGTCTATTGGATAGAATTCAACTAAGAGCTATGAAAATGATAGGTGATAGAAATATAACGGAAGCATTTGCACCTCTAGAACACCGCCGCAATGTTTCATGTCTTTTGTTATTTTACCGTTATTTTCATAAACAGTGCTCTAGCGAAATAGCCAGTTGCATTCCTCCCCTAAAACAATTCAACCGTAATACTGGTATTTCTAGGAATGCACATCAGTTAACCCTCGAGCCCAACGTCGGATGTACTGTTAAGTATAGAGATTCTTTCTTTAGTCGCACTACAAGAATGTGGAATGCTTTACCTGGCACTATTTTTCCCTGCCATTTTGATATTCAAAGGTTCAAAACCAATGTGCACCGGCATCTCCTCTTAAATCCTTCCCTATTTTCTTAACGCTCGCACTGTGTTAAAACATTTTATGGGTAGTAAGAACCCCTTTAGTGCGCGCTTAATAATTAAAAAAAAAAAAAAAATGTGGTACAACGATTTAATTTTATTTCTTAAAAACAATAAATAATGCACTGCCATTGTCCACAAGTCCAAAGACTTTAATCCTGAAGATCTGATTTATAGAACTCAAAATATAAGGTTTTTAGTACCTTATAGGTTTTGTTAATCCTTTTTTGTTGAATTTTTTACTTTTTTATGTAATCTCGAAAAATAAGATGATGTGGTTCGTTTCAAATTAAGCTGTTTAGGCTTAAGATCCCGTCACATACTGAAAGGAAAATCCTTTTAGAAAGCGTTTGATTTTGAAATTTCCCTTAAATTAATTGCTTTCAGAGAGCAGTCACACTATGAAAGAAAGGTGCTTTCTAAAAGCGACTTTTTGCTTTCAAGAAAACTAATTTTGTGAAAGGTCGCCACACTGTTCTGAAAATAAAAATATAGAAATCATACATTATGTGTATATAAAACACAATAGATTCGTATCGTGTGATACATCGATTGAAATGCAATTTTTCCTCTAAGATGCTTAGTTTAGCGGGAAAGCGCTCTTAGAGAAAATGTGCAAACTTTGGTGGGTTAGGACGCATAGTTTGACCTCAAATCGTGTTTTAAGATAAAAGTTCGTTGTCCGTATCGTGCGATACATCGATTGAAAACTGGCACTTCCTTGATCACGTTTCGCGGTATAGAGGTAGTAAATGTACTTTAAGAATCGGCGGGCAAACGTTATCCGGTCAACTGAGTTGAGGGAAAACGTAACTATCTCACAAAATACAGCTAAATAGAAGTGCAATGCGGGTAAAAAGATACCTTTGCTTGCTTGCTTTCAAGAACGCGAAAAACTTTTACGAACAAATTTCTGAAAGCAGAAATCGTTTTCTGAAAATGATTTGCTTTCTTGCAAACGCTTTCAGGAACTATTCGCACAGTGAAAGTTTTGTTGTGAAAACGTTTTAAGAAAGCAAATCACTTTCAGAAAACGCTTTCAAGAAAATACTTTTCGGGTCGTCACACTATGAAAGCTTTGCTTTCAGAAAGTACTTTCAGTGTGTGACGGTACCTTTACTCAGAGCATCATACATTTTTTTTTTCTTCTTAAAAACATGTGAAGTGATAAATGAATTTTTAGCACGGTAAAAGCTATTTTCAGCCCCTCACACATCCAAAGACCTAGAATTCAACCTGCAAGTCTTTCGCTACATAAGTTGGACAAAATTCATTCCCTGAAAATTATTGTTTAATAAAAGCTGAATGAATTATTTGATTGGTTATACTTGTCCCAACTCCGCCGATTTGTAAATTATCAGTTGATGTTTCAGAGGAATAAATACTATTAGGCCAGTCAAATTCTACAATAAAACCGCAAAGCGCGCTGTAGTTCTGCATTTTTTGATATGTTGTTGGAGCATGTTAGAGTAGTCTGTAACTAAGTTTGCAGCTTCGAAAAACCTGTGCTCGCTGCAGGAAAATGCAACAGTAAAAAAAAAAAACGCTAAAATCACCCCATTTTTTTTGATATTTTCCTTAATAACTGTGGAAATATACAATTTAGCAAAGAAAATCATCCACTATAAAATTGTTTCTTATAAAATTTTATCTAAGACCATTGTATATGAAAACTATAGTATTATCATGGAGTCGTTTTTATTTACGCTGGATTTGGACGGCTGGTGGCGCATGTGTTTGCAACATGTTTTATGATTTTGACAGCGAAGACAATAATGTTTAGAAAGAGTAAGTCTAGTTATATTGTAAGGGAGTAAGAGAGTTAGATCTCGACTTTCAAATTTGTTTCCTCAACAAAAAGTGTTGAGAGAAGTTGATGGATGATGCTAAGACCACATTAGTTTTAAATTCATGAATAGGTATTATGTTTGTTTTGTTATCTAACCATAAATTAAAAAAAAACTCTAAGACTTAGTTATTTTGAACCACTCAAAAGAACAGGTAACAAATTGTTCAATTCTGCTTAAAATGTGGAATCAAATAGTCTATACTCTAGACAGAGTATTACAAGAAGAAATTTTAATATTCGATCCAAATCGTTCTAATAGTTTTGGCAAGAAACATGATGTTAACTTAGTGCAACGCGCTATGTTTGCATCATTGCTGTGGTCAAAGCAGAGGACACTTAGTTGGCACTGATTTTTGTTCACGTACTTGGAACCCATAACTATCATAAAATGCCGTCATAATATTTATATCTTTTTTAAAAGCACCTTGGTAGCGATTTTAAAAATGCTAATTATTGATTGGGCTATATATCAACAGGAATACATTTTTGCTTCATGTGAAAAATAACCACTGATCCCAATTCTAAATATTCTTCTGGCAAAAAACTCCCAGAATGCAAAAGACTCCTCACGCCAAAAGAGCTTACATTTTTTATTTTTTTAAGAATGCCTGGCCTACTTTATTTTCGTAGTTTTTTTTTTCACATAAAGCAACCCAATTGTAAATATTCCCCGCGAAAATAACTCCCCGGGAGATTCGTTCCCCCAAAATTAAAATGCTCGTCACATAAAATATATCTACATTTTCACATTTAGAATTCCAGCTTTTTTTTCGTAGTATTATTTCTCATATTCGAAGTTTGCTTAGAAGAAGGAAAAAGGAACAAAATTCCCGGGAATTTATAGTTTAGAATAAGAGAGTAGGGAAAATGGAAGAATTTCACCAGGAATTTTTATTTAGAATTGGGCTGAACATGTATTCGAGAGAAGGAAAAATGGAAACATTTCTCCGGGACAGGAATTCTAATTTAGAATTGGGCTGACCTTATGAGGTTTAACTGAATATCGATGAATTGGCTCTTAATCATATGTGTATTAGCTCTTAAGGTAAAAATTTGCATTATTTTTGTGATCTATATCAATATTTATTTGAGAGCTCGATATGTAGGTATATCAATATTTTTTGTGGTATATTATCACTTCAATTTAAGAATTAATTTGAGGTGAAATCATTGTATATGAAAACTATTGAGACTTGGTAAGTTGCGTTCAACGCCGCCTGCATGTCACAAATTGTACCCTGTATGCGATACCAATTTTTTTTCGATTTAGCTTTCAATGCATTTCCCATAAGAGAAAACCCAAACAAGGCTCTAAGAAAAATCAGTTTTACCAAATTATTTTATATGAACGGGCATACAAAACACAATCACAATAGAGTAATAAAATATGTAAGTTTGTAAATCAAGAGGAAAATATTATTGAAACTTAATACTTATTTGCTGTATTTTGCAGATAAAAATGTAAACAAACCTGTGTTGTTTTTTTCTAAAATGGATGAATGTCGCCGTCAAAATGATATCATGTGCGTAGAGGGAAGGGCTTTTAGGGATCTAGAGTTACCCATGGATTTAAATGAAATAGTATTTTTACATATTTTTTCAGTAAAAGAAGAAGAAGAATTGTGGTAGATGCACTTAAGCGGTCGCCCGAAAGAATATAAGTGTTGTATCGCCTATAAAACTCTATATTAAAATTCCTCTCTTCTGTTGGTTTTGGGTCGGGTGTCGAAAAGTCAAAATCTGAAGATGCCAATCGATTTAGAAGGATGGTATTACCTAGTGATTCGGCCAGCGCTCTAGCACCAACAGAAACCGAGAAATTTCACTTTTCAATTTGATAAGTGTCGAAATGTCAAAATCTGAGGGCGCAAATCGATTTAGCTGGTGGATTTTACCTACTGTCACGGCCAGCACTATAAGCGCAGTGGAAACTGAAAAAATCCCACTCGACACTTTGACAGTTGTTGATAGTCCGAAAAATCACACCTCTCACTTTGACAGTTTGTTGTTAGGGGTAAGATATAAAAAAACGAGAAAACCTCAAGATTATGCCGAAAAGTCAAAAATCCGATGCGTTCTAACTCCAAAAGAAAATGCGCAAATTTGCACTAAAAGTCTTCAATATCTTTAATGTAGAAATGTAAAAATTTATGTCAACTTGACATGAACAAAAAATTAAATTATGTATTTATTACGTTTTTATTTGGTAGTCCAGAGCTACTCTTTTTTTTATTGTTTCTGGAGTAGGAGTAATTCCAAACCGTCAACACGAAACCGAGATTACGCTCATCTGTTTCATTGCAAAAACTGCAGTGAAAAAAAAAATTCATCCATTCAAATGCATAACTTCATTTTAACAACTAAAAAAATATGTATGAATCAAACAATTCATACAAATTATTAATAATCCTAACTACGCCTCTGTCTTGATTTTTGTCTAACCAAGCATTATTGTTGTTGTTTCTCATTGTGAAAGTAGTTTGTTTACATTTTTTTATCTATAAAGTAAAGCATTTTATTTATCGGTTTCGATATATTTCACGCTTGATTTACAAACTCACATGTTTAATTTTTGTATTGCAATTGTAATATGAATACTCTTTCATATAAAAGTAATTAAAAAAAATAATGTTATTCGTTTTCTCTTATGGGAAATACATTGAATGCGAAATTGAACAAAAATTTATATAACATACAGGGTTCACGCTTTGAATGCTAGGTGCCGTAGTACCAAGTGTCAAATAGTAATATCATCAGCATCGACGACTAGTGAGTCACGTAGTGTCGAAATCCATCAACTTCTCTCAACACTTTTTGTTGAGGAAACAAATTTGAAAGTCGAGATCTAACTCTCTTATAGTTTTCATATACAATGGTGAATTAAAATTCCGACGGTGGTAATGCGGGAAACAGGAGAAATCAAAAATCTATCTCGATCAAATTGCAGAACATAGTTGGATCTGCCATTGTGGACTGGATTTATACCACGCTCAATGGCAGAATCATTAACTCGCAACTTGGAGATATTATAGTCGAGAAAACAGTTACAAGAGGCACACCACAGGGAGGGGTAATCTCACCTCTCCTTTGGGTCCTCGTTGTAAACAAAATTCTAACAAGACTTAGGAATGAGGGCAATAAAATTGTAGCCTATGCAGACGATATAGTAATTTTTATATTGGGTAAGTACCTTACCACCATCAAAGATATTATGGAATCTGCACTTCAAGAACTTTATTTTTGGGCAGCACAAAACGATCTGGGGGTTGACCCTACAAAAACTGAACTAGTTCTGTTTACCAAGAAAAGGAAATAAGAGGATTTTACCGCTCCCAAGCTTAATGGAATTCCACTGAAACTTTCCAAAGAAGCTAAATATCTTGGAGTAATCCTTGATTCAACGCTAACATGGAAACGTAACAAAGAGGACAAAATTAAAAGAGCACTCTGTGTTTTCTATACATGCAAGAAAACCTTTGGTACGCGTTGGGGTATGCAATCACAAGTTATACAGTGGATGTACACGGCAATTGTTCGTCCCATACTTACCTATGGTTCGATCGTGTGGTGGAAGGCTGTAGAAAAAGTTAGCTATCTCAAAAACCTGAACAAGGTACAGAGACTAGCTTGTATAGGAATAACGGGGGTACAGAGTTCTACGCCACAAGCAGGGCTGGAAATTATTCTAAATCTTCCAGCACTGGACGAGTACACAAGATGCACAGCAGCCAAAAGTGCACTTCGACTTAAAGAAATGAGCTCTTGGAAGCACACCACCTATGGTCATGGGTCTATCTTGCAAAGGTATGACACAGTGGCCGAACTTGATATAACGACCGACTACGTACCACCCATAATAGATTTTAAAATACACTTCTCCATTTTAATTCCCGAAAGACATGGATGGGAACCTAACTCACTAATCAGTGAACAAGGTATCCCATTCTACACCGATGGGTCAAAAATGGAAGAAGGAACAGGGGCAGGGGTGTTCTGTGAACCTCTCAATATTAGAGAATCATATAAACTCCCAGATGAGTGTAGTGTCTTTCAAGCTGAGATTTACGCTATTGAAAAAGCGGCAGAAATGGTACACAAGAAAAAACTGAGCTCGTCAGAGATCACATTTTTTGTGGACAGCCAAGCTGCTATCAAAGCATTAGCCAGTGAGACAGTGGCAAAATGCCGAGGCGTACTGGAGAAAATTTGTTACTCCAACCAAGTCAAACTCTGCTGGGTCCCTGGACATAGTAATATAGAAGGGAATGATATAGCAGATGAACTGGCAAGGAAAGGGTCATTAGCAAATAGAAACAATAGTAGTCAATTATTTACGCGGCCTGAAATCCCGATCGGCGACATTAAAAGTAAAATTTACCTAGTAACGAAAGAGCAAAACAATAACTCCTGGATTTCCAGGAACGACTGCGTTATCTCTAGAAGTTAATGGCCTAGAATTAATGAAAAGGAAACTCAGTATATTTTATCGCTGAGTAAAAAGAAATTAAGAATCTTGATAGGTGTACTAACGGGTCATTGCGCCATTGGCACAATGGCCACCAGAATAGGCGCTTTCGCACCCGATTTCTGTCGGAGCTGTCAGGATGTTGAGGAAATTGAAACCATTAAGCACCCGCTGTGTGATTGTCCAAAACTTCAAACAAATCGCCTCCGGTACTTCGGAAACAGGTTTGTTGGAGAACTGAACGTTCTAGCGCATGTCTCGATGGCAAATATAAGACAATTCATAGAAAAAACAGGCTGGTTCACAAACGAACCAGTCTATGTGAACATAAGTTAGGTACATCTCTGTATTTCATTTATAAGGGGATCACAATGGACCAATAGGCCCCCGTGTTACGCAACAGCTTAGGCTGTGCACACCCCTCCTAACCTAACCTAACCTAACCGTAACTGAGAAATATTTATGAACTTTATGAACTTCGAAAAAGTTAGTGTTCCTTGAAAATAGTTTTTGACATACAAATAAAATAAATCTTCATTTAAATCATAAACCTATGCATCTAATTATTTCGGTCATGTACAAGCTTTTTGCAAAGTGCCTATTTAGGAGAATTCGTGGTGTTTTGGATGAACAACAACCTACAGAACAAGCTGGCTTTCGTAAAGGTTTTAGCACTACCGATCATTTACAGACAGTAAAGCAAATAATTGAAAAATGTAACGAATATAAGCTTGATTTACACATGGCATTCATAGAATTCACTAAAGCCTTTGATACGGTGGAACACACAATAAAGAAACAGGGAATTAAGGACAAAATAACACAAATAATTAAAAATGTGTACACAAACGCTACTGCCACAAATCCTCCAAAAGTATCACTTGTCACGAATAAGTGCTTCTCGTCTAACTGTTCGGATTCGGCATAAAATTGTAGGTCCCTTCTATTCCTGCCGAAAGGCGCACACAGGAATGGTTGCGAGTTTTTAGTCACTAGGCCCTGGTTCTTCATGAGCCGTTGTGTCACCCGATTTATTTTTATTTACACAAACGCGAAAGCTGGGATATCCCTTGAGAGCAAAGGTAGAACATTCAATCTTGGCAGAGGTGTTAGGCAAGGGGACCCGCTTTCACCAGCTTTCTTTTTTGCAGTTTTGGAAGATATGTTTCGTTTGATGTCTTGGAAATCGTTGGGAGTAAAAATAGATGGCGAATATCTTAATAACCTACGATTTGCAGATGATATCATCTTATTTGTGACATCAAGTGATGAATTAAAGAAAATGATGAAAGATTTGGAAGGAAATTGCGCTAGAGCAGGACTTCACATGAATGCTGAAAAAACTAAGCAAATGAGTAAAGGAGAGCAAAAGAATATTTTCGTAAATGGTAATCAAATCCAATACGTAGAAGACTATATATACTTATGACAGTTGATTTCATTTTCAAAAACAGAAGAGAAGGAAATAGATAGGAGAATTGCAAATAGCTGGAAACAAATTTGGAAAAATAAACAGGCGTTCGATTCAAACCTAACCAAAGTATCTAGAAAACATCTTTTTGATGCAACTTTACTGCCAGTTATGACATACGGCTTACAAACCTGCAAAATATCGGCAAAATCAATCCAAAAGCTTCGAACGACACAAAGAGCTATTGAAATTTCAATGCTTAAAACATCTAGAAGAAGCATGACAGATTTCGAAGGTGTAATCCAAAAAGCTAGGCAGCAAAAGTGGAACTGGGCTGGCCACATCCCGAATGACCGACAACCGGTGGACTTTAAGGTCTACGCACTGGATTCCTAGACGGCAAAAGACGACCTGGGAAATGATTTAGTTCTTACTGATAACAGATGGGAAAGAACAGCTAAGGACAAAAGTACGTGGAACACCTTGGGGGAGGCATACATCCAAATGTAGTTAACTTTAACTTATAATTAAATTGAAAAAAAAAATAAAAACACATTAATATTACTTATATACTCATGTAGGTACCTATTTATATGTACATAAATAGTATACTTTGTCAATTTAAAATGGATTAATAAAGCTGTTAATAATAATAATAATGCATCTAGAGGGTAACAAATCATTTCGGCCACCAAGCTTGTTCTATTCGATTCACTATGGGAGGGATATCAGATTGAGTTCTATTTAATATGTTAAACGGATCTGCTGGTCAATCTGATTAGAACAGACAACCAGATTTAATTATTATTTGCCATTTAGTTATCATATCAATGGGCCAGTTTGTTCACAGGTAATCTTTTTGAATCCGTGATTACTGGTTAATCCTGGAACGTATTTAGGTAGTTGAGATTTTTTTGTCAAAAATCCAACTCGAGTTGTTAATGAAGGCAATCGCTTATCAACCAAGTTTGGTTGATAAGAGTTACGTTATTAGAACCTGTTAAATACACATTACAATTTTATCCCACTGTGAACAAACTTGCCCTAAAGTCGAATACACCTTTAGTTAGGATGAGAAGACGACTTATTTTATCGGTAGTATGTATGTGGAGTTAAACCAGAGCTGTTCAAATGAATATGCATAACAAAATTATTGATTGCTATTGTAGCACGATGTTTAAAAACTTTTTAACTTCATTTAAAGCCGTCTTTTTTGAGAGCAAAATGTTTACACGCAAAACAATAACAAAACAAATTATTATAAAGAATTTTGTTTGTGTTTTCCGTGTAAAACTTTTACTGAGTTACTAGTCACTCTTTTAAAAACACGGCTTAAGTAACTTGTATACAGTAAAACCCGGATAAGAACTTCTTTCATAAGTGCCTAACTGGCATAAGTATTAAAATTGACTAATAAGAACCTCTCTGTTATATAGGTACCTCTCAAAACTGGGTATTTATGTTGAGGTTCTTATCCGGGTTTTACTGTATTACATGAATTTAATATTTGTATGTGCATACATATATTTTTAATAATAAAGGATGCTAGCAAAATATTTTCGGAATGATCCAAAATATGTATGTTCCAAGTGTCCAAGTACGTAGACAAAATTTTGCTCATAAACTTCATAAAGTTAAAAACCTTATTTCAGGACTTCTCACTGAAAAACTGGATATAAAAAAAAACTTTTATGCAGATATACTGCATTCTACTTCTCGTTTGAAGTAGGTACAGAGTGGCTGATGAATCGTGCTACAAAAACAAATCTTAATAACTTTTTTTCTGAAAAGTTTTTTAACACTAAATTTTTTTTATTTTGTAGATCGTTACCTAACATTTATAAAAATGGATAATTGGGATGAGGAAACTGGAAACTCACGCACTTAACTCTATAATTCTTGTCCAAAGAGAATTTTGGCGCACGTTTGGCGGCA
Source organism: Melangyna quadrimaculata (assembly GCA_949320155.1). NCBI lineage: Eukaryota > Metazoa > Arthropoda > Insecta > Diptera > Syrphidae > Melangyna > Melangyna quadrimaculata. Next base: position 153,680,825 of record OX439484.1, read on the forward strand.
CGCCACCTAGCAGATGAACCATAATGAGGCTTGTTCAATATTTTTCTGATCATGGGACAGTCGCCCGAAGAAGTTACCACCAAAATCCACCCGTTCGGAAGCCGGAAACAATTGCTGCTGTAGCTGCTGCCATACAGGATACTCCAAGCTTTTCCACAAGAAATTTGTCTGCACGTTTGGGTATCAGCAGAGATTCATATTACGAGCAAATTCAACACCTCTGTGTATTCGGTGCGCTTGGAATTCTGCCAAAAGCTGCTCCAAATGGTAGAAGAGGACAAAACCATGCTTGACTGCAATTGCATGTTGGATGAAGCCCAATTCGACTTAAATGGAAATGTAAACCAGCAACATTGTCGAATATGGTGTGAGTAGAACCCACAAATTCTGCACGAAACTCAACTTCATTCAGATCGGGTCACAGTGTGGTGTGCAGTTTCCTCGAGCTGCATTATCGGCCCATATTCATTTGAGGAAAACGGACCCACCGTACACAGAGCGAAAAAAGACTACATAAAATCAATAAGATTACCTTATTGTGCTACATTGCTTAGAAATCTTATTAAAAGTAATGAATAATAAGAAATTTCCATAAAGAAAACTTATTGATTTTATGAACAAAACCTTTTTGAAGTTCAGAAAAGTTTTTAGTAATCTTTTTATATGGAAATTCTTATTTAATAATAAAAGTATATGAAAACCTCATTACTTATGAGTTTTAAGAAGTCAATCTTATTTACTTTTTTCTTTTGTATAAAGGCTAATAAGGAAATCTTCTTAAATTGATAAGTATTTTCTTATAAAAACGTAAAAATCCCGTTGTAAGAAAACCTTATCTCTTTTCAGTTCTAAAAAGATTAACTTATTAAAAATGTCTGTCCATTTACGCTAATAAGAAAATCTTTTTAAATCAAAAAGAATTCTTTTTTAAATCTTAAAGAGAAATTATTGCATTCATACATGACAGGTAATAAGAAAATCTCATTTGTTTTGTGTCTTAAAAAGAAAAACATATTAAAGGGGTTGTCAATCAAAAAGAATTCCTTTTTAATAGTATAAGTTATCTCATATTTTATATACCAAGGTGAAACTCTGCTTTGCTTGCAAAACATATTGTTTCCTTCCAGTCTGGAGACGTCTGCGTGCCGAAATTTTAAGAAAACAATTAAAATAAGTGTATACAATTATTTAAAATGGTGGAAAATATTGAAAATGTAATCGCATGTGCCAGTGAAAGTGATAGTCAGTGAAGCAATAAATGTTCCATTTTTAATATGGAACACTGAACAAATTGAGGAGACCCAGCAAATTTTTCTCTTCTGGGGGCTTAGTAGTTCCGTGTCGGCGTTACTCAAAGTGTGTGGAGTTAACTCCATTGACGTCCTTGAAAAAATGGAGTTGGAAGACATCGACAAATTCTTAAGCAAGTTGCGGCTACTTACATAAATACTGGAAATAAAGGGCTGCGCAAAACTTATGAATGCCCAAGTTTAATACAGATAGCCTAAAGGATCCCGCAGTGCGCCAAAACTAGGGGACCACCTTTCACAAGGATTGAACGCAATCAGCAGCAAAGAAACCATATCCATCGAAAATCATTGGTGTGCTGTGAAAAATGTGTTCATATCCGGTGCTGAAAGTATAGTCGGCCGGGAGCAAGGGAGAAATAGTACTTGGCTTTCCGACGAAACTTGGGCAAGGATCGAAGAAAGGAAACACCTTAAAGCTCGCATCGCAGCTACCCCAGCAGCAGGGAGAAACGAGCTTGAGTCTACGTACCGCATGAAGATGAGGGAAGTTCACTGTAGTGTGCGACGTGATAAGCGTAAATACATCAACGCATTGGCTACAGAAGCAGAAGAAGCCGCTAGTAGGTGTGATAGTAGGACCGTCTATAGAATTACCAAAGAGCTCACTGGTGTCCAGAGCTCTAAACAACACCTGGTTAAAGACACAAACGGATCCCTGCTAATTTCGGATGAGGACCAGCTCATAAGGTGGAGGGAACACTTTTCTGCGGTTTTAAACCGCGTTTTCGCCAGTGAAGTGAACCCTATTCCCACTGAGCTACCCGAAGTAACAATTTCCCGAATACGCACCGTACCCCCCAGTAAAGAAGAAATTATCACCGCCATCAAAGCACTGAAGAACAACAAAGTAGTTGGACTTGACGGTATTCCTGCAGAGGTCTTAGGAGCAGCCCCAACAACATCGAGCGAGCTACTGCACCCACTTATTAAGAGAGCTTGGGAAACAGAGAGCTTTCCTGAAGAGTGCAAAAAAGGAATGATTGTCAAGCTCCCAAAGAAAGGAGATCTCACACAGTGCGAAAACTGGAGAGGAATATGCGTTCTGCCTGCAGTAGCCAAGATAATAGCAAGGATAGAATTGGACCGAACTAAAGACCACCTCGAAGACACACTCGACGCCGAACAAGCAGGTTTCCGCACTGGATCTTCCTGTGTGGATCACATCAACACCTTGAGGATCATCATCGAACAGTGCGTTGAATATCGATCACCACTTCACCTGCTGTTCATCGATTTTGAAAAGGCGTTCGACAGTGTCAATAGAGAATTTATTTCGCTTGCTTTGCGCAGGAGGGGCATCCCAGATAAATTGATTGCTATTATCAAGGCTACATATGATGGATCCAAATGTCATATTTTGCACAAAGGTAGGCTGTCAGAGGAGTTTGAAATCCAAAGTGGGGTTAGGCAAGGCTGTATACTATCACCAATACTGTTCCTGTTGGTGATAAGTGACGTACTGGCACGCAGTTTTGTCAAATCGAAATAGAGGAATTCAGTGGACTACGCGTACGACGTATGCTTACTCTCTCAAAGGATCATGGATCTCTATCAAACGTCAACAAGGGCAGAAGCAGAAATCGTAGGGCTTAAGATCAACTCGGCAAAAACGAAAAGGATCAGCCTTGGAACTTCCTCATCAATCCAAGTAAATATTTCTGGACAACCGGTAGAGATGGTAGAGGATTTCTAATATCTTGGAAGTATTGTCTCTACGGATGGCGGAACTGAACTGGACGTAAACAGCCGAATCAGAAAAGCAAAGGCATGCTGTCAAAAATATGGAGAAACAACTCTTTTAGCTTAAAGACCAAGCTACGACATGTTCCGCTCCAATGTTGAATCCGTTCTGTTTTACGGCTGCAGTACTTGGAAAGTCACTGACACTGTCACTAGAAAGCTGCAAACCTTCGGTAATAGATGTCTACGAAACATCTTGAAGATTTTCTGGCCCAACCGTATCTCCAATGCCGAACTTCATGCGAGAACGGGTCAGGAGCCCATAGACTCCATTATACGAAGAAGAAAGTGGCAGTGGATTGGCCATACGCTTCGAAAAAGCGATCGGTGCATTGCATCTCAAGCAATGCAGTGGAACCCGCTCACACAGGAGGGAAGACAAGTGGGCCGGCCTAGAAGTACATGGCGAAGAACGGTCGAACAGGAATGGGGAAAAGTTGGAGAGAGCTGAAATATATTTCAAGAGTGTAGGCCCTATGTCCCGTAAGGGAAACATCACGGACGTAATAGGTCCGAGGACCTAAGTAAGTAAGTATAGTTATGTTTATTATTACTTTTTTATTTATTTACTTTAATGATAATTTTTTATCCAAGAATTTATTTGTTTCTGTTCATCGTTATGTTTATTATTACTTTTTTTTTATTTATTTACTTGAAAACGTGTTCCTTTTTTTTTAAAACGAATCTTGAATTTATTTACCAAATATTATGCATATTCATAAATACATATGTTACCTTTCGTTAAAAAAAAAAAAAAACAATAAACTGTTTGAAAAAAGATTTGTATTCCGTCTTTTATTTAAATGAATTTAAAAACTGTTTGAAAAAGGATATGTATTCCGTCTTTTATTTAAATGAATTTAGCAAAAATTTTGTATAAAATTATTTTAAATTATTAAATTTTCATATTTTTTTTCGTTCGTCTCATTATTTCTAAGAGAATTTCACACTTTTCCAAATGAACTTTCGTTCATTTGAAAATCGTTTGTCTTATTTTTCACACTTTTTTAATAAGACCTTCACATTGTTTCAAAAAGATTTGTACATGCTTTTAATAAGTTCTTCTCTTTGATTTAAAGCGTATTTCATTTTCTTCCAATAAGATAATCTTATTGTTACTAAAAGATGTTCACATTTTTTCAAAAGTTCTTCATATTGATTCAAAGCGTATTCCACATTCTTTCAATAAGATCATCTTATTGTTTCTAAGAGATTATCACATATTATCAATAAGGTCTTCTTATTGTTTCTTAAAGATTGGCTCATACTTTTCAATAAGTTATCTTATTGTTTTAAGAAGCACTCATGAATTGCAATAAGATATCTTCTTAAAAATATGTGGATATCCTATAAAATGGACATCAAGATTTTATGGTTTTAATAAGACTTTCTTCTTGGATGAAAACCAAAGGAAAATCTTATTGTTTTCCATCTATTTTATGAGGTCCTTTTTTCTCTGTGTAACGGTCAATGGTGACCGTTATTTAAAAATGCTTAAGGATTTTTTTTTACCCAGAACTGCGCAGGAAGAGAATTCCTTTGAATTCCGTCTGGTTTCAACAGGATGTCTACACAAGGGCTGTTATCGCAGAATTGAAAGAAAAATTTCGCAATAAATTGATTTCGAGAAACTCATCTTTTCGTTGGCCCCTCGGTCCCCTAACCTGACTGCACCCGATTTTTTTTGTGGGGATATTGCAAACAGGAAGTGTTCAAGACAAAACCAAGTAATTTCAACACCCTGAAGCAATCAATCACAACAATAATTCAAGCAATTCCGAGGTCAACGCTTCAGTCTTTTATGGAAAATTTTTTAGTAAGATGCCACACATGTGTCAACGAGGGGGGGATGCCATTTAAACTCCATTGTTTTTAAGAACAATTAAAAATATTAAATAAAATTTAATTATCTTTCGAACTATATAAGCAAAAATGAAATAAATATTCTCTAAAAAAAGTTAATCCTGTTTGTTAATGTAGCAATATTCATCAGCCAACCTGTATGTATGGACTATAAGCATTTGTATGTATATACAAATGTTAGGTACTAATTCTAATTTATGCTCTTTTTAAATTATTTATTTCCTTACATAAATTTCCATCTTTCGGTAGAGTCCATAGTTCAATAACAGATTGTGTGTCATACGTATACGGTGCGGCTTCATTGGATGTCCCTGTCCATAGTAATAATTACCAATATCACCTGGAAGCAAAATTACGAAATTAAAATTCGAAAGAAAAGAATTTTTTCCTTTTTTCAAATTTTAAGTCGACTGTCCGCCTCTGTGCACTCGCATCTCCCATACAAAAGCAACATGCTACCGTAGAAAGAGACAAAATGCGGGAACATATTTTTGACATCAACTTCAAATGGCGGTAGAAAAAGTGTACTCAGTTTATGGACAGTCGACTTAAAACATTGAGTTTGGATAAATAGATTGAATTTAGAACTACATCGCTTTGTATGGTAATTTGTGATTAAATATCAATGGAAAATGAATTTAAGGATACACTTAATTGTTTATACAAAAGAAACTTCATTTTTTTTTATAAATAAATTAAAAAAAAAAACAATAAACTCACTATCGTAGTAATAGCAAACTCTTTTCTTGCTGTGGGCCTGCATTTTGGTTTGTTTTCTTCTCAGTCACTTTGATAAAATATTCTAATAATTATTTATTTAATGCTTAAATTGATTTTGTGAACACTCAAATGGCAGCATATAATTATTTTTATTTTGCTTTTAAATTGCAAACAAATTTATGAGACACGCCGAAACATTTGAAGTCAAGCGCGTCTACATAGAACAAAAAAGCGAAAATTGAAAATGAAAAATGGCAGCTAATTGCCTGACAGGAGAGTGGTGAATATTTGGTGATATATGTGAAGTAGATTGCAGTTCAAAGTGTTGTAGGTTTGTGGATTGGATAGATGGTAAGTTTTTAATAGGTTTGTTCCAGTTTTCCGACCTTGAACATACCCCTCGAGCAATCACGGACCCGAATTTCTCGGTTGGAAAAATTAAAAAAAAAACTGATGTCTGATTCAACAAAAAAAATCGATTTTTGTTATCTTTTTTCAGATTTCACCTTCGTTTCAACAAAAAATAAATCGAATTTTCTGGTGGTCTGATTTGATTTAATACTACGTTTCCACCAACCACTAAACCGAGGTAATGCGATTTGTTTGGTGTTTCCACTGCACAAAAAGAGGATTATGGCAAAACATTCAAATGGTGTTTCATTTTTTTGATATGAAGTGGAAGTGAGATAGATAGTTCTTGTTTACATTTCCATCTGTCAATAAACGAAAATAGGTCGGTTCCACAATTATTCTTTGGAAAAAAAGTTTGTTTGATTTGACAAACTAATGTTTCCAAGTAGATTTAAATGAGTTTTATTTGAAATCTTCATTTGGGGAGATTAAAATTTGTATGGTAAATCTTGTAGATTTCAAGGAGATTTGTGATAATCTTGCTAAATCTCGGTCTAGTGTCTGGTGGAAACGTAGTATAGGATAAATTTTGCAAATCTCGATTTCAGACAAAGATCTACACAGATTTTCAAAAAAAAAAAACAAATTAAAGTGACATTTTTATCAAGCTAACAGCCCTATTCTGCCGTTGTGAGGCTCACAGGTCACAATTTTTTGTGAGATTATTTTTGTGAGGTTTTTTATGAGGCGGTCACAATTTCGTATTCTGTTCACAAGCCCTCCCCTTCAAGCAAAATCACGGACCCAAATTTCTCGGTTCACTTGGGACTCCAAAAAAAATGAATGTCTCACACACAATAAGTTTTATTGGGGCCCAAACTCAATATCAGCATAGATAACTGTCTGATTTGGTTTTTAACGTTTGTTTTTTCGTAATGGTAGGTGAATTTAGGGTCGATATTAGCAACATTCGGGGGCTGAGAAAGAATTTCTGTGCTGTGTACGTACATACTGTAAAAAACAGGCCAGCAGTCTTGGCACTAAGTGAAATCCAGGTAGGTGAAAATTCTGATTACTCCGAATTTAGCCTACCTGGTTATAGCTTAGTGCCTTTATTTTTCCTACACCACGGTCTCGCAATATATGTACGTAATGATGTGGCTTATCAGCTTCAACCACAATATGGCCCTTGTTTAAATACAAACTTTAACTTCATGTGGTTAAAATTCACCGTCAATAAGCACATCATACATACATGTTTCATTTATCGTAGCCCAAGTTTGGATAGTAATTCGACTTCTAACGAATTCGATGCGCTGTCCGATTCAATCCTGAGAATTGTTTCCCATTATCCGCACAGTGAAATCGTTGTTACGGGCGATTTCAATGTACACAATTCTTCGTGGCTACGCCATTCTGGTCAGACAACACCCGAAGGAAGGTTTGTCGAGATTTTTGCTGAGTTAAACCACCTGACTCAGCTTGTTGACGAGCCTACTCGGATTCCTGACGTTGCAGGTCAAATCGCCAACACTCTAGACTTGTTCCTTACCTCTGACCCGAATAAATACACTATTAGTGTATTATCTCCTCTAGGCTCATCAGACCATTGTGTCATATCTGCAAATTTCTCGTGCCACCAAATCACAGTTAAAGAAAAAATCCCAAAGAGAACCGTTTGGCAATACGAGAAAGCCAACTGGGACGGTCTCAATAATTTCTTCAAGAGCTTTAACTGGTCACTATGCTTCCTCGATAGTGATGTTGACGCCAGTGCAGATATGATTACAAACTTGATTCTTTGTGGAATGAGAAATTTTATCCCGAATAGGGTGAAATCTATCAAACCCAAAGAAAACTCATGGTTTGATTCGAGCTGTAAAGAGGTTATTAGGGTTAGAGAAGTAAGCTTCCGATGTTATAAAGCCAAGCCTACAGAGGAAAACCGGATGTACACAAATCCGCTGGCCCGGATGGTATCCCTCCCATTGTTCTGAAGAGGTGTTCTTCAACGCTGGCAAAACCACTGCGTAAGCTTTTCCATCTGTCCTACTCTACTGGTCTCTATCCGAGTGGATGGAAAACAGCATTTGTCCAGCCTGTCCCTAAAAAAGGCGTATCTTCTTCACCCTCTAACTATCGGCCAATTGCACTTACGTCCCTTCTTTCCAAGGTCATGGAAACGCTGATTAATTTCCAGCTCAAGAAATATCTCGAGGAACGAAAGCTTCTTAATGACCGGCAGTACGGCTTTCGTAGCAATAGGTCCACTGGTGATCTGATGGTATATCTCACCGAACAGTGGAACAAATCTTTACATCGTTTTGGAGAAAGTAAGATTATTGCACTTGATATTTCAAAAGCGTTTGATAGAGTTTGGCACCAAGCTCTCTTATCGAAAATGCGCGCATTTGGTTTCGATGAACCTCTTCTTCGTTGGATTAGAAATTACCTTTCGGACCGTTCAATACAAGTCGTATTGGACGGTTTCAAGTCTGAAATCCACAAAATAAATGCTGGTGTGCCCCAGGGCTCCCTTTTGTCTCCGACTCTCTTCCTTATTTTTATAAATGATCTTTTGTCTGAAACTTCTAATCCATTAAACTGTTTCGCTGACGACAGTACCCTCAGCTTCTCATATTCGTTTACAGATTCTCATCCATGTCCTTCGGATGTGGAACTTGAACGGCAGCGTATGATAAGCTCATTAAATTCTGATCTTGACAGCATTGTCCAATGGGGAATCAAAAACCGCGTAGAATTTAATGCTTATAAAACTCAATGTTGTCTCCTGTCGTTAAAGCGAAACCCACCCCCAATGCCGCTATCCATGAGCGGCACTTGCATCGAGGAAACCGAACAGCTCTCAGTTCTCGGTATGTGTGTCACAGACCACCTTTTGTGGAATGACCACATATTTGATGTCGCCAAAAACGCTGCTAAGTGTTTAGGTTTTCTCCGTAGATGCAAGAAGTTTTTTTCCCCTTCTGATCTGGCTGTGATCTACAAAGCCTTTATTCGTCCAAAACTTGAGTACAATTCTCATGTTTGGGCAGGAGCTCCAAGAACTCACTTGAGTTTGTTGGACAGAATTCAAAAGAGAGCTTTAAAAATGATAGGCGAAAGATCTATAACAGAAACAATAACATCTCTCGAACACCGCCGTAATGTTTCGTGTCTTTCTCTATTTTATCGCTATTATTATAATCAGTGTTCTAGTGAAATAGCCAGTTGCATTCCCCCCCTTAAAAAATTCAACCGTAATACTCGCGCTTCTAGGAATGCCCATCAGTTCACCCTCGAGCCCAACTTCGGACGTACTGTAATGTACAGAGATTCTTTCTTCAGTCGCACCACACGAATGTGGAATGCTTTACCTGACTCGACTTTCCCCTCCCATTTCGATGTGCAAACGTTCAAAACCAATGTGCATCGGTATCTCCTTCTAAATCCTCTCCTACTTACCTAATCGCTCGTGCTGTGTTAAAAACATTTTAAGGGTAGCCATAACCCCTTTTGCGCGTGTGGAATATAAAAAAAAAAAAAAAAAAAAATAACAAATCTTCTATGTACGCATGTAAAAAGAACGAGAATCGAGAGTATTTTTTACAAGCATCGAGAAATAGAGAGAGAGTATAGGCGAAGTATACAATCATTTTGCCTTAATTTCCACCACTTTTTTTTTAAATTCAGTTTTGTAGGTAGCGTGGCGAAGACGGTTGCTTTTTTATCTCTATTTTCTTGTTAAAACTTTTAAACATTTCCAATCAGAAATGCAAGTTTCTATTTATTAAATGTAAATTTGTATTTGTGGAAATATGTCATGTTTATAAGTGCGAAATAGTCTTTAGAAAACCTTTTATGAATGATAAATAAAAAACCTCTTAAAATGAAAAAAATCTGTTTGTTTTATTTTTGTAGGCAATGGAGAAACTGGAATAGATGGTATGCCTCAATTCATTAATTTTTTTTGGAACCGTTTTAGATTCCATTTGGTTTCGGTTCTCCGAGCATGGTGTATTGAAAAACTCTCTCTCTCACAATACATTCACATAATGGCTCCGTGGTGATTCTAATTTACATACTAATTTGAGCCGCAAAACGCAGTTTTTCGATCCGTATTTGGACCCGAATGCTAAGTCGTTCATACGTTGTTTGATACGTTTGCGGCCCGAAAACGAGCTCGCTTGCTTGAAGGGTCATAAGAAACCTCACAAGAAAACTGACCACAGGAAGGTGAAGTTTTTGTTGTGAGTTTTTCCAGCTGATTTCTGAAAACAAACTGATTTAAAAATAAAAAATAAAACTTATTTGGCGGCATTAATTAACTTATAATAATAATGAACTCTATTGGTAAGCAATTCGTTTAAAGGTGAGACCGCACTAGGCGGAACTGCACTGCAGCGGAACTGCGATTCACAATAATTTGTATGAAATTTAATGAAGTTCAGTTGCCGCCTAGTGCGATATAGCTCATACAATTTCATACAAATAATGTTTTGCCACGTCGTGAAGTGCAGTTCCGCTGCAGTTGTGTGCGGTCTAACCTTAAAGGTTCGATCGCACACAACTGCAGCGGAACTGCACTTCACGACGCGGCAAAACATTATTTGTATGAAATTGTATGAGTTAAATCGCACTAAGCGGCAACTGAACTTCATTAAATTTCATACAAATTATTTTGAATCGCAGTTCCGCTGCAGTGCAGTTACGCCTAGTGCGGTCTAACCTTAAACATTGATGTTTATATTTAATAATAATTATTTTATATTCTAGCAGTCGTATTTATTAGATTTGACTATTACTCGGTTAAACCTCGGAATAGTTAAACTGAGTAGTCGAAGCACTTACACCGGGCTTACGCCATGTCGAACCAATCCTTAGCCGTTTTAGTTACGCCTGCCTTACGTCAAATATTTTATCAAAAAATCACCAATCTAAAACTTTGGTTATCATAAACGTAAACAAACTTCAGCTGATTTCCATTGTTGTTGGTTTATTTTGGTAAAGAAATTATTTGTTAATTTCTAATAATAAAATAAAAAGAAAAGAAATCGTTCTGAAAAACTGGGATAATTCTCAAAAGACATGTTAATATATTTATGTAAAAAAATAATAAATAAATCGGGTGGCACAACGGCTCATGAAGAACCAGGGACTAGTGACTTACAACTCGCAACCATTCCTGTGTGCGCCTATCGACAGGAATGGAAGGGACCTACAATTTTATGCCGATTCCGAACGGCTAGACGAGAAGCACTTATTCGTGACAAGTGATACTCTTGGAGGATTTTTCAATTCCTCGCAAGAGGCAGTAGCCCTGAAAAAAACTTTTTTTTTAGTTTTTAGGTGGACGAGGCTGGGAAGCGAGCCCAGACCTTCAGCGTGATATATTTATGTACAACAGATAAATATAAATATTTTGGTTTATGTTCATAGATTTTTCCCCGACAACTATTTGAATTGAATTTTTATTGAGACTTTTAAGAAAAATTAACATTTGAATACAATTCGATATTTGTAGTTTGGCATTTGTAGGCCCAACTAACATTTCAGCTTCGGTTCGGCTTAATAGAATAGGCTTTAGAAGTTCAATAAGACATTTGTAAAGTTTACTTTAGCATAAAAAGGAGAATGTTATACAAGCTAATATAGCTTGTATAAGTGATTTCGGAAAATCTTCTTATAAACTTATTCGCAGATCTCTTAAAAGTAGCAGATTGTATAAAAGCCTAAAGAAGCCGATACGAAGTTTTAACGAGCGATATTGGAAATTTGAATGACACTTCAACTTGACAGATAGCTTAGGACATGATTGTATAAAAGTGAAATACAAGTCTTATAGAAGGTGAACAAAAATAAATTAAAAAAAAGAAAGATACATTTTTATTTTTTAATGTGATTTTTACTGCATTTTATCTGAAATCAAGTGTCAAATTCAATTATTTATTAATTATAGTATTGGAAACAATTATAAAACATAAATTTTATTTTTACCTCACTAGGGATCGAACTCGGGAACTCCTACGTGACAGTCCATCACTTTTTTTTTTTTAATTCATTTTTATTTTGTATTCAACTTAAAAACTATCTTAAAGCTAGACAAAAATTCATGAAAAACTAGCCTACTTATCAATATTTTAAAAAAACTTACTGGCCCCAAGCGAGCGCTCTAAATTAAACAATAACTTAATGCTAATGCCTTCCGGCCTACGAACTACTTAAAAATAATATCTTTTCATGGTTTTATTTTTTCCAAGAAAGATTTTTAAAAAAACTTGGAAACTATATCATTTTTTTTTATTTGTATTTAAAAGCTAATTAAAACTTATTAAAAATAATTAAAACTACTTAAAACTATACTTAAAACTACCTTAAAACTACTTACAACTACCTTAAAACTAGAACAGCCACAGCAAGCATTTTCAATTTTGTTATTTTTTTTGGATTTTATAATTTTTTTGTTTCGATTTTTTTGGTTTTATAATTTTTTTTTTTTTTTGCCACCCTGACTGTCCCTACTCAATTAATACACTTAAAACTATGTAAGTCGGCTAAGACGAGAAAACTGACCTAGTTTCAACTAATCAACTATCTAATTCGTGATTTAACCACTAAAACTGGTTCTCCTGTTTTACCCTGTCTCTTCGGTCCCGATCGGGCACAGTCCTACTGAACCGAAGGCGCTCTGCTCCACCCTGTGCGAGAACGTCTTGACTATAAAGGAGTCACCTCTACAGTTCTGCGGCCGACGTGGTAGATTAGCGGAACTGCCGCTCTATCCTGTATCAGCCCTCACTGTCTAAATAGAGGAAAGCATCGGGTGGGATAAATCCACTTAAACGCACACTCTCGTAGTAATCAGTGTTGGGGTAGTAAGCCCCGAAAATTAAGCTATTTGCTGAAGACATCGCTCTTGCAATGTGACCCCGAATCAGCTCGAGTATAAAATTATCGATTCTGTTAATGTTGGCTCCATTGTATAGAACCTCGTTGGAATAATAATGTTTGTACTCCGACCCTGGCGTTCTGTGTAATCTAAGGCAGCGTCGAAGACACTGCCTCTCAAACACCCGAATCTTTTCCATTTGAGATGGGGCAACGTTGAACCACACCGGGCATCCATAGGCAATTATTGGCCGGATAAGGGCCATGTAGCAAATCACCTTAACCCTGCTGTCAAGACGGCTGCTATAAAACAAGCGCTTTGTCAGGGCAAAAGCTCCCCTGGCTCTGGTCAGAGCAGCACTTATATGTCTGTCGAAATACAAATACTGATCCATCCAGATGCCAAGGTACTTTACTACACTTTTATTCGCCAGTGGATGTCCATATGGCCCTACGATCACCATTTTGCACCAGTTCTTTCTTGTATCCCTAGAGGCTCCATGCAATGGAGTCCTGAACAGAATAGTTTCGGATTTCTGAAAGTTGATTTTCAACTTACAGTCATCGCAATATTACTGAATCTTGATTTATATGTATCTGCATTTGGTTTCTGCAAAAAAAGGATGCCAAATACAAAATGTATATTTGTTAGATAGAGAGAAAAGATCAAAATGCAGAAGAACTTCGTTTCTGCATTATAGGAAAGGGCCATAATGCAGAAATGAAGACGAACATGTTCATCTTCTTGATGGTTCTCTTTCACTCGCTCAGATTTTTTGTATACTCTGTCCTGCTATACTTTTCTGCATTTTGCAGACGAAGATACATGTAAATCCACCATTAATGTATGAGCCTAACACCCCGACTCCACAGGCAATAAACGATGTCCATAATCCAATCTACAATCCAATCCACAATCTGATTTGCATGGATATGTCACTGCTTGGACATGGATTTTTGCGACTCCAGGGGATTTTTTTAGACATGTTCCATAGTCCGGCTATCGTTCATGGTCTGTGAAGTTGGGGTGTAATAGTTATTTGTTGTTTAAGTGACCTTTATTATATTTAAGTAATTTTAAGCTAATTTGAGTGGGCTGTAGGTCATTAGAGCCTAATGTTTTTATTGTACATAATTATTTATGTAAATAATAAAAATGCCCACATTTTGCAAAACCAAAAAAGCGTGCGCTCATTCGCATTATTATGGTAGATTTACATGTATCTTCATCTGCATAATGCAGAAAAGTAGAGCAGGACAGATGTATACAAAAAATCTGAGCGAGTGAAAGAGAACCATCCAGAAGGTGAACATGTTCTTCTTCATTTCTGCATTATGGCACTTTCCTATAATGCAGAAACGAAGTTCTTCTGCATTCTGATCTTTTCTCCCTATCTAACAAATATACATTTTGTATTTGGCATCCCTTTTTTGTGCAGAAACCAAATGCAGATACATGTAAATCCACAATTTCAAATTTATTATTACAATCACAAAACACGTTTTACTTGAATTGCAAATGGTGGCAAAATGGAGTCATAATGGCGTTTGTAATATAAGACTTTCTATATTTGCTTATATAAACATTATAGCGACCCGAGCAACAAGATACTAACTTTAAGGATTGCATTTATATTTCTTTGGATCACTATGTCCCGGTCTACATTAAACGATTTTTCCAGTGCCGATCTTTTGTTCGTTGGTGAAGGGAGTGAAAAGTGAGGGGTAGGGATCAAATCGTTTGTACCAGGAAACTCGAACGATTTTTCCAGTCTGTTTATGTTCTCTCTCTTCTCCTTTCCAGTTTTTTGTGTGCGTTCGGTGTCAGCGTGCCGTTCGTTTGATGGTGTGAGTGAATATCAATGAAAAATGAAGAGCACAGCAATAAAACAAGGAAGAAGAAAAGGAAAAAATCGTATGGAAAAAATCGTTCTGTGTGTACATTTCACACGATTTCTGGAAAAATCTTCGTGGAAAAATCGGGCAATGTAGATCGGGACTATTGGATATGATTAAAGAAACATCAGTTCAACGCATTCTGACGCTGATGTAGTTGCTAGTTTAAATTCTAATGGATCAGTTATATCACCTTTGACTCCTATACAGATTTGGCTAATGGATCAGTTATATCACCTTTGACTCCTATACCGATTTGGCTTCCCGTGAGAGGGATTTCTGGGTCACTTAAGAGACGTACTACACTTTAACGTCTGAAATCGGAAGCAATTTTGTTAGTTTTATCCCATCCGGATAAAAAAAAATCGCATGTGAAATGCTATCCTACCATAAATGTCAAATTCCATCTTACCTGGCAGTGCCTCCCAACCACATCCAACTTCACTCAAATTACTTCACGGCGAATTCTATATTTAATAAACATAGAACGCTCTTCCTCTTTCTCTCCAAACAAATCTATTCAAATACACTACCGTCTGAGCGAGATAACCATCTTTCGTTCATTAACCCAACAAAAAAAAAAACAAACAAACTCTCCCAAGAAAAACGGTAAGAGATAAAGAAGAGCGAAAAAATCATCTCTTCTCTGCGTTTTTCGCTGAATTTTTTCTTGTTTTGAAAAAAAAAAATCAAAACACAAAATGGCCGAGAGCCGAAGTTTTTGTGAGATTTTTCGGTGCGGTTTTCGCCTCGCTTAGTTTTTTGACATCTCGTCTTCGTCTGGCAGCTCGAGCTCTCTCACTGCTTTCGTTCGTTGGGTGCTGTAGCTGTTGTTCGGTTGTTTGCCGTGTGCGTGCTAAAAAGAAAATCTTTTGTGGTGCAAAGCAGCAAAGGAAAATTAAAGTTTTCAACAAAAAGAAAGAAAATTAATTGTAATTGGATAATTTTATTAAATAGAGTGCGATTTAATTCAGCATTTTTTTTTTTATTCTTTGTAAAATCCCTCAGTCCTTCAGTCTAGTGCGACGACAATAGAAAATATCCACCCAATCAATTGGAAAAAAAAATTGTATACAAGAAGAAAAAGTGTTAACGGTGCTGCTGCTTCTGTTTCACATTCGGCCGCCCTCCTGCGCTCAGCTCGAGTTTTTTTTTAATTTCCATTTTTTATTTATTGCGTCCGCTCAGCTGCCGTCGTCGTTGTCGTTGCCGCCCGTTTATCGTCCCAGGGAAGCTCCTCTTCGTCGTCTGTCGGTGTTTTTTTCTTCTTCATCACAACGACGTCGTCGCCCCCTTGTGTTGATATACAAATCTTTGCGGTGGGTCCGTGGCCCGTTTTGCCCCCTTTTCCCCATAAATTATCTTTTTTCTTCGTAAATTAACGCGAAGTACAACGCTGGTGTCTTATCTGCCACAGAAATTAAAAGTATAGGTATATATTTTTCTTCCTCGGTCTCGTGGATTAAGAAAGTGATTCGTTTTCGGTATCGCGAGGAATTCACGGAGTTATAATTTCATTTTGTGGATTTTTCCATGGAAACTAGCAACAATAATAACAAGAGAAGCAGAGAAACATAGGATCAAATAAGAGAAACTAACAAAAAGGATACATTTGGCAGAAGAAAGTTCTGAATAACGAAAAAAAAGGTAGATATTGTGTGTTTTAGTTGTCTGTCTGCTGTGTTGTGCTCATAATATAGATAAAGGTTAGTGTTGGTAGTGGTAGAAGGTGGAATTGCTTTGCTATTGCCTTTGCGCCACCCCCTTTTGTCTCTAACTACAGGAAATGCCTACCTACCTATCTCCCGAAATGTGAAATGTTCTTGTTCTTCCATTCAAGCCTGTGTCGAGAGTCGACGAGCCGACTTTGACTAGATACCTCTACTCTGCCTAGCCTACTCTTTCCTCTAACACTGGTCGTCTATTTTGAAATGGTATCTACTGTCGGTCGGTACGTAGGTATATCAACCCCCCTGGTCGTTTCTCTCAGTGTCTCCCCTTTTTGTCGTCCACAAAATGTGTTTCCATGTCCTATCGCCATTGCCATCCATAAAGTTCCTTATTCCTTCTTTTTTATTTTTCACAGCAGAAGCAGCAGCATTGCCAACTCTAAAGTTGCGAAAATCCTTATCATATAAAAGGACCATTTAAAAAAAAGTATTACTGTCTTTGAAAAGTTAATTTGAATTCTTTTGCTGAAAAAAAGAAATTTATGTGAGGATCATTAAGCGTGACAAGTGATCCTCTTGAAGGATTTGTCAATTCCTCGCAAGAGGCAGTAGCCCTTAAAAAAAAAAAATTTTTAGTTTTTAGGTGGACGAGGCTGGGAAGCGATCCCAGACCTCCAGCATTAATATACTAATTAAATATCCAGACATACAATTGAATGTAGAAACTTTTGTTCAACTTCATGAATTAATGTTAATTTAACTTAGGACATCAATTACCAAAGAAAACGTACCTACTTACTTACTTACTACTTACTTAGGTCCTCGGACCTATTACGTCCGTGATGTTTCCCTTACGGGACATAGGGCCTCCACTACACCTACGCGCCATCGTGTACGATTTCTTGAAATGTATTTCAGCTCTCTCCAACTTTTCCCCAGTCGTGCCGATTCCTGTTCGACCGTTCTTCGCCATGTACTTCTAGGCCGGCCCACTTGTCTTCCCTCCTGTGTGAGCGGGTTCCACTGCATTGCTTGAGATGCAATGCACCGATCGCCTTTTCGAAGCGTATGGCCAATCCACTGCCACTTTCTTCTTCGTATAATGGAGTCTATGGGCTCCTGACCCGTTCTCGCATGAAGTTCGGCATTAGAGATACGGTTGGGCCAGAAAATCCTCAAGATGTTTCGTAGACATCTATTAACGAAGGTTTGCAGCTTTCTAGTGACAGTTTCAGTGACTTTCCAAGTGCTGCAGCCGTAAAGCAGAACGGATTCAACATTGGAGCGGAACAGTCGTAGCTTGGTCTTTAAGCTAAAAGAGTTGTTTCTCCATATTTTGGACAGCATTCCGAACGCAGCCTTTGCTTTTCTGATTCGGCTGTTTACGTCCAGTTCAGTTCCGCCACCCGTAGAGACAATACTCCCAAGATATTGGAAATCCTGTACCATCTCTACGGGTTGTCCAGAAATATTTACTCGGATTGATGAGGAAGTTCCAAGGCTGATCCTTTTAGTTTTTGCCGAGTTGATCTTAAGCCCTACGATTTCTGCTTCTCTCTCCACCCTTGTTGTCATTTGATGGAGATCCATGATCCTATGAGAGAGTAAGCATACGTCGTCCGCGTAGTCCAGATGTTTGAGGTGAGATTGCAGAGTCCACTGAATTCCTCCATTTCCATTTGACAAAGCTGCGTGCAGTACGTCACTTACCACCAACAGGAACAGTATTGGTGACAGTATACAGCCTTGCCTAACTCCACTTTGGATTTCAAACTCCTCTGACAGCCTACCTTTGTGCAAAACGTGACACCTGGATCCATCATATGTAGCCTTGATAATAGCAATCAATTTATCTGGGATGCCCCTCCTGTGCAAAGCAAGCCAAATAAATTCTCTATTGACACTGTCGAACGCCTTTTCAAAATCGATGAACAGCAGGTGAAGTGGTGATCGATATTCAACGCACTGTTCGATGATGATCCGCAAGGTGTTGATGTGATCCACACAGGAAGATCCAGTGCGGAAACCTGCTTGTTCGGCGTCGAGTGTGTCTTCGAGGTGGTCTTTAATTCGGTCACATATTATCCTTGCTATTATCTTGGCTACTGCAGGCAGAACGCATATTCCTCTCCAGTTTTCGCACTGTGTGAGATCTCCTTTCTTTGGAAGCTTGACAATCATTCCTTTTTTCCACTCTTCAGGAAAGCTCTCTGTTTCCCAAGCTCTCGTAATAAGTGGGTGCAGTAGCTCGCTCGATGTCGTTGGGGCTGCTCCTAAGAGCTCTGCAGGAATACCATCAAGTCCAACCGCTTTGTTGTTCTTCAGTGCTTTGATGGCGGTGATAATTTCTTCTTTACTGGGGGGTACGGTGCGTATTCGGGAAATTGTTACTTCGGGTAGCTCAATGGGAATAGGGTTCACATCACTTGCGAAAACGCGGTTTAAAACCGCAGAAAAGTGTTCCCTCCACCTTATGAGCTGGTCCTCATCCGAAATTAGCAGGGATCCGTTTGTGTCTTTAACCAGGTGTTGTTTAGAGCTCTGGACACCAGTGAGCTCTTTGGTAATTCTGTAGACGGTCCTACTGTCACACCTTCTAGCGGCTTCTTCTGCTTCTGTAGCCAGTGCGTTGATGTAGTTACGCTTATCACGTCGCACACTACGGTGAACTTCCCTCATCTTCATGCGGTACGTAGACTCAAGCTCGTTTCTTCCTGCTGCTGGGGTAGCTGCGATGCGAGCTTTAAGGTGTTTCCTTTCTTCGATCCTTGCCCAAGTTTTGTCGGAAAGCCAAGCACTATTTCTCCCTTGCGCCCGGCCGACTATACTTTCAGCACCGGATATGAACACATTTTTCACAGCACACCAATGATTTTCGATGGATGTGGTTTCCGTGCTGCTGATTGCGTTCAATCCTTGTGAAAGGTGGTCCCCTAGTTGTTGGCGCACTGCGGGATCCTTTAGTCTATCTGTATTAAATTTGGGCATTCGAGTGTTTCCTTGGGATCTACCAACTGCAGCTGTACGCAATCTTACGGTAGCAACCATCAGATGGTGGTCCCGGGCCATTCCCATGTCAGCACCTCTTCTGTTACGGACGTCCTGGAGACTGCTTCTAAAACGCCGGCTGATCGCGAAGTGGTCAATTTGGTTGGAAGTTGCTTGTCTGTCAGTCGACACCCAACTGACTTTGTGGCACGTCTTATGCTCGAACATGGTCCCTCGAATAACAAGGCCGTTGGCGTGGCAGAAATCGACAAATCGTTCGCCATTGTCGTTTCGGTTACCAACACCATGTTTTCCCATGACATGCCTTAGCCCAGAGTTGTCATTGCCAACCTTGGCATTTAAGTCTCCCATCACCATAACTATATCACCTCGTGGAACGCTATCATAAGCAGCACTCAGCCGGTTATAAAAGGCCTCCTTCTCCTCGTCAGAAGAGAGCAAAGTTGGGGCGTAACACTGTATGATGGTAACGCGACGTACTCTAGTCCGGAACCTGGCGTTCAGGATCCTGTCACCTAAAGGCTCCCAGGAAATTAGGCTTTTGAGAGCTGTTTTGGAAAGCAACCCGAACCCAGCCATCTGACTTCACTTATCCCTAAGATGTCCATCCTATACCGCATGAATTCCTTCTCTAGTTGCAGGAATCTGGCATTCTGAGGGCCTTCTTTTCCGTTGTCAAGAAGCGTCTTCACATTCCAGAAACCAATCTTTGTCCGGGTACAATAGCCAAAAGTCGTCAACGAGTTATCATTAATTATCCGAGGCGTAGTGTTGGTTTCGGTAGCGGGTTGATTTCAGTTACGGAGAATGCTAACCTCCGTAACCTATCCTAGAAAGCTAGGCCTTTTCGCACTTGTAATTTTGGCCTATTTATGTATATTGGGATACATAAATAGTTGCCCGGGGACCACCACGAGGAGGTAAAACAAGCACTTCATCGTGACTGATTGTTGCGCTACTGGCCCAGACCAAGTTCTGAGCAATCAATAGTTTCCCGATCAGGCACGATGCAGGTCGCCCAAACACACATATAGCCCAGTTTTTACAGACGAGTTAAAAGTTAAACTCGAGTTAACTCACCCAATTCAAAGGGTTAACTTGAATTTAACTCAGTAACTCGAATAATCTCGCACTGAAAAACCTAAATTTTAGTGAGCATGGATCAAATTGCAGTTTTATGAAAATCGAGGTATTGTAAATCCTAGAAAAGAATAAAGTATATACGTACCTAGGTCTTATAAACTAAAAACACGACAGAAATTGGTTCAGATGACTTTCTAAAATACACTTGAGTAGGGCTCACAACTTAAAATTGTATTGGTGTAAGTGCAACGGAGGGGTAAATCTGCCGAAAAATTTAGATCTGCAAAATTGATTTAAAATCAAAAATAGATCGATTTATTTGCCCAATGGAATGCAAAATCTGCGTTTTGACAAATCGAAATCAAGAATTAATTGATTTATTTTACCAATGGAAACCATTAGATCTGTAAAAATGATTTAAAATCACAAAGTAAATCGATTTATTTGCCCAATGGAACGAAGTCTTTGAATCTTCTCTATCCGTTTTTGATTGTTTGTAATGATTCATGTTAAAATGCAACAAGTATGCCTTGCCTTTAATTATGACACCGATTTAAAATTGGATCCAACAAAATAATTTCATATCAAGAAAAATGCATTTTTATGCACTTAGGTTAGGTTAGGTTGAAGTGGCTGCCAGCAAGGGACTGACACACTTAGACCATAAGTTGGTCCGTTGTGATACCACGTGAATCTAGAGAGATTTTCTCCCCGCTCGTTAAAACCAGTTGGAGCTTCTAATGAAGGGTGCGAGACTACTTATGTCTATGTTTGTCAGATCACTAGGATCATTGAAGAAGAAGTCTCCGTTTAAGTTTGCCCTCAT
Source organism: Melangyna quadrimaculata (assembly GCA_949320155.1). Classification (NCBI taxonomy): domain Eukaryota; kingdom Metazoa; phylum Arthropoda; class Insecta; order Diptera; family Syrphidae; genus Melangyna; species Melangyna quadrimaculata. The sequence continues at coordinate 153,702,181 of OX439484.1, forward strand.
ATCATTAACTTGTGGATTAGGAGTTAGATTTCTGGCACTAGCTACCTAAATCAACAAAGAAGGTGGTTTAGGGAAGGTTTAAATAAGAAAAGTAAATAGTTATGTACGTTTTTACCTCTTAATCCACGTCTTAATCCTCTTATACTACGTTTTCAATGGAGCCAAAATGAGGTAATTTCGAAATTAGCTCCCGTTTTCATCCCCTTTACTTCTTGCCCTTCTCGCCCACAAACTCCCAGTTGCCGGAAACTCCGTTTCCTTGTCTTAAAGCGGTCCTATACTTAACTTTTCTAATGAAATTTAAGTATATTTTGAATGGTCTTATTGTTGTGTCCATAACTGTTACTTTTTCTAAAGCTATAGTATGTTTGTAGCGTAATGGTTAGTGCCTTGGAGGTGTTACGCTGAAGGTCTCGGTTCAATCTTCAGCCTCTGCCACCTAAAACGTTTAGAGCCGTCCGAATTTGGCATAAAACTGAAAGTCACCTCCATTTCTGTCGACAAAAGAATGGTTGAGAGTTGTAAGTCAACTATGTCCTCGTGTTTCACGAGTTGTTGCGCCAGCATATTTTTAATACAGCTTAAATTAAAAATGTTTCTTGAAAGGATTCATCTTCAGAAGGAATTCAGTGTACCCATATGATTGTAGGTAATCTAAGGCCATATAAAGTTGCTATTTGGATACTTTGTTTTGTTGATTTTTTTGTTTTATTCTCCAAGAAAAAGACGATAATTTCCTCTTAAAAAGCTTATACAGGGTGCCCCGTAAAGAATGGATAACCCTGAAATGCCTCATAGTAGACTTTATGGCCATCCTGAAAACTGATAAAAAAAAAGTTCTATCCCAACCACAAGAAAAGATACATGCATTTTTTTTGTTCAGTGCATTCATTTTTGCCTTACTTTACATTTTTGAATAGCACGACTACAAGTGAATGAATTCCACCGTTTTTTTTTTCGTAGCAATATTTAACATTATTTGTGCCAAAACATTAATAGAAAAAAATTATAATAACTGTTGACTTCTGGGAAAAAAAAATTATTTAACTTTGATTTTTAATGCAAAATGTGAAAGAAAATAATTTTTGAACAAGTTAAATCACCTCCGGTATAAAAAAAAAATGCTTGAATGCCTAAGTGGCCAAACATTTTAAAAATATGCGCGTTGAATGCAAATTTCAAATTAGTATTGCTTGTTATTGTATCTGGAGTCAATAGCAAGTTATTGGTAAAAGTCTGCAATACTAGAGTCAATTTAACAAAAATAAAGTTTTCAAAATCAGCACAGTAAACGTGAAAATAATGCCATGCGTTGAACATGGTAGATTTTTGATTGATTGCCTGTTTTTATGATGTTGTCCTCATGATAAATCCAAGCTTTTATTTTCTAGGGCCGAATGCAACATTACTAAAAATGTCAACAAAGTGCAAAAAACGGTTGAATTTTCGAGGTTGTTTTGAGTTATACCTCTTCAATTGGGCTTTAACAAAACCATCAAATATTTTGTTGGTTGCAATTAGTTTATTTGTTATTATTTCCTAAAAAATAATCTCAGCCAATTTTCAGTTGTCCTTGGCCACTAAGTTAAAAAAAAAAAACAAATCAACATTTTTTATTTAATATAAAGCACTTAATAAGTGTTTTCGACCACTCTAGTGCAGAATGGCGGATGCTACCACGAATAAATGATTGTCAAGGTTTTGCTAGGATATTTGTAAAGCAGCCGCATGCACCAGATTCCACATCCCCTTTAAGAAGCTGCTTGGTTTGCTGTATTCGATTTATTTAAATGCACTTCTAATAAGAAAATTAATATGGTGTTAGGTCTGGTGAACGTGGAGGCCATAAAATGATGGTCTCAGACGTCCTATCCATCTGCCTGGGTACCTAGTATTCAGATTTTCCAGCACAGTATAGTGTGGATGTTTTTTTTTTTTTTTTAATTTAGTAGCCAGCTACAGTTAAAAATTGGCTGAAATTATTTTTTAAGCAAATAATAACAAATAAACTAATTGCAACCAACAAAATATTTGATGGTTTTGTTAAAGCCCAATTGAAGAGGTATAACTCAAAACAACCTCGAAAATTCAACCGTTTTTTGCACTTTGTTGACATTTTTAGTAATGTTGCATTCGGCCCTAGAAAATAAAAGCTTGGATTTATCATGAGGACAACATCATAAAAACAGGCAATCAATCAAAAATCTACCATGTTCAACGCATGGCATTATTTTCACGTTTACTGTGCTGATTTTGAAAACTTTTATTTTGTTAAATTGACTCTAGTATTGCAGACTTTTACCAATAACTTGCTATTGACTCCAGATACAATAACGCGCATATTTTTAAAATGTTTGGCCACTTAGGCATTCAAGCATTTTTTTTATACCGGAGATGATTTAACTTGTTCAAAAATTATTTTCTTTCACATTTTGCATTAAAAATCAAAGTTAAATAATTTTTTTTCTAAGATGTCCAACAATTATTATAATTTTGTTCTACTAATGTTTTGGCACAAATAATGTTAAATATTGCTAAGAAAAACAACGGTGGAATTCATTCACTTGTAGTCGTGGTATTCAAAAATGTAAAGTAAGGCAAAAAATAATGCACTGAACAAAAAAGTGCATGTATCTTTTCTTGTGGTTGGGATAGAACTTTTTTGTATCAATTTTCAGGACGGCCATAAAGTCTACTATGAGGCGTTTCAGAGTTATCCATTCTTTACGGGGCACCCTGTATATTGAGTTCTATTGGTCGGATTTCCAAGATTATGATTTCTGGACTTAAAGAAAATGACACAGCATTTCGGCATATATTTTATAAATTTATTGAAGTGGTTTATACCTTTGACAAAATAAATTGGAAAATCGCTGTTTTCAAACGCCTTACCCCGCCAAAGGCTGACCTGCCAGACGATTGTTTTCGATACCACCATCTATGCCCCTACAAACCCTCATACTCATACTCCATTCCCAAAATTTGCTGTGGGCTCTTAGACTATAAGCGTTTATGTTAAATTTAAATATTTATGTTTCGTATCAGCAAACAGGCCTAAGTGTGTGTGTGTATTTCAATTTGCTTTGTTTTGTTGTTTTTTTTCTCATGGGCACCATATTCAAAAACTTATTTCCGCACACAGTAAAGTTAACGTGTCACTTCAAGTGTACTTCGATTCTATTTAAATTCGATCCAGTGAAGTCGTATATCTAGATCAAAATCACAATCCGATTCGATTCGATCGTCGAATCCTGTCATGTAAGCAGAATATAAGAAAAATATGATAGACTAACTGAAGAGCCTACTGTAAAAGAATTTAGACTCGAAAGTTAACTTTATACAAATTAACCTAACATATAGATTAAAAGAGAATAAAACTGAGGAAAATAGTAATTTACTACAAACAGCGATCAAAACACCAACTTTACTCTGTCCAACAAAAATAGTCAGTACAGGGAAGATAGGACGCTTGCCTCTCACTCTGACTGTAATAGATGCCAATAAGTTCGTACTGTTTTAAAGCTCTTACATGGTGGCCGTAGTAAGCATACTAAATAACCACAAATTATTTGTTTTCAAAAGCTTTAAAAAAGCATAAATCCACAAAGCTTCTTACCAAAAACCAATAAAAAAGCCTCAGCGATATGTATACACGTAGCAGTACTAACTCTGATTAAATTTGTTTATTTTAAAAGCACACAAAACGATGGTTGATTGCATTGAGAACGCACAATCCAAGCAGCAGTCAGGTTTGTCAGGTTTTAAAAAACGTAATCGCCAAAATTTAAATTTAAATGGCCAAAAAATCGCCAAATTTCAAAGTGTTCAACCCAAAAAATCACCAAATTTAAAAATGAAAAAAAAATCCGCAATTCGTAATTTCAGTTTTGGGGTGCGTTCATCACAAATAGCAATGAAAAAGATGTAAGGTTAAAGTGAACATTTGAGAAAAGAATATTAGAATTTCGATTGAAAAAATTTAAATCGCCAAAAACTAAATCGCCTTTTTTGGGGTACATCGCCAAACCGATTTTCGTGTCGCCAAATGAAATTTCAAATCCCACATTTGGCGATAAATCGCACAATCTGACAACCCTGGCAGCAGTTAGAGGTGCAGTAGGAAGGTCATGATGGAAATGTCTGTCAACTTAGCATTTCCACTTCAAAATTTCAGGAATCTAATAATTGGATTATCTGTCGTGAATTTGTCGTAAATTTGTCGTGAAAGAAAAAAATTTGTCGCGCATTTTTTTTTAAATTAACCCTGGGTAATGCTAACTTGACAGTCAAGTTAGAATTACCCACCCTCAAAAAAAAGATGCCAATAATTGTCGCGAATTTGTCGTCAATTTGTCGTGAAACAAAAAATTTTTACCATTTTTATATTCTGAGAAAAAATAAAAAAACCCCTAACCCCCTAAAAACGCATTTTTAGCACTACCATACCAAAACTTTTTTCGTAGAAGATTTAAAAAAAAAAAAAATGTATCCAAACAATTGTCGTAAGACGTCCTTAGATAAGGTACGTACTCAAATAATTTGTCGTGCCCGTTTTTCCCAAAAAAAATCACCATTTTATGACTAAACCCCCTAAAATCGCATTTTTTCACAAAATCTACCACTACTCTAGCACTACCATAACAAAACTGTTTTCCTAGATGATTTTTTGACGTCTTACGACAATTGTTAAGAAAAATTTCTTATCAAAAAATCTTCTAGGAAAAAAGTTTTCGTATGGTAGTGCTAGGTTTTGTAAAAAAAATGCGATTGTAGCGGGTTTAGTCATAAAATGGTAATATTTTTTTTGGAAAAAAGGGCACGACAAATTCACATAAAAAATGTTCAATGTTAATTATTGGCTGCGCAGCGTGACTTTTTTTTTTTTTTTTTTTTATATTTAGCGCGCGCTAAAGGGGTTATGAATACCCTTAAAGTGATAAACACAGCACGAGCGATTAGGTAGGTTGGAGGGGATTTGAAAGGAGAAACCGATGTACATTGGTTTTGAATGTCTGTAGATCACAATGGGAGGGGAAGATAGCGCTGGGTAGAGCATTCCACATTCGTGTAGTGCGACTAAAGAAAGAATCTCTGTACTTAACTGTACGTCCGAAGTTGGGCTCAAGGGTAAACTGATGGGCATTCCTAGAAGCGCGAGTATTACGGTTGAATTGTTGAAGGGGAGGAATGCAACTGGCTATTTCGCTAGAGCAATTTTTGTTAAAATAACGGTAAAATAACGAAAGGCATGAAACATTTCGACGGTGCTCCAGAGATGTAAACGTTTCCGTTATAGTTCTTTCACCTATCATTTTCAGAGCTCTCTTTTGAATTCTATCCAATAGACTCAAGTGGGTTATTGGAGCACCTGCCCAAATATGGGAGTTGTACTCAAGTTTTGGACGAATAAAGGCTTTGTAGATCACAGCATCCTAAAATCCTAATAAATTTCAAATTAAACCCTTGACCAGCGTCAAATCTTTCACTACTCTCCCCCCTTGTATGACCAACGAATTGTTGGCATATGAATCGGGTACGGAGAAAAAAGAAAGGAACCGAATGTGACAACAGCAAGCTTGTGTGCTCTAATAAAAATGCTAGTCGTTCAAATGCATTTGATAAGCAACAAAACCTGCACTGAGATGGAGCTTGACATGTGGCTTCGGTAGCGCGATGGGTAGGCCGTCGGCTTCCGAATTCCAGTCACAGTTGATGTCTTAAGTTCAATCCCCATGACGGGTAAAGCTTTTCAAATAAAAATGAACATATTAAGACTCAGCACCACACAAAGAAGTCTGATGATCGGGCCAAAATAACTTCAGTATATGATTTTGTTATCCTATATTTAGTTTTTTGCAGTTGAAAGTCTTACTTTGAGTAAATAGGTAACTAGTTACTTGACTTACCGTAAAAAAGCCTTGTTTACTACTTGTTCCGACCTCAATTTCTGTATATGTATAATCAGGGCATTGTGTAAACAAAATATTAACATCCACCAGTTGTCATTTTTGTTGGTACTAAACTGATTATTTTAGCACAAACCTACTACTACATAATGCGGTCAAGTATCTTCAAAACGTTGATATTCTTTCGCTTTCTTTTGAAGTGCAATTTAACAACAAAAAAAAATTGTTATGTTCTTACAAGTCGGAAGGTAGTTATTTCAAGTGGAAGCAACATTTTATGTCAAGTATGTTCAATGAACGTTTACGTACTGCATGTATAAAAAATGTGTATTCAGCGAAAAACAAATATTTCTCTGCATTCGTATAATCAAACAAAAATGCCGCGCAGAGTAATATAATTTTTTTTTTGAAACTATATTTTTGCTATCAAAAAAATAATGCCTTAGAAGCTTGAAAGCTATTTCAAAGTTCATACCTACTCAGTAAAGCTTAAACTCGCCATAATCCCAAAATTTTTTTTTTTTTTTCTCTTGAGGAATTTATTCTGAATTTAAGAGATTTAATAAATCAAAGGAAAGATTGAACTACTGGTACTAATCAGGTAGTTAGGTTTCTTTCAAAAACGATAAGCACCAGAATTAACTAATTTAAAAAACAATCAACAAAATTGTTTGACAATAACAAACAGTCAAACGTAAACAATAGACAAATATTGTTGGTGTTTTTTTTTTAAGTGAAGTTAGTTACTGATAAGGCGATTAATCCTTAAAACGTTCTTCTTCGATTTTGGTCGACTCAAGTAATTCGGCGCAGTTTGTATCTGATTGAACTTAAATGAATTATAGAATTATGTAGATCTATTTCGTTAATAATTCAATAAACTGAATCGATTGTGTCATATTTTACAAAGGCCTTTTTTGACGTGAACCTTTCTTGATTCCTTATTTTATAAAGATTTAATAATCTATAGTTTGTTGCGGAAGAATTTAATTAAAATTGTTCCTAAAGGCAAATGGAGTATGAAAATTAAAACAAGAATAAGACTTTCCAAAAAGAATATTATCCAAAGGTGAGTCCTTAAAGTCTGCTTAATTACCATGTAAAGTTTTAACCTTTAAAGTATGTACGTACATATTTTCCAGACTTTCAAAGCTCCACGTGACTTCACTTCGACACTAAAGGAAATCTCATCACATTGATTTTAGAAAATCCTACCTGGCAGTACTTCACATCTAATCCACATAATTCCTGTTTGCTTTTTCCTTCCCTTTGTTATATATATATTCTGCCGTCTATGTCAATTATTGTTATGGTGGTAGTGAATTGACACAGAGTATAGGAATAGGATAAAGCACACGCAAAGGCAAACCAGCAGAATTTTCCATAACATTTTTATGGTTGAAAAGAAAAGATATGACAAGAAGCCACTGGGATTCAGTGTTAGCTATGTGTCGATGCAGTAAAAAAAATAATAAAACATTCCACCAAGACGTCATATTCTTATCCCGAAAACAACTACAAAACACTCATCCAGCTGCTTTTGTTTCCAATTGGAATTGTGTTTGGTTGCACACAGTACATACATAGGTACGATGTCAGTATGTATGTGTGATGAAAAAAACGACGGCTTCTGAATCCTTTTGTGGCTTGTGTGGACTCTTGAGAGTTATCTTCATCCCAGTGGCGCTTTGTTATCCTCACTCACTGCACCAGAACCAGGACCAGAAGACAAAAAACACCAAGTGCCTTCGATTGGCACAATGAACCAAACACCTTATTACCGCACTGCAACTAGAACTAAAACAACAACCAACAAAAACAACAAGTACGGGAACGTTCGTACAATGTTCTATTTTTGAAGTGCGTTTAGGTTTATATTTTTTGCTATCCCAAACGAGATATGCATAGGTTTTTAAAGGGTAACTTATGGATTCGAAAAAGAAGTTGCACTCGAGAGTCAAGGAAAACACGACTTACAGCCCAAAATACAACGATGTGAATGTGTTTCTTTTCGCCCTGATATATTATAATGTATGTAAAGGATGGGCCATCTAGTGGTTTCTTTTTAAATCATATTATTTTGACACTAACAAGTATTTCCCGCTCGGAATCCTGACAGAAAGTCAATATCATACCTCCGCGGAACGAAATGGGTCCTTTAAGCTTGAGCAATGTTGGGAATATTGAAAACTTATTTCCACAGTGATATTGGCGAAAAATCATCTTTACTGACGAGGCGGATTTTCATCTCGGCGGCAACGTTAAAAATCAAAGTTGCCGCATCTGGGGCCGGAAAACCAGCAAGTTACTGTCGACAAGCCAATGCATCCACAGAGAGTGACATTTTGGAGGGGATTTTGGAGTGGTGGTATCATTGCAACATTTTTGTTTCGAAAATGAGACTGGGAACAACGTTTCGGTCAACGGTGGGCGTTACAGAGCCATGTTAACCGACTTTTTTTTAACTGAAATTGAAGACATGGATTTGGACGACCTCTGGTTCATGCAGAATGGTGCGCTATGCCACCCAGCCTATGCCACAATGAATCTTTTGCGCATCAAATTCTCGAATCCTGTTATTGGCCGCCTCGGAGCTGCGATTTGACCCCTTTGGACTTTTTTTTTTTGTACGGAACCGTGAAGGACCGATGTTATGTCAACAATCCGGAAACGATTCAAGCACTAAAGGCCAATATCATCCAAGTAATCCATGAGCTACAGCCCGAAACTATCAACAAGGTCTTGGAAAATTTGAGTGACAGAATGCGTTACCGCGTTCAAGCCAGCCGAGGCAGCTACTTGAATGACATTGTGTTCCATAATTAATCGGAATGTTTACTCTTACTAATAAAGCCGTAATACATGGAAACAATTTAATTTGGATCATTTTATTTGGCCCACCCTGTATGTGTACATATTTTGGATTTTGGAAAATTTCAGAATTATTACCATGAACAATTCTCACACAATTCTCACAAAAATCACGACCTTAACCAAGCATTTTGATAAATGAACGAAATAAAACTGATCGTGTGGAGTGTCTTAAAACTCTCCACTGATTAGTTAAAATCGATGATAAATCAATAAAAAGCATTTACGTGCGACCAAATGTAACCTCGTGTTGTCCTTTATTCCTTTATTGTTTTTCGTCTTTGTCAGAAAGCAAAATAGAGTCGGATGACCTTTTTCCACAATTTTGGTTACATGTAGGTATTGTATTGTATTTAATTTATTTTTAGTTCTATTTTTAATAGCCCAGCTTGTGTGATATTTCTATTTCCTCTGTGTTGCTATCAACGCTCTAAAACTAATCTAAGTTACTCGAAGGGAGGGGGGGCATTAGCTATAAAAAAAAACACTTCTAGTGTTAATGTCCCCGCGGTAGACAAAAATACTATGTGCGGACACTAATTATGATTTATGGGATCATAAACCAAAGACACATGACTGTTTAGGTTGATTTGGTAGAAAACTATAATAAGCTGCATTCTTTGATAAAGATTACCATCCAGCAATCATTTAAGCAAGCAAGAAAAACGTTGAAAAATTTTCTAATCTCGACCCAATTCAAGTGATAAGATTCTGTCTATCATAACAGAAACACTACGACTATAGAGTTTTATGTGTTTGGAATGACTATCGATTATCATGGTTCATGCTTCAGAAATCAATGATATGGATAATGGATCCGAGATCGAGATAGAGGTTTGGGGATATTTTGTTGTTGTTTGTGGTGTATTTGGGGAGTGTTATCGAAAAAGAGCTTCGTTGAAATTAGTTTTGGAATTGCATTATGGTTGTGGTGTATGGTAAAAGCAAGTGAGAGCTATAGAGAGAGAAATAGAATTTGGTATTTGGAGCAAGATAAGATTAGCTTTTCTAGGAATTGTGATTATTTTGCTTCATACCATAAACGTTATTGCATTCTATTGCACAGGATTTAAAAAATTGATTAAACAGCAGAATAGAAAATGAAACGTTCATAGCAAATGGAATTGCTACCAAAGCAAGTGATTTTTAGAAAATCAGAAATGAACGTGCTGCAAACAATGTTTTGTGATTGTTCGCATTTAACCATCAAGACTTGAGTGGCTATCAACATTTTGCATGCGGAAAGTTTCGTAAATGTTAATCTCGCAAAGATTTTCAGATATTTATGAAATTTCAAAATGGTCTCTATAGGTATATGTGAAATTGAAAAACGAAATTGATTTGAAAATGTTGAGTTGACAAGATGCAATCAGAAAAATTCAATTGCTTTAAGAAAAAATGCAAGAAAGACGTGGTTCTTAAAAGGGTAATTTGTGAAATTCAGTATGTGTACAAGGGTTGGTAATCAGTTTGTATTCATGTTATTTTTAATTATTAAAAAAAAAAAAAAAGAAGAGAAGGGTGAATAATGACTAACGCACAAAGATATTACGTTTTTGGTCAAATATGACGGACTTACCATATATTTATGGCATAAGATAGGATACTTAGGTATGGTTGCCACTGGACTAGAAAATCAGGGAAAGTCAGGGAAGAAAAAATTGGTCAGGGAGGGTCAGGGAATTTTATTTTAAAAATTAGTGCCAACTATGTAAGGGGTCTGATAATATAGACGCGTAGTAAGCTTGTTTGTGGCTTGTAGCCTCGGTGCAGCTCAACAAAATATAATAAATAAATTAAGTGGCACAACTTCTCGTGAAGAACCAGGGCCTAATGACTAACAACTCGCAACCATTCCTGTGTGCGCGTGTCGACAGGAATGGAAGGGACCTACAATTTAATGCTGAATCCGAACGGCTAGACGAGAAGCACTTATTCATGTCAAGTGATACTCTTGGAGGATTTGGCAATTCCTCGCAAGAGGCAGTAGCGCTGAGTTTTTAGGTGGGCGAGGCTGTGAAGTGAACCCAGAACTCCAGCGTGACAGTCTAACGCACTAACCTTTACGCTACGGGCTACTACCAGTGCAGCTCAAGTTCGTTTTAATAATCAACCACACACGAGGTGTAAGCTAAATATGTATTCGTCGCAGCAGTGTCAGTCTTCACGGTAGGCGTACAGTGTCAAGTAATGTTCAAATTAGGTTTGTTTAATGAATCAAATCTAGATTAGAACAGGACAGAACAGCACAGAGCAGAAAAAATTGTCAGAACAAAAAAGTGCAGCACATGCACCAATGTGGTTGACAGTTTCCGATCAGCTGTGAAGCAGTGCAAAATTGAATTTAATTTGGTTGGAATAAATTAAGAATTTTTCTTTTCTTTTGAAAGATATGGATATTTATTCAGATATTTACACCATTTTTATACACGAACTATGTATAAAGAGTCGCATCAGTGATAATATTTCCACTTCCAATAAGCTAAATTAAAACTTTTTTTTTCATACTCAAAGAAATCGAACCAGCTGTTGCTTGTACTCATTTGCACCACCTAAAAAGTAGGTGCGGAAAATATTGTTCTAATCTGTTCTGAAAAACTTCATGGAACACAAAGTGACAGAAGGTAGAACAGTTTAGTGCAAGGTTTTTACTCATGGAACACACAATCTTGTACTTTTCTGATCTTTTCTGTTCTTTTCTGTACTTTTCTGTTCCGAACAGATTCATTAAACAGACCTATTATATGCTGAAATGTCAGATGAATTGAATAAAATTGTATGAAATTGTTAGTGTTTTTCTATGACTTGAAGGCTGGGCTTAGAGGAATCGGCGCTGCTTGACGAATCTTGCACGAGTCTCTGATGAAACGCTTCGTTTACAAAAGGCTGACAGGTGATATTTTATACAAAAATAATGGATAAAGGGGAATTGTGCTTTTATGAAAGTATGACGCGGGGTCGCAAAATCCATAGTATAGTCTATTTTGTGCAGGCTTATTGCGATTACAAAATCGGACTTGATGATCTTATAGTTGTTGCTCAGGAATGACACAGCTAAAGATACACGCAAAATTTAATGGCGTAAAAGACTTTCTTATTCAACCGACGATTGCTATGATCTTGACTGAGACACACAACTCACTCACTGCTTCATCTGTTGGGTTCGCCGGCTTACCATCAGAAAAAGTCGACATGCTTGCCGCTTTTGGATTTTTCCATTCTAAGGCAATATATCTTTGTAGTTGTTGATTCCTGAGTTTTTTGCGCCTGCCTTCCTTTCACGATATTGTTGGTATTTTTGAACTGGGTTCTCGGGGATTTTTTTCGTACATAGCAGTATCAGCTAATTTGTTGTATACTGTCCAAAATGGTATTTAATGTGAAATGCTTCCTCGGATTTTCTTGATTCTTATTGGATTACGCTGTCATGCGAAGCATCTTCATTTCAGCTTTAGTCAACTTACTCTCATACGTCTTTGTCTAAGATTGTGAAACGTATGTAATCACTGGCTAACAACTGCCATTTGGAGCATTCTTTTCAGCTTAGGGGACATTTTATTCCCACCACTTTCCTCCGCAGGAAAGAGTGACCCTATCAGTCGAAAGTTTGATTGTTTCATTGCAATGAATAGTTTTCTCTGAGCTGGTGCTAAGAATATGTTTATGACCCAGAAAGAAGAAAGTCAATTCTTTTATTATAATTACAACGCACTATTTATTAGCCCTCAGGCCTAAGAGGTGTCTATAAATTGGAAGTGTATATAAAATAATGCGGCTATTGTAAGTTTACCCAAACTACAATCTCTAGGCTTTTGTTTAAAAACTGAATGTTTTTGGATTTGAGGATTTTATGACATTGGTGATCAAAAATTATATTTTGTCTGTTCCTTTACTTTGAGTTTCTGTGATTTTCTGAGATTTTTAGTACGAAGTCCTTTCAAGTTCATTTATAAAAAAATTAAATTGACAGAACTTGGGACTAAAAATCACAGAAATTCAGAGTAATGGAACAGACATATTATTTTTATTCAAGGTTAGATATCTCAAAATAATCGTAGACAATCTAATTACAGCTGAATAAACAAATAAGGTATCTTGTCAATAATCTTGCCAAACAAAATTCCAAAAATATGTTACCTAGGTCCCCTTAAAAAAATAATATGGAGATTTTTTGTCTCGTGATCCTTTTTTATACAATACAGTATATATCTTAAAAAACATTTCTTCTGAAAACATGTTTTAGAATGTTTTTTTTTTATCACACAACGTCCACATCAAGCCGAAAACAAGTGAAGTAGGGGTAGGTGTCTATGATGGCGAAATTGGCTTTTTCTTCGAAAGGTCTAGCAAACCATTAGGTAAGTCTGTGCATACCTACATTCTACATACATACTTTTGTTCGACTTAACAATTTTATTTATTATTTTTTTAGGAAAAGGAATTGGGTCATCATACATTTCATTTAACATAACGTTGGAATTCATAAAATAAATGAATCCATTCGACCTTAAAATAAAACCCAGAATCGTTATCCTTAGAAAAAAAGTAAATATGTACATTAAACAAAAAAAAAAAAAGCGCAACAGGTCGTGATGAACCAGAGCCTTGGTGACTTACAACTTTCATCCATTCCCATGTGGGTGTGTAAGCAGAAATGGAGGGAGCCTACAATTTGTTGCAGAATCTGAACGGTGTGGCAAAATGCACAAAAAAGATAACATTCTTCAAATAATGAAATCGAAATTGACGCTCAAAGTCTTCTACCTAACTTTCACTCAACAAAACGTTAACTTGCCAATGTTTATATTAGACGTCTTCAGAAAAAGGAGATATCGGAGACCCTTAGCAATCTCAGTTGCCTGAACAGGATTTCTCAGCAAAAATCTCAGTTTGGCTGTTAAAATACTGAAGAAAAAATTTTTTGGATTCGCTTGCTTAGCTTTTGACGGAGCAAAATCTCCGATATGTCTGTTTCGCAAACGCGCCTATTTGCCAACAATTCTGTGTTGTCAATTGTTTGACTTCTGACGTTTCTATTCATATGTAATAAAATAAAGAACTTCATGATTCTGTCTCCTGTCCTACAGGTTGTCAGCTTAAACATTTTTTTTTGTTTCCTCGTCAAAAAGTCTAGTCTTCCAATGCCGGACATTATAATATAGGTAAAAATCAAACCGGAAACAACAAGCGGTGCCGGTGTCGCGTTTCCTGTTAACACTTGACAGTTCGCAAACACATTACAACCGTTCCAAACTGTTAACCCAACTTAAATACTTACCTATTTCATTATATTGTTCCTTAAATTCAATCACAACACACTCCACAAAACTCGAAACATGCCACACGTCCTTATAGAATCGCCCTCTTATACCATGAAGCTCCCGCAGACTTATATAGCTGAGCCTTATAATATTCATGATCCGTGATTCACGTCGTCGGCGTGTCGGTCGTGGGTCGTAAGTAGTTATGCGTGAGTCAATGTCATGCATAAATTATGGTTTGGAAAACGCAAGTAATTCCTCTAATTTGGATTTTCCAGCTCCTCTTCTTCTCTCTTAGCATAGTAAAATTTAATTTATATAGCAAAGTAACGACTCCCTTTTGGCACGAACAAGCTACAAAACAAAACTTGGGTTTCTCAATCCTTAACATACAAATGTGAAACCCCTTTCGTCTTTATTAATAAAAAAAAATTAAAAAAATGCTGTTGAAATTGCATATATCACACTATCCATAGTAAAAGAGTCCTTTGCCAACCTCACGCGCAGGGCTTCACTGTATACTCTTTTGGATAGGTAATATCCTTTGTTGTGTTTACTACAGCAGCGGTTTACGAGACGGAAGGAAGTAAACAAAAGTTCATCCCCTATTCAAAATGAAGTCGAGTAGTTTTTTATGTGTTTGTTGTTGTTGATTTGAATTTTTGATTGAGGGCGGCAGATGAAGAAGGGGAGGGGGGGACATCAAGTCTTGTTTGGTGTTTTGCTTTATTTCTTGTGTTTTAATATTTTGGCCCACATCGCAACTGAATTGTAAATTTAAAAGGATTTCCCTAGCCTTTCGTTGTTCTCCTTTTTTTTGATTTTTTTTAATTGATGATGGCTGAACACACACATGGTAACTGAGTTTATCCGGAAAAGTTGAAATTTAAAATTTAAACAACAACAAATATCCGTTTTCTATAAGTGCATAGCCGACATTTCGCCCACATTAAAAAAAAAATTGTCGGCTGGCAGTGCTCTTTTCGATTTGAGTTTGAGTTTGAGTTTGGGCTTGGGTTTCCATGTTTTCAAGTTTTCATGTTTCCATGTCTATGGCCGTCCGTCCGTCGTCGTCGTCATCGTCGTCCCACACAATACAATGAACCCTGGAGAGTGTGCTTCGGCTGCCGTTGCACTCTCAACGGATATAATGATGAATGGATATGTGGATGTAGAGCGGAAAATCTATACTATCTACCTTTGCACACGCGTTCGGCGCTGAACTAATTTATCGAATTTGGATATTGTAGTGAGTTTTATTTTTTTACGAGTCCCTTTGGGTCGTCATATCGGTTGTATAGTTTGATTTTCATAAATCAAAGATAGCCAATTTCGAGAAATGTCAAAAAAATACTCAAATGGATTGCATTAGTTCTCCTCCCGGGTTGGTATTTGTGTGTTTTTCTGTCTGTCTCGATGAGCAATAGAGTAAAATAAGTTTTGCAAATTTGCGTTAATTAACAAAATAACAATTCTGGCAGCTGGTAGTAAACTTGGCCATTTTTTGTTGTTGTAAAATGCTTTAAAATCATTTTTTTATTGAAACGTTGTAAGTTATCAAACAGTGCGCAATAGTCCATTAAAATGTTTATATAGCAGAATGATGGCGGCAGCACTAATTATGATGACGATGGAAGAAGACGCGACGTCGATGACTTTTGATTTAAGCTTAGGTAGTGTTGTAGATTTATTTTTTCGACAGTGATTTTATATTTGTGTATCGCCAATAAAATTATAAAGTTCTTACTAACGATTGGTCGATTGAGCACAACAGAGAGAACGCATTTTAAAGAGTTTGATATCTATGCAGGCATTTTAATTTGGTGGCTGCTGAAAAAGCTTGAAATGTTTGCTGGAAAACCTGCAGCAGAAAAAAAAGGTTTGCTGCTTAAAGGACTATGAATAGGCGAGTTCAAGAAAGGGAGATTTCGAAAGGCCTCAGTCTGTCTGTCTGTACCTCGACCTGCAACCTAAACCACTGAATCTATTCTCTTCAAACTTTGGACTTAAGGTTATTTGAAAATTCCCTAGACGCGAAATTGAATTAATAAATTTAATTAATTAATAAATGCGTTAAAGTTGTTAGCTACGAGAACAAGTTTGTCCGATCCATTCGTGCCCACTTTTTGAATTGTTTTATTAACTTATTTAGAGCGTTTGGTACATTTAAGGAACACTCAAACTGTGTTGAATTGTCAAGGTAGAGATGGCGTTCACAAGCATCCTTGCTCGATGACCCAATTAACGCTGTAATGCGCCGTTTTGATACCATAACTTGCTTGACCTGTTGGTTAAAAGAACATTTTTAAAGAAAAAGAGGGTATTTGGTGATAGATCTCCCTACGGATCATCGCCTACGCCCGAGTTCAGCTGCAGTATGCTACGCTAAGCAATTTGCTGATTTGCCCGGGACGCATACGATCTGATCCCTTAGGGTGATCATCTAGTCGCACACTCGGATATGGTAATCTCTGCACACCTCCGTCTAGCACAACATGACTTGTGGTTACCAGATAAAGTACCACCCGCCTGTATGACCAGACGCTTTTATTGGATTTAGACATGAGATGAAACTTATTAAGGATTTGGACATAGGAAAAACACCCGATAGGACCAAAGTTCGCAACTAAAAACCATCTACACTGTGCCAACTAGGCAACTTGTTGACTGGTATTGAAGCGAAGGTTGGCACAACCGTGTGATCCTCCGGCCCTCGTGCACCATGAGCCACCTTCAAATACCAGTAGTCTGCTAGCTCACAGTCATAGGAGTTTGGGGAAGAAAATGGTGCAAAAGGAAACCGAAGTTAATTCCAGATCCATTGAAACATTCTTGAACTTGAAAATAGGAAAACACTCAAAAGGGTCGAAGTCCGCAACTAAGACCCATCTACACTGTGCCACCTAGGCACTTGTTGGCTGGTATTGAAGCGGAGATCGGCCCAATTGTGTGATCGTCCGGTCCTCGTGCACCATGAGCCACCTTCAAAAATCGTTAGTCTGCTAGCTCGCAGTCATAGGAGTTTGGGGAAGAAGACGGTGCACGAGGACCCGAAGTAATTCCTAGATCCAATTTGTCGCGTTGAGGAAAGAAGTCAAATCTTTGATCTTCGTTCCGGAGAGTTCGTTAAGGTCGTCAAAAATGGGCTTCCCGAAAGATTGTTGCCTCATTCTGGCCAAAGCGGGACATTTACGTAGGAAATGAAAGACTGTTTCCTTATCCTGCTGGTCCCCACAACTACGACAGTGAGTATTGTAGGGGATGCCAAACTTCGCCGCATGTTCTCCTATTGGCCAGTACATGTTGCAACAATCCTTGCTATGTCTCGCCTGGGTCTGCACATTAGGTTAATGGTTCGGGATTTATTATAGGTAGGCCAGATTTTTCTAGCAATAATGCAGTTATTTAAACTATTCCACCTACGATAAGATTCTGAGAGAAAAATTCATTCCCCTCAATGCCACTGTGACCCGGAACCCAGATAAGAGTGACCCTGAGGTTAGTGTTCAGACTCAGAAGCTCTTCCTGGCATTGTCGTACTAATTTTGAGGATGATGAAGCCAAATTAATGGCTTTGACAGCCGCTTGACTGTCTGAGAAAATAGCTGTATTTCGGTTCTGGTTTGGATTTTGTTTAAGTAGCTTGCATGCTTCCCTGATTGCCAGTACTTCAGCCTGAAAGACACTAGCAAAGTCAGGTCACGACGTCACAACTTTCGTCACGACGTCATCATTCCAATCCTTTCTGGATGGGAATATAACTTTAAAATCTTTACCGAGGCTCATTGAAGGGGTGCAATAATCAGTGGGAGTCGAAAACATTTCGGTTGGAATTAAACCCGTGATGTTGCTGTGCCCATAGGGTTTGGCAAACTAGGAGTTCGATTCTTTTAGTCTTATCGCGCTGCAAGATACTAGGTATTTAATGTGTAAATCTAGTGGTAAAAGGTGTAGAAAAACTCTTAAAGCATCTGTTGAACAGGATCGAATAGCCCCTGTGGTGCCAATGCTAGCTGTTCTTTGAACCTTCCTAAGTTTGTTGATATTATACAAATTCTTTAATGCTGGCCACCACACAATCGAACCATACTTGAGAATAGGTCGCACCACGGCTGTGTATGTCCATCAAATCATTTTTGACTGGAGGCCCCACCTCTTACCAAAAGTTTTGCTACAGACATAGAAAGCTATACAGGCCTTCTTAACGCGTTCTTCAATGTTTAATTTCCAGTTTAATTTAGGGTCGCCAATTACACCCAGATATTTTGCACTGGAGGACAGCGAAAGTGTTTGACCGTTGAGTCGAGGTAGATTGAAGGGGTCTATCTTTGTTTTGGTAGTAAAAATTACAAGTTCAGTTTTGCTTTGATTAATACCCAGTCCGCAGCTCGCAGCCCAGTTACTAACCTTCCTTAAAGCCACCTCCGTGATCTCACTTATCACAGGGGTAAACTTACCCGACACTAGTAGCACCAAATCATCGGCATACGCGACCGCCTTCACTCCACCCCTCTCTAACTTAGCGAGAATTTTATTCATGACTAAAAGCCAAAGAAGAGGAAACAGAACACCACCCTGGGGTGTTCCTCTACTGACGTATTTGGTTGACATTGTACTTCCTAACGTAGACTGAATCCTTCTATCCCTGATCATGGAAACTATCCACTCCCGTATGTAGAACTCTACACGAAAGTCAATAAGGGCTTCTAGAATGGACTCAGTTAGGACGTTGTTGAAAGCCACTTTTACATCTAAGAAGGTGGCGAGTGTATATTCTTTGAAGTTAATAGTTTTCTCAATTGTACGAACTACCTCGTGAAGGGCCGTCTCCGTGGACTTACCCTTTAGGTATGCGTGTTGAGAGTTTTCAAGAGGGCATCCAACTAGGATGTCCCTAATGTGTTTGTGTAGGTTATCCCCATTCAGTGGGATAGTAGTTTTATCAAAAATCAGGGTGTCCCTTAATTCGCCAATAATATTTGAGGACATGATAATTGGGTTTATTCTAAGAAAAAAAAATTATGATAAAATTAAAATTTTAACCGTAACACTCTAGGAATGCACATCAGTTTACCCTCGAGCCCAATTTCGCACGTACTGTCAAGTATAGAGATTCTTTTTTAGCTGCACTACCGAATGTAAAATGCTTTACCCGGTTCTAATTTTCCCTTCCATTTCTATATTCAAAGTTTGTCTTGCTTTAAGCTCAAAAAGCTGTGAATAAAAATGATTTGGGTGGTTTTAGATAATCTTTTAATTATGTTTGTACTAAAACAGTTATAACAGCTGCTCTTTCCACTTTCCTTGGTTTGTATGTATGGTAATACTACTACCACTCAAGCAAATTGTACAAACTAGTCTACGCCACCTATAACGACGTTGCTTATAACGACCAGCCGCTTTAAACGACCACTTTTTCATCATTTGGCTGGTTTTCGTACAATTTGTACTAGTACAACGTCGGATATAACGTCGCCGCCTATAACGACTCGTTGGATATAACGACGTATTTCTAACAAAAAATACTTTGCTACCACCGTTCATAACGACCAGAATGAGAATGAAAGAAATTGAAAAAGAAAATGAAAAACGCACAGGGAAATGCAAGATGTCATGTTACTGCGAATAACTACTTGAATTTGAGTGAGTCCGAACAGATACACAATCTTATTCAGTTTTCGTATGTGTACTCCGCTCCACTTGAATAGAAACAAACTTGTTTTTCTACTATCTTAGCGTGTAGCGCTTTAGTAAATTTATAAATTCACCTTTTGGTATAAGTGTCTATAAGAAGGATCTATTGCGATTAAAACTGCAGGGACAAAATAATTCAGGAAAATACCATTAGGTTATTTTTTACCACTCTTCTAATTACTTCATTTAAAACACTGATTTTTTTTGCGCCACTTGAATAGAAACATTATCTTAAGTAATGAAAAATATTGAATAAATGCAGTAAAAGAGGGTAGTTTTTTATTTGTAATCATATTTTCATCATGTGTACTACCACCTTTATTTGAAATAACCTGAAAAACCATGTTGGAGACTGAATAATGCAGTTATTTTATATAATTTAAAGAAATTGCACTTCATGCTTCTTTAATTGCAGTAGTAAGTGATTCTTTGTCCTCATATTGTCGGTGAGAATCGAAAACTCCACGAGCCATCCATCCCAATACGTTTTCAATAATATTTAAGTCCGGAGAATACGGTGGCCATTGAAGTAAGGTAACATTTTTCTCGGATATCCAACTGTTAATAATGCTTTCGTTGAGGATTGGCACGTTGTCTTGTTGAAATGTCTATGGTATTGGTCCAAATGCATCGGTAAACTTAGGGAAAGCTTCTTGCAATATTTCCTTGTAGAAGTTTGCCGTCATTTTCAATGTGGGAAACTCCAGATCAATTATTCCAAACCAGAAAATCGCACCTCACGCCATTACATCGCCTTCTCGGCTATGGTGGTGCTCCAGAAACCTGGGCTCCATCCTCATAACATGAAAATAGTAATTATATCCATCCGGACCATCTATATTGAATTGTTTGCGTCAGAAAATACCACTTTTGTCCATTCTTCCACCTCATATTCTTCCTGCAAAAATCTATTATATTGTGTCTTCGTATTGGATTTAACGGTGTTTTTCTCTTAAATTTTAGTTGCTTTAAATGTTGTGACCCACGAATAGCACGTCTAATAGTGTTAAGACTCGCTGTAATACCACTCTTCGTCTTGATTTTAGCAGTAGAAATGCTTCAATTTGAAGCCAGTCTAATTATCTTTTTTCGGTCTGCTTCTGCTGTGGATCTTGATTGCCTACCTTTCACATTTTTTTTCCTTAGTTTTCTTGATTTCTAAGGTTCGACCAAACAATTTTCACACTTCTGCTTATTTTTTGGCAATTGTGAGTAGGGGAAGCTTGTTTTTCCGCGTGTACTTCTATGTTGGCTTATTCTGCAGCATTTAATGGTTTTCCACGGTCCATCTTTTCTTTGATAAAACAATTATTATTTTTAATCTACACTTCCATTATTAGAACAGTATTTTTTCTTCTTACCGTAATTTAGAGAGACAAAACGCACACTGTTTCTATTCAAGTCGCGCAAAAAAATCTGTGTTTTAAATGAAGTAATTAGAAAAGTGGTACAAAATAAACTAATGGTATTTTCCTGAATTATTCTGTCCCTGCAGTTTTATTCGCAATAGATCCCTCTTTTAGGAACTAAAACCAAAAGGTGAAAAATAGTTTGTTTCTATTCAAATGGAGCGGAGTGTATGTACGTATATACATAGCAAATTGATTATTTAAAATTAATGAAAACAAAACGAACAAAATTAACTGATTTTTTCAATAAAAAAAACATAAATAAATGGATATATTTGTTTTATATTTATTTATTTTTTGTAACGTCGGATAAAACAACCGCCGGCTATAGCGACCAGTTTTGCCTGGTCCCTTGGCGGTCGTTATAAGCGGCGTCGACTGTATCTGAAGTTTTAGCTAAATCATTTATCAGACTACTAGTTCAACGAATTAAAGCAGTAGTTACCATCAATACCCGCGCAGAAAAACATTATAGTTTTCGACATGGCACTAGAGGGTTTTAAATAGATTCTGTCAAGGCCCTAGCATGGCTGAGTAATTGCCAAAACTAGGGCCTTGTCGTTTATGAACCCTTTTGCCTCGTCAGAAAAAAACACTCTAGGCCCCGGACCAGCAAAAACTAGATTTGTTCATATTTTTTCTAGAAACATTAAAAAAGGGTAGATGTTTTAGTATCGGTTGTGATCCGATAGTAAAATAACTCAGATCAAAAATAAAAACCTGAATAATAAAAATAATAGCGCAAATTTGTAAGAATTTAATACGATATTAAACCAAATTTAGTATGATACTGGGCATTTATGTAAAATACTCTTATTATAATATTATTTGATTTAGTAGACTTTGGCGGGGGTGGGTGGTTGAAACGTTGAAAATAGAGATTTTCGAAAGTAAATACCTATATGATTATCTTGGCAGGATTTGCAAGAGCGTGAAATTTTTTACTTTTTTTTTTCAAACCTAAACTGATCAATTATAATAAAAGTTAAAATTTGTATTTTTCGATTCAATTTGTTTAGTTAAAATTTTGCATATGTATCAATAACGATAGTGTTTACTCTGATAGGATGCCGAAAACGACCAACAAGTTCTTCTAGCGAGAACCTCACGAGGGTATGAAACATTTTCCTCATCTAAATTTTACTTACTGAAAACTTGCAAGCGCTTGACGTATATTTGACAAGTTTTCCTCGTCCAGATTTACCCTAAAGAAAACTGACTAGTGCCATGTTGAAACTAGACAGAAACTAGGCATTTTTCCAGGCGGGTTACTATCAAAAGTAGTGAAAACAAAAAACGGGCTCTAGCATGCATACTAAATCAAAGAGGACACTTTTTAGGACCTGTTATAGCTGTTTCAGTACACACATAAAATAAAACTTATCTAAAGGTTCTATTAGAGTGTCATATGTATATGGCAAACTAGCTATATGATACATATTTATATTTATACTCAAATATGACCCCATATAATTATTTATTATTTTTTTTCATAGTGTTTCGAGCTTTTAAATTTTACTTTCTGCCTGGGTATTTGTTTAAAACAAAAAATTATGCTTAACCTATTATACTTACAACTTTAAGAAGCAAAATTTTGGCATATATTAGGTACCCTCATTATATACAATTTCTGGATCAAATTTTGTTGAGGTTTGATAGTGGGTCATGCAAAAAAGTTATGACTTCTTACGATACATGATGACTTTTTTTTGTTAACATATTAAAAACCCGACTGGCTGTATTTTTTTAATCTTTCTCTTTCTTTTCTTTCAGGTAAGAATTGAGGAGCGTTTTTTCAAAACAAACGCCAAAAATCCGAAAATGAGTTATGGGTATATACATTTTTGTCTTTCACAGACGCACAACATGGTAAAATAAAAAATTTAAAAATTTAAACAGACAAAATTTAAAAAAATATTTGAAATCTGAGCGTTTTTGCAAAGCTCAACAAAAGACACTGAGTTTCAACAAAGTACTTAGAGTTTCTTATTTTGTCAACTAATAGAAAAATGCAAAGTTGTATAGGTTATTTAAGACACCGTATGTACATAATCATAATATATATAGTGTATATAAGTACATCCGGCTGAATGCTTAACCTGCAAACATAAACCCTTTACCCACACCATAACTGTTTTTTGAACTGTTTATATAATCTATCTATGCGTGTAAAGTTTTATTTGTTTTTCGTCATCCCTCATGATGCTAAGGAGTTTTACAATACTATCTTATCATCTAACGCAAATGACTCCATGTAAGATACAGAAAAATACTACCAAGATTGACAATCTTTTTACGTTTAAATTATTTTTTTATTTTTCATACTTATTTGTGTTCTTTTATTTATTTAAAAACTAGTTCTACTGTAAATATTTTTTTTGTCAATAAATAGCTTTTTTTCGATTTTTGAATATGTTAATTTTATTAGAAAAATAACAAAGTTTTTTCAAAACTCAACAAAATATGGATTTGTTGAGTTTTGAAAAAACGCACGATTTTTGGGTTCAAAATTTAGGTTGTTGCTTCATACCAATTAAAATTTAAATTTACCTGTCGATGAATGATGCAGTAAGGAAGAGTTCTGCATGTATTTTCAATATTATTTTCTGTATTCAAATAGGACATAAAAAACCTTCTCTTGAAAAATTAGCAAAATGGACTTGTTGAGTTTTGCTAAAACGCTCCTCAATTGAAAAGAAAGTTAAAAACAACTCACAGTGAGAAACCATTGACGACGTGGTAGGCTTTGGTACCACTTTGTTCAGAAGCTTACCGTACCTCGCCCTCAGTAAAGGTACAAAACTTCAGTAATCTGTACATACAAAATTTAAATCATATTTATTCGCAACAAACAAAACATTAGAGAATAAATTATTGAATATACCTTAATATATTATTTTATTATTATTATTATTTTATTATTATTATTATTATTATTATTATTATTATTATTTTTATTGAATATGCTGATAAGCTTTCTTAAAACGCGAAATTCACTGATACACTTCTGAAAAAATGGTCACACTGGTCACTTTTTAATATTTTTACTATAACTCGATAACTATGCCGAATTTTAGATGTTAATTTAACTAACTTTTAGATGGAAATAAGATTTTCTATCAAAATGGATAGTTTAAAAAAATATTAAACAAAATTAAGTAGGAAAAGTTAACAATAACCGAACGCTACCGATGCGACGGGATTCACAAAAAATCCTTAGTGATTGTTTATTTATTTTTTTGTTTTTAAACTTTTCTGATTTGTACTTTAAATTCAAATTGAAGGATATTTTTCGCAAATCTAAAGTCCATAAATTTTATAATTTTCCCTAAGAACGTCGGATAAGGTTCATCTGTAATTTCATCTAAAATATAAGCGATTTTGTTGTAGGAATATGTATATCTTTATCTAACTTCCAAGTTCATAGAATTTTATTTAATAAAAGTACTTGAACAGACATCAAAAGCAGAAGTTGTTCCTTTTGTATGCAAATTTGAAACCTTAAACTTTTGACCGCTATCGTTATGATGATGGTTATTTCGGTGTACATATATGTACGAGTATCTCTGTTGAATGATAAGATACTTGGCCTACTTGTGGGCAACTTTTAACATTTTCCAAGTACACATACATACCTAATTCTGTATAAAAAAAAATTCCTTTGAGATCCTTTTCGTCCTTTTATCCACATCGCATCGCAGCTACTCTTCCCACAGTGCAATGGAACACTACCTTCATTTCAGTTTTATTATATTTTATTTCACGCGTCGCCAACCACACTCTTCCTCGGTGGGGAATCGATTTTTTCTTTTGTTTCTTTATTTTTCCGTTGGAGTTTTATTATAAAAATCACGTAGCTACATCATTATTTTCTAGGCAATCCAAACACAATTCAATATGTTCCATCCTTCCAATCTCATTCTTCATTATGACATCAGTGAAATCGTCTTCCTTATAAGAATGTGTATGTGCAAATGTATCTATGTATACAAAAAAATAAAATCTCTACTGGTTCCATTTCAGTCCGAAAACTTTGCCTCCAGAAGTCCAGAAAAGATGAACAAACTGAGAAAAAAAAATTAATAAAGTAGAAAGGAATAACTAGAAGCAAAATGTAATTTATATCACTTTATTCCAATCAGCTTTCGTATATGGAGACTTAGGGCTATTCAAATTGGATAGAAATGAAACCAACCGATAAAAAACGGAAACACACCTCAATATCACTCTTATCGATTGATATCCTCCCCCAGCCCCCTCACAAGAGACAAGCTTAAAAATAAAAAGAAACAAAAAAAAATAAATAATTCTTTTTAAAAAAATCAGGGGTATAGGAAAAAATTAATAAGACACTGGATACTGAGGAAAAATGCCAACGAAAACAAAGGCAATAACAACAGAACAGCCGATACAATATCGAGGAAGATGAAGAAGAACCAGGCACAGGACGACACTAGGCAAAATGATCCGTAGAATTAATTTGCATAATCATTTTTGTGTCAATGGATTTTTATGGTAAATCTAAACTCTGTGGATGGCTCTTATATGTGCTTCGAGGCGTGTCTCCATATGTTTTTAAAGTCTCACAGTGGGACAGTTTTACAACAAAATTTGAGAAAAAACTACCCAATCGAGTTAAAAAGAAAAAAGTGTGACATTTTAAAATTAAAATTATTAAAACTATTTTCAAAGCACTTTTGAAATACGAAGACCTACCGGGGCAAGCCTCTTTTTTGATAAGTTTTTCATTAGGTATTCAAAATATGATTTTTACTTAAGACCCACGCCATTAGACACGCTGAAGTTTTATCTAAAATTTAAAATAAAATGCTTTGAATTTACTCTTAAAACTTAAATCATTATTTTTTTATTAAAATATGACCTTTAATCCGGTTTTTTAAATTGCCTGTTCCACTGTGCGTTTTTTTTTGTTTCTTCTTGATGCAACAGCAGGATTATGCAGACGAAAACAAAACCAAAGACCATAAAACCATATAGACAAATTTTATTGAAGAACAAGCTTCAGCCATCAGGAAAAGCTCTTTAAATAGCCTTTAAAGTTCTATGGTGCGTTGTTTGCTTTTTGTTTAGTTTAACCAGAATTTGCTTCTGTATTTAGTTTGTTTCCTTATCTTTTTTTTATTTTGAACCGCTATAACCCTATGTGAAATTAAATTGCTCAGCCAAGTGTGGACTAATGTGTCTACAGGTCCTACATATGAGTAGGTCTACATTGCATTGAGAACAGTGGGATTAAAAAGTTATGTAGAAAATAGAATGTGAAATTATATTATACATTTTCTCAGAATTTAAAATAATAGGTGAAATATTTTATATAAATCAAAGCCTTTTTTTTTTTTTGTAAATAAACTAATTAAATTTATTAAATATTGTTCATTTTTTTGTATACCTACTTGTATGGATATCTTGTCGTCATGATGCCAAATTATTATTATGCATTTAAACAAAAGAATATATATGTCAATGGAAAAAAATATGACATGTTTTCATAAAATTAGTTTGTTAAATACAGAGTGAGATCCCAGAGTCGCCAGGTAGATGTACGTTATATTTCCAAAAGCCAACATTTTTTCTGTGAACAAATACTATGCCTGGCTTTTTTTAAAGCCCCAAGTAACTTTTCTTTGTTGCAAATATTTTGAAACAACGTAGTATTATACGTGTATTTAGTATTAGACGTATATCTAGTATTACACGTGTATTTAGTATCACACGTGTATTTAGTATTACACGTGTATTAAGTATCACACGTGTATTTAGTATTACACGTGTATTTAGTGTAAGACGTGTATTTAGTAATACATGTGTATTTAGTATTACATGTGTATTTAATATTACACGTGTATTTAGTATTACATATGTAAGTATTTAGAACTAGGTTTTAGCGCATATTGAGACAGGTTTTACAGTTGTGACGTGACCTAAAGCTTGTCGCATGACAAAGTTAAAGAAACGTGTAATGTCCTTGTCCGCACATTGATTTTAGTGTTTCGTATATTAAAATGATTTTAAGACAATTGTTATTTATATTTTTGTATAATTTTTGGAATTTAGATCCTTACAAATTAAATACATTTTTTTTTGCAACTATTCATTAAATTAAAAAAAAAAACATAAAAGTATTTTAACAATCCTTTGACATTTAGTTTTAATATTTTTTGATACAAAACTGGCGCTCGTAAGTATGTATGTACATGTATTTGGTATAACAAACGTATTTAGTACTACACGTCTATTTATTTTGTGTTACACGTGCAATTATTTATAATTTATGTATGTACTATCCAAATTCCGCTGGACTTTTGGATTTTTCCTATTTATCAGACAGAAAACAGTTTCAAATTGTATGGTGTTTCTTCTCGTGTAGTAAATTTTACGTCGAGTGTTCCTCAAGGCAGCCGCCTTGGTCCCCTTTTCGTTTTTTTATTTATTAATGATAACTTAATTCTTCTAATATAGCCGTTTCTGTTATTTCCAGAAAATGTCGATTTATTTAATGAAGTTAACAACGGGCTCAAAAAACAAAAAGATATACTCTCGCTAAGTAGTGAAATATAAATGGCATGTCATTAAATGTCTCTAAATGCAATGGCGCAAAATTTTAGTGCATTTAGTAAGAAGTTAAATCATGGGGTTGGTACCCTTAAATTGTTAAATTAAACACAGTGCGAGCGTTAGAAAAACAGGGAAGGATTAAAGAGGAGATGCCGATGCACATTGGTTTTGAACCTTTGAATATCGAAATGGAAGGGAAAAATAGAGCCGGGTAAAGCATTCCACATTCGGGTAGTTCGGCTAAAAAAAGAATCTCTATACTTGACCGTACGTCCGAAGTTGTGCTCAAGGGTAAACTGATAAGCATTCCTGAAAAAACGAGTATTACGGTTAAATTCTTTTAGGGGCGGAATGCAACTGGCTATTACAGTAGAGCACTGCTTATAAAAATAACGGTAAAACAACGAAAGACATGAAACATTGCGGCGGTGTTCTAGAGGTGCAAATGCTTCCGTTATATTTCTGTCACCTACCATTTTCATAGCTCTTCTTTGTATCCTATCCAAAAGACACAAGTGGGTTGATGGAGCACCTGCCCAAACATGGAAATTGTACTCGAGTTTTGGACGGATAAAGGCTTTATATATAACAACCAGATCAGATGGGGCGAAAAATTTCTTGCATCGCCGTAGAAAACCCAAACACTTAGCAGCATTTTTGGCGACATCAAATATGTGATCATTCCACACAAGGTGGTCTGTGATACACATACCGAGTACTGAAAGCTTTTTGGTTTCCAAAATGCAAGTGCCACTCATGGATAGTGGAATGGGGGGTGGGTTTCGTTTGGACGACAGAAGACAGCATTGAGTTTTAGAAGCATTAAATTCCACGCGGTTTTTGATTCCCCATTCGACAATGCTGTCAAGATCAGAATTTAATGAGCTTATCATACGCTGCCGTTCGAGTTCCACATCCGAAGGACATGGATGTGAATCTAAAAACGAATATGAAAAGCTGAGGGTACTGTCGTCAGCGGAACAGTTTAATGGATTAGAAGTTTCAGATAAAAGATCATTTATGAAAATAAGGAAGAGGGTCGGGGACAAAACGGAGCCCTGGGGTACACCAGCATTTATTTTGTGGATTTCAGACTTGAAACCGTCTAATACAACTTGTATTGAGCGGTCCGAAAGGTAATTTCTAATCCAACGAAGAAGAGATTTCTAGTATGATACTTAGTTAAAAAAAAACTGTATTGCGCTTATTTTAAACGAGTTTAACATTGTAATATCTCTTTAAATTTAACTTATGTTAAAGTCACCAAATGGCTATT
Organism: Melangyna quadrimaculata; assembly: GCA_949320155.1. NCBI lineage: Eukaryota > Metazoa > Arthropoda > Insecta > Diptera > Syrphidae > Melangyna > Melangyna quadrimaculata. The sequence goes on from OX439484.1 coordinate 153,731,174, forward strand.
TTATCTTTTTGGCATCGTATTAAATCTTTATGACATTTTGATGTTTGTAAATGTGAAAATAAGGTATGTTTTACCATCAGGAATGTCTCTTGTACACCAAAAACTAAATTTTATAAGCACGATACAATTTTAGTATCATACCACACTTTTTCTCTCTTTCCTTTGTCTTCTATTTTCATATCACACTTTTTTCTACGGGTGTGAAACAACTGTATATTATGTGTATTTGTTATGCAACATGGTATTAAACATAAGAGTAGGAAACTTCACTTTCTACACTGAATTTCTGTATAGCGGTTAGCCCAGTAGGTAGCGAATGGGACTGACAAGCAGAAGTTCGCGGGATCAAGTCCAAAAAAAGCCGATATTTTTTTTCCTGACGATGCAAAAGGATTCATAATCGCCAAGGCCCTTGTTCTATCCTGTTGATAACCCTTGTTAGCCCCTTGCCAGAATCTATGTAAAACTCTCTAGTGCCTTGACAAAATCTTGATTGTTTTTTCGGTTACAGAGGCAGTGTATAAGCTTCCACTGAACTAATTCACAATGCCAAGAGCCATGTTAAAAATAAATAACTTCCATACCTACTTAATGAGCAGATATTTAAATTTCTTCTATTTATTTCTATTTAAATTTCTTACAAATTTTGTTTCAAAACGATTCAATGTTAGTTTTACTAGAACCAATATCATTTCAATCCGATTGATAATTGATTTTACACGAATCATATTGTTTTAACATGATGTCCATTCAAATTGAAATCAATGCTTTTTAATGTTAAATCAATTAATATTGGTATTAAATCAATTATTTAAAATAATCGCTGATACGGCTTACGCAAATGACAGAAATATGGTTTCGAATTTATTTTCATGTCAAGATCAAAAAATTATGAAATACTATTTGCAAATAAATTGGTAAAGATTATTTCTTTGAAGTAATATAAACTGGTATCTTGCTGCAAGTTTCAAATAGAATTCAAGAATCTGGCAACACAATGTACACAGAGATATGGATTATAATTCTGCATTTTGAAAATTTGACGCATTCGCTTCCCTACATTATTGTTTCCCTATTAAAAATAGCTTCAATTGCTTTCACTCGCGTGGAACATAAATGATAAGCTCGTAATTCTGCCAATTTTCAAGTCAAATTCTTCGAAGTTAGTGTTAAAATAGATACAACTTCCTCACGTCAATGATACGGTGTGTATAGACTTGTCCTTTCATCACAACTGATGAGAAAGTGACAGTGACCGAAACTTCACTAGAAAAAGAGAGAGAAAGCAAAAACCAATTGCTCCATTGTTCATATGACTACTTATATTATCTACCTACTTTACCCCACACTTACCACATCAGCATCCTTGATGACATTTATATTCAAAAGACAGCGCCCACTACCAACCAATGCGCAGAAAGCACATTCAATCGCAGTCATATACATTATACCTACAAGTTTACGGTTTTGAGAGCTGATTCAACCAAAAAGTTGTGTTTCCACAAAAAGACATTCTTCTGTTGAATAGAGACAATGTTTAATATTCAAAAAGAAAAGATGGTTTCGGTTGGCAAAATCCCATTATCCGCTACCAAACTTTAATATACACCCCAACTTTTGGGGTTCAATGCTTTATGCTTTCTGCCACAAAGGTCATTTCAATTTATATGAGTTTTGGGATTTGGGAACTGTTGGATTAAATAGAATGAATATTATCTACAGGACACTGACCATTGTCGCCGCCATAATACCTTGCTCTTTAGGTATGTATGGTTTATGTAAATTAGAAATTCCGATGCTAAATCGTATATGTGAAATTAAAATGCGCAGTGATTTAAAATAAATTTTCTCGTCTGCCGAGTTTAGAATGTTCTTGATAAGAGGCTTTAAATATTGTGAAAAATGTTTTAAATTTCAGAAGGAGTAACACTAGTCGAGATTTTAAACTTTTAATAGGGGTGAATGGGAGTAAATATGTCCGAAAGTCGAAAGTTTTTGGTGTACAAGAGACAATCCTGATGGGGTACCGAAACATGTCCAACAAGTTTTTACTCACGTAAACACTCAGGAGTGTTTGAAAAATATTCCAGCAAGGGGTTGCCAAGGACCTGACAAGTTTTCCTCGTCTTGACTTTCCCTAATGAAAACTTATTAGTGCATTGTCGAAACTAGACAGAGACTTGAGTTTTACAGCCGGGAAATAAGAAACTAAGGCCACACATTGAATTTGGTAAGTTAGCTCGAGTTCACTTTTGAAAGCGTCACGTTTATAAGTTAAACATCAAGATATTCAACTCTCACTATTAAATATTTTTATTAAAAATGTTTTTTTTTGTTTTTAAATCTGCGTACAAATAAAATTTAACACAGTGAACAAGATGTTGCGTTAATAAAATTAAAAGACCTAAGTGTTAAATTTACTTGAAACGCTTCCTTGATTAATTCCATTAAGCTTGACTTCATATGTATCGCTTTAAAATATTTTATTTGTTAAGATCTTATTGGCATTGATCAAAGAAACGCCCACTTTAAAAATTCCCCTCTCTCCCCCTAATAAAATCGTTATGTGTTGGAAAATTCAAAATCGGAAAATTGACAGATTAAGAATTCGCTCAAAAGGCAAGGGAGTATTTGGTGCTGTTGTTGGGTTTGAGAGGTCTGGTGAGATACCAGCTAAGTGACTCCTTTCTCACATAGAATACTTTCGATGTCGTAGCTTTATGTATACCTCAATTTTTACTTTAACTGCACGGCTGTCAAAACAAAGATTCCTTCATTGTTTGCGCTACGATGGTATAATATTCGGATAATGTCAGCAACTTCAACCAACCCAGACGTTCGAACTAACATCGTTATCATTTAAAGACCTGAACGTCAGAGATCGAATATCGAACATTTCTTTCCACGATACGAGACTCGGCAAGAATTTTTTAAGTCTAGTCTCGGTTTCGTTAAAATCTAAAATTTGCAGTCTCGTCTCGGTCTTGTAAAATCTCAGTCTCGTCTTTTTCGCGAGAAAATTTAAAATTGCAGTCTCGTCCCGGTCTTGTTTCGGTCTCATCTCAGTGTCGTCTCAATCTCAGTCTTGTCTCGGTCTCGTTAAAATATGATTTCAAAGCAACTTCTTCATTAAACCTTAACACTTATTACGAAATAGAAAAGGTTGAAGAAGTCGGGACCCATCATCCTTATTATTACAAGCAAGCACTGGGTTTTTGGCAAAGAGATACGATATAATGTGTTTTCTTCAAACTCGTTTTGGAGCAGACAGTACACTGGACGAGCGCGTAAACTCGACAGAAATGATCTTCAAAAGATGTGTTTGGCTATCCAAACGATATTGACATCACCGCCCGGTTAAAATTTTCCGCAACAGGGTCTTTCAGGGCGGTGCTGCGCTGCGAGGTAAGAACAGCTCAATAACTGAGAACTTGTTGATCCTAACCTGGACAAAGACGAATTAAAGTACTTGGCAATGACCTAATAACCACCTGTCCCCCGTGTTATATAAAGCAGTAATTTTGAAGTAGTTAATGAGTTCGCATCTTCTTTTGAGTAAACATAAACTGCACAAAAGACAACAAAGTGAAGATCCGAAAAAGAATAATTAATAATTACCCTAGGCGACCGTCCGTTGCTACTTTTATTTGGTTAAACAAATGTGCTTTCAGCTCCTTATGCGCAAGACGGAGTGCCGGGTCTTCATATCCGTCGCCGGGTGTTGGGCGATAAACAGAAGGAGTTAACTCTTGGTTCTTGCGAAAGAAAGATTGTCCGATGGATATTTGATCCTGCGAGGAGGGCAAAAGGAAGAGAAGACACAATTGCAAACTCTTTGAGTGCTGTACCAAAAAGTGGATCTAATCTAAATTTGGACAATAATACTCTAGCCAATAGTCAATGAGTTCCAGCCCTACATGGTTCCATAAACCAATAAAGAGGATCAAACAGCCAGTTTGCAGACCCACACATCCCGAATGCCAGTACGCTTGGCTCGGACGTCTGGAAACACCATGTTCGCGATCTAACCTGGCTGGTAAAATGTCAATTTTGTGTCTAGTTTGGTCAAGGCCCTAGTAAGTTTTCAGTAGGGAAAATCTAGACGAGGAAAACTTGTCAAATAGTTGGCAAGCCCTTGCTGAAACATTTCAAAAACTCGTGATGCACTCCCTAATTAAAACTTGTTGAACATGTTTCGGTACCCAATGGGGAATGTCTCCTGTACACCAAAAACAAAGATTTTTCAGTATCATGCGACACTTTTTCTCTCTTTCCTTTGTCTTCTTTTTCATATCACACTTTTTTTATGGGTGTGAGACAGTAGTTGTTTATTATATACACCTATTTGTTATGCAGTATGAAACATAAGAGCATGAAAGTTATTCACTTTCAACACTGAATTTCTGTATAGCGGTAAGCCCGGTGGGTAGCGCATTGGGCATGTGGGATCAAGTCCCACATAAGCCGACATTTTTTTTTGTTTTTCCTGACGAGGCAAAAGGGTTCATAATCGTCAAGGCCCTTGTTCTAGTCTGTGATAACCCTTGGTAGCCCCTTACCAGAATCTATGTAAAACTCTCTAGTGCCCTGCCAAAAACTAGATTGTTTTTCTGCTGATACCTTTTACGGGTCTTCTTTTAGACGCTACTGGTTCGGCTCTCAGCAGAACTTGCAGGGAACGAACTTTAAGCATTATTTTGAAAGCATGAACTCTAGATATCGGGAAAATTGGTACTAAAAAAAAAATTTACTTTGTCCTACAACGTAACCCCTTTTTATTTCATTAATTTAAAGATTTTATTCCGATTGTTTTTTTTAAGCATTGGCTACTTTTCAGCTACTTTTGTACATTTTTCGGGCTCTTTTAAAAAAAAGTACAAAAAATCCATCTGTCATAATGCGCCCCAAGGTTCTTGCACCGAACTCTTAATAATTTTGTCAAGGACTTTCACTCTCTGAAGAGGAAAGATACCTGCTCAAAGTCATCATTTAAACAAAGTCCTATACAAATAGATATGTATCATAACATTTGAGCCTGCCACTCGCCAGAATTTTTTTCCATCAAAGGAAAAACAAACAGCATTCCCTTTCATCTGCAGCTTCGCACGTCGCACTCTTTGGCCTCAATAAGCCTGGAAAGGTAAAAATAAAAAATAAAAAAAAAACATAAAAAGTCCAATGTGGACAGAAGCACCAAATAAAAGAAATACCTAAACCTCTTGTGGCTCTGAATGAGTTGTTTTTTTTTCGCATGGCATCCCAAAGTCGACTACCTACAACAATTTGCGCCGACAAAATGCCCAGAAGCAAAATATTGCGGTGGACGGGAGAATAGGAGCCAAAGTCGAAAGCAAAACTGGCCTATTGTAAGTGACCTCTTCTGTCGCTGATAAACACTTTCTGATAAATCGCGTGCAACACCGCATATGTCAATGCCACAGGCTTTGTTTCCTTATTTTTTTTTTTAATATTGGTGCCAAAGTAAGAAGAGACAAACACAAAAATAAATGAAAGCAAGAAATCCCAATGGGACATGAAGAAGCAATTTTCTTTGGTCTTCTAAAGGCTCCCTATGCATTCAGGTTTTTTTTTATTGAGTCTCTTGCTCTGTCGACGACGACTCCTTTGCTTTTAATTCTCGCGTACGTGGTTCTTACTTATTTTCTATTTTTAAAGAAAGGCAAATTGTATCTCCGCGTCATAGGCCTGCGTTTAATTCAAATGCAAATTTAGGGGAAGTTGACTTCTTAAAAGGCCTTGATGGTACAAATTTCCATTCTAACAAAAAAAAAAAAAAAAAAAAAATAGATAAATAGAAAAACACTTGCTTAAAAACTGACAATTTTCATGATGCGATGCTATGGCCTTCATGCTTTCTTGTATTGATTTATAATTTGTTTTTATTATTATTTTTATAACCCCGTTTATTATATTTAACGCCCCTTTTAATAAAGTTTATTTGTTGAGGGCTTTTGGTGCGTGTGAATGATATTAAATTAAGGGCGTATATTCCCAATACTTCTTCTATAATACACACTTTCAATGACGTAATTTGCATTATGTACTGTGTACATAGTTTCAACAACGTGGTATAATAAACAAGTTTTCTGTTTTAAAATTACTATGCGATGGCAATGGGAAATCTTATTAATTTGTTTGTGTAGAGTTGTATTTAAATGTCGACACATGCGAAATATGTATACGTATGTTTGACACTTTATAGGTAAAGTCTTCCGTTGAAAATGTCCTTGTAGTTATAAAATAGTTTAAGGCGATAACGACGAAGGGATATGTTAACCAGCCAGCACACCAAGATTGTAGAAATCTCGGAGAAAATTTGTGTGGTTTTAAAGGATGGCAGATGGGCATTGCCGCGAAAGTGGCATTGTCGACAACGACGACGCTGACAACGTTTTGTAGAATCGTTTGCTTTTTTAAAAATGTGAAGGTTGAAAATATTTTATGTTTAACAAGAGTATTCCGTTGTCCTTGAGGAACTTAATTTGTATGCATAAATTATGAGCCATATAGGAATGAGAGAAAGACGGTACGATGTACGAAGGGGTCTTTTGTGTAGTTGAGTTTTTTTAATTGTGAATGACAATCTAGATCAGAGCCCGATCCAGCTTTTTGGCCGCCCTGTACAAATATTTAATTTGCCGCCTGTTGCAATCATAACATCAAAATAAATAAATACAAAAAAAAAATATTAAAAAGAGAGTGGGTGTGACCCAAACTGGTAACTTCCCATCAATTATTGGTGTCCTTGTTATTTTTTTTTTATAAAAAAATCGCAAATTCAAGATATTCGAAAACCTTATAAACCCCGGGTCATTTTTTTCGACGCCCCCGCGTAATTTTTTTGACGCCCCTGCATAACGTATCCGCGTCATTTTTTTTGGCGTATCTGCGTCATTTTTTTTGACGTGTCCGCGTCATTTTTTGACGCCCCCACGTTATTTTATTGACGCTTCCGCGTCTTTTTTTTTGAGGCCTCCCCGTCATTTTTTTGACGACCGCACGTTATTTTTTTGACACCCATACGTCATTTTGTTTGAAGCCCCGCGTTATTTTTTTTAAGCCCTGCGCCATTTTTTTGACGTCCTCGTGTAATTTTTTGTAACGCCCCGCGTCTTTTTTCTTAAAGTCCCGCGTCATCTTTTTGACGCCTCCGCCTCATTTTTTTTGTTGACGCCCCCGGACAAATGCCCGTCGCGCATCCCCCTAGATCGGGGCCTGATCTAGATAAATACGAATAACGCTAGTGTAGTTTGTACCTTGAACATTTGAACTCTTGGAATTTGTACAATGGTGATAGCAGCAGCCTACTTTGCAGGTGATGAGGCCAACATACCATCGACTGAGGTACAGGAGCTTGTAGACTACTGCTGCAAAAACCGACTCCCGTTGATGGTTGGATGCGATGCAAACGCCTACCATACAGCATGGGGGAATACATATATGAATCAGAGGGGTGAGTACCTTTAAGACTTTGTTATCGAGAAAATCTAGATATATTTAAAGTAGGGAATACCCCTATTTTTGTAACTAGAAATTTAGACTTAACGTTCGGCACTCCGAACATATGTAGGTTGCTTACTAAGGGATTGGAGAGTCTCCAACAACCCTCATTGTCTGACCATAGACTAATGGTGTTAAGCTTAGAGGGCCATCTCACAGAGAATTCCTCTGGAAGCAACACGAAGAAAATAAACTGGAACCTTTATAGAAACGTTCTTAAAACAAGCCTTGTACATATAGGTCCAGCTGAAAAGACAAAAAGTCACCTTGAACTGCAACATATTGTGAACGAACTAAGTGGGGCTATAAATGAGGCATATGAACTCAGTTACCCTCTTAAACCAGAAAGCAAGCAAGCTGATGCTCCATAGTGGAGCAAAAATCTATCAAATCTAAGATCCAAGGTTAGAAAACTCTTCAATGAGGTAAAAAGAACTAGGGAGTTGAATAATTACACTTAGTAAACAAAATAAAACGGAAATAAGGAAAGCCAAAAGAAATAAGCTTTGGGGTTTTCTGTGAGGAAATTACCTCTACCCCTGCTGCACAAAGCTACCCGACTGCACAAAGCTTTAGCAAAATAGAAGACACTGACTTCTCAAGCACTTCGGAAGCCTGATGGCAGCTTTACGGAAGATGAGGAGCAAAGGTCCACTCTGCTACTTAAAACTCATTTTCCGGGTAGATTTCCAATGGCTGGAAGTACAATAGAGATAATACCTCTCAAACCAAACCGGGAAGACTGGAAGATCAACTATCAACTCTGCTCAGGACAAAAAATGGAACGGGCAATCAGTACCTTTCAACCTTTTAAGTCACCGGTTGTAGACGGTATTTTCCAGCCCTTTTACAAAAAAGGAGAGAGGAATTATTGCCTTACCTTATTAGCATAATTCGAAGTAGCATTGCACTGGGGTATATACCAAGTCTATGGAGTAGAGCTAAAGTCATATTTATTCCCAACATTGGGAAAAAAGGTACAACACATCCAAAGTGATTCAGGCCGATAAGTTTAACATCTTCTTTGTGTGCAGACTGAAGAAGGTAATTGATAACTTCATTGGATTAGAAGTATTAATAAAAATGCCTCTTAACCATCGCCAGCATGCATATAGGGCGGGCAGATCTACCGAGACCGCTCTTAAGGAGCTCACAAATACTGTGCAAATAGCCCTAGATGCCAAAGAAACGGCCTTATGTGCCTTAGACATTGAAGGTGCCTTTGACAACACCTCGCATGAGGCTACCAAGAAAGCACTCCAGACCTATCCAGATGGTTAGGTTAGATGCTAGGCACAAGAACGGCGGAAGCACACGCAGGACAAAAGATTCAGAAAATCATCACAACAAGAGGATGTCCGCAGGGAGGGGTACTATCACCCTTTCTGTGCAGTCTTAGTTGAGGAACTACTTGAAAACCTTACTTCTCAAGGCATACGCTGCATTTGCTTTGTCCCACTTTATGTGCTGGTAGAAAGAGCAGCAAAGGGAACCATCGTAAGATTCGCAAAGAAAGGTACTGGGAAGGGAAAATGTATAGAAATTAGAGAAAGACAATCCATTTCCAGGTCCTCAGTATCAAGATTACTTGACATTCCAGAAGATGTCATGACTTAAAAGTACAACTTCGACAATAAATTCAGAACGGAGTTAAGTAGCAAGAAAGAGTAGGCGAAACAGTGAACTACTCTCTCAAGGCAAATGCCATCAATTGGTACACTGGTACACGTCTCAAAGGACGGGTGCAAGGATTTTTAGCGCAAAAACCCAAACTTTCTTTGTCGATCAGTCCACTAGCATTTTCCAAGCGGAGGTAAATGCCACAGGAAAATGTGTCAAACGAAATCTCGAAAGAAACTACCGTAACCAAAACATTGCCATTATGTGAGCAGGCCAAGTCGCGCTCAAGGCACTGAACTCAAAACTTGTATAAGAGTGCGTGGATAGGTTAAACTACCTTGGCAAAAAAAATAATGTTACACTTTATAGGGTACCTGGGCACGTGGGCGTCCAGGGAAATGAAGAGGCAGACTCTTCGGCAAAAATAGAAGCAACAACGCCCTTAACGGGCACTGAGTCCCATTGTGGTATAGGAGAAAACATGGTTTAAAAATAAAATCAAAACAGAATAGGAGGCCAAAAGATCCAAATTATGGACAGAACTCTCCCACCTGAGGCAAGCGGAGCTACTCCTTGGGAGCTACAACCAAGACCGTTTTGTATCCTGTATAGAGTTAAGCAGGAATAACCTCAGAATAATAACCGGTTTCCTCACTAATCACTAGTCACTGCAAACTGAAATGACACCTCAGTATTCTTGGCCTGGTGCGCAGTGCGACATGCAGATTCTGTAACACTCATTAGGAAACACCTGACCATAAATAAGGTAAATGCGATACTCTCGTGCAACAAAATCATAGGTATCTGGGTCGTCACTAGATAGGAGAGAGCGAACTACTATCTCTGAAAGTCCTCCAAATACTTAAGTTTCTCAAAGAAACAAATTTGAAGGAAGAGCTATAAAATGAGCGATATCATCTAGCTCTAGACGGGGGCCCAATATATCTTCATGTCGCAGTGTACTTAAACCATTCAAGTATCTGACAAGTTTTCAATATCTAGATTTTCCCTACTGAAATCTTGCTAGGCCGTTGTCCAAACTAGACAGAAACTTGACATTTTTCCAGCCGGGTTCCTAACCAAACAATTTGATAAGCTTTTAATATTTATTTTTGAAGGGAAACTTTTTCCACTACTTGATTATCTGTGTTGAATACAATGTGTTATTCGCATCCATATACGAGTAGTGTTCCAAAAATCAACTTAAGTGAAATAATTCTTTTTTCTGTCCTCATCGTTAGTTACCGAACTACATAATACGGATTTCCCAGAACTTGAACTAATCTTGCAGAAATTGTGTCACTTGTCACAAATTGCATTAAGACCCCTGCCCCTCTTTACTTGTACATCCATCTAATTCTGTTTCGGTGTCACTTTCAAAGGTTACATGAAGTAATCCAACTACACGAAGGGTACGCTATATTAAGTCACTTTCCATCTCGAGAGTGCAGAACATAGTCAATGTGTACCCTACCTACATTAACAAAAAAAAAAAAAAAAAGATACACAACACTTGAAAATGTAGAACCTTTTGTAAATGCAATGCAGTCGCGTTTTATTTTGTATTGTAGGTATTCTCTGGGTTTTGTTTTTAAGTTTCGTGTTTTATGTACTGGAAGAACCGTGGCCTAGTTTTTTACTAAAAGAACTTTGTGCATCCGAATTCAAAACCAAAATGAGTCTCTCTCTTTTTGTTTTCGTGAATTTGTAGGTGTTTTTATTTTTTTTAATAATTATTTTTTTGTTTGTATCTTCCAGATGATTAGAATGCAGAAATAAAGTAGGTCGAGCTCTGAATAAATTCAGTATCCGAGATGGTTTTGCAATCAATTTTTTGTTTATATTTTGTTTTGTTTTTTTTTTTCACAAAAATAATATACATACATGCCTACCTTCTCTTTGTCTGAACCAGGAAAGTAGATCTTTTGACCTCTTAAAAAAAATTATTGAAAATAAACAAATTTGGAAAAGGAAAGTGTATTAAGAATAACTCAAGACAAACACTGAAACAAAGCAAGGTCATGTGGTTTTAAGATTAAGGGTAGATTTACTTTACAGATAAAATAAATAATTAAGACAACTTGCTACAAAGAAAACAATTAAATTTAAATTACAAAAAGTACTTAAAATAAAATTTAAATTACAAATAATACTTAAAATAAAATTTAAAATACACAAAATACTTGAACAAAATTTAAATTACAAAAAATACTTAAAATTAAATCTAAATTATAAAAATAAATGAAATTAAAAAAAATAATTTTATTAAAAAAATAAATGAAAAAAATAAAATAAATAAAATCAGGAAGTGAAATAGCAAGGGAATGTTTAAAGGAGATGAAAGAAAGACAGAGAGATAGACATGGGAGAAGATCACGATGGGAAGAAGAGAGACAAAAAATGAAGGGAAGGGAGGGAAGAGAAGAGAGTATGAATGGATAAGCAAAGACGGGAACTAATCAAAGAATCAAGGTATAACAGGTGGTATAAAGAAGTGATGACGGAGGGGATACCCCAATATTTGAAAGAGGGATGGAAAACTAGAAAGGACAAGGAGAATGCCAAGAGTCAGACTAGGAAATGAGGTGAAAGAAAGGTGGTACTGGAGGAGAGAAGAAGAGAGAGTGTGCAGAGTATGTGAAGGTGAACAAGAGACGTGGGAACATTTAATAGAAAGATGCAGGTCAGGCGGTGATGAAGGGAAACTAATATGCGAAAAATGAGGGAAATAATGGACGAAACAGGGAGGGGCTAAGAGTGGATAAAGGGACAAGAGGAGGTGAGAAAAGATTTTTTTTTATTTTTATATTAAGCGCGTGCAAAAGGGGTTGTGACTACCCTTAAGATGATATACACAGCACGAGCGATTAGGTAGATTGGAGGGGATTTAAAAGGAGATACCGATGCACATTGGTTTTGAACGTCTGTAGATCACAATGGGAGGGGAAAATTGAGCTGGGTAGAGCATTCCACATTCGAGTAGTGCGACTAAAGAAAGAATCTCTGTACTTAACAGTACGTCCGAAATTAGGCTCAACGGTAAACTGATGGGCATTCCTAGAAGCGCGAGTATTACGGTTGAATTGTTTAAGGGGAGGAATGCAACTGGCTATTTCACTAGAGCATTGTTTATGGAAATAACGGTAAAATAACGAAAGACATGAAACATTTCGACGGTGCTCAAGAGATGAGAATGTTTCCGTTATAGTTCTTTCACCTATCATGGGTTATCGGAGCACCTGCCCAAATGTGAGAGTTATACTCAAGTTTTGAACGAATAAAGGCTTTGTAAATCACAGCCAGATCAGAAGGGGAGAAAAATTTCTTGCATCGACGGAAAAAACCTAAACACTTAGCAGCATTTTTGGCGATGTCGAATATGTGGTCGTTCCATAAAAGGTGGTCTGTGAAACACATACCGAGGACTGAAAGCTTTTCGGTTTCCTCAATGCAAGTGCCACTCATGGATAGTGGCATGGGGGGTGGGTTTTGTTTTTTGATAAGTCGATCGAGAAATGAGAAGAGGAGGGAAAGTAAGGAGAAGGGCAACTTGTAATCCTTAGGGGAATCAATACAATTTAATACAAAAAAATACAAAAAAATACAAAAAAAATACAAAAAAATACAACAAAATACAACAAAATACAAAAAAATACAAAAAAATATAAAATAAATAAAATAAATAAAATAAATAAAATAAATAAAATAAATAAAACAAATAAAATAAATAAAGATTGTAAAGAAAATAAATAAATAAAATAAAATATGTAAAACAAGTAGACAAAGCATGAAACCCGCAATTGGATCGTAAGTATTTGCTCTTAGAGATAGAATTTAAAAAATTGTATTATAAAATCATGGACCATAAGTAATTTACGAATTTAGAGTCAAATTAAGCCCATTGAAAACTTCAACAAACATAAATGTTTCCTAAAAAAATTTTTAAAATCATTGAAGTGGTTTTCAAATAGAATTTTTTATTTGCTTAGCCTTACATCAGAGAACACCTTAATAATGTGTGTTTTCAAGTCTTAAAAAAAAAATTGCAAGGCGGCCCCAATTTTCAAAACAACCAAAATTATTAAAGAAACTTACCACCACCGTTTTCTGTTAACGGGTAAAAATTTAAGTTTTGCGGGTATTTACCGTTGTGTTAAACTCTGAGAATTTCTCTTTAAATAAAGCTATTTAACCGTTTTACGAAGTCATATTACTAAGCATACAACAAGACAATTTGTTCAAGAAAGTAAATTGAAAACCTTATTTCCATTATTCAAATTGTTTGAAAAAAAAAAAACTGGTATACAATATTATAAAAACTGTTCTACAGATTATTTGTACATAGTTGAAACAGAATGGTTGGAGGCGTTTGCGAGAAAAGTTGATAAAATTGATAACTGTTGTGGGAAATCCATACAAATGCTTCACACCAAGTTGGAAGAAAATCTGTCAATTCGTTTAGGCTCTAGCTCAATGATGAACTGCAAATTTGAAAACAGAAATGCAAAAAAACTGCAAACTGGTGCGTTGGTCTCATTGCCTCAGGTGAAAATTGCCCTGCCAACTTCACAAACGTCGTTACTTGGCAGCGTGCCCCCACACGCACCTGTCTTGCCTGCTTAGAACAAAACCTCATATACAAAGGCGCTAAATGTGTACCCTTTTCACCTACATGAATCCAAACAGAGAACATAAATGCCTGATTTATTCAATTGATTTCATCAAATTGCAATAATAAATTGTTGAGGGTTGGTAATCAAATCACAAATAGATATATGTATTTCTAATCTATGATCCCTTCATTCTATTCTTACTGACCTGATCCCCTTCTGAACTTTTCTTCAGGTAGTTAGGTACTAATCTAATCCTTTGTTTGGGTTTAAAATAACTTTAATTGTGTTTATGTCCCTATCTAATGAAACCAGAACAAATTAATTGGTTTACAGCAATTAAGGTCATTAGTGTACGACTACACTAAAAACAAGAGCAATCCAACGAAACCTTATACTTTTTTTTGTTGTTGCAAGTTTTCTTTATCGATTCATCACCCACCATTAAAATAACACCAATCACCTTAGTTGTTTTTGTTTTTTTAATTTGTTGTTGTGGTTCGATTTATTGAATTAAAAACTTTTTCCATTCCACACTTTTAAGTTATTAAAACTTCTAGTTTCTACCTATACTACATATTGCCGAAGAAAAAAAAAAATACGAAAAACAATGAAAAAGTGAGAGAGATTATGGCAGAGAAATTATTAATTTCAAAGAAATAAAAATCAAACTTTGCCATTTATATAATGGAATCCTTATAAATATGTAGGTATCAACTTTTTGGAATAAAGAACTTTTAATTAGCAATCCGTTTTCGTTCAGCTGAATGCTGGCTTTTGGATGATTGTGGATTTGTGGTGGAATATATTCAATATAATTGAAATGAAAGAAAGTCGAAGTTTTACAATTGAAAAACTAAATTAAAATTGATCTTAAAATTCTTCTTTGAATTCTAATAATTTGTATAACATTGCGAAAAAGAATTCATTAAAATTATATCGTTTGAAGGATTCTCAAAAAAAAAAAAAAAAAAAAAGTATCCTGAGATTGGATGTCGTTTATAAGAAATTTAAATAATCTTTTATCTTTGAGCTTCTTTAAAATCTATGAATCGCTATAGCAAAAAAAAAAAAACGTTCTTAACGAAATACTGTTTTCAAGGTTCTATCTGCTTCGAAAAATGACCCCTTGTCTTCTTCGATTTTCGCTCAATATTCTTCCTTAAAAAAAAAATAAAAGGAACTAAATGAAAAAAAAAAAACTCATCCTTTACACCAGTCCCTAGAAAGTTTGAGTCGTCTTTAATATTATAACTTTTACTGATGTGAAAAAGTTTTGCTCTGTTTCATTCAGGAGAATATGTGCTCGCTTGCTTGTTTGAAGCCGTCCCATCAGAATAGACGTATCCTATGTTAATGTACGTATACTTTGATAACACATTGTTATGCACGTCCTCTCTAGAGTACGGTGTGGATTACTCCCAAGTACATATATGTATGTAATATTTCTTCATAAATATATCCTTTTCTTTATTGCTTTCAAAGGCTCTTTGTTGAACGAACTGGGTCTGGGATATATATATATATATATATATATATATATATATGTATGGACGAGTATACATCATCTAAGTTTAAACAACAGAATATTGAGCCATGGGACTGAATATTTTTCAAAAGCAAAACAAAAAAAAACAAGCACTTTTGAGACACTTCCAAGCGAACAGAAGCAAATAGGAGCGGAACATATTCTCGCGCGTTTAGCATGAAACGATTTTTGTTGTTGTTCTTGTTGTGTCGAGTTCTTGTGTCTTCCTGGTGTGCAAGTTTCTTTTTCCTTTGTTAGTGTAATTTATTTTTTGAGTCCTGTTTACCAGTGCAGTGCCGGGGAAACGTGGGGCCCTCAAGAAAGTATTGTTAAATTTGTATAACCTTTTTAACCATTAAAAAATGTAGGACTATCCCTTAATTGATCATCAAAGAAATATTCCGAATATTATCTTTTAAACACGAAAGGAAAAATACGTTGGTATCTCTAGTGTGATCCTCAAAGTCCAGCCTCTGAATATTACCTATAAAACGTAGAATTGTTTTGTTTTCATTGTCACCTCGTTTCACCCTATAAAAAGTAAAATTTTGAAAGTACTTAAAGTACTGATCGTTTGTATTTTACTATTACCTCCTATTTTGGATGTACCCCATTGTACCATTTGAAATTCTATCTATATTTTGGAAGGTATATTTCCCTTAAGTGATCCCCTATAAATTTTTGAGATGGAATATGAGTAACTTCTTTATTTTTACCCCATTTCACCCTATAAATAATTTTGAAAAAAAAGTATCCATACCGAAAGTCAGCCTCTAAGTCTATGCACTGGAATTTATTATTCAAACACAAAAAGAATTTTGATATCATTTTCGATTTTACCCTATTTCACCTTATAAATAGCTATACATTTTAAAGAAATTTGTATCCTTAAAGTGATCCCGTAGTAGCCCGCAGCGTAATGGTTAGTGCGTTAGACTGTCACGCTGGAGGACTGGGTTCAATTCTCAGCCTCGTCCACCTAAGCCTAAAAAGTTTTTTTCAAGGCTACTGCCTCTTGCGAGGAATTGACAAATCCTCCAAGAGTATCACTTGCCATGAATAAGTGCTTCTCGTCTAGCCGTTCTGATTCGGCATAAAATTGTAGGTCCCCTCCATTTCTGCCGACAGCGCACTCAGGAATGGTTGCGAGCTGTAAGCTACTAGGCTCTGCTCCTTCACGGGCTGTCGCGCCCCCCAATTTATTTTTTTATTTTATAAAGTGATCCTCAAAGTTCATTTTATGAATTAAATCTTTTAAAACACTAAAGGAGCTACTTTAAATCTAATAAAGGCTCCGGCAAATAACTTTTTTTTTTTGAAAATGCATCATCAACATCGAGTGTAGCTTCGGCTGTGTGGCACGTAGCGCCGTCCTGTTGAAACCAAATGTTGCCAATATCCTCCTCTTCAATTTTTGTGAACAAAAATTCATTCAACATGGCCCGATAACGATCGCCATTGACTGTAACGGCCACTCCTTGCTCAGTTGAAGAAAAATGGACAATTATGCCTCTGGACCAAAATCCGTACCAAACAGTGACTCGTTTTGGGTGTATCGGCTTTTCAATGTATGCGTGCGGGTTTTCTGTGCCCCAAATGCGACAATTTTGCTTGTTTACATACCCGCCAAGATCAAAATGAGCTTCATCTGAAAATATGATTTTTTTGGCAAAATCGGCAAAGTAATGTCGCAGCGTTGTTCAAGCGTATACACAACCATATTTTTGATTTACCCCACTTTAACCTATGAATAGTCAAATTTAAGAAGCACTAAAGGCATCATCTAGTAGTAGCCCGTTACGTCATGGTTAGTGCGTTCGACTGTCTCGCTGGAGGTCTGGGTTCGCTAACCAGCCTCGTCCACCTAAAAGTTTTTTTCAGGGCTACTTGCCTCTTGCGAGGAATTGACAAATTCTTCAAGAGTATCACTTGTCACGAATAAGTGCTTCTCGTCTAGCCGTTCGGATTCGGCATAAAATTGTAGGTCCCTTCCATTCCTGTCGACAGGTTGGCATTTTGTTATAGACGCATTTAAAGAGGTGGAGAGGCGGTGGGGGGGGGGACATGAGTTTTTCAAGCTGAAAAACTCCTCCAAGAGTATCACTTGCCATGAATAAGTGCTTCTCGTATAGCCGTTTGGATTCGGCATTAAATTGTAGGTCCCTTCCATTCTTGTCGGTTGCGAGTTGTTAGTCACTAGGCCCTGGTTCTTCACGAGCCGTTGCGCCACCCAATTTATTGAAGTGAAACTTCTTTGGGCGCGTTGAGAGTGAAATTTCAAGGTTGAATTTTTGTGAAACGAAATATTTTTTTTTTGGTGGATAGATAATGAAATTCTAAGAATCTTACTAGTTTAAGATTTTTGTCTATCTCCTACTGGTAGAGAGATATAAATTATTTTAAAAATTTTATCTCAAAATAGGCTAATTTCAAAAAATTGAATTAAATCAGGAGAGTCCGCTAATAATTTGAATTATATATGGTTGCAAAATACATAAAACCAAATATACAAATTTTTGATTTTGGAGAGATTTTGAGTGTAGGAATTTTTGGAAATAGTCGGAAAACCTACACAAATAAACTGATTTATATCTTTTAAATTTTCGCCTTTTTTTACTTTAAATTTTCACTATTATTATTTAATTTTCAAATTTACAACCCCAATCCATCGATCATCTTGATATAGAACACTTAGCTGCGTCTTACGCATATAGGCTCAATATCCCTATACATATCGATATTTTTAGATCGCCAAAGAAGTTTCACTTCTGCCACGAGTACTGAGTTGCACGCGCGCTTTTTTTTTGAGATTCCGTATAAATGTTTCATTTGGCATGTTAACCAAGAATCAAAAGGGTGTTTTTATGAGGGCGAGATGTTAGTTCGTCATTATAACCGTAACATCTATGAAAAAATTTTGACACTGATGAAATTTGCTAAAAATGTTATGGTTCAAAAGGATCAAAAGAGTCCATTAAAATAAATTGATCCGAAGACTGTTTCTTAAGAGAGTTTATGTTTGAGCAGCCCTACGGAGCAAAATATTAGGTCTTTCGAAAAATTGTATTTTCGTGCCAAATGAAAAATTTATACCAAATTGCATTAATATCCCATTATTTTAAAATGTTTTGGGGTAACATTTTACTTGTTGTACTTAAAAAAAAAGTCATCAAAAGAATTTTAACTTTCTACAGGACACATGTATCTTTCCAGTTTTTGTCTCTTAAGAATCAGAGTTAAAAAGCACCCTGAAAACATATGTCATATGATTAGATTGTATTAAAATAAATTCTTTAGCTTGATAAACTACCGCCTTCCCCCCTCTCCAGCTTTTTACATGCGTCTATACAAAAAGCCAATGAGGGTATTTTAGGGCAACTTGGATATGTTGTACAGGATGAAATTCTGCGTCGATACCAGCAATACAATTTCATGAATTAATTTGTTCCCGGTCAGATCCTATCTTTCTAAGACTACTTATAGAGTCATTATTTTAACCCGAAAAATTGTACATGATCGTTATAAGTATTTTTAATTTTAATATTTAATGCTTTTTAATTGAAACTCTTATTAATAGTAAGCTAAACACTAAAAATCAGATGGTTGATAATTATCAGCTTTGTTTATTCTTGTTTTAGTTCCATTATTTTTAATATTTTGAGAAGAATACATACCTATACTGAAAAATTCCCGGAAACTGTTGAGAAAAAATATAATGTTTTCTTAAAAAAAATTGAATTTGAAAACTTATTCAAAAACTGATTACTAAAACACTTGATAAAGAGAAGACAAACGTAAACAATAAAAATTAACTTTTGTTCAAATGCATTTCTGCCTGGTAATAGGCGTTGGACTCATCAGTTAAAGTCTGTTGTTAAATTTCTAATACGTAAAATTTAACTCTATGGCTTCTAACACCAATAAAATGCACAGCACATTTACACCTCAAACTTAATTTTTCCTGGGAAATTGTGTTAAAGTATAACGTCAAGACATCCGTCGTACAATAGGCAGAATAACAAAATTTGTTTTGAATTTTTTTAATAGTCAAAAACCCCACTGTCAATAATATAACACTCTTTATTGCGTTATGATAAACAGATTTTCTAAACAATAAAATCATCGGCGGAAGTCATTCTGGCTCACTGATAGCTAGAGTGTGGTTTACCAATTTTTTACGGTTTTAAAAAATTTTATCTTTTGGTATGAATAAAGCCTTCAAGTTCTGGTATGTTATAATGATAACTGATAACGATAAGCTATTTAAGAGTTATTTTTTTGTGATGAAGTGCTTTAAATTTAATACAAATCATCACAACCCTTTTTAATGCATTTTTCCTTTTGTTGTTGTGTACGAATTTTGGTCGGCATGTTGTGTTAGCTTAAAAGTATTGTGTTTTGTAAGCTATTATTTTGATGGTTACATTTGATGCAAAATAACCCTTGTATGATGCTTAAACTTGTTGTAGAACACAAAGATGGGCGTGGTCATTTGTTGAATATAAACTTATCAGTCAATAGATTTTAAAAGTATTTAATGTCCTTATATTTTCAGGTTGCTAACCTACTCTATTGGATAACACGGAGGAACACATGCCTTGCGGCATTAACCAAATTATAATTCGCAGAAGTTTTGTTGTATTCTCAATTCGAATCTGAACACACAATTCCGGATTTGCTCAAGTTTTCGAGTACTTAACTTGCGATTTCTCGAGAAGAGGAATATACTTGTTTTGGAGATTCAAATTGAGTTTTTGAAAAGAAGGTTATTTTAGTTTTTGATTTCCATAATGATTTTTGTTGGGAAATTGTATAATTGGTGGTGTAAGTTAACTTCAAAATTACGAAAACGTGACGCAATTCAGCAATTCTGAGGTTATAAATAGAAATCAGGCCAGAAAATCAATTCATATATTCTGGCATAATTTACAAATACCGATTTGGATTTTTTCCCGTACTGGGACTAAATCGCTATACAAAAATTCAATGTCGAAAGTGAATAAGAGTGTTTGACAAGTTTTTGTCGTCTAAATTTTTCGAACTGAAATGCAACAAGGGCTTGCCAAGTATCTTATAAGTTTTCCTCGTTTACACAGTTTAAGCACAACAGAAAGAATTGGCCCCTATCGCCCACCCACGGCGAGGTTTCGTGGGCAGGACCGAGATAGATCATATGACAACGCCCTCCTGCGAGTGGTTAGAGGAAAAAAATTCTGAAAATCATAAAGTTCGTCCGAAAAGTTGTTGCGTGGACCGATTTGCCTAAAAGTTGATATTAACCTTTTTATGTTACCTTGGGAAAAATTTGAATTTTTGTCATAACTTATATAGAACGTATCTAGTGGCCGCACAACAATGTCGCTTATTTCAATTTTTTTTCAAAAACGGCCCTAACGATTTTGATAAAACATCATGTTTTTAAGCTTAAAGTGATAAAAAACTGCATGCCAAGTTTAAGCCACAGAATTCACTATACTCTGTCCAACAAAAATAGTCAGTACAGGCCTTATGGGAGAGCTTTTCGCAGTACACTGATGCCTGTTGTAAATTCCCACTGAAGAAAACCACTGAGTTTCATAAGAATTGTTTTTGTAATCTTGTTAAAACATGCGTATATTCCACCATGACCTACCTGCTACACATCCAAGTGCACACTGCTGCAGCTGCTTCTGCTTTGCTTGTGCGTCTACCATGCTATCAACCCTCGTTTTGGGTGCTTTTAAAATAAAAACATTGTGGCGTATTCATAGTCATTTTAGACCTTGGTCTAAGTTAAACATAGGTTTAGTTGAATTTTCGGACGTTGATTTGATTTTTTTAAGTTAATCATTTCAAAATATTTGAAGCTACTTGTGTAGTATACCAAGTTAATTATCTTGTAAACCTGAGTCTATCTGCGACTATGAATATGCCCCATTGAATCAGAGTTACCACTGCTACGTTTATACATATCGCTGAGGCCTTTTCTTTGGGTTTTGGTAAGGAGCTTTGTGGATTTATGATTTTTTAAAGCTTTTGAAAACAAATAATTTGTGGTAATTTAGTATGCTTACTACGGCAACCATGTAAGAGCTTTAAAACAGTACGAACTTTTTGGCATCTATTACAGTCAGAATAAGAGGCAAACGTACTATCTTCCCTGTACTAACTATTTTTGTTGGACAGAGTATAAACGGAAATACGATCATGGATCTGGACGTTTTTTGAGAAAATTGCCCTGTTTTTGGGTTAATGCAGCATTGCTATCGTCAGATTATAGCCATGAACTACAACAGCACATTCGCGTGATCCAAACGTGCTTTTAATTTATTCCAACTTACAAAATGAGACAAACATGTTCGAATCGCTTATACATTTTTCGAGCAAGTTCTTATTTGTTTTATACCGTCCATTTCTGTCGATTCAGAGTGGATGGTTGAGCTACTTAGGCCCTAGTTCTCTGCGAGCTGTCATTCCATTATTTTGATATATTTTTTTAGTGTGGTCGCCTTATCCTGCAAGATGGACAGCCCAACCCTGATGCTTTTCTTTGTGAAGTAACTTTTACAACAGTTCTTTTTGTCTTCAAAACCGACACAGTCAAGTGCAAAATTTTAAAGTCTTAATTTGCAATTCTATAGCCATAGCAAAGTTTGAATAAAATAATCCAAAACTAAAAAATAGAACATTTTATATGAGGTGAGTATAGGTACAAATGTTTTTTGGGATCTTGCACCATGGCGGGTGCAAACTGTTTTTCGCCCACTGTCACGTTTGTAAAAGTTTACAGAGAATAATGAAAGAAGTATCTGACAAAAGTCAAAAAAAAAAAACAACAAAAATAAAATTGGACACAAAAACTTTTGTCAATACCTCTTTCAATTGTTAGAAAATGTGCACCATTTTCACATACATTTTCACTTCAAAGTTGGGGTATAAAAGACCTCCTTGGGGCAGTGTAACTTACATCATCTATTGACTCGGCTTTTTTGTTGTTGCTGTGAGTAAAATTATAGGAAAGTAGAGTAGAGTGTGCGTTGGTGTTGTTTTGAACTCGAAAAGTATTTATGTGCTCCAGAAAATCCTTATTGCTTCATCACCACAAAGGGAAATCAAACATAAATTATTGCATTGGAAAGGGCGGGTGGTGAATTTGTGTGTATTTTGTTTTCTTTTTTTAGATTTCCCAACCCCGGGTGGTATGCACAGCACATTCGTGGCGGTGGTGCTGCAGGTAATATCAACTATAAGTTCCCATCACATCTGTAAACACAAATCTCTTTGGAATTCGTTGACTTCCCTAATTGCCGGCGCAATACACATATTTTCTATTCCTACTCACTTTCCTATCCAGGATGAGAAATAGTAGATATATAGTGCATCGGAAATGTATACCTAGTCAGGAAATGCACATGAGTTCAATTTAACATCAAAGTACACTCAACTGCGACCTATTTTTCTAGGATTTCAAGAGTTTCGTGTTCAATCAATTCATCTCAATTGTTTTTGATTTATTTTTTGTTTAGTTTCTATTTTTTTTTCTATATTTGTATAAAAACTAAGGTATATGTGGGAAGATTCCAGGAGCAAAAACAGGAAGAAGATGAATGAAGTAAGAAGAAGAAAGAAAATAAGAAGCGATTGAATTGCAAGAGTTTTATTTTTCCCCGAGTGCAATTTAATAATAATATAAAAAAAAAAAAGAAATAAAACGCATTTCCCAACAGGAAGCAGTTTCTTATTCCGTTTTCAATTTGTATGCATCTTGGTTATATTTTGTAACTAGAATCCAGTGTGTACTTGCAATCAGTAACTAAATCAATCTTAAAGGACCTTTCTTGTGATCGGTAATTCTGTGTACATCGAGTGGGTGATTCATGGGAAACGATATATAACAAGTCTAAAGGGGGTTATTGCTTTGAGCTAAGAAAATAAATTGCACATGGCACAACAACTGGGTCCCACGTGATTGCTTTTATATAACTATACTAAATACTTAGGTACCCACGTCCCACATACAGAGCTCAAGTGGCCTAGAAATTTTGAGACTACTTACAGGGAATTCTAAGAAAAGTTTTTGCTATGCTCTAGCTTAATTGAATGTTAGGATTTACATATGTACATAGATAGAAGGCAATGCCAGCATGTGCGAGATGCAAGTACCCCTTTTTTTGACTGGAACAAAAACAATTCAAAATTTGTTCATGATTATTTCATGCTTTTTCTTTTTTTCGTGATTTTTCATAATTTTTTTAAAATGATTTTTCATTTCTTCGTGATTTTTCATTTCTAAGTGATTTTCCATTTTTTTTTTTCTTTTATTATTATTTTTTCATACAAAATAAAATAAATCGGGTGTCACAACTGCTCATGAAGAACCAGGGCCTAGTGACTAACAACTCGCAACCATTCCTGTGTGCGCCTTTCGACAAGAATGGAAGGCACCTACAATTTTATGCCGAATCCGAACGGCTAGACGAGAAGCACTTATTCGTGACAAGTGATACTCTTGGAGGATTTGTCAATTCCTCGCAAGAGGCAGTAGCCCTGAAAAAAAACTTTTTAGTTTTTAGGTGGACGAGGCTGGGAAGCGATCCCAGACCTCCAGCGTGACAGTCGAACGCACTAACCATTACGCTACGGGCTACTACTTTTTCATGATATCTAATTTGTACATGATTTTTTCATGGCTTTTAATTTGTTTACACTTTTTCATTTTCCATGATTTTTCATTAATTTAAAATTTTTAATGATTTCTCATTTAGTTATGATACATTGTCATGATTTCTTTCTAATTTACATTTTTCATTTTCTCATGATTTTTCATTGTTTTATTTTTTGTTTAATGATTTTTCATTTATTTTAATGATTTTTCATTTATTTTTCGTTTTTTTTCATGATTTTTCTTTTTTCCCTGATATTTCGTTTGTTCATAATTTTTTAACTTTTCCATGATATTTCGTTTGTTCATAATTTTTCATTTTTAGTGATTTTCTTTTTTTTCATGTTTTTTTCATCATTTTTCATTTTTTCATGATTTTATATTTATTTTCATGATTTTTAATTTTTCCATGATATATTTTTTTTTCTCATGATTTTTATTTTTTTTTTTTTCATGATTTTAAAGTTTTTCATGACGTTTGTTAACGTTTAATAGTTTTTCATGAGTTTTAATTTTTTGTTTGCAATTTTCCTTTTCTTAGTCATTTTTATTTTTTTCATGGATTTCATTATCCAAATCCACAAATCCCAATTATTTTTTTACATAACGATTTCTTAAATATATAATTATTCAAAAGACAGAATTATTGCGAAACCACCCACATAGAAAACCAATCTAGTTTTCGATGAGGCACTAGGTAGTTTAACATAGATTCCGACAAGGGGATAGGGGGATGTGTCGCTAACAACACACAGATTCAAGGTGGATGGTTGAGCTACTTAGGCCTTAGTTCTCTGCGAGCTGTCATTCTATTAATTTGATATATTTTTTTTGGTCGCCTTATCCTGCAAGATGGACAACCCAACCCTGATGCTTTTCTTTGTGAAGTAACTTTTACAACAGTTCTTTTTGTCTTCAAAACCGACACAGTCAAGTGCAAAATTTTAAAGTTTTAATTTGCAATTCTATAGCCATAGCTAAGCAGATAGCAAGGGTTAGCAAATGCTAGAACAAGGACCTTGGCGATTATGAACCTTTTTGCCTCGTCAGGCAAAAAAAAAAGAATTTTCTGATGTTAGACTTGATCGATCCCACGATCTTCTGCTTGTCAGTTCAATGCGCTACCCACTGGGATAACTCCCTATACAAAAATTCAATGACGAAAGTGAATAAGTTTCATACTCTTATGTTTCATACCATATTGCATAATAAATACATACAGAATAGAACAGGATTGTATGTACTTGCTTTTTAGAACAGGTTTTTACAGATGTTTCACACCCATAGTAAAAAGTGTATTTTAAAAAAGAAGACCAGTCTAGTAAGAATAGACAAAAAAATGCCAAAGAAAGGAAAAAATTAGTTCGTGGCTGTAATTTGGTGTGATCATTGGAAACGGTACTCTTAATAAACTGCTAGAGTTCCTATCAATCCGATGACCGCTAGGTCAGCTACAAGGGGTCAAAGGTCATGAAAATGGGTTTTTTGAAAACTTGAAAACGGTTTGGTTTAGAAAAAAATGTATACAACAAAATTGTAGTTGAGTCAATTTCCCAAAAAAAATGGTTACATTTTTTCCATACTATTTACCGTTAAAAAGTTATGGCAGTTCAAAGAATCACTCGGGTCGTAAAATAAATTAATTTTAATTTTTGGTACCAAAATCGGCCATGAAGGTGTGTTTTTTTAGAGTAACTAAAAAACGGTTTATTTAAGATGTTCGATGGCTATAAGGATCAGCGAACCAATAAAAGAGCATCCGCGCAGAGCGTCGTCGGTGTCCTTCAGCAGATATTTTGTTTGATGCATCAATGACGGCGTCAACTTCCCAACAACATATTCTCGCTAATGCAAACAACAAAAGTCGACTTATTGCTATGCTTTATGAAAAGTTTAAAGCTGCTTACATCCTAGTGCGGCAAGCCAAAAATGATGCTGACGTTTTGATTATCGAAACGGACATAAATTGTGCTATGAAACGCACGAGTATTGTTGTAGGAGAGGATGTTGACTTAATAGCAATACTTATAGCACGGACTCCTGGAGACAAAAAGATTTACTTTCAAAAACCAGGTAAAGCTAAAATTGAATGTAAATTATATTGAATCCAAAGTTTAGCCACTTACCCAAAATGTCAAGCCCACATCTAATTTTTGCATGCATTTATTGGTTGAGATTCAACTTCTGTTCTATACAACAAAGGCAAATTAAAATTGTTCAAGCTTTTCGAAATAAGTAACGATCTCTTAAAATATGCCGAAGTGTTTTCCAGAGGCAATTGCCCTTCCAATATTATTTATGAAAACGGTAGCATTTTAGAAAGCACCTGCAAAAGAAGATAGTATCAATGCACTTAGATATTCCTGGTTCGATTTACCAGGCTCAACGAGGCTGTACAATTATCTTCCCTTCCTCCAACATCTGCTGCTGCTCAACAATACCTTAACAGAGTTAAATATCAAGTTCAAACTTGGCTAAGAAGAGATAGTACTAATCCTAAAAGCTGAGGATGGGTATTGAGAAACAATGTTATGGAGCCTATTACCACTCTGCTCCAACCAGCACCTGATGAACTTCGTACAACAATATTTTGTAATTGTAGTAAAGGTTGCAGTTCTAATTGTAGTTGTTAAAAAGCAGGGTTCAAATGTTCAATAGTTTGTGGGCAATGTCATAGAAAGACATGTACAAACTCAATTCAAATTGTTCGTATGAAGAGGACATTAATGATGAGTCATTGCTTACCACGCCATAACAAAACAATCAGACTTTAATACATTGAATGTTGACTAAATTGTATTTGCAAAACACAGTGGAATAGGCCTCATGGGGATTTCAGATTAAAAAACGCACCTGGGTAGAGGTCAAGTGCCCTTGAATATTTATACAAACTTTCATCAATGTACCATTCTTTTCAAGGTATTTTTTTAATAGTTTACCAGTTTTACTGAAAAACATTCATCTCTGGATAAAATGGACCATAACTTTTTTTTAGGATTATTGTATCGCCTTAACTTTGATGTCATTAGATTCAGAATGGAAAAATACCCTAAAATCATATATCATATGTCCAAATTGTATCAACATAATTTTTTTAATTTCGATAAGTCATACCTCCCCCTTTCCCCCTCCAAAAAACACCCGTGAGATACAGATATTTTTATGGACTCTTTTGATTCTTTATTCTTATGGTTAATCCGACATTCCCACCAAGTTTCAAAAATTTAAGAATTTTTTTCCGCATGTTTGTCCTATTTTAACTGGTTGCTGAATGATATATTAGCCGGATTTGTCTTATTTTTATGAAAAAGCTGGTTCATTTACTTTGTAATATCTTAAAAAGTAAAAGTCCTAGAACCATCCGGTTTTCAGTTTTTGACTACAAATTGATAAGGGCATTGAATTTTGGAAACAAAAATAGTACTTAATAACGTGAAATTTTGTAGTAGCCCGTAGCGTAATGGTTAGTGCGTTCAACTGTCACGCTGGAGGTCTGGGTTCGCTTTCCAGCCTCGTCCACCTAAAAACTAAAAAGTTTTTTTTCAGGGCTACTGCCTCTTGCGAGGAATTGACAAATCCTCCAAGAGTATCACTTGTCACGAATAAGTGCTTCTCGTCTAGCCGTTCGGATTCGGCATTAAAATTGTAGGTCCCTTTCATTCCTGTCGAAAGGCGCACACAGGAATGGTTGCGAGTTGTTAGTCACTAGGCCCTGGTTCTTCATGAGCCGTTGTGCCACCCGATTTATTTTTTTTTTAACGTGAAATTTTGCAAAAAAAATATTTTTTTCCATTTTTTAATTTTTTTTTTTTTCAAAATTTTGAGTTCAAACATTGATATTTCAAAAACTATTCATTGAAAGAACTTTATTTAAAAAGTAAATGAAAGAAACAGGGCATTGTACATATTACCGTTGTTTTTTTTTATAATTTGTTTTCTGTTCTTAGTCAATTTTTTAGAAAATTGCCCCTCCCACCTTACAGCCGCCACCAGGGACTGCAAGACTTGCATTTTTTTTATTATCTTTAACTCACCTTTCGACTCATATAATAATTTTTTTGGTTCACTTTCGCACCCCAAAATTTGCTGTGGGCTCTTAGACTAGTACCTATAATGTGTGGTGCCAACTGCATCATGTCGCAAAACATGAATAATTATTTAAAATTGGTAGGTAATGAAAATCTAAAAAAATAACTGTGAAAAATCAGTAGGTAAAAAAAAAGAACGATCGTAATATTTACCTCCATCGGAACCTGCCATAAACAACTTCATTCAAAAATATCAGTGTGCTTCATTTACAAAATTTAAATACCAAAAGTACTTCTCTACCTACCTAAATGTATTCTTATGCCAAATCCGCTTAAACCGTTTATTTCACATAAAATCCAAAAAAAAAAACTGATTCAAAATGAATAAACAAATATGTTTTTATTAATTTAACTAATTCCATGGCACATAATAAAATAGACATACATAAATAACATAAATAAACGTCAAATACATAATCATTATTGATCTGATTATGAAATTCGATTTGCATCGAATTATCATGTTCGATTTGCATCCTTTCATTATTATTATCCAAATCTAAACAAATTCTTCCAAAATTCCACATCAAATAACATCGATTTGCTAAATTTTACGTTGAAATCGTTTTTGTGCCTCAAAGTGGTGCGTTCAACTGTGGTATACGTACTCAGCATATCTGGTAATAAATATGACTCCAAATTAGACCAAATAGTTATCAGCCAATTAATTTAATTTGAATTTTCTTTTTATTCATTTAAGGCGAATTTATTAAAACAATAGAAATGTCATACGAAAAATCCTACATTATCTTCCAACGTATCTATACCAATGATTGACACTTAAATCCATATATTCAATATTTGAATAAATTTATTATAGCACCACCATCAGAGGCAATAATACGATAAAATTGTAAACAAAAGATCAATTTTCACGCCGTTGAGTATTTGTATCTATTCGAGCGTATCGTATAGTATATCACTCAAACTCACACTCACTCAAGCTATTCGGAATAAAGAACACAACATAAAAATACATCAACAATGATGAAAACGCCAACGACGACGAAAATGGGCAACAGCTTCGTATTCCAAATCGTCGTTTTCGATTTCACCGTCCGTCATGGCTCACCACCTACACAATTTTGGATCTGAATGTATATCTGGTGTGGCATGAAAATTTATAGCTCATAAAGACCGTACAAACGATGTCAATTAAAATTACAACCAATTGCCCGCCCGTCGTTGGCCGGCTGGGCTATGTCGCCAATACGTCGAATTCCATTCGCACATACCAATATCGATTTCACCTATACGCCCATTTAAGGAACGAAAGTGATGTGATGTTGATGTGGTTTCATTTGATTTGGATTTTGAAATCAGTTTCAGTATAATAGTGGTTGTTGTTGTAGTAGTAGATGACCGTTCCCTCTTCCTCATGTTTCAACAACATTTCTCCTTTCTGCTACATCATCAGTTTCGGTACATTTCTTGGATCGAAATGTGCCAACTCACTCCTCCACAAATCAGAGTTGTGTGCTATCGATAACCTTTTGCGTTTGTGTAGTTCGGTATAATTGAAAATACGCAGGCAGTCTGGAACGACCGATAATTATTCTGGGAACTACAACTGTTTCTGCTTCAGTTTATCTGCTAATAAATATTAGCTGCGGAAAAAAGTTCATGGACACTGGCAGTTTTGTGCAGACGCATATACTTACTCAATTGAAATAGTCTTTTAACTTAAATCCACAATTGAAGTCGCATGTACTTACTTGTTCTTCAAGAACTCAAACGGTATTTTTTGTCTCCCTTCATCGCAAACGAGAGTTTAAAGGAAGCAACTATGTGAAAGGACACGGCTGAAAATATTCCAAGTTTCTGTCTAGTTTTGGCAAGCCCCTTTTAAGTTTTAAGTAGGGAAAATCTAGATGAGGAAAACTTCACAGATAGTCCCGACCTACATTGCCCGATATTTCCACGAAGATTTTTCCAGATATCGGGTGAAACGTACACACAGAACGAATTTTTCCATGAGATTTTTTCCTTGTCTTCTTCATTTTTTATTTCTTTGCTCTTCATTTTACATTGATATTAACTCACACCATCAACCCAATGGCACACTGACACCGAACACACACAAAAAACTGGAAAGAGGGCGAAAGAGAACATAGACAGACTGGAAAAATCGTTCGAGTTTTGTGGTACAAACGATTTGATCCCTACCCCTCACTTTTCACTCCCTTCACCCACGAACAAAAGATCGGCACTGGAAAAATCGTTCAATGTAGACCGGGACATACTTGGCAAGTCCTTGCTGGATTTGCTGGATTTCAGTACCAAACATTTATTGGACGAGGGAAACTTTTCAAACACACGTGAGGTCTTCCCCAGTAAAAACTTGTTGAAGATTTTTCCGTTCCCCATCAGGAATGTCCAAAACAACAAAAACAAACATTTTATTAGCACCATGCAATTGCAGTATCATGTCACAATTTTTCTCTTTTTCTTTTGCCTCAAGGGCCAATGCCCTTGTTCTAGCCTTATGCTTACCTTTCCTAGCCCCTTGTCAGAATCTATGTAAAACTCTCTAGCGCCTTGTCGAAAACTAGATTGTTTTTTTTTTTTTTTGTTAAGAATCATACACAGAAAAACAATGCGAAAGTTTCCTAAAACGAATTATGTATACACAAAATTATTCAGATTTGCGGTATTCGATTTCTTTACTAAATCTTGCAGAATTTTTTTTTTTGAAATCCCTTACTTGCCCTTTTAATACCAACAATATAAAAAGAATAAAAAGGGGGAATGACATTTGAGATTTATTTATCATCACTACCGACCTTCTTCACATCATCAACATCATCATCGTTGTCACATCGATCCCTAAGATCCTTGAGTTTTCTTCATTTTTTTTTTTTTTGAAAGAGTGCACAATATTTTATGTGTTAAGAAAAGAAACTTTATTCACAACATGTATAATTAAGTTGACAAGAACTAAACAAAGTGGCATCAGCTATCAGCTAACGAAATATAATATGGGGGTTAATTATAGATTTAAATTGTCACACTTTGCATTTAATATGGCTATTTGGGTGACAAAATGAATGCGGTTTTTTTTAATCAACGGATTTATTTAGTCAGTTTCGTATAAGATATTTGTACATACATGTACAGAATAGCATATAATGTAGAATTTAAAGGCAAAAAGCTGTCAGTTTTGTAATGTTCACAATAAAATCGCAATTTGTCCAACTTCCAAATGCAGACGTGTATCAAGTAGGCACTACGTTTGTGCAAATTCAAAAAAGTAAATATAATCCAATCAAATTATATATCTACAAAAATTCGGGAAGAGAATTTTATTAATTTATTTTAAACCCACAATTTTCCAATAAAAAAACCCTCTGCGTCGTCCGCCATTTTGAAAAAGGTGTTTAAAAGTTTTTACTAGATTTTCTCAAACACTCTTATGCTGCATTTACACGAATGATAAAATTCCATTATCTCTGTCAAATTATAGCCATTTTCCTTTTCATCGTTTAAACGCTCAAAATACTGGCAATATTTTTGCCAAAATAAAATGGCAGAGATAATTTGGCATAAAATGCTGCTATTAATATGACTATGTGTAAACACTTTACTGACGCCATTTTCCGAAATTATGCCATTCTAGATAAGAATGAACTTGCTCATTCTTTTATGGCATGTTGCCAGTATTTTGAAATCTGCCATTATTTGAACTCGTGTAAATGCATGTCATAAAAATATTATTTCTGCCATTATTTTACCATTTTTTTGGCAGAAATATTGGCAACTTTGCCAGTCGTGTAAATCCGGCATTAGTCGCACAGTAGTTATGTTTGTTTACTTTTGTAGGTTAACATGTTCTCTACAATTTTTGTCTCAAATTTTTTTTTGATAGCTCCTTCCTATAAAAAGTTTTTGTTGAAAACCCAGCAAATTTTCGATTTTAAAAATTGTTTTTTCAAGTTTATCTCAACCAATGTCCATCTGAACCACAAATCACTTCAGATATTTTTTATAGTACATTATATTTCCTAGATTTTTGTTTATTTAGATTTCATGTTAGTCAAAAAACTTTCAAGATATATTACGACAAAGTTTCTAATATTATGTAATAAAGTGTCGATTGATTTTATTAAACTGCCTCTACCTGTTCCCCGTTAGATTTACAAATATACAATTTCTAACCTATCTGTAGAGACAGGTACTACCGCAAATTGTGTATAATTTGTTTCTTAAAATTTTTCATCATATTTTGAATTAAAAATAGTACGAAACTGTTTTGGCCCTCCCCAATAATGTTTAGGCTAAATTTTGAGATCTTAATCTTAAAAAGCTGACTAGTAGAAATGAAGTTAAGATTTTTAAAAAAAGACAAAAAGCCGATTAGAAAAAAATTATTTTTGTATTTGTGTTTTTTTATTTTATTTCTTTTTTTTTAAAGAACTTTGCTTAAAAATAAAAGTGTAAAAAGGCATTGTGAGTGTTGCCATTGTTTTCTTAATAATTTGTTTTCTATTTCAAGTCAATTTTTTTTTTAGAAAATTACCTCTCCCGCTTAAACGAGGAGAATAGACCCCCCCGCGATTTTTGTCTTGTATCGACCCAACCTAACATGCTCAAGCTGTTTGCCACTCAGGTGAATCATCATGTATAATTATACAGGGTGTCCGGTAATTCGTGTGCCATACTTTGGGATGTGATTCTTGGTCATATTTTAAGAAAAAAATTGTTCTGCAGTAAAGTCGGATTTTGAGCTTTGACATTTTGGACTTTTTTTTATTAAAAAATACTAGCCTTTAAATTAAGCTGTTATGTTTTTAGGGTTGCCAGATATACAATTTTCAATGGTGTTAAATTTGTTTTGCCCGAGCAAAATTTTTACTTTCAGGTCAATTTTTTTTTTCAAAAAGTGCGTAGTAAACAAAAACTTTTCTTATTTTTACCTGATGAACAAAACACATGAACATGACACCTTTTATAACAATACATAGGTGTGTTAACTTGATATGTCTGGTGGGATGATTTTGGCTTTGAAATGTTTATATTTTTAAATATGAACGGCTTTTTTATTTTATATTTTTTGTGTTTAAATAATTTAAAAAAATAAAAATTGTAACAGCTTCATAATGATAAATAAAAGTAAGAATATAAAAAAATATTATTAAAACAAACACCAGAGAATGCTAAAACGTTTCATTACGATTCATAAGATAGGGGAAGGTGGCCTAAAATGCCCCCCACCCTAAGGAAAATGTCCCATATCTCGGAAAAAATTGACAATCAAACTGAAATGTTATATTCTTTGCAAAGTTTAATCAATAACGCTTACATTTTTCTTCCTTACGAGTATAAAAAGTTTCAGAAAGTATTTAATTTTCAAAATGCCTCCAAATTCCAACGATCAAAATTGCCCGGGTAAAATGGCATACTAGTATGCAATCTTACCCATGCAAGAAAACCAACCAGGCAAGTTAACCAAAAACCATTTTCAATTTAATTTAAACTTTATTTAAAACAAATCAGAGTTCAAAGTAAAATAAACATTAACAATACTCAAGAAAAAAATAAAATCAACAATTCATTTAAAACAACTTCAACTTATATTTAAGTATAATAAACATAACAAAAACTTAAATACCGAACATTGAACGTTTTGGATGCATTTATAGCTTTTGATAATACGTCCTCAGTCCAGGACTGCCTCTCTATAGATCCTTGATATTTTCCAACCATTTTCACTATAGGGAAAATAAAAATGTAAGGATAAGTATAAAATGGCACACTATGCCATTTAAGCCGAGAGTTTAGTAGGCCATTTTGCTCGTATAGGATTTTTGTATTTAAGTTTTAATTCCGAACAGACAGAAATAGTTATAGGCCAACGAATTTCAGTAAATTGAAAAGAAATACTTGATACTTAAATGCATTAACTGCTTTCTCCAAAATTCACTATTTTGTATACAGTTTTTTGTCAACAAATTTTTTTTTTTGCAGATGGCTAGAGACGTTTTGGTCTGTCAAATTTCAAATAATATGTTGAAGTTGCTAACATTTCGTATATGTTGGTGCCGCCAAATAAACTAAAGAATTGTGTTCACAAAACCTTCTAATTCTGTTCGATTCTAGGATTTCTAGCGAGGAGGCCATTTTACCCTGGTGGGCCATTTTACCCTGGTGGGCCATTTAAGGCAACCTTCCCCTACTAACACCCGTATTCATAAAGAAACAATAGTTATTTTAGCTCCCGTGTTTAGGAAAATTACACCATGGAATAAGAATTTTCTGGGCTCAAACTAAAGGCAATTGCTTATTGCTCCATTTGAGTCCGGAACATTCTTATTTCATTGTGAAGTTTTCCTAAACACGGGAGCTAAACTAACAATTTTTTCTTTATAAATAAAAGTATAACTGCACAGCTTTCCACAACTTAATTACTACTACAAAGCTACAATAATTAACTACATATTTTTTTTTTTAATTTTCACATTTAAAGTAATTATTTATATTGTATGTATATAAATTAATGTTCAAAACATTTAATTAAATTGTTTTTGAAAAATCGATTCTTTAAAAGAAAAAAAATTTGTTTTTGAAAATTTTGATATGCAAAATTATTTATATATTTTAGGAGCATCTGCACAAAAATAAATTATTTTAATCGGTTTATCCAATAATGAGAAAGTCGATAATTTGAAAAGTGGTTCTATTAGAAGTACTTTTTAATAAAAACAAAAAAAGTATTTCTTAATTTTTTATCAAAATTCTTGTAGCCGTTTTCAAGAACAACAAGATTTTTCTGAGCGGAAACATGAGTTTTTAAAATATTCTAGAAAATAATAAAAAACTGCTTTAAATCAAGTTTTTAAAAAATTGACCAAGTCGTTTTTAAAATATTGAGTTTACAAAAATTATTAAATAAGTTTTTTTTTTTTAATTGAAAAAAAAAAAGTTTTTTTAAAAATGTTTGTTAAAAAGTTCAGTTCAACAGAACTGTTTTTGAGAAAATCAGAAACCAAATAAATGTTTGTACTTGAGGACCAAAAATAACAACTTTTCAAAAAAATACCAAGAAGTACCTTTTCCCTATTATAATAAATTGAATTTTTTTTGAAGAAAATCGTTTGAGCCGTTTTTGAGAAAAAAAATATAAACCTTTTTGGGTAAAACAATCTACGGCAGGTAGCGTTACTTTTGGTTACAAAAAAAGTCAAAAATACGTGTGGGCAAATTACCTAAAAAAACAATATTTACTAAGTTTGAGGAAAATCTATTCAGCCGTTTAGGCTGAAGGTGTACGGACAGACCGACAGAATTGAGACCCACTTTTTTCGCCAGTAAAAAAAAAATAATTGACAAAAAGAACCGAAACCAATTTTTGGTAGTGCATGTATAAATGTTAGCACGTCCTGCGCAAAAAAACAATCTAGTTTGTGACAAGGCAATAGAGAGTTTTACATAGATTATGGCAAGGGGCTAGCAAGGGTTAGAAAAGGCTAGAGCATGGGCCCTGGTGAATATGAACCCTTTTGCCTAGTCAGGCAAAAAAAAAAGTTGTCTTAAGTGGGACTTGATGTCGCGATCTTTTGCTTGTCTGAGCTAACTCGCTATACAAAATTTCAATGTCGAAAGTGAATATGCTTCATACTCAAATAAATGTTTCATATTCCACAACAAATACATACATACGTCACTGAATAATCCTATAATGTTCCGATGTCTCACACCCATAGTAAACAGTGTGATATGAAAAAGAGGACACAGGGAAGAGAGAAAAAAGTGTCGTGCGATGCTGAAGTTGCATGTTGCTTATAAAATTTTAGGTTTTGGTGTACAAGATGCATTCCTGATAGGGCACCGAAACAAGTTTTTACTAAGGAGGTCCTCACGAGTATTTGTAAAGTTTCCCTCGTCTAAATTTTTGGTACTGAAATCCAGTAAGGGCTTGCCAAGTATCTGACAAGTTTTTCTCGTCTAGATTTTCTCTACTGAAAACTGACTAGGGCCTTGCAGAAAACTAGACAAAAACTTGGCATTTTTCCAGTCGGGATGTTTTGCACGTACAAACATCACAATATCCATAACAAAAGTTTGGAATTTTTTTTTGTGAATATTACCACTTTTTACAAAAAATGGCGTTTGTCTAATAATTTGGATTTTTTTAAATATAAAAAAAGTGTATATAAAAAAGTTTAAGACTTTTTTAGAAAAAAAAAAAAAAAAAAAAAAAAAAATGCTTGTTGTTCGATCGGTTTATTAAAACTGTAATGGAAAACCGTCAAGTATATATTCACACGATTTTAGAATGATGATGGTTTAAGGGAGTATGTAGTATAGTGAAACGAAATAGCATTTATTTAATTCAATATTTATGAAATTTAATGCACATTTCAAAAAGGAAAATGTGATTATCTTACATCTACCTATGTGTAATATTTTAGAAAAGACTGACATAAAACTGTAAGTTATAATCTCATTTAATATGGAGGAAGAATTCTCTATCATAAATATCGAAATGAAATCCAGAGAAATTAGTATGCTTTCCAATTGAGTATGATTATGCATTAAACCCATCTGAACTGACTTAAATCTATACCCTTATAATTATTAGTACCTAATAATATTTACTAAGATACCTAATACCTTCAAACATCTATTTTAAACATTAGTCAAATTTATAGTAGGAATGCAATTCAATCAACTATACCTCAGTCTATATTCAAGGAATTATTTTCTCTACCGCAATATTTATGGAGACAAAATCGTCTTTTCTATATTATCTGCCCCACAATCGATTATATTTCATTAAATTGATGTCATCCGCATTCATCACTAATTTATTGTTGTTGTTGATGAAAATTGTTCGATAAAAACATTGATTAGTTTTGTCGACAAGAATTGTTTTCCTTACACAAAAAAAAAAAGAAGAAAAAGTCCAAATCCAATCACGTCTAAAAAATCCCTAATGAAATGTAGACACCAGATATTTAAATGAATCCAACAAATAATGATAAATAGTTAAGCCTTATCTGATTTATACGAGCTACGCGACTCTGCGCCCCTGTTCCTATAAATGACATAATTAATATATTATATGTATTTGTTTTCGACATGGAATGATATTGTAATAATTTAACAACAGTTTATAGGCTTCAGCTGAATATTTTTATCAATTTATTTCTATAAATAGATTAATTTATAACAAAACATTTTTCTTTGTTCTTGTTGTTTTCTTCCAGGAATATTAATGAAAGCAATGAAGAAAAACAAGGAACGGATAAGCACTGATTGATTATGTTGGTGAAATCTCTTGTTGGATATTTACATATTACTTAACAGGTAAGTGCATCAGAGGCGAGAAATATTTATTGTTGCTTATGAAACTTGAATAATTTTAAATTGAATAAAATAGTATTCAATGATCTACGGCCTAAGGAATAGGGTTCAAATAAATTCCGTAATTCAAAAAATTATGACTTCTTTTTAATAAATATGGAGCTGAACCTTTCAATTTTTGGGGTCTTTGTTTATTTGTATTTTTTTTTTAACGTGATAAGTACCTTATTTTATCTACTAATAAATGGTTAAAACCAACGACAGTAGTTTCTATTTCATTGAAGAAAGTTAAAAATTAATAAAAAAAATATGTACTTATATGTTTATTTAAATAAGGTACCAGGTACCATATTTATCTGAGCTTTAAGTCCTCCATCTCAACACACTTTTTTAAAACACGCAATTATTTGTTGTTTTTTTCAGAAAAAAAACCTTTAAATTAAGTATTGGCAGGTGGCACGCCTTATGATTTTTTTTCTCTTTATTATTTGCCAAACAATATCAAAATTATGTTAACAACATCAAAATGTGATTATTTCAGGGTATCTTTCAAGCAAAGAAATGTTCTGAATTTTCAGCGCTATTGCTCGTATGCCTGTTGAAGTAAAACTTCGCGTCACGGGTAAAACCAAAAAACTGTTCAAATAAGCCTTCTATAAATAATGACACCTTGAACAATGAACACCAAACGCCATGTTTAATACGCTGGCTTAGCTTAATACGCTAGTAATTGTGTTTTAAACAAAAAAAAAAATCAGTTTGAATAACGTAGCAAATATCTTTAAACAAAAATTATTTGTCGGTAAGCTTAATTATTAAGAGTAAGGTGTAAAAAGGAAGCCTTAAATAATTTTCAAAATTTAGTTTATATTCTAGAAGTATTTTTTTTTTTTTGTCTTAAAATTTTATTTTTGAATCAATTCTTATTTTCTTTACAATTTTAAAAAATGAGCATTGTGAAAAAAATCAATCTAAATTGACCAAAGGTTAAATTCCAAGAAAAAGCATCATTATTAGAAGAGTGGTCATTTTAGATAATGGGGTTTTGATGAATGTCGATCTTTAAAAGTTCCAAAAAAAATAATTTCATTTTTTCTATCCAAGACATTTTTTACCAAACCGACGGCCGCCGCGCCGCCCGTTTGAACCGCTTTTAATTTTTTCAATTTTTTTTTTGAAAAATCACAACTATATTTATTATAGATTTAAATGTATAATTAAATTGGAATGGCAGACTCTTTTGCATCATCCCATTTTCCATAATGTTGAAAATTAAACTTAAAATGAATACAAAATATAAATTCCACGACTTGTCCGAACGAATATGTTCTTAAAGTTGCTTAGAATTTAAAAAAAATGGATGTATCTACTTACGAGTAGATGTAAAGTAAAAACGAGATGAATATTGTGGACAATTTTTCAAAATCATTAATTTCTTTTTTTAAGAGCCATATTCATCAACTTTTTTTAGAAGTTTTTTTTTTAATTTGTTTTAAATATTTTTATTTATTTTTTTTTCCAAAAATTTGAGCTTCAATGTTAATTTTTCGAAAACAATTTTATTTGACTTTACAAAATGGTATCATGGTTTCGTAAATGTAACCGTTGCTTTTTATTAATTTTGTTTCTGTTTTAAGTCCAGTTTTGTGTAAAACGGAGTAGAACAGACCACTACAATTACACGCCGACTCCACAGGCCATACAGATGTCCCACATCACAGCCACAATCCAATCAACAAACAGTGCATTTTTACTCATTGGGCAAATTATGTTATGTCGTTCATTAGTCTTTCACAACTACTTCTATCTTTTCTAACATAGTTCACTTACACTTAAAAAAAAAAAACAGAAAAAAAACTCACACGCACATGAAACGTCATCTCATGGCCAAGCTTTGAACAGCCCTGCATGTCTTGTTCAAAACGTTATTTTTCTACGACATGTCGCTGCATGGACATAGATTTTTTGGACTCCATTGGATTTTTTTTTTTTTTTTGACATGTTCATATTCCTGCCATCATTCATGGCCTGTGGAGGTGGCCTGTTACGATTTTTGTTTTATTCTCTCGACACACTTTAATTCACCTAAGGTGTGAACAAAATAGAGCGTGTAGGTTTAGTCAAGACAAACAAAATCATATAGTAGGGGGGTCTATGCCCCCCCGTTTAAGAGGGAGGGGCAATTTTCTAAAAAATTGACTTAAAACAGAAAAAAAAATTGTTAAAAAGCAACTGTAACACTTACAATGGCATACCTTTTTGTAAAGCAGAAATACCTTTTATTGTCTTTTTTTTTTTAAATAAAGTTATTTTTGTCAACAGTTTTTGAAAAATTAATTTCCAAACTAAACATTTTGAAAAAAAATCTAACTATTTTTGTATGTCTGTATTTTGTATATGTATTTTTGTTGTCAAAATTCAATGCTCTTATCAATATTTAGGCAAATACTGAACACCGGAAGGTTCTAGGACTTCTTCTTTTTAAGATATTAAAAAATGAATGAGCCAACTTTTTTCATAAAAGCTGAATGATCATTTCGGCAACCAGTCAACCTAGTTTTTTCTTGTTTTTACGAAGATATTGGTTTCATTA
Source organism: Melangyna quadrimaculata (assembly GCA_949320155.1). Classification (NCBI taxonomy): domain Eukaryota; kingdom Metazoa; phylum Arthropoda; class Insecta; order Diptera; family Syrphidae; genus Melangyna; species Melangyna quadrimaculata. The sequence goes on from OX439484.1 coordinate 153,771,078, forward strand.
TTTTTTAATATCTTAAAAAATAAAAGTCCTAGAACTATCCGGGTTTCAGTGTTTTACTAAAAATTGATAAGTGCATTGAATTTTGACAACAAAAATAGTAATAACGTACATTTTTGAAAACGAATTAGTTAATTTTTTTAATTTTTTTTTCAAAATTTTGAGTTTGAAAATTAATTTTTCAAAAACTGTTGACAAAAAAAAACTTTATTTAAAAAGACAATAAAAGCAAGTATTCCTGGCCTTTAAAAAAGGTATGACACGGCATAATAAGTGTTACCGTTGTTTTTTAATAATTTTTTTTTCGGTTTTAAGGCAATTTTTTTTTAGAAAATTGTCCCTACCTCCTAAACGGGGGGAAATAGACCCCCTCCCATACGATTTTTTTCTTGTCTTGACTCAACCTCACGCCATATCTTCTAGTCACTCCTTATGTGAATCACCCTGTATAATTAGAAATATTAAAAAAAAAATTTGTAATAAAATCGCTATAATTGCTGAACAAAATTAATACTGCCGATCACTGTTTGCGATATTCTTGCTTATTTTAAACATCTTAACAAATGGCTTGAAATTCTAACAAAATTTGCATTCGTGATTTGTAACCATTACATTACTTACTTACTTGGGCCCTCGGACCTATTACGTCCGTGATGTTTCCCTTACGGGACATAGGGCCTCCACTACACCTACGCGCCATCGTGTACTATTTCTTGAAATATATTTCAGCTCTCTCCAACTTTTCCCCAGTCGTGCCGATTCCTGTTCGACCGTTCTTTTCTGATTCGGCTGCTTACGTCCAGTTCAGTTCCGCCACCCGTAGAGACAATACTCCCAAGATATTGGAAATCCTCTACCATCACTACCGGTTGTCCAGAAATATTTACTTGGATTGATGAGGAAGTTCCAAGGCTGATCCTTTTAGTTTTTGCCGAGTTGATCTTAAGCCCTACGATTTCTGCTTCTCTTTCCACCCTTGTTGTCATTGATGGAGATCCATGATCCTATGAGAGAGTAAGCATACGTGCGTCGTCCGCGTAGTCCAGATGTTTGAGGTGAGATTGTAGAGTCCACTGAATTTCTCCATTTCCATTTGACAAAGCTGCGTGCAGTACGTCACTTATCACCAACAGGAACAGTATTGGTGACAGTATACAGCCTTGCCTAACTCCACTTTGGATTTCAAGCTCCTCTGACAGCCTACGTTTGTGCAAAACGTGACACTTGGATCCATCATATGTAGCCTTAATAATAGCAATCAATTTATCTGGGATGCCCCTCCTGCGCAAAGCAAGCCAAATAAATTCTCTATTGACATTGTCGAACGCCTTTTCAAAATCGATGAACAGTAGGTAAAGTGGTGATCGATATTCAACGCACTGTTCGATGATTATCCGCAAGGTGTTGATGTGATCCACACAGGAAGATCCAGTGCGGAAACCTGCTTGTTCGGCGTCGAGTGTGTCTTCGAGGTGGTCTTTAATTCGGTCCAATACTATCCTTGCTATTATCTTGGCTACTGCAGGCAGAACGCATATTCCTCTCCAGTTTTCGCACTGTGTGATAACCATTACGTTGCACTAAAAAATATGCATTTGAAGCTTCAAAAATAATAAGCAAGGCACTGTTGAAAGTTTCTTAATATGTAAAAAATTAAAAGGCTTTTGCGCCTTTTGTCTTAGAAAACCAGTATAGACGTAAACGTTTCTGGAGAAGTTTCCCTACTTTTCGATTGACTCGAACGATTTTGTCTTTATTCTGTTGTTATTTCCAACAATATTGCATTTAAAAAAAATTAAATAAGAAATGTTTGTAGGTATACAAAGACTGAAACAGTACCGAGAAGAGACCGATACGAGACCGAGAAGAGACCGAGAAGAGACCGAGACGAGATGAGACGGGACCGAGACTGCAAATTTAAATTTTCCCGCTGAAAGGGCGAGATTTAGATCGAGAGTAAATAATAATAGGCCGACACGAGACAGAGACGAGACTGAAAATTTTCGATTTTAACGAGACCGAGACGAGACTTACAGAAGTATCGCCGAGTCTCGTCTCGTGCCTTTTTTAAGAGGAATTTATTAAATTGTTTGTAATTTTCTTCAAAATTCTAAAATTTGTTAAAAATATAGTATTTTGATGCATCTTATGCAAAACACCCTATATACATAGATATTGACTCCTTCAAGGCCCACGACACTTGCTTACAAAAATATCCCCTTCAACTTGGCTGTCACAATTTGCTTTACTTTTGTTTTATAAAACCTGAAACTTGACTAGCCAAGTTTCTATAAGACAATACAGAGTGCACATCATTAGACCAATTAATGACAGTCAAGGTGATTTTTGTCTTTAATGTCGTGTTTTTTTTTTTGTTTTATTTTGTATCTTTTTAAATCTACCAGCTTCCATTGTTTAAGTAGTTTCATTCCATGGTCTGTTATTTATTTGTATTATTAATTGTAAAGCTTCTTCTTTTTTTATTTGTTGTGTAAGGACAGACAACTCATACACAGATAAATTCAGGCGTGAGCTTATGAAGTATGACCGAAGGTAAATAAGATAAAAACTCCATGGGGACTATTGTAAACGATGACATCTTTTGATGTATCAAAAATCAGAGCCATCAACAGCAGCAACATAATCAACAATATCAACAGACAGTCAGACAGGAACAGGACCTCTACCTATACAACAACTGTGCTTTCGCAATGAATCTCTCAAAAAGAAACACTGATTGTGTTTCCAACTATGTATATACTACTGATGGGCAGAACCCAGTCCAGTTAGTAATGTTGGTTGAGTGTTGTATACTGTACCTACGTAATGATATCTACACTCATATTTTTTTTCCTACAGTCCGGTGAAAATATTGAATTCAATTCAATTTCAATTTTTATTAAAAATGGTGTACAAATAAGACATAGTCTTTTATAGTACCTAAGTTAATACATAATAAAGGTGGATGAATGAAAATAACAATATTTACAAATTAAAAATAACTTAGAAAATAACAAGTTTTAATTAAGAAAAAATAACTCAAATATATGCAAAAGGAAAATGGATTTAAAAATTTAAACGGTTTTTTTTTTTTTTTTTTTATACGAGTATATACTTAAGAAAAAGCTTAATTGATTACGTTATAATTTTTATTTTTCAAAATGTTGTTGAGATATATTTTTACGAAAATTCAAAAATAATGCTTTTTTTAAACTTAGTTGTTCCTATAATTTGCCTTACCATTATAGGCAGGGAATTCCATAGTCTGATGGCATAAACAAAGAAAAGTCTAGAAGAATTTAAATAATTTGAGGAATGTGTTATTGGGTTCAAAGTTCGGGCAGAACGCGCGAAACGGAGCTTATCAAACAGATATGGTGGTGTTTTACCATATATGATCTTATGTAAAAACAAGCAACATCTTGAAACAAGAAATTGCTTGAACGTACATCCAAGGACAAGTTGATGATATTGGGAAACGTGGTCAAATCTTCGCAAACCATAAACGTACCTCACCATGTCATTGAAAGCAACAACTAGGTTCTGCATAGAGTGTGAATCTTGTTTACAGTAAACCACTGCACTATAATCAATGATAGGTAGTAACAATGATTTAATAAGCCGCAGTTTAGTATAAACAGGAGTCAAGGAAGAAAAGAGATTTAACTTACGGAGAAAACCATAAATTCGGCCGATGGAGAGATTCACATGGTCATTAGCTGAGAGGGTCCGATTTATTTTGAAGCCTAAATTACTAACAGACTCAACAAATTCAGCTGAAAACAGGACAAGAAGACAGGTGGTAGGTTAGTTACATCGAATTTCTTATTAGAGATAACAATTATCTGTGATTTGGTCGGATTAAGCGTTAAGCCATTGCACAAGGACCAATTGTAAATTTCTGAAAGATCTTCATTTACTCTGCAGATAAGGACCTCCAACAAGTTAAACAGTCGGGAAAGGTACAATTGAACATCATCAGCATAAAGATGTAGAGTGACACTACGGCAAACTTGGAGGAGGTCATTAATGAACATGCAAAATAGCAAAGGACCCAGAATTGAGCCTTGCGGAACATCAGCAAGCAGGTTCATTGAATCAGAAAAGTTTTCACCAACTTTTACCCTTTGACTTCGGTTTATTAAGTAGTTTTTAATTAGGCGAACCGATCTTCTACTGAAGTTAGTTTAATACACAAAATGTCGTGGTTTACTCTGTCAAAGGCCTTTGAAAAATAAAGCAGACATAATATAGTCAATTTATCCAGATCATACGAAATTCTAATATCATCAAGTACCTTAACCATTGCTGTAGAACAGCTATGATAAGGGCGAAACCCCGATTGTACTGATGTGAATAAGTTATGGTGGCAAATGTGGTTCGATATTTACTCCGCTAAGACTTTTTCAAAGACCTTTGACAGGCAGGGTAAGATGCTAATGGGTCGGAAGTCAGCACAACGTGAGGGGTGGGGCTTTTTGGGTACAGGAAGCAATCAGGGAATAATGAGCTTGTTACACAAAAATTAATAATGTGGGTAAAAGTGGATATAATTTGAGGTATTATCATTTTTATAGATTTAACGGGTACACCATCCTCACCTATGGAGTTAGACTTGAGAGAATGAATGCACAGAATCAAATCACATTCAGAGACGATTTCAAAATCAAACTCACAGGAATCTCCATATAAAATGTTGGGATTAGGAGCAAAGCTAGAAGCCTTTACGTTACCAGATGTAAAAGCGAAGTTTAGATCATTTGGATCAGGAAAATTATCAGTTTGAAATAATAATTTTACTTTTGACAGAAATAATATACAGGGTGTTTTGCATTAGATGTGACAAAAGGCCAGATCGTCTAGGTAAAATAAATTTCCCCCATAAAAGCAGAAGGGAGAATTTTCTAAAAAAAAAAAAATCTCAAAACAGGATCCCACTTCATTGATCATTGTAGCTTACTTCTTTTTTGTTTTTATAAGAAATTTGGTTTCGCTAGTTTTTATTGTTTTGAAAACTAAAAGTCCTAGAGGCATCTGGTTTTCAGTGTTTGACTTAATATAACTGTAATATAAGAGCATTGAGTACTTAAATTGTAAAGAGCACTTTAATATATATATAAAAAAACTGAGCTTAAAGGAATTCTTTCAAAATTTCAATCATTTTAATAGCCCTTCCACACTAGCCCACTATGTATTAATACATGTCAAATTGAAAGTGGGAAATAATTCCACGCGACTGCCAAATTTGTGGGAAAGAAATGACTTTTCATATTTTGCTTCCACACTTGCTTGTATTAATACATCACCGTAACCCAAAAAAAGTGTGATTGAATGTGGGATAGAATTAGACCCATCCCTAAAATTATTCATGTATTAACACACATGTCAAATCGTGTGGGATAGAATGTCGGGTTGTGTAGGATGGGCTTTCGTATTTTGTTTCCACACTATTCTACATGATTTTTTTCCCACTTTTTTGACATGTATTAATACACAGTGGGCTAGTATTAAAGGCCTTTAAGCATCAAATTTTTATTGAGAATGACTACACATAATATCTGCCAATCTTTAATTAGTACCGATTTTCATCCAACTCCATAAGCTTCACAATATTATTAAATTTAACACAATTTTTTTTTGCACATCACTGTTTACATTTATTTTTCAATTTTTCAGTTTTAAACTTTTGTTTTTCATCATGGACAGAATATTTGTTTTATTTCACTATCAGAAGCATTTTTGTTAAAATTTTTGTACCTATCCATTCATTTGCACCCTCAAAGATGTCAGTTTGTTTGTGTCTATTTATCCTGGTTGTATAGTATGTGATGTGTAGGTGAAAGTAGGAAGGTTGTTGCACAGTTTAAATTAAGGCAAATATTTGATTTTATATTTAAACTTTGTCTAGTTGGTGCAATTGCAAATTTCAACACTCACATATACATACAAGAACATACCTACACACATTTATACACACGCTGGACTCAGGGCTTCATAGCTGCATATGAAATGAGAACAAGATTGAAGTTGAGATAAAAAAGAACTTAAATGAGTGCAGTCGTCCTTTTGTGTATACCTACACAAAGATATAAGTTTCCATAGATATGTGATGTTTAGTGCATGTGTACTGTACAAAGACTTTGGCACTTATCCTGGAAATAATTGAATTTTGCACTCATGTGTGTTAGGTTGTTTCAAAATAGATCTAGGGATTGTCTTCAAGTTGGACTAAATGAATTATTTTATATTTGTTGAACTTTCATTTAATTTAGAGTTTAGAAACTTGGCATTTAGCATATGAATAGTTACCAAATAAATTATATTAACAGGACATAGTTCAAGTGCCTTTCATTTAACAAAAATGTGCTCTCTGATTGGGGTTACTTTTATTGAAAATAAATACATTTAAAACAATTGAACACAAAAATATTCCAACTCAGTGAAAAGTTTTAAATTGAAAAGAACATATTTTTGAACTTTTAAGAGTTACTATGTACTTTACATAGTTGGAATATATATCTCTAATTTGCAACTGGTATCTTTTTTTATGAGATATTATTTTCTTTTTTGTTTGTAGAGTATAAATACCTATTATTTCAGTTTTAAACAAAAAAGATTGCTCAATAGTGGAGCTAAGAAAAATATCGGTCAATTGACGGAATTCAACTAAACAATCAGCCTTATTGGCAGACAACATTTACCTCGGGGTTTTGATGTGTAAACATCTTAGCTCTCGGTATGGGTTAAATTGAAAGTAGGATAGCTACGGATACAGCATTACATATCCGGTGCGCACCATTTTGTTTCGTGCATTGAAAAGAGTAAATGTGGTACGTGTCGGTAATGTGGTACATGTCGATAATGTGGTACATGTCGGTAATGTTGTATAGGTAGTTTTGACTCATGGAAGCCAATGGTTCGTGCATTGAATAGAGTAAATTGAGGCAATGTGGTACATGTCGGTAATGTGGTACATGTCGGCAATGTGGTACATGTCGGTAATGTGGTACAGGTCGGTAATGTGGCACATGTAGGTAATGTGGTATAGGTAGTATTAACTCATAGAAGTCAATGGTTTGTGCATTGAATAGAGTAAATTGAGGTAATGTGCTACGTGTCGGTAATGTGGTATACGCAGTTTTTTCGAAAACCAAGCAACCAACTGGAAGTTTGGTATGCCTTGTTTACACATCCTCCCCTTCATTCCCGGCACTCACACATTGTTTTTTGGGTATAATATTTAAACATTCTTAAAAACCCTAACAAAATAATAGGTAAATCTATTTCTGATTGAAATTTGATGACATTTTTTTTGGGAAAAATAGTTTTAATTTTGCATGGAGGGGGTCTTGACTCCTGTGAAAAAGACATGATTAGAGGAGGAAATCTCTCCTAGAATTGGCGATAAGGCTTAATTAATTTAATGTTTGAATTTGCATGAGGGGATTTTTTCTTAATTTAAGAGGACTGCAAGGTTGGCTGCAAATCATTTTAGCGCTGAAAATATTAACATACCCTTAAAAAAAGCTAAAAAACCTCTAATATTTCCTTATTGAAACTTTGAATTTTTTTTTTTTTTTTTTTTCAAAATCGTTGTAGCCGTTTTCGAGAAAAATTAGATTTTTGTAGCGCTTTTTTAACGTTTGTGGTAAGTAGGTGATAAGTTGCTACTCTATCATCTTGTCTTAGTTCTAAGTAAGCAAGCCAGTTGTCCAAAACTTAAGTTCTTGTCCAACCCGCTGTTCGTAAAGATGTTCGAAATTGTTTAATATTAAATGTATTATTTGTAAAGAAAAATAAGGAACTAAAATTAAATAAATAAATTTGTTAAAAATAAAACTTGGTGTTTAATTGTGTTTAAATAAAACACAACCCTTTACTATATAGAGTAATTTTTACGTCATGTACTTCCAACCCAAAATGTACAAATTCAGGTGTCCCGCAAGGAAGTCACCTAGGGCCCCTGATTTTCCTATTAACTATTAATGACGTAGAACTTATTCTTACGGAATCTGACCCTCAGATCAATGCTGATGATATATGCTGATGATATCTCAAAACAAATCTTGTCAATATCAGGTGCTCAATCGCTTCAAGTAGACAGTAATAATTTCTTTACCTTGTGTCAACATAATTTTCTTGAGATTAATGTAAGCAAAAATGCAAAAAAAATGCTTCGGAAGTTAGCAGCTCAGCCATTTTCGATCGTAATCTCTCCAAATCCTCTCTTCAATGTCATTTCCTTATTACTTGGCATTTTAATTTTAATTTAGTCTTAAGATTTTTATTTATTATCCTAGTTTTAAGTCTTACTTGCTTGTATTAAGCTTATAATAAATACCTCGACCTGCAGCCTGTGTTAATTTTAAATTTTAATGACTACTTTATATGGCTTGATCACTCTGTAGTACTTGTTTTTGAATTTTCTTGGTTTCATAACGGTCGCTCCCGGGGAAAAAGTTGTCCCGGCCAGCGGCGCGGTGGGACAGTTGAATACTTCACGTCTGCCTGCTCTACTCTCTACTCTCGCTATATTATAGTTGTGAATTGCCTTTCAAACATGATTGTCATTCAAACACCATTAGGTCTTTTAGAATTTTAAACAAAATTAAAAAAAAAAAAGTAACCCAAGAAATGACCTACCCTTCCAAAACGGTTACATTGTATAGAGAATGTTTTTTTTATTTTTTAATTTGACAATTACATAAATTAAATACTCGTATTTGATTTTTTTTTGATTTCCTGTGCTAAGAATATGTTTTTTTCTTAACCTGAAGACAACAAAGAAAATATGTTTATATCAATGACCTTCACTCCATAACTAAAACAAAATAATAAAACTTATGTCTTAACCAAAAAAGTCAAAAAAACCGATGGCAAATGTTTACCCCAACAATATGTGACACAGAGTTTATACTCCAACAGCAAATATTTCTTCCTATCAAAACTTGTGTAAATAATATTTTTTCGTATCATATTTACCACACACGAAAACGAAACAGATACATTAAACCAACACAGAAAATTACTGAAAATTCCATTCTAACGAGATTTAATTTGCTCTCAAGTTCAAACGTTCTCTTCCTATGGAATAATCTACAAGTAGTAAATACCCATAAAGACGAACCCGTCAAATTTAATGATTTTAACTTTATATTACTCGTATGCTGCATCAGCTGATATATCTTTTTGTTGTTGTTTTTGTTTTTGGTTTTTGTTGTTGCAAGACAAAAAGAAAAATGCAAATATGCATCGCACAAAAAGAAAGTAGGTATCGATGCATTTATACACGCAACGCATACTACTGCGGAATCATCAGCGCTGATGGTTCCTCCTCCTATATAGATTAGCTGTTTGTTGGCCTGGTCTGGCCTCAACTCAACTCTTAAAGTCGTGTGTATCTAGATAAGTTTCCAGCTCAAGAGATCTAGTGCAGATAGCAGCAATAACATGAACATTATAGAGGAGGCTGTGTGTCGTCCAGCTGTGCCAGTGTACTTGAAAATCATCAATTTCGATTGGACCGGTTCTGTGATCTGAACTATGAGTTGAGTTGAGGTTTATGCATAAGATAGATAGATTTTCATCCAAGTTTTATAAGTAAGCATCATCATCGAAAATTTACACATTCTGTTTTTTTTTTTTGTTATTTTTGTTGTATGTGTATGCAGTTTAACTTGAATTTGTGTGTGATTCTGATGATGTAGCTTAGATTGTTTATATTTCATTCTATACTCAGGGGGTAAGTTAACCGACTACTGTGGATTTTCTTTTCTTAACTTAATACTTCTCATCCGAGAACGTAAATCGCCTCCATTGCTCAAATTCCCATCAATCTTAGTGCTTAGTGAAAATCGAGCTTGTGTTGTGGTTGATTTGTAGTTGATTTTTGTCCCGTGGCAGGATAATGTCTGCTTCTTTAAGCCATCTCCTAACTGTCCATTAACTAACTACTCTTTATCGTTTCTGTCTGTGATATTGTTGGTTGAGTCTGTCTTTCAGTCTGTCCGTCTGCACCTCGACCTACATCCTAAGCCACAGGAGCGGTTATTCTAAAACTCCGGACTTAAGGTTATTTGGGGATTCCCTTTTTAGCTTAAGAAATAACAGTACTTGCCATACAACTATAATATACAAAAATGTATTTATTTCAAAAACGTCTCTAACGATTTTGACAAAAAAATTACAAGTTAGTATAATAACGGTTATTAACGGTACCTGTCACAGTACCGATATTTAGATTTTTAAAAATCTCGTTAACGGCACCGATTTCAACCAAAATTTTTGTATAGGAAGTCCTTTACAATTTTTACAATTTTGAATAAATATTCATATTTTCAAAAAATAATTTTTGTAGTTTTAAAAGATATTGAGTTTTTTTTGAGAATTGAGTATATTCAAAACAGGTCAATGTATTTTTTTTTATTTTGTTTAAAATTGTATTCCAATAAATATCTTCTAAGAGTAGGCATACCAGATTTAATTTTTAAAAATGTTCAAAAAAATGTATACATAAGAAATTAATTTTTAAGAAAACCGCTCTAACGATTTTTAATTTTTTTTTGCCATACATTTATATTTATCAAACAAACAGTCTGTCCCCCTTCCACCAAGGCCCAGTTTTTCACGTCGAAAAATGTTTCTTTATCTTTTAAACGTCTCAATATTGCTTCGAGTATTTTGATTTTTAGAATTTTGAGTTTTACAAACATTATTTTTTATTAAAAAAAATCTATTCTATAAGTGGAAATGAGAAGTTCCCCGTTGAGTAGACATATGTATTTATTTTTTTCTTTCCTTTAAAAATTTTAAAAAGACCAGTCGAATTGTACAAAAATAAATTCTGAATTGAATAGAGTTTTTTTTTCTTTTAATCATAGTTTAATCATAAGAGGGGTTCATAAAAAGTGTTCAGAATTCATTTCGACCGCCTAGATCTTTTGAGTTGGCCGCCATTTTGAATTCAAGGTACATTGGATATGGTTTTTTCCATTTTTGTTCTTAAAGTTTTGAGTTTGAAATCAATTTTTTTCAAAAACTATTTCTAGACATGATTTAAATATTGATTTAAAAATAAAAGGTATAAGTGACCAGACTCCTGGCTTCTAAAAACTTAGACCAGCTAGTTTGTCGCCGAGAAGGGTGAGAGCAGAGATTTTTTTTTCTTTCCATTACACGCTTCTCGCCTACAAACTCCCAGTTTCCGGCAACTCAGTTTCCTTGTGTGAAAGCAGTCTACGTATAAGTACTTTATTGCAAGTGTTGCCGTCGTTTTTCATTTTTTTTTAATAAAAACTCTTATAAAAGAGCCCCTCTTGAACGTAGAGAGTTAGACCCTCTTCTGTAGTAAAACAATTCTTTTGTTTAACTCCTCTATAAGAACCCGTTACTGTTTTATGTCACCTAAGTTATCGTACTTTCTTCTTGTATTTCAGCAAAAAAAAGTAATAAATCGTACTAAGTTTATTCATATTTTCGCTATTAATTTGAAAAGTGTCAACCGTAGACAAAAAATATTCACCAAAGTTGTAGAAAATTAGATTTTAAACACTTTCACTCTTAGGTTAGGTTAGGTTAGGTTATAGTGGCTGCCAGCAAAGAAGCCGACACACTTAGACCATCAATTAGTTCGTTGTGATACCACATGAATCTAAGATTTTCTCCGCACTCGCTAAAACCAATTGGAGCTTTTTACAAAGCGCATGAGACTGTTAATGTCCAAGCTTTCTAGATCTGTTGGATCATCGAAGAAGAAATCCCCAAGATGGAGTTTAAGTCTTTGAGATAGGGCGGGACATGTACAGAGAAGATGAGGAATAGATTCTTCTTACTCTTCATCCATACAGCTTCTGCAAAAATCATTTGGGAATACTCCAAGCCGCGTGGCGTGATTGCCTATAAGGCAGTGTCCAGTAATGACACCAATTATGGAGCTGATCTGCAATCTGCTTAGAGATAACAAACACTTAGAGCGCCTCGTGTCCAACACTGGCCAGATCTTTTTAGTTGCCAAGCAAGTGGTGATGTTATTCCACCTAAGAGGCTTGTTCTCCTTATAGCACCTTGCTTCAGCATAAGTTTGCAAGTAGCGATAGGTATATCGATATCTACCTTGTCTGGTAGAATAGGTAGTGTTGTTCCACTTTTGACGAGTTCGTCAGCTTTGCAATTTCCCAGAATGTCCCTATGGCCTGGCACCCAACAAAGGTGAATATTGAACTGTTGTGCCATCTCTGTAAGAGATGAGCGACAGTTTTTGGCCGTTTTAGAATTTGTAGAGACAGAGTCGAGAGATTTCACAGCAGCTTGGCTATCTAAGAAGATACGGATATCCGACGTCGATACCACGTTTTCTTTAAGCCACGATAAAACTTCCTACTTTCACCCTTATTCATAAAGAAATAGTTATTTTAGCTCCCGTGTTAAGGAAAACTATACCATGGAATAAGAATGTTCCGGACTCAAATGGAGCAGTAATCAATTGCCTTAGTTTGAGCCCCAAAAAATTCTCATTCTATGGTGTAGTTTTCCTTAACACGGGAGCTAAAATAACTATTTTTCCTTTATGAACACGGGTATTTGTATACAAATTTTTTGCCAAAATTTGAAAATGGGCGAGTTATTTAACAAAAACTAGTTTACCTTAGTTTACGGCCAACGCAAAAGAGAAAACCATACTGAGCACCCTAACAATTGAAAAAAAAGAACACTATCTAATTTTTTTGGATGCCAAACTACATTCCGACTGGACTAAAAGGCAAGACTGATGTGTTGATCAAAGCTGACAAATTAATATAAAAACTATAAAATATATAAGGTGATTATCATACGATGCGACAAAAAAAAACTAGTGTTCTGGTTGAGTCATATCAATAAAAGAGTCGTATTGGAAGGAGGACATATTACCACTATTTTAAGCTGAAGACGAAATTTTCTTAGAAATTGACTCACTTGTTTTTTTTTTTTTAAACTACAGCAACACTTGCAAAATTGTGTCATAGTTAGACTTTTAAAAACCAGAAATATATTCTTTTATTTTATTTCTTATAGTTTTAGTGAAAAGTTTTTGAAAAATTCCTTTTCAAACTCAAAATTTTAAAAAGAATTAATTTTTGTTTGTCTAATACGATTAACTTAAATCATAAAATCGAGGAGATCTTCGCAAATATTGCATTTTTACTTCCTCCATACGGCAGTTTAAATAAAAAATATCGAGGTTTTAATCGAAACTAACATCACGATTATGGAGAAGTCCAAACAAAATTATTTCGTCTGACGTCCGTCGGTCTGCTTGTCTATTACCCATAATAAAAGGACCAATGCAGTAATTTGTAGTTTTTGTTTTGCATTTTTTTTTTTTCATTTCAATTCCCGATTTTGCAGCTCTTCAAACAGTGGGTATAATCGAGTGACCTGCTAAATTCACAGTGAATTTAGTAGGGCGCATGGTGTATCTTGTGAACCAAGCGTGCTAGGAATTTGCAGTTAGGCTCCAAGTTTGAAGTTTATTTTGCATTTCAAGAATAAGCTAGGTCCAAATTTTGAAGTCCTTATTTATTTTTGAAATTTCATAAAATTGACGAGTTCAGTTGTATCAAATTTTCTCAAAAAAAAAAAAAAAAACGGCTCTAACGATTTATATTAAATTTCGTATATCTAATCATCAGATCAGTTTATACAGATTATTAGTTTTCTGCCCAAAAATCGAATAACGGAATTAAAGTTTCGAGGTATTTTTTTTTTTAGCAAACTGCCTTGTTTTTTTGGCATACATATCCCCAAATATCTCATCAATTGCTTGGTTAGATTTGTCATAATTTTGTATTTCAGCTAGTCAAAAAATATTGCATTTAAAATTTTTATAAATAATTTTTGTTTAAGATTAAATAAATAAATTCAAAGAATAAATCAAGTTTTCTTATTTTATGTTTTTTTTTTCTACATTTTTTTAAATTATAAAATTAAACATTTTCAAAATTGTTATTTTAAATTGTTTTTAATATTTGCGATAGACCTGGAAAATAAGATATTAAATTCGAAAAAATTCCGACAAAGCTGAATTTTGGTACTTACTTTACTTAGGTCCTCGGACCTATTACGTCCGTGATGTTTCCCTTACGGGACATACACCACTACACCTACGCGCCATCGTGTACGATTTCTTGAAATATATTTCAGCTCTCTCCAACTTTTCCCCAGTCGTGCCGATTCCTGTTCGACCGTTCTTCGCCATGTACTTCTAGGCTGGCCCACTTGTCTTCCCTCCTGTGTTAGCGGGTTCCACTGCATTGCTTGAGATGCAATGCACCGATCGCCCTTTCGAAGCGTATGGCCAATCCACTGCCACTTTCTTCTTCGTATAATGGAGTTTATGGGCTCCTGACCCGTTCTCGCATTAAGTTCGGCATTGGAGATACGGTTGGCCCAGAAAATCCTCAAGATGTTTCGAAGACATCTATTAACGAAGGTTTGCAGCTTTCTAGTGACAGTGTCAGTGACTTTCCAAGTGCTGCAGTCGTAAACCAGAATGGATTCAACATTGGAGCGGAACAGTCGTAGCTTGGTCTTTAAGCTAAAAAAAATGTTTCTCCATATTTTGGACAGCATTCCGAACGCAGCCTTTGCTTTTCTGATTCGGCTGTTTACGTCCAGTTCAGCTCCACCACCCGTAGAGACAATACTCCCAAGATATTGGAAATCCTCTACCATCTCTACCGGTTGTCCAGAAATATTTAATTGGATTGATGAGGAAGTTCCAAGGCTGATCCTTTTAGTTTTTGCCGAGTTGATCTTAAGCCCTACGATTTCTGCTTCTCTCTCCACCCTTGTTGTCGTTTGATGGAGATCCATGATCCTATGAGAGAGTAAGCATACGTCGTCCGCGTAGTCCAGATGTTTGAGGTGAGATTGCAGAGTCCACTGAATTCCTCCATTTCCATTTGACAAAGCTGCGTGCAGTACGTCACTTATCACCAACAGGAACAGTATTGGTGACAGTATACAGCCTTGCCTAACTCTACTTTGGATTTCAAACTTCTCTGACAGCCTACCTTTGTGCAAAACGTGACACTTGGATCCATCATATGTAGCCTTGATAATAGCAATCAATTTATCTGGGATGCCCGTCCTGCGCAAAGCAAGCCAAATAAATTCTCTATTGACACTGTCAAACGCCTTTTCAAAATCGATGAACAGCAGGTGAAGTGGTGATCGATATTCAACGCACTGTTCGATGATGATCCGCAAGGTGTTGATGTGATCCACACAGGAAGATCCAGTGCGGAAACCTGCTTGTTCGGCGTCGAGTGTGTCTTCGAGGTGGTCTTTAATTCGGTCCAATACTATCCTTGCTATTATCTTGGCTACTGCAGGCAGAACGCATATTCCTCTCCAGTTTTCGCACTGTGTGAGATCTCCTTTCTCTGGGAGCTTGACAACCATTCCTTTTTTCCACTCTTCAGGAAAGCTCTCTGTTTCCCAAGCTCTCTTAATAAGTGGGTGCAGTAGCTCGCTCGATGTTGTTGGGACTGCTCCTAAGAGCTCTGCAGGAATACCGTCCAACCGCTTTGTTGTTCTTCAGTGCTTTGATGGCGGTGATAATTTCTTTTTTACTGGGGGGTACGGTGCGTATTCGGGAAATTGTTACTTCGGGTAGCTCAGTGGGAATAGGGTTCACTTCACTGGCGAAAACGCGGTTTAAAACCGCAGAAAAGTGTTCCCTCCACCTTATGAGCTGGTCCTCATCCGAAATTAGCAGGGATCCGTTTGTGTCTTTAACCAGGTGTTGTTTAGAGCTCTGGACACCAGTGAGCTCTTTGGTAATTCTGTAGACGGTCCTACTGTCACACCTACTAGCGGCTTCTTCTGCTTCTGTAGCCAATGCGTTGATGTAGTTACGCTTATCACGTCGCACACTACAGTGAACTTCCCTCATCTTTATGCGGTATGTAGACTCAAACTCGTTTCTCCCTGCTGCTGGGGTTGCTGCGATGCGAGCTTTAAGGTGTTTCCTTTCTTCGATCCTTGCCCAAGTTTCGTCGGAAAGCCAAGCACTATTTCTCCCTTGCGCCCGGCCGACTATACTTTCAACACCGGATATGAACACATTTTTCACAGCACACCAATGATTTTTGATGGAAGTGGTTTCCGTGCTGCTGATTGCGTTCAATCCTTGTGAAAGGTGGTCCCCTAGTTGTTGGCGCACTGCGGGATCCTTTAGTCTATCTGTATTAAACTTGGGCATTCGAGTCTTTCCTTGAGATCTCCGAACTGCAGCTGTACGCAATCTTACGGTAGCAACCATCAGATGGTGGTCCCGGGCCATTCCCTTGTCAGCGCCTCTTCTGTTACGGGCATCCTGGAGACTGCTTCTAAAACGCCGGCTGATCGCGAAGTGGTCAATTTGGTTGGAAGATGCTTGTCTGTCAGTCGACACGTCTTATGCTCGAACATGGTCCCTCCAATAACAAGGCCGTTGGCGTTGCAGAAATCGACAAATCGTTCGCCATTGTCGTTTCGGTTACCAACACCATGTTTTCCCATGACATGCCTTAGCCCAGTGTTGTCATTGCCAACCTTGGCATTTAAGTCTCCCATCACCATAATTATATCACCTCGTGGAACGCTATCATAATTTTGGTAGAGAGGTTCATTTTTACGTTTTTATCACTTCCTAAAAAGAACCCTAAATTTTGAGTGGTGTAAAGTATTTTAGAAGGGGGAGGGGTAAAAAAGGAAGTTATACAACAAAATAAAAGAAATCAATTTTTTCAAGATGGCGCGATTTCCATTTCTCTAAATTTATTTTTCAAACATAAACCAACAAAAAAAAAATTACCTAACCTTTTTTTTTTACTAAATCTACATACATTCCAGTGTTTTCGACCGTCTTACTCCAAATCTATCAATTGTACGAAAAAAAAGTGACATAATATTTTTTGTGAAGCATTACATGAGCTACAATGTGTAACTACAACTTTTTTCAAAACAACGTATAGTTTTCGAGTAATTTGGAATTTTACTTAAAAACTTACAACAAAGTTAAAACTTTTCACAAATCATCTACTGATCCTTCTTATTGGTCCCAAATTCTTAACACTGTATCTTTCCATATGTCCTCTCTGTATACAAACAAAATGAGCTGTGTTAACTTGGCCCCAAAAATTGTCCGATTTTTTTTTTATTTTTTTTTGTAAAAGATGACCAATTAAATGACCACTTTTGACCACCCAACAACTTTTTTTGACCACCCACAGTTTTCGGAAAAATCGATTTTCAAAAATGAGGGGCCAAAAGAACGCTGCCCCCAAAAAATCGATTTTTTCAAATTTGAAAAAATGCTTTCAATTGGTTTTTTTTTTGGACATTAATGACCACCCTTTAA
Organism: Melangyna quadrimaculata; assembly: GCA_949320155.1. Classification (NCBI taxonomy): domain Eukaryota; kingdom Metazoa; phylum Arthropoda; class Insecta; order Diptera; family Syrphidae; genus Melangyna; species Melangyna quadrimaculata. The sequence continues at coordinate 153,788,458 of OX439484.1, forward strand.
CTTTTTTTGACCACCCCTACAAATATTTTTTTTTTTAATTTTGAAAAAAAAAATATCATTTTTCATTAAAAAACAAAATTTTTGTTCAAGAGTTAGAGCTATTTTAAGGGATGTTCATCTTCGATAATTGTCTTTTTTCCAATGGTCATCTTTTAAAATTCCAAAAAAAATATTTTTAGTTGAGTTAGAATAATTCTAAAGATTGTGAAATTTTTATAATTTATCAACAGTTGTCATCTTTAAACTTTGAAAATACACACAAAAAAACTGAGGAAAAAGAAAAAAAAAATTGATATTTTTTTTTAAATATTAGTAGGGGTGGTCAAAAAAAGTTAAATGGTGGTCATTAATGTCCAAAAAGAAACCAATTGAATGCATTTTTCAAATTTGAAAAAATCGATTTTTTGGGGGCAGCGTTCTTTTGGCCCCCCGTTTTTCAAAATCGATTTTTCCGAAAACTGTTGGTGGTCAAAAAAAGTTGTAGGGTGGTCAAAAGTGGTCATTTAATTGGTCATCTTTTACGAAAAAATAAAAAAAATCGGACAATTTTTGGGGCCAAGTTAACACAGCTAAAAAAATGACATTCCTTCAAGTTAATGTTTTTTTTTGCACTTTAGTATAAAGTTTTTAGCAAAACAAGTTGATTGAACTGTAAACAACGTGTTCAATTTTAAGACGACATCCGGTAGTTATTTAATATTTGTGTTGATTTTTTTTTTGTTCAATTTTTATCTTTTAACTCAAAAAAAAAAAAAAGTATCTCAACATTGCTGAAGATGCGCGAAATGACGAGATATATACGTTTGTTTATAGAAGATGAGAGCGATGCGATGATGATGAGATAATATTGTGATTGGATTCGAGGACAAGAGGGACGACCAGGGAGAGACTTCGGCAAACTAAACGGTATAATAAATTATTTTAATTATGAAATATTGTGCACAGAATGATAGGAATTAATGTCATTGGCATATATTATTATTCCATACACAAACACACACACAGCCACACAAAGAGATATAAACGGGGGCTAGATTGGATAGTGCATTTGTTTTGAGAGTTTTATATTCATGGTCGCCGCGCCGCATAATATGACGATTTAGAGATGTATTTATCAGGGTTTTAAGTGGGTATGTGATTGGTGCCACACAATATTGAACATATGTACTATTTGGGGTGCAGTGTGGATTATGCATTGGAATTGTTATTCTTTTTTGTACGAGATCAGAGAGAGGCGAGGGTTGATTGATGTTGGTGGCCTTTGTCAAGTAGATCAATCATGGTACATTATTTTTAGTGTTGTATTGTATATGAGAAGATGCAGGGAATTTTGTATTAGGGAAGATACAGTCTTGGAACTTCATTAACTCTATAAAATAAGTTTCTCAATTTAGCAACGACATAAACAATTTCTTTGTATACATCCAACTCTCTAATTTACAAAAAAAAAAATGGCTGCTTATAATTGTTTAATTGAGAATAAGTGAACTCTGCACTTCAGACAGCATTATTACAGACTATGTCGAATTATAGTAGTTATTAAGTTGTTACGGCACCGAAGAATAGTTATTGCTAAACAAAAATATTCTTAAGAACTTCAGCTTTATTTTGACAAACAAATCAGAGAAAAAAGATAAAAATCTCAAAACCCCCAAATCAATTCGCCAAATATCATAATACAAACCAAACAGAGACTCACTTCAGAATTGTCAAATATGCGTTTTCACAAATCTATTTAGCCAAACTGAAGATTGGCTTGAACTACTTTATATCTAGCTAGGGCTGGCCACGACTCGACACTCTGCGAGACTTTTGCAAGTCTCGTCTCGGTCTCGTTAAAATCAAAAATTTTCAGTCTCGTCTCGGTCGCGTCTCGGAAAAATACGATTTCCCGCCAACTTGTTGATTATTGGAACGAAATATTTTCGATTATAGTTTGAATACGTGCAGAAGAAAATATATATTTAACTGAAATTGGATTTTTTAATTTATAAGACTGTTAATTTCGGTCCAAGTATACAGTCTCGTCTCGGTTGCTTAAAAGCCAGTCTCGTCTCTTTTCGTCTCGGTCTCGTCATGCGAGAACGAGACTTTTCTCGTATCATGGCCAGCCCTATATCTAGCTGGTCAAAATCCCGATCTGTGAAATTCTGACGCAACCCTAAATCTCATGAGCTAGGGTTGCGCCTGTGTCAAGAAATACTTAACAACAACTTCAACCACAATATGGTTTATGTTCTTACGCGAACTTTAATTTCATGTGATTAAAACTAACGGTCAATAAGCACATCATTCACACTTGTTTCCTCTATCGAAGCCCTATCTTGGATAGAAATTCCACTTTTAATGAGTTTGATACTCTGTTCGACTTCATTCAAAAAATTGTTGCCTAATCCATTACGCTCACACTGAAATCGCCATTGCGGGCGATTTTTATGTAAATGATTCTAGTTAGCTTCGCTTTTAGGTCAGACAACACTCGGGGAAGGTGTATTATTAAGGTATTTTCTGTGTTAAACCAATGTCTGCAGGAGCTTCAACTGGTCACTTTGCCCCCTTTATATTGACGTAGACTCCAGTGAAGATTGATCACAAACTTAATTCTTTGTGGAATGAGAAATTTTATCCCGAATAGGGTAAAATCTATCAAAGAAAACTCATGGTTTGATTCGAACTGTAAAGAGGTTATTTGGGTCAGATAAGTAAGTTTCCATAGTAACAAAGCCAGCCCTACTGAGGAAAACCAAAAAAACTTTTAACAAGCCAGGAAGGCCTGCAACGGTCATATTCGAAAAACCAAATTTTTGCATGACTAAAAATTAAGGAAAAAAATACAACAATGTCCCAATAGTAGTAAAATTGTGTTGGTCATTTGCAAAGAACTTACGAAATGCTACTTCGTCGTCGGTTCCAACGCTCGTCTTCAATGACACCCTTTTTGTCAGCTCGTTAGAGAAAGCCAATTTGCTTGCAGCACAGTTTGCTGTTAATTCGACGCTGCCAGAAAGTGTTATGACTCCTCCCGTACTTGAGAGCGCAATCGATTTTATGGGACGAATCTTCTTTCGCACTCGTGCAGTTTCCAGAGTCCTAAAAGATCTTGATATACACAAATCCGCTGGCCCGAATAGTATCCCTCCCATTGTTCTGTAGGGATGTTCTTCAACGCTGGCTAAAACACAGCGAAGGCTTTTCCATCTCTCCTATTCTACTGGTCTCTTTCCGAGTGGATGAAAAACAGTATTTGTCCAGCCAGTCCCTAAAAACGTCCCTTCTTTCCAAGGTCATGGAAACACTGATTAATTTTCAGCTCAAGAAATATTTCGAAGAACGAAAGCTTCTTAATGACCGGCAGTATGGCTTTCGTAGCAATAGGTCCACTGCTGATCTGATGGTATATCTCACCGAACAGTGGAACAAATCTTTACAACGTTTTGGAGAAAGTAAGATTATTGCGCTTGATATTTCAAAAGCGTTTGATAGAGTTTTTCATCAAGCTCTCTTATTGAAAATGCGTGCATTTGGTATTGATGAATCTCTTCTTCGTTGGATAAGAAATAACCTTTCCGACCGCTCAATACAAGTTGTATTGGACGGTTTTAAGTCTGATCCATTTTGTCCCCAACTCTCTTTCTTATATTATATATATAAATGATCTTTTATCTGAAACTTCTAATCCATTAAACTGTTTCGCTAGCGACATTACCCTCAGCTTTTCGTATTCGTTTTTAGATTCACATCCATGTCGTTCGGATGTGGAACTTGAACGGCAGCGTATGATAAGCTCATTAAATTCTGATCTTGACAGCATTGTCTAATGTGGAATCAAAAAACGCGTGGAATTTAATGCTTCTAAAACTCAATGCTGTCTTCTGTCGTTAAAACGAAACTCACCCCCCATGCCACTATCCATGAGTGGCACTAGCATTGAGGAAACCGAAAAGCTTTTAGTTCTCGGTATGTGTACCAGAGACCACGATCAAATATTTGATGTCGCCAAAAATGCTGCTAAGTGTTTAGGTTTTCTTCGGCGATTCGAGAAATTTGTCACCCCTTCTTATCAGGCTGTTATATTTAAAGCCTTTATCCGTCCAAAACTCGAGTACAATTCCCATGTTTGGGCAGGTGCTCCACTAACCCACTTGAGTCTTTTGAATAGGATACAAAGAAGAGCTATGAAAATGATAGGTGACAGAAATATAATGGAAGCATTTGCAAATCTCAAGCACCGCTGCAATGTTTCATGTCTTTCGTTGTCTTACCGTTATTTTCATAAGCAGTGCTCTACTGAAATAAAAAGTTGCATTCCTCCCCTAAAAGAATTTAACCGTAATACTGGCACATCAGTAAACCCTTCATCCCAACTTCGGACGTGCAGAGATAAGGAGTATAGAGGAGAGTATAGGAGAAGTATATCCGAACTACCCGAATGTAGGGTGACGTGAAATAAGGCCCAAAGAAATAAAGCCAAAAATCAAAAATTTGGCCTTATTTCGCTTTTAAAATGGAAATAACGCCAAATTTTAGGTTTGGCTTTATTTCGCTTTAGAAAACGAAATATTGCCAATTTGGCTTTATTTCGTTTTCATGATTTTTTTTTTTCAGAAAACTGGAAAACAAATCGCCGTCATGTTGTTTTCATTAGGTGCAGTGCATAAACGCCCACGAATATAGCCACCGCGGTTGTTATTTCCCAAAAAAGAACCCGCGTGGGTAAATTCGACCACAAAAAAGAACTAAGACCCGCAGCTGAGAATTGGCGAAGCGGGCCACCCAAAGTACTGTTTAGTAGAAAAAACTTTGATTACAGATCGACTGACAACAAAAGCGTCGCGTGAGCTGGACAGATGACCCGAAAAAGTAGTTAAAATCCTTGATCCCGCGAAGCAGTTCACTCGAAGTACTATTTAGTACAAAAACTATTAAAGCAGACTGACTGATAACATAGTTGCCTGACAGATGGGGTTTGATTCCTTTTTTTTGGGGAACTAATCCCCCAACTGGCAGGCGCCTATGGGTGGCCCGCTTCGCGGGTTCAAGGATTTGAACTCCCTTTTCGGGTCCTCTGTCCGGCTCACGCGACTCCGTCGCTCCGCTTAGGGTATGCTCAGTCGCCTGGCAGGCGCCTATGTTGTCAGTTGGTCTGCTTTCAAAGCTTCTGTTATCACTGAATGTTTTCGTAAAAACAAATTTGGTCTTATTTCTAAATGAAATTTGGCCTTATTTCGTTTTGGAAATAGAAATAAAGCCAATTTGGCCTTGTTTCCATTTTCAAAGCGAAATTAGGCCAAATTTGCGATTTGGTCTTATTTCGTTGGGCCTTATTTCACGTCACTAGAAAGAATATTGTTATCTTAGGAAAAAAAATGTCTAGCCACTTATTCCATAGATTTTTAATTTATAGATAACTTTTCACAAATATTTTATTGCGTGGTACAAAAATCAATTAAAAAGAAAATCAACTTATTCAAAGAATACTCTTAAAAAAAACTCCTTAACTATTTGCTTTTCGTCCTTCCGTCAATCAACACCATTTCGATTGCGTAATACTTTGTTTTATCTTTTATTTATATTTTAACTACTACTATGCGGCACCCTTGACCTTATGTTTTTTTTTTTTTTTTTGCTTCGAACAAGGCCAATTCTAGACCAAAAAAACACCATCACCGAAATAATGATGTCAGGGAAATAGAATTTCAACTATAAAATTTATACGAAATCCAGAAAATTTATTACAGTCCTAGCAGAATAGAATGTTTTCGGTTTAAGCATTTGATGTGTGACGTAAGTACGGTATAGTGATAGAGAAATCCCTCGATAGTCCAATATGCACACAATATTGGAATGGCTGTCGCTGTCATCGCATGTCGATGTCATTCGATGCAAAAAGTTCAAGGACCACATTATCAAAGGCGACAAAAAGCTGCATCGCCGCCGCCGTCCGCCGCGCCCGTCCAGCAAAGCATATTTCCAATCATCCCCATTCGATTAGCTCTTTTTTGTTGTTCTTTATTTTACTTCGTTTATGTACATATGTATCTATTTTTTCATTGCATATCCTTGTTTCAATAGTGAACGAGTGAAAAACAAAGATTATAGTTGCAAAGATTTCCCAGGCGTCCATTTAAGTACTGATACTGATAAGTACAAAGCAGTTTGTACGTATATAGTTTCTTTGTCCTTGTTACTGGCTTCGTGCTTTTCAAAAGATTTGTCTCTCCGTCTCAATTATTTTTCCATTTTATTTCAGTTTTTCTCGTATGTGTTTTTTCATCGATAAAAATAAAGAGTTAGATAAATGACTCCAATCTAGAGCGGAGAAGAAGTCTTTTCATCGTTCACATCTCAGATATCTCTAAACCAATAATTCGTCGTGGATTGAGTTCTACATAATTTTGCAGTAAAACTCGACGATAGAGTAGGTCTTCCTATAAAGTAGCTCCCTTAAGTAGAATTTGATTTTCCTTTGTTATTTTATGTCTCCGATATGGGAGAACTATAAGAAAGTTTATGAAGATTTGATCAAAATCGGTCAAATTTTAATGTTTTTGTGATTGGACAAGTTTTATGCAAATTGTCTTCGTCGTTAACGAGGTATTTGTGAAGTTAAAGGGCTTTCAATTTATCGTTAACTTTGTGTATCAACATTTGGTTTATACCCGTAAAACACCTTCGAAAAAAAATCCAAGATTCTCTTTATTTTGGACAAGGTCCTAGTCAATTTTTTATTATGGAAAATCTAGACGAGGAAAACTTATTAGTTCCTTAACAAGCCCTTGCTGAGGTTCAGTATCAAACACTTAGACGAGGCAATATTTTCAAACACTCGTGAGGCACTCCCTAGTAAAAACTTGTTGAACATGTTTCAGTACCAAATCTGGAATGTCCCTTGTATACACCAAAAACTAAAATTGTATAAGCATTATGCAATTTCAGTATCATACGACACTTTTTTCTCTCTTTCCTTTGTCTTACTTTTCATATCACACTTGTTACTACGGTTGAGAAAACCTGTTATAAGTTGTTTTACCTAAAAAGCAAGTAAAGGGTTTCCCATTAAGAGCGGGTCGATTATAAAATTGAATAAAACAAGTTGTATATGAGATATCAATAAAGTTTTATCTTAATTTGAGAGCCCTATCAATGACACTATGTTTTAAATATAACATCGTTCAAATGGCCGCCACGGCTTCGCTGGGTGGGGCGGATTCGAAAGGTACAGTTTTTGATGACTTTGGCGCATAAATCAGACTGAATTTGACCGATAACATCGATTATGTTGTCTTTGAGGGCCGCGGTGGGTTGCGGCTTATTCGCATAGACCTGCGACTTAAGAAAGCCCCACAGAAAAAGTGCAAAGGGGTCAAATCACACGATCTTGGTGGCCAATTCACGTCGCCTCGGCGCGAGATAACCATGCCATGAAACCGGTCGTGCTCGTGCAGAGTATCGATTATGTTATATTAAACTGTGGCGCACATAGCACCATCCTGTTGAAACCACATGTCTTCGGTGTTCATATCATCCAATTCAGGCAACAAGAAGTTGGTGATCATCGACCTATAGCGATCGCCGTTGACGGGGATGGCCAGCATCATTTTCGAAGAAGTACACACCAAACAGTAACTTTATTTCGATGCACTGGCACCTCGTGAATCTCGCGTGGATTGGTGTCGTCCCAAATCCACCAATTTTGCTTATTCACGTACCCATTCATCCAAAAATAGGCCTCATCGCTAAAGATGATTTTTCGACCAAAATTGGGATCAACTTCCAACCCATTTTGATAATAAAGTTCTATCATTTGCACGTGTTGCTCGACGCCGCTGTAACTTACCGTGATGATTTGTCTTTAGTAACTGATTAAAAGACGATATTTTGACAGAAAGTAAAAGAAACAATATGGCCGCCATGAGATGTCAAAATCAACCCGTCCCTATTGGAAAACCCTTTACATAAAATCCTGTTCTATTCTGTATATGTATTTGTTATTCAGTATGATGTGAAATATAAGAGTATGAAACTTATTCACTTTCGGCATTAAATTGGAGCGCATTGGACTGACAAGCATAAGATCGCGGGATCTAGTCCCCCAAAATCCAACTTTTTCTTTCTTGCCTGACGAAACAAAAGGTTCATAATCACTAAGGCCCTTGTTCTAGCCTTTGCTAACCCTTACTAGCCCCTTGCCAGAATCTATGAAAAACTGTCTAGTGCCTTATCGAAAACTAGGTTTTTTTTCTGCGCGTGTGTTATGAAGTTTTTCTGAAATTAGGTTTAGAACATTTTTCAAACGGAATTTCGTAATTTTCTAACAGTTTTCCAAAATTGTTTTATATTTTGACCACGTGAATAATTGGCATTTTACTCTCACATGGACACGATTAAGAAAAAAAAAAAAAAAAATAGACGGTTGAGCTTAAAATGTCCTATTAAAAATATAATTCACGCATTGCTGTGCTAGATGACAAAGAAACCGTCTTCCGTTTAGTTATTACGGTCACGTTTCTGTTGGTTCCTTGTTTGTCTCATAGCTGACATTTTGTTACGAGGGTTCAAGGCATATTATTTACGCACAGATAGTTTGTGCCAAAGACGTGAACTTTTCCACTGTGACTGTGTGGGGATAGAGATTTGTTTTTGTTATCATCCTACTCGAATAAATTGTGTGCATGTGACTCTTGCCAGAGAGAAACGCATTTAAGACCGGGCGCAAGTTGTTGGTCGGTCACAAGAACGTGACTACTTAGGACGATTTTTAGGTGGTGCATAAGCAGCAGAAGTAGGAGAAGGAGGGAGGTTGAATAACTCAAAACTCAAATGACTAATTTTAAGTGGTTGACAGTTTTTTTTTCTGGATATTTTGTTTTCCTTTGCACTCGGTTTATTTTTTTTAGTCATTTTACGAAAAATAATAAATTAAAGAAAAAGAAAGAAAAAAAAAATATTTATCAGCCGAAAGGACGAGATTCAGTGTAGCAAATAAACTTTGGCATAAGAACAAAATCAGAAGGCGTAAAGTCTTGAATTCCGTTTAGAAAAAGAAGAAGGGTTTTTAAAGCTACACATTTTTATTTCTTCTTCGGTTGCTTGGTTGTTTATGGTCGCTTAAATTCTTGGGAACAAATATTTTTGTATTTATTTTTTTCGGTCCAAAACATATACAAACACATATCTATATTTTATATGTAATGAAAGAATGAATGGTTAACATTAGGCATAACAAGAAATATGTTAAACATTTAATATTCCTAAGTGTTTCGTTGTAGGTACATAGTTTTTTTTTTGGAAAATTCATTACTGAAATTGATATTCCTCTTGGAATAGAATTATGGGGCTACAAATATGTTTTTAGGCAGCCAAACCGAGAAGTATGTACTTGTACATTCTACATATATTTGGTTAATGTTCAAGTTGATGTCAAATTCTTATGTTGGACGCACCGTGACGCTAAATTCTGGTTTTCGTTCCAAAAATCATAATAACGATATCGTATAAAATTTGGGTCAAAGAGAATTTCCAAGGTTACAAATTAATGTAAGAATTTTAGTATAAAACACTTTAACGGGTATTTCTAGATTCTAGGAGCCTCAAGTATCAAACAGAGAGAATTAACAAAATATTTTAGTTTAAAAACAGTTGCAAATATTAAAATCTATAACTGATAAAAGTAGAAGGATAGAGTCTTAAGACCACTTTGTTCACACCTATTTCATATGTAATCCATTATTATTGTAACTGCTGTTAAGATCATCGAATGTGGTTTGTAGACTTTTTTTTTCAAAAAATGTTTTCGAAACGACACAAAATAACGGACACGCTAATGTCCAACAAGGTTTTACCAGGGAGGGCCTCACGAGTGTTTGAAAAAGTTTTCCTCGTTTAAATTGTTGGTATTGAAATCCAGCAAAAGCTTGTCAAGTAACTGGCAAGTTTTTCCCATCTAGATTTTCTCCACTGAAAACATACTAGGGACTTGGTCAAACTAGAAAGAAACTTGGAGTTTTTCCAACCGGGCTTTTAATCAGAATCACAAATGTTCGTTAATAAGTGTTGTTTAATTAGAACCTGTGAAACTCACATCACAAATTAAACTTCATTGTGATTAAACTGGCCCTAAACATATCCACTGAAAAGTATTTAAATAGCTGATTTTGTTGGTATAGTGGTACTTTTTCAAAGCCTTTAATAAAGTATTCCAAAGATAGCTTTTAGTTCAATCATCCAGATTACCATCAGATCAAGCACAGAGACAGGTTCTTTAGTCATACTACGCGAAAGTGAATGCTTTATGTATTTTATATGCTTAGAAATATGTTTTCAGAAATTGAAAACAAATGTGTCATGTCCATCACTATCTCCTACAAAAAGTCTTCCTTATATGGGGTGATTCACCTAAGGTCTGAAAAAAAGCTTGAGCGTGTAGAGTCGAGACAAGAAAGAATTGGTATGGAAAGGGGTTACGGTGCAGTGCATTAACGCTCGCGGAATTGTCCTCCGCGGGTGTTTATTCACAAAAAAAAAAGGAATTAACCCCCGCGAGTGTTAATTCCTTTTAAAGTGGTAATAAGGGCCACCACAAAAAGGAACTAAGACCCGCGGGTGTTTTTGCTTTTTGGAATTGGCATTAAGACCCAAACTAAAAATGATTTATTGACCAATTTGTAATTAATAAATGTGATTGGAAGTGATTAAAAATAATCTTTCCGTCGGCTTTTTTTGGTCACTGTAGTTTTTGCAATGAAACAATTAAGTTACATTAGCTTTCCCGACGTTTCGGCAGGGGTTGCTGCCTTCTTCAGGGGAACTTTATTTGGACTACAAGAAAAAATATATTGTTTACCTTATAATAACAATAATTGAAACAATACTCAACAACACTCACTTTAATAAAACTGTGTTTAAATTTAAACTGACATTTAAAATTATTGTATCTAATAATTGTAATATTATTTACAAAAAAAAAAAAAAAAAAAAAAAAAAAAAAACACTTCAAACGAAGTTAAGTCTATGGAATTTAAACAAGGAGTAAAGAAACTGAAAGAATATTGTGTTATGATGAGACAAGAGAACAATAGATGGCAGAGATGTTTTGGGTGTCTTGTTTTCTGTTCATGTTGTTGTTGTTGTTGTTGATGATGTGTAATGTTTCTAGGGTGTATCGTTTCGAAACATGTTTCTCTGTCTGTAGGACTTTAACACCTTCAAAATCTGGAGAGTGGCCGTTTTCGATACTGTGGCTCGCCAGGGCTGTCTTTCCAGGATTGTTTGATTTGATATCCGATTTATGATTAGAAACTCGCTGTTTAAAAAATTGTTTTGTAGTTCCGATGTAACACTGGTTGCATGGTTCATTAGGTTTACCCTTACAATTTATTTTGTAAATGACATCAGTAACTTTATCCTTATCCGCTTTCGTTTTGAGTTTTGTGAAAAGGTGACTCAGAGTTTTATTTGATTTGAAGGCCAGGCGAACATCTGTTAGTTTTTGGTTTATCACTTCTTTAAAATTCTCAGTCAGTCTTGGGATGTAAACTATACTTTTGTAGTAACCATCATTCGGGTCTTTAGTGTCTTTGCTTGGAATTTTGCTATTGTTTTTCTGAAGTAGACCACGAATTATAGAATTTGGAAAACCATTGTCACTCAGAATTTTTTTGATTTTTTTCTCATTGGCAGAGTGAAATTTTTCGTCGCTGAGTGCGAAAACTTTACTGACGAGATTGGATGCAGTGTTCATAACTATGTGCCTCGCTTGGTTAGACCGAAAGTTGACTAATCTTCCAGATGCAGTATGTTTTTGATACCAGTCAAACAACAGACGGTTGTTTTCGCGATGGATTTTTACGTCCAAAAATGCTATTGAACTGTTATGTTCCATTTCCACAGTGAACTGGATTTTCGGGTGGAATCCGTTAAGCATCAGCTGCACTTTTTCAATGTTTCGTTTGTCCATCACGGTAAAAATGTCATCTACATACTTAGCAACAAAAGTAGGCCTTTCTTCCATTCCACTAAATCATTTGTTTCACATTTCTAGTAGAATTGGACCATTTTTCATCTGTCAGTTTAGTGCTTCAAAACTACTCTGTTTCTTACAGTTTTTTTTTTTTGATTTCCAACCCTGTATAGCAACAAAAATGTAACACCAAAAAGTTTTATATAAATGTCATCTTGTGGAAAATTTTATAACAAATAAGATTTGTCTTGATGTTTTTTTTTTCTAAGATGCATATTTCCAAAGTTATATAGGAAAATATAAGAAAACAGGGAGTGAATAATGCACTTTCTTGCAAGTTTTGATTTTTCCTGAAAATAGCACACATTTTTAAGCGGGATCAACCTCATATTCTCGTTGTTTATATTATTTCTGACCGAATACCACAAAAATCTAAGATGATATATGTTACATCCACATATGCTTCAATTTTATACTAATTTGCCTGGACTATTTATGAAAAAAAAAAATCAAAGATTCATAAAACTTTATGAACATTTTTGATAAAAAAAAAAAAAAAAAAATGTAGAGTTTCTCGAAATTAATTTGTTGCGAAATTTTTGTTGGAATTCTGCCATAACAACCCTGGTTACATGACAACTTGCTCCATCCAGACGGAATTTAAAGGAATTCTCTTCCGACGCAATTCTGGGAAAAAAAAAGTTCCCTCAGTATTTTTAAATAACGGTCACCATTGACCATTCCGGTGTGTCCGTTTTCCTCAAAAAAGTGTGGGCCGACAATGCAGCTTGAGGACACTGCACACCACACTGTGACTCGATCTGGATGAAGTTGGTTTCATGCAGGATTTGTGGGCTTGACTCACACCATATTCGACAATTTTGCTTATTTACATTGCCATTTAAGTCGAAGTGGGCTTCATCCAACATCCGATGCAATTAAGCATGGTTTGGTCCTCCTTTACCATTTGGAGCAGCTTTTGGCTGAATTCCAAGGGCACCGGAAAGTCTGAGATGCTCAATTTGCTGGTAATTTGAACATTGTAGGGAAACAAATTCAAATCAGTATGCAATATTGTCTGGCACGTTTTTCAGCTGATACCGAAAACGTGAAGAAGAATTTCTTGTGGAAACGTTTGAAGTATACTGTATCGAAGCAGCTACAACAGCAATTGTTTTCGCCATCCGAACGGATGGATTTCGGTGGTAGTTCCTTCGGGCGACTGTCCCACGATCAGAAAAAGATTTAACAAGCCTCATTGTGGTCCATCTCCTAGATGGCGTTCCTCCAAAAGTGCGCCGAAATTCTCTTTGGACAAGAATTATTAAAGTCTAGTGAATTGTTTCCGGCGTCGGAATGGATGGATTTCGGTAATAGTTCCTTCGGGCGACTGTCCCACGATCAGAGAAAGATTTAACAAGCCTCATTGTGGTCCATCTTCTAGATGGCGTTCCTCCAAAAGTGCGCCGAAATTGTCTTTGGACAAGAATTTTAGAGTTTAGTGCCTGATACCGGCGCACAAAGTAAATGCGGGTTTCCTCATAATAAAAATTGGTATTAAACAAATTTTCAGAAAAAAGTTATTTAAGATTTGTTTTTGTAGCACAATTTATCAGCCAATTCTTTAAGCCAATTGTTTACAAAATTTAAAAAAAAGGATATATAGATAAAAAATAAAAATTTAATAATTATTTAAAAATCCATTTTTGTATGTCAAATTGTTAACATTTCAAAGGACTTCTTGTTCTTGTATACAAAAATTGGTCAAAATAGGTGATGTCGTAAACGAAAAATTTGAAAATCAAAAAATTGGTTGAATGGCAGGTACCGTTAATAAATTTTTTTTTTAATAAAATATTAAGATAATTTCAAAAAGTAATTTAAATTTTTTTTTATCAAAATCGTTAGAGCCGTTTTTGAGATAAATAAGTTTTTGTATTTTAGTTGTATGGAAGGTACCGTTATTTTTGTTTGAGCTAAACAAATTTCAATTTCCCCTAAAAACCTTAAGTTCAAACTTTGAAGAAAATTGATTCTGCCGTTTAGGCTGGGCAGGCATGCTGATTGAGGTACAGACAAATAATCGGTCAGATAGGCTGACAGACAGAATTTAACCTTGGACCGGAAATTTGTCAGTATTTTGAGTGATCTGACATCCCTTATTGTTTCTGGTCTTTATAGCAGAAAACCGCAGGGTACGAGTATGTTAAGGTCATTTAGTATATTCAACCCGTTTTCAAAAAGGAAATATTAAAATAAAACCGGTATACCCTCTGGCTGCAAACCATTTAATGAGCATCACAGTTCACCTAACACCCTGAATTAGAGGCGATGAAGAAATGCTAACACAGAGTCATTACACAGATTTTGAATGAATTTAGCATTTAAGATCAGTTCAATTATAATATAGTCAAGGTTGCACAGATCACCTCTAGAACTCTGTCTCGATGTTTAACCCGATAGAACCAGACCTTAAAAAAAAAAACTAATAATTGTTCTTGGTGATTTAGTTACAATTTAAACTGGGACCAACAAATTCCCCAATTCGGGATAGTTCAACTTATGGAACCATTAAGCCTGTATCTCTCATAATTAATTTTCTTAGTTTAAAGATATAACACAATGCGCCGACATGATTCTTAAGAGTTAGTATACAATTTTCTGCAACACAATATGAATGACCCAGAAGATTGAGTGGGGTGCGTAGAAATATTTATTATCACACCTTTTATTCGGGTTCAAGTTGGCTGGTATAATATTTCCATCAAATCGTCCCATAAAAATTACATTGCCTAAATTCCCTAATACTCCAAACATCATAAATAAATTTCTCAGAGCTTTAAAAAAAAGAGCAAAATCAACACTCTCGCAGTTTATTATTATGATGCTAAATGGTAATTTATTTTATCCACATTTACAATAAGTAGTTGCACATAAAATAAATGATTCATAAATCATTGCCATGAAACAAACCCTCCCTTGTGCCGAACCGCACCACACCACACCACCCACAATGAGGCTGCTCCACTTCCTTTTACCCAGTAATTGATTTATTTGTCTGATATACGACTATGATTATAATAAAAAAAAGGTAAACACCATGGCAACTGTCCAAACCATTTAATATGTTAATTTCCACACCCAACACATTGACAGACGTCAGGAATAAATAACGGAACAACCAGTGTTCTCCCTTGCAATACAAATTTGTTGTTTGTTGTTTGTTTTATGTTTTTCTTTTTTTGTACACAAACAAAAAATCCCATATAATATTATGTCGCCCTCGATCAATTAAATATTAAATCACCTACGAGTTTTTGCACTTTTCGACACATCACCTGGTCCGGTCATGCAATGACCAAGCGGGCACCAAATGACCACAACCACCATCGCATCGACACATCCGACCGTCTGGAAATGACCGACGGATGCGACGCACGCGACGACGACTCAAACTTGCAGAATGTCACTTCCTTATCGACATCCTCGTCGCAGTAGTCGTACCGTTTGGACGGACGACTACAAAAGTGTGCACACCAGATACATTTTTAATGACACCAAAGCATGCATAGCGACGACCGGTCTAACACACTTAACACCGCACATAGTTAGCTGGCTGGTAGATGGTAAGGCCCTTTTTATCGGGACCTGAGCTATTCAACACCACCATGAAAGGAGCTCTAAGGAACTCTCTCGACAAGGTATTATACCCATTTGTTGTTTTAGACGTCAATACACGGCGAAGGGTCGGTCCGGTTGTGTATATATCTTTTGCGACAGGTTAATAGCTTGTACCCTTGTACGGTATCTTAAAAATAGAGTCTTGATGTGTGAATGCACGTGTTCATTTATGTGCGAGAAGAGTTCTTGGTATGTTTGGAGGGGCTTGACGAGGAGCTGGAAACACCCGTGTTCTTTGGCGACAGAATTACAAAAAAAATGGCAACACAAAAATCTGGGTGGAAAAATATACTTTGGCTAAGGGTGACTTCTTTAAGGACTTTTTATATTAAGGTATTGTGTTACCCACCAACACGCAGTCTTAAATATTAATCCTCAGGCTAGGGAAGAAAGCAATTATTACAAAGTTGTTCATTGGAAGGTGGGAAGAAAAAAAGTGTACATACCTCGTGAGCATGTACTATATATTTTTAAGGGATACAAGAAAGTGTTTGTTAAAATATAGCATTTTGTAGACGAATAGGATACAAATGTGTGATTTTATTTTAAGGAGGTAGAAGATCTCACTGAGAGACTATGACCTTAAACTCTTATTAACCACATAAAGAAATTTCAATTAAAGCTATATTGGTATTTTATGCAGCAATACTGGGTTGCATGTCGAAGACTAATAATTGGGGTTGAATAGCATTTTTTTAAAATGTATTTTAAACCAAAAACAATTAAATTCTTACAGTAACTCTTTAAATTCCTCAGAAAGAAATTCCGAACAAATGGAGCTAACGAATTCATTCCTCTGAAAATGAAAGAAGTCCGAACATTCAGGAGTATATTGTACTTAAGGTGGCGCTACAGTTCTTTGTAGATGTCCTCAATTAACAAGCTTTTTCTAGACTGTTCGATTTTTAGCTGACTGTTTCCAGTTTTGCTTGCCGCAGTTGGGGAGCCCTTTTTTATTTGCTTTCCCCGTAGCCTTTCGGTACTATAAGGTCACAGGGTGTATTCGATTGGCTAGACCCAGCTGCCTCAGTTGCTGGATTTTTTATTTTCGTTGGCTAGGTCGATGTTGATGTTCTGCACAGCCCTGTTTGATCTCCTCCCCTCTCTGTCTATGTAGACAAGATCAAACATTTTCCGAATGATTGGACTCTTCAACAGCTTGTACCTTTCTCACTCGCCTTGTGCGGCCAAGATTTGTGTTTTTGTGATCGATAGTGGAGTTTCTTGACCGAAGGCCACATTTGATAAGAACAAGTTCAGGCATCCAAATAATAAGGCAGACAAGATCTTGTGGTTGGTGTTCTGAAGTTCAGACTTTAGATGGCGCTCATAGCCTAGGATGGGCTTCGGCCTCAACTAACAGGCCCCTCCAGCCAGCTCTGTTCTTAGCTAGCCTCTTCCAGTTGCACAAACCGAATTGGTTGATGTCGTTCTCCACTTGTGCGTGCCAATTGTTATGTGTTCTTCCTTTGCTGCGTACAAAATCGGGGTTGGATTCGAAGACTCATCGGGCAGGTGCATTGCTATCCATACAATCCACGTGCCCCAGCCATCTCAGCCGCTGTATTTTCAGCTTTTTGACCAGGTCAACGTCGCTGTATAGCCCGTATAGCTCGTCGTTGAATCTTCTCCTTCATACTCCTTCGATACACACCACTTAAATGCCTTCTTAGACCGAAGAAACAACGATTGGCAATAGTAATTCTTGGTTTGATCTCTGCACTGCCGTCATTTTGTGAGTTAATAGTGGAGCCCAGGTAGACAAAGTCCTTGCCAATTTCGAAGTTATATCTGTCCATGGTCATATTTTGCCCGAGTCGACGATGTTGAGATTCCTCTCTCGTTGACAGCCTATACTTCGTCTCCGTCTCCGCCTCCGATTCAATGCTCGCAAATGCGCCTGCCACAGATCGCTTCGTTCTGCCGACAATGTCTATGTCATCTGCATACGCAAGCAACTGAACGGACTTTTGATAGACTGTACCGCTGGTGTTGACATGTGCGTTGCGTACAGTTGCTTCAAGAACGATGTTGAAAAGGTTGCATGATAACGCGTCGTCTTGCCTCAATCCTTTCTCAACATCAAAGGAATCGGTGGATTTCTCTATCGTCATCCTGCACAAGCGGACGAGTTTGACAGGGTTGCCGAAATATGACATGGCTCTGTATAATTCGTCTCTTTTCACGCAATCATACGTGACTTTAAAATCGATACAAAAGTGGTGTGTATCGATCTGGAATTCCTGTTTTTTTTTTTTTGTTTAAATCTGTTGGAGTGTGAACATTTGATCGACGGTTGACTTGCCTGGCCTAAACCCACACTGATAAGGGCCGATCAGATCGTTGACAAAAGGTTCAAAGCGGTCACACAGGATAGCCGACAAGATTTTAGAAGACTAACTCCACTGTAGTTGGTGCATTTCAGAGCATCTCCCTATTTATGAAAGGGGCACCCTATACCGAGATTCCATTCATCGGGCATGCTTCCATCCTAATTTAGCAGATGAGCTGGTGTATAATCCTAACCAATTCATCTCCCACTGATTTAAATAGTTCGGCTGGTAAGCCATCCGCACCAGCAGCCTTGTACGACTTAAGTTTGGATATAGCAAGCCGCACCTCGGTTACGTCGGGTGGACGGAACTGTTGGCCATCATCGTCCAAGTTGAATGGAGTGTTCTGCCTTCTAGTAGTTTCTTCGTCGTTAAGCAGTCTAGAGAAGTGTTCTTTCCAGATCCTCAGCACTCACTGTGTATATACTACCATATGCCCACTCTTATCTCGGCAGGCTTCCGTTCTAGCTTTGTATCCTTGGGTGGATCGCTCCACCCTCTGATAACATTTTCGAACATCTCCCCTGCCGCTACAAGCCTCAAAAGACTCGACCACTCGCTTCTCATGCTCTCCCTTTTTTCTCCTGAGAAGTCGGCGTCCCTCTTTTTTTTTGTCAGCCCGTAGAGGTCCCGGGCTACTCTCTCAGCACCTCTTGTTCGAGTCTGCAGCATTGCCTAGTAGGCCTCGTCCTTAGCTTCATGTGCCAGCCGGTACTCTTCATCGAACCAGTGGTTTCGTTGTGGTCGCCTAGTGAAACCCAGTTTCATGAAGATTGCTAAAAATTAATTTAGCAATGACACTTTGCTCCGACCATATTTTGCGGATGAAGTGGTAAATACTTCTTACCTTGTCATCGTCTACCGCCTTCAACGGGCAAAGCCTTTATCCAACTGGTTTATTGGTCTTTATTTAAATATGGCTATCTTCACTTCCTTAAGATCGGCTGAACGTAGTTGTTGGTCTACGTCTGTGCGTCATCTAAGTTGGATAGTACCATCTGCTTGCTATCGAGTTCGATCTATTATCGCCGGCGCCGTTAAAAAAAATCTTCGTTTCGAGCTCTGTGACCTTGAGGATTCATATTACTTTCTGGTGAAACTTCATCCTGTGGCATCCATGGGTTTTGTCTTGTTTGGGATGTGTTCCGCAACGCAACCTAACCTTCGCAACTATAAGGTTATGGTCCGAGTCAATGTTGGCCCTTCGGAACGTTCGGACATCCAAGATACTGGAGAAGTGGTTTGCTTTGATGGAAATTTGGGCAAGCTGGTTAATCGTTGAACGCCTGTTCCTTTGTAAATATTGATATGCGAAAACTGATTTAAAGATTCCGTCCGGCACCAAAACTGATCAGCTATAGAATCCGTTGTCGGAGGTGATGCGTGGATACTCTGCGTTCTGAATCTACCACCAAAAATGTCGTCACGATCACCTGGTGGGTAAGATCACCTGGTGATCGTAGAACTCGGTTGAACCGTAATATTTCTCTGTGGAGCATTCTCGAATATTTATTAAACTTATGTTGTCGAATTTAGCTTTAATGCTTATTGTCGGGAAGCGCTAATTCACTGAACTTCCGTTGTTCATCACCACCTTCGTCTTTTGGCTTAGTCCGCTTGGCGCTTATGAGTCTCATCGAGAGTGGAGTAGATGGAAGACCAAGTTGGCTTTTTTGAGCATTTTTCTCGATTGCAGGTTTTATCTTAGCAACTGATTGAGGGAGATTCCCAGGAAATTCTCGTTCTTTTTGGCTGCTATCGTAAATCCGTTTGGAAGTTTCAAAACCTGAAACTAGGTCTACTGAATCATGCAAGCTCAGAAGGTCTGATGACTTCTACAAGTCATCGAGTATGTTAATGTAGATAGAACCTACTCATTTTCTTACATATAGCTGTGCCATTGGAGATATCGATGTTGAGAAAAGATTTTCGTATCCAAATGGTACAGGCTGGTGAGAACTCTTCAGTCTGTAGAGGAGGGGGCCTAGCTTCAAACTATAGGCAGCTCTGGCTTTGATGTTCTAAAGTCCATTTGAACATAGAATTTTCCAAAAGCAATAAAATAAAACAACATTATTATTAACGGACATATGTAAATATAATAGGTGAAGCTTATTGAAAAGGACTTCAATCCATACACTGTCGAATACTTTCTTCAACATCCACAAAGCATCTGACAGACAATCACATAACAGCTGTTGAGCGCTATGGAGCGGTTCCAGCGTCGAGTGCTTTTTTCTTAAGCGAACTGCATGTCCGGTGGGGTTTTCACTGCAGAACTTCTTTAGCCTCCGCAGTTATAATTCTTTTAGTATTTTGCTTATGTTATTCAGAAGCAAAATGGGCATATAGTTGGACACCAAGTTGCGTATAACCACGATATTTGTTGTTTTTAACTTTTGATGGAAGTAGCAGTTGTCGATGCAGTTGCTTAAGATCATTGTTAGAAAGATCTTGGGCTCGATGGAATTTCCAATAAGATCTGCTACTTCATCCAGCTTGTAATGATGTTTGTCTTGCCAGTTGGTTCGGCAACTGGTGTCATCAAAAACGACTCCCTCCGGATTTAGCTGAAGGATTTGCTACAAGTTATCGAGGTGCCTCGAATTCTTTGAAAAAAAGCTGGATAGTCCGGTGGGTTTGGTGTGAAGTTTCCCTCGAAGTAGTTAGCGAACGCTTTCGCTATATTCTGTGTTGATGTTGCTTCAATGTTGTTGGGACTGACGATTTCCGAAATAGGGGGTGGCTGCTTTCCAACGATCTTGTTGATGTGCTTCAATGCTTCTGGTCCGGGCTTGATCGCTTGTAATCTCTTCTGAAACTTTATAACGGTTTGGTGCTGGCTGGATCGTGTTTCGGAAGATGAAGTTGATGAATTGCAACTCATTCCAAAGCGTCTGGTAGTTGCTGTTGGTGGTGTTCCGCTCTCTCTCTCTTTTGGATCAATTGGATTCTTTTTTTCAGTCGCTGCGTACAGATTCTGTATCTACAGACTTACTACTTTCGTAAGGTGCATTTATCGTCTTGGTTTTGACTCATTAGATCCTAAAGAATGTCCCTTTAAATTTTACCATTGTGAATAGAGTCTTCGGAGATGCTCGCAAGTCTAGACAAAATAGATTGAAAATACACAAATGTGCCCCTCAACTGTAGAGTTAAATAAGATGCGCTTCAACAAATGTTTTTTTGGTGTTTAATTTTTCATAATTTGAGTAGGTTTTTTGCTTTGAGTAGCATGTATTTTTATTTCAACCTAGGTATTTTATAGGGTTTTCCATATAACCACAACCAATTATCCTATGTGATACCTTTTCTTTCACACCCTACTCTTCCAATAGTGATATATAGTGTATTCTCGCAAAGTCATCTGCGGGTCAACGAAAACTAAAAATATCCAGTACTTTAAGTAATGCTCATTCTCCGGCACATGCAGACATTAATTCCCAAATGCTACTTTTCCAATTAAAAGCAATTTCCATATTCCGGCAAAGGAAATGTAATCTAAGGCAATGTCTGCATTTCTGACACAGTCGTACGTTTTCGTATTACAACAACAATAATAACGACAAAGTCGTATGGGTCGAGGAGGACTCGACTAACTAAGCCAGCAAAACTATTTCGCAAAAATTGTCTCACACACAAGTGCTCGCAACTATCCTCCGGATTTGCGTCCCCCCAAACCCATTCATTACTTTGCAGGAAGGGATTTTGTTTTTTTGAACGACTACAACGACGACAACGACTCCATCATGATGGAGGCAGCCCAGAGGAATGGTAGTTAAATTTTAACATGTACTGTGTACATCATGTAGGGTTGGAGTCGACGACGACGAGACGGCACGGTGGCGGCGGTGGCGCCGCCGTAGTTCTTTCAGAGTTAAGGGTTGTCGGTTTGGCTTAATGATTCCCAGTTGTCGACACAGAGCGAAAGATATCCATTGGTATGAGACCTCGAAGCTAAAACCAAAGTGATGATGATGGAGAATATTGTCACACTGCCCCCGACTGAGGAGAGTGCAAATATGGATTTACGTGCCTCGGAAACACACACGCGGAGTACCAGAACATATATACCCGCCACATTAACCGACTAGCGGCGGCGACAGGACTCAAATTTTATGAGCTTGTCCTGTAATTAGATTTCTAGGTTAATCTTGATATCGGAATGACAATAACTTCACGACGACGACAAACGACCGGTCGCTCATTTTTTGGTTTAGATGAGGAAATTCCAATCTAAACAAAGACTTATGCTTATTTGAAGGCTTCTTTATGGCTGACCAGACGACGCACACACGACCGACGGACAACGACGTAGACCATCATTGGTGTTCTAATCATAACGACCGCAGAATATTGAGGACACTTTGTCTCGCACATTGCTTGATGCGGTTTGCTGCGCGATAATAGTTGCTCTTTGAATCTATTTTTGTTTGTTTTTGTGGGTTCCTTGACTGCCGAAATTCCAATCACGGCACACTTTGTGGCAAATGGATTCCCAGAAATCTAGCCCATTTGTTTTAGGCTGATGGTGTTTCGTGCTTTGGTGTTGTTAATGGCCTTTTGACGAGCAACCATTTGCATGTTATTATAAAAATCTGACAGAAGTAGCAGAGAAAGACGAAGGTTGTTGTTTTATTTTATTTTTTTGGGCATTTTTTCCTTTCCTTATGAGGGAATCAATAAATCAAAATACAAGAATTTGAATGTTGTCGCATACCTACTTGGAAATTGTAAGCGGAAGCACGAAACATATGTTAGAGTTGGAGAGGGGCGGCCATATTTGAACACGTATCCGTTTGTGGTTTGAATTGAAAGTGAGTATAACGTGCGGTGATGATGATTATTATTCGATGAATGGGTTTTGTGTTTCGAATTTTAAAATTTTATAAACGAACACACATAAGACATCATCAGGTAGACGCACTATTGATCGAAGCTTACTTAAGTTTACACACATTTCTGTTTAAATATATTTGTCTTAGAATTTGTGGTATTATACTTGTAATATTTTAAAGTAAGTGTAGATGCGTTTTATTGGAAACAAGTTTTCAGAGATAGTTAATACTTTAGATAGAGGTACATTCGCTGAATAAATAAAAACAAAACACTTGTAAATTTCATCATTTAAGTTGGGGCTGGCCACTAGACCACGAGAAAATTCTTAGTCTTGTCTCGGGAAACTGAAACTAACCGAGAGTAGCTCCCAAGCATCAGACACAGAGCTTTATTTTTTGGACCGTTTACCGAGACAAATTGATATTTTTTCTATTAAAAAAAAAGAAGCCAAATAGACCGACATACACCAGATCAGGACGAGGCTGTCGCGACGGTTCGCACATACCTAACGCTTAGTTCACACCGCTTAAACTCCGAACGATGTCTTCACGAATATTCGGAAAAAATAAAATAAAGGTTTTTCTAGAGTTTTAAATATGTAACTATGTGCATTTTGATAATAACTAAGAGCAAGTTCGTAAGGGCCTAAAAACCCATAATCATCGTAGCCATCTTTCAATGAATCAGTTTATACCCTAACATATAGGTGAGAACGAAAATGTTGGCGTACACAGAATATTTCGTTCCAAATGTCACCCAGAAGCCCTAAAATCGCCTAAACACGTTTACGAACACAAATTTATTAAAAAACAAAAAAACTCCCGCCTGCTTGCTTTCTGCGGGCAAAAGACAAATGAAATCGAAAAATCGATATGCAGGAGCTAAGCAAGTACTAGGCTTGCCGCAGATTTCTGCAATACGAAATCGCCCAAAGTTCTTAAGAATTTGAATTTAGCAGTCTTTGAATACAAAACAGTCAATAAATGATAGAAATTTGTTTATAAAAGGACCACAATACATATACAAATTTGAACAAAATAATTTATTTCTCAAAAAATATCAGCCTAATTCTCGGCAGGTAAAAAAATGTAAATTTAAAAATAGATGTTTTCACTTAAATCGGAGTTGAAACATTATTTTCCTTCAAGTCAAAATTTCGGCTTTTCGTGATAAAATATAATATTGATTATCATTTAAAATTTTTCAAAACCCCCACCCCCCCCGAAATTGTTTCCTGCGTTCGAGCCTGCTGTGCGAGTTTGTATACAAATTTCAATATAGAACTTTAAAAAAAATAAAAGTAATATTTGTATTCTAAAACCGTTAGTCCTTAAAAAAATTTAATGAGGAGTACAAAATTAAATTTTTAAAATACAGATAAAACAAAAAACTTCTTCGGAAATGATACGAATTTAAATTTTTAATGTCAGCCAAAATTCCTTAATTTAAAAATATATTAAAAATTTCATATTTAATCAAGTTTTAAGTTTTAAGTTTTTTTAATGCATATAGCATTTAAGCTGGTGATTCACACAGACCAAAAACAACAACATCAACCTCAACAGAACCACCAACTACGACAACTGAGCCTACAACTACTACTCCACTGTGTCCAACTTATTCTCCAACTTATCCAATAATTTATCCACAGTGTTGTGGACAAAATGAAATTTACATTCCTCCACGATTAGCGTTTACGTTTTATTTTTACCTTTTCGAGATGTTCGAAATATGCTCGAATTATGTCGTCATAGACTAGGTTGAATTAATCATTATTTTGCAATTCTGTACTTGGGTGATTCTCCACTAAAAGCTCCTTTTCGTGGCCCCGACCAAAAATGGTTCAACAAATTAAAAAAACTTATTTATTTTGAAGTCAATAACAGCGCAAGCAACGTTTCTTTAGTGGGCCACTTCTAAATTTTAAATATTTGCAGATATGTAATAAAAAAATAATTGTTTTTATGGTCCAAATGTCATTTCCGTTGCGTTTCTCCTCCTAGTTTCAGCGCGGAAAAATGGATTTTTTGTTTGTTTTTAAATGCATACATTTTAATTTGACTGAGTTCCAGGATTAGAATATGTAGTTAAATACAATTTCCCTAAAAATTAAATTTATTTATTTGAGACAATTAACTTACAAACTTTCAAACATGTGTCTCCATGTATTTGCATCATTTCCGTAAAAAAATGTTAAACGCTTATAAATACAAATTAACGGCCGTCAGTTTATAGGATTTACACTTAATGAAGAAACTCATTCATGCTTTCTTTGAAATATATTCAATTCAATGGCTGGGACATCAGTTTCGTGTGTTATTTTAAAGTAAGTGGTTGTATTCGTCACGTGTTTCATCTATTTCGTCATTTCCGTAGGGGCATATAATTTTAGTTAGTGATAGTAAAAAAAAAATATTTTGTAAAAGTCTTGTGAGGTTATGTTGCAGTTAGTTATACAAAATTTAAAAAAAAAATATACTTTCTATTTTTCTTGTCTAAAAAGTTAAAAAAACATCGATATTCGTCATTACCGTCACGTCATTTCCGTCGCGTCATTTCCGTCGCGTCATTTCCGTCGCGTCATTTCCGTCGCGTCATTACCGTCGCGTCATTCCCGTCGCGTTTATTGGGTTTCGGCGATAAAAAAATGGTTACGGAAATTGCAAATCATTAAAATTTGTGTGCATGCATTTAAAACCCCTAAAAGGCATTTGCAGACCGTAAGACTGAGATAGGTGGGGAAGCGAAAACGTAACAAATTATTTATCTTTACTAGTAAAATGTCAATTCCGTACCACACAATCATTTCCGTAAATCGATTTAATTTAGATTTTAAATAAATTCCTGTAATACCGTAAGTGTTTTATATGCATCCTTAATCACACGGCCCTTGTTACAAGGAATATTTTAAAAGCTAAATTTTATAACTGGTACATTATCATTTCCGTATCGAAGGCGTCATTTCCGTCTCAAGCCAAAATTCCCAAACACGCTCAAAATCAAGTGCCCGCACTTTAAATAATTAATTTATTACATAATTTATAACAACACTTGAATGTACATAATTTTTTCTTAAATTTAGGTAGGGGACATTTTTGGTGCTAAAAAGGAGCTTTTAAAATAGAATCACCCACTTTTAATTTATACAACACATTTTTAATTTTTTTATAAATACTTTGTTAAAACGCAATAAATAAAATCAAAGAAGAAATCAATTTATTTTATTTGTAACTTTTTTTTCCTCATGTTTTTGAGTTAAACCAAAAAAGAACGGAACAAATAAGTTGCATCTTCAGAACAGCAGTGTATGTTGACGAAAGTACAAGACACTCGACCGGAAAGCTCCGACTCGAAATCGCCCTATTTTTCAGTTCTAGTTCTAGATGAATTTTTTCGATTTTGACGAGACCGAGAAAATACTTACAAAAGTTTCGTCGAGTCTCGTATGGTAAACCAAAAATTCAAGTGAAAGGAGGTTTGTTATTAAAAAAAGGCCCTTATTTTGCGAGTGTCTTTCGTTTTTCTATGAACGACTGTTTTTTTGAACACAGAGGCGAACATCAACCCCCTGGACAGGTGCCTAGTGCTTCAAGCAAAGAAGCTAGTAGGACTCACTAACAGTCACCCAAATCAAGCGATGAGAAGAATGGCAACTCAGCAACGACATCCAAATCCGAGTTATCTTAGTACGATGGACATCCTGGACGACAACATCATCACGGACAACGAGCAAACTGTTTCGTTTTACGCTGACACAGGGCAGCATATCACCGAGGCTAAATGCCAACCCATCCCCCCACCAAAACCACAACTTGACAACCGGGACGGAATACCCCGAGGACAATAAAGTCAGCCGACTTTTATATTTAATTTTTTTGACATGTATTTTATATTTTATAATCCTTTAAATTTAAGACAAAGTATAAGATAAGGCCCCCTTTGTGCCAATAAATTGAATTTTTGTATAGCGAGTTAGCATAACGCATTGGACTGACAATCAGAAGATATCGGGATCAAGTCCCACATGAGGCAAAAGGGTTAATACTTGCCAATGCCCGTGTTCTAGCCTCGGCTTAATCTGGCTAGTGCCTTGCAAGAATATATGTTAAACTCTCTAGTGTCGAAAACTAGATTGCTTTTCGCGCGGGAAATTAAACGCGCTCAACTTTTTGACAGGAAAATAAGACTTTAACTTCCACAAAAATTCCGATAAAGTTGAATCTTGGTGGAGGGTTCATTCATATGTCCTAAAATTTTTAGGGGGGGGGGTAAAGGGTAGTAAAATGTAGTATTTTTTCTAAATTACTTCAAAAGTATAGTTATGTACTATTCCTATACTTTTCCAGTAATTTGGAAAATAAAACTGAATTGTACCCCGTTTACCCCTCCCCCACACACACACACACACCGCACATTTAGGCTCCACTCCAAATTTAGGGTACTTTTTATGAAATGTTTAGGACGTAAGAATGAAGCTCTCCACCAAAAATCAGATATGTTGGATTTTTTTTGTGAAGTAAGGACATTTTTGTATCTTATTGTTCTGGACTAGTAATGGAAACTCATAATTGAAAAATTTTGATTTTTAATTTTAAGATGAAAAAAAGATCAATTATAATAAGTTTGATGCCAAATTATTATTATTTTTGTAAAAATAAGATAAAAGAATAAAAAACATCTTTCAGATTACTTTTTTTAAATATAAAACTTTTTAAGGTAAACGAGTAGGTACCTACTTACTCATATCTACATACAATTATTTGCTATAAAATTTAATAATGCATCGCTTTGCTTTTATGTTTTGTTTTGTGTTACAGTTTCGGTTGAAATCCTATCCGTTTGAATGCGGTTTCTCTGATTACATTGTTTAATGTTGTGACTGACACTGCTAATATCAACACTGTTTTCTCTGCTTGAGTAATTTTCTTTGTAGTTCACTTGTGCATATGTATAAATGTGGTTTTATAAAGAACAGAGATATGCATTGTGTTCAATATAATTACAATTCAGTTAATTAAATTATGGTATCTCAGTAGGAATTTTTTTGTAATAAATCTATAAAATACGTTAAATATTTCCTTTATTTATTATCAGATGAGTTTAAAGTCAAATAACCAATAAACTGAACTTAAATCCGACCTCAAAATGAATCTATAATAATTTATGTTTTTTTTTGAGATATTATAATTTAAAAGTGAAAAATAAATACAATTTTGTTGTTTCTAATCGAAAGAGTTCAAAAACCGTCTAGGTGATGGATGACCCTCAAGTAAGCAGAGCAAGGTCAGCAAAAGAAACAAAATTTGATGGCAATACAAGGCTTGCATGTAGTTGGCCCACCAACTATTGAGTTGAGCAAAACTGTTAATTGCAATCGTTTGTACATCGTTTGTCTACGTTTGTATAAGTTTTAGATTCGTTTGTACACTCACCGTTTTTTTTATATAGCCACTTCAAAAAAAATTACGGAGTTTGGCCCACCAACTATAACGCTCGAAAAATCTGGAAATGCAGTTCGATAGATAATCGTTTGTCTATGTTTGTCTTTTTTTTTTTTCGTTTGTATACGTCCCAAATTTTTTTGACAAAAAAATTTTTTTAACCAAATTTTATTAATATTTTAAAACATATGCATTCGTTTGTCTCTTTCTTATAATGATTTTTCATCGTGTTATTTTTTTAATTTGTATTTATTTCTATTTTTAAATAATTATTACTTTTTTGGGACATGTAGTTGGCCCACCAACTATAACGCTCGAAAAATCTAAAAACGCAGTTCGATAGAAAATCGTTTGTCTATGTTTGTCTTTTTTTTTTTCGTTTGTATACGTCCCAAATTTTTTTGACAAAAAATTTTTTTTAACCAAATTTTATTAAAATTTTTAAACATATGCATTCGTTTGTATCTTTTTTATAATGATTTTTCATCGTGTTATTTTTTTTAATTTGTATTTATTTCTATTTTTAAATAATTATTACTTTTTTGGGTCATGTAGTTGGCCCACCAACTATAACGCTCGAAAAATCTAAAAACGCAGTTCGATAGAAAATCGTTTGTCTATGTTTGTCTTTTTTTTTTTTCGTTTGTATACGTCCCAAATTTTTTTGACAACAAAATTTTTTTTAACCAAATTTTATTAAAATTTTTAAACATATGCATTCGTTTGTCTCTTTTTTATAATGATTTTCCATCGTGTTAGTTTTTTTAATTTGTATTTATTTCTATTTTTAATTAATTATTACTTTTTTTGGGACATATAGTTGGCCCACCAACTATAACGCTCGAAAAATCTAAAAACGCAGTTCGATAGAAAATCGTTTGTCTATGTTTGTCTTTTTTTTTTTCGTTTGTATACGTCCCAAATTTTTTTGACAACAAATTTTTTTTTAACCAAATTTTATTAAAATTTTTAAACATATGCATTCGTTTGTCTCTTTTTTATAATGATTTTTGACCGTATTAATTTTTTTAATTTGTATTTATTTTTTAATTAAATTTTAATAAAATTTAATAAAATTTGGTTAAAAAAAATTTTGTTGTCAAAAAAATTTGGGACGTATACAAACGAAAAAAAAAAGACAAACATAGACAAACGATTTTCTACCGAACTGCGTTTTTAGATTTTTCGAGCGTTATAGTTGGTGGGCCAACTACATGTCCCAAAAAAGTAATAATTATTTAAAAATAGAAATAAATACAAATTAAAAAAAATAACACGATGAAAAATCATTATAAAAAAGAGACAAACCAATGCATATGTTTAAAAATTTTAATAAAATTTGGTTAAAAAAAATTTTTTTGTCAAAAAAATTTGGGACGTATACAAACGAAAAAAAAAAAAGACAAACATAGACAAACGATTTTCTATCGAACTGCGTTTTTAGATTTTTCGAGCGTTATAGTTGGTGGGCCAACTACATGCTCCATATAATTAATATATAATTAATTAAAAATAGAAATAAATACAAATTAAAAAAATTACTACGATAAAAAATCATTATAAAAAATAGACAAACGAATGCATATGTTTTAAAATTTTAATAAAATTTGGTTAAAAAAAATTTTGTTGTCAAAAAAATTTGGGACGTATACAAACGAAAAAAAAAAAGACAAACATAGACAAACGATTTTCTATCGAACTGCGTTTTTAGATTTTTCGAGCGTTATAGTTGGTGGGCCAACTACATGTCCCAAAAAAGTAATAATTATTTAAAAATAGAAATAAATACAAATTAAAAAAAATAACACGATGAAAAATCATTATAAAAAAGAGACAAACGAATCCATATGTTTAAAAATTTTAATAAAATTTGGTTAAAAAAAATTTTTTTGTCAAAAAAATTTGGGACGTATACAAACGAAAAAAAAAAAAGACAAACATAGACAAACGATTTTCTATCGAACTGCGTTTTTAGATTTTTCGAGCGTTATATTTGGTGGGCCAACTACATGTCCCAAAAAAGTAATAATTATTTAAAAATAGAAATAAATACAAATTAAAAAAAATAACACGATGAAAAATCATTATAAAAAAGAGACAAACGAATGCATATGTTTAAAAATTTTAATAAAATTTGGTTAAAAAAATTTTTTTGTCAAAAAAATTTGGGACGTATACAAACGAAAAAAAAAAAAAGACAAACATAGACAAACGATTATCTATCGAACTGCATTTCCAGATTTTTCGAGCGTTATAGTTGGTGGGCCAAACTCCGTAAATTTTTTTGAAGTGGCTATATAAAAAAAACGGTGAGTGTACAAACGAATCTAAAACTTATACAAACGTAGACAAACGATGTACAAACGATTGCAATTAACAGTTTTGCTCAACTCAATAGTTGGTGGGCCAACTACATGCAAGCCAATACAAGGGGCTTATTAAATTCTAATTAGGTACTAAACAATAAAATTAAGTGCTCTAGTAAGTTACAGCTTATCTTTTCAACGACGTAACACACATTGCTGTTGAGTACAACTTCCAACTGCAATACATTTTTGTTATAATTCTCTTGTTTTGTAAGAAAAAGACCTTAAATCGTAATATTAAAAAAAAAAAGAAAATTAGTCACGTTGATAGTTCTTAAATTCTGATGAAATAGTTTTTTTATATTAATTCTATCATTTCTCAACTCCGAGTTATATGGCTACAAAGTTTTGCTGAAAACTTTGCATATAACGTATTAAGAAATCTTAACGGGTAAAAATAAAAAAAAAAAAGAAAAAAAGTCACGTCTTTACATCCATTCTACCCATGACATATTTTATTTTGTTCAAAAACAAATTATTGCGGCCTAGATTCCCCAACAAAAACAATGTAAATTGAATTAATAATGATAATTTGACCAATTATTTGAAGTATTATTTGAATCTTTATGTTAAATCGGGCTTCTTTGGGCACTTCCTTGTATATACAAGTAAATAAAATTGTATTCCATACTTTTTCCCTAAGTTTCGTCGTAATTTCTCGACTTCATCAGGGGTTTAATGATAATAATTATTGATAAGGGATGACAATTTTATGTCTGTCAAGTTAGCATTACCACTTCAAAATTTCAGGAATCTAATAATTGGATTAATTGTCGTGAATTTGTCGTAAATTTGTCGTGAAAGAAAAAAATTTGTCGTGCCTTTTTTTTTAAATTAACCCTGGGTAATGCTAGCTTGACAGTCAAGTTAGCATTACCCACCCTCAAAAAAAATTCTAAAAAAAATAAAAAGGTGCAAATAATTGTCGTAAATTTGTCGTGAAACAAAAAATTTTGTACCACTTGTATTTTCTGAGAACAAATAAAAAAAACCCCTTACCCTCTAAAATCGCATTTTTTTCAATAAATCTAGCACTACCATACCAAAACTTTTTTCTTAGAAGACTTAAAAAAAAAAAATGTATCCACACAATTGTCGTAAGACGTCCTTAGATAAGTTGCGTACTCAAATAATTTGTCGTGCCCTTTTTTATCAAAAAAAATCACCTTTTTATGAGTAAACCCCCTAAAATCGCATTTTTTCTTAAAATCTAGCACTACCATACTACCATACTTGACTGTCAAGTTAGAATTACCCAGGGTTATTTTTTAAAAAAAAGGTCGGACAAAATTTTTTCTTTCACGACAAATTCACGACAATTAACTGCATCTTCATTTTTTTTTTTAGAATTTTTTTTTTTGAGTGTGGGTAATGCTAACTTGACTGTCAAGTTAGCATTATACACTATACAGGGTTAATTAAAAAAAAAAAAGGCGCTACAATTTTTTTTCTTTCACGACAAATTTACGACAAATTCACGACAGTTAATCCAATTATTAGATTCCTGAAATTTTGAAGTGGTAATGCTAACTTGACAGACATAGCAGCTTTTGATAATTTATATTCAATATCAAGACCACGTGTCTCATAATAAAACTCCAGTTAAAAGTTTATTTTGTTACTCGGGATTTGAAGTAGATACATAAACATAAAGTATACAAAATTACAAAATTTGACAGACGATTTTGTGCGTGATCGCCGCGGGGGGGGGGGTGCGGCTGCGCGGTGGAGCGGTGGCGCGGCGTCTCCGTGGCGCTGTTGTGCCGTTACACCACCGCGACAACGCGCCGCCCGTGGCGACACGAACAGAGTATATGAGAATTTTTTTTTCAGTTATTGTTCCCGCATGAAACTGTCATAATGTTCATTTTAAGTTTGGACATTCTGTCGGTTTTGTTTTTTTTTTTTTTTTTAAACGCACATAATGTCGATTTATGATTTAATAGGACATAATGTCCATGGATGGTTTAACTTTTCGAAATGTACATGGCGTCCATGGACATAATGTCTTGTTAAAACGGACATATTGGCCATGGACATTATGTCTGCTGGAAACAGTCATAAGGTTTATGGAAATTATGTCTGAAGAATTTTTCTTCGAATTATATTGTCTGTCTTTAAAAAGACATTAAGTCCATGGACAATATGACAAAAACTTAATGTCCATGGAACTTATGTCCGTTTGTACAGACTTAAGGTCCATGGACATTATGTCTTTGGACATTATGTCATTCCACCATGATTTTCCTTAAGATTACGATGATAGAGAACGCGAAAAAAGTAGGTCCGCAATTCTATCTTGATCAAACAATTTTGAGTAAAAAGACCCAGCAAAATTTAATGAAGTCTGTAATTTCGACCCAAAACGAAGTTTCCCATTCTTAATGTACCTTGCTAACAAACATTTTAAATCAGGGTGCATCGCTATCTCCTAATATATTCTCCCCTAACAATATTAACATAACAAGGATATATTTAATACTTTTACATAAAATGATCCCCTGTGTGTATTAATACTAACAAGAAATCCAATTCCATATAAAATAATCCCACTTCCAAATACGTAGCTATGTTTTGATTTTCAAAAACATATTAGGAACAATAAATTCATGAAAACCTAGATACAATAAATCTTCTTCAGGTCATCGCTCTAAGCTTAAACACAAGTGCTGAATCAAAATACAAATTTCGTTAAGCATAAACGTACGTTTATGGAACAATATTTTATGTCTTAAATAAAAACAGAAAAAAATATATATGTAAATGATTCTACGATCTTGAAGAAGAAGAAGAACAACAACAAAACTCAAACGCAGCTCTTAACATCCCATTCACATATGCCACTTCTCATCAATGAACCAACCCATCTTCAATTTTTTGTTTTCTTCATATTATGATTTTGGCCCTTTGTTTCAAAGAGCCAAACAGATACAGGACAAGCATTCGGAAGTAGCAACCACCTTAAAGTCACGTGCTATCGATTATTGCCTGAATCCTTCTCTTAACTATTACAATGCGGAGGGAGTAATTCACTTCAGCATACGTACGTTCTTATACGGGTTACGAACGGGATATGGGCGACGACCGACGACCGACGACCGACGACGCCAACGTCGGAGGTAGTTACATCTGTAACTGTATACTTGCCTTCCTGTGGCATGTTCGACGACCCCATTTTTCGACGACTGCACTGAATGGCTTTTGGTTTTTGTTTCCAACAAAAAAAAACTCCTTGGTTCTAAAATTGCGGATCGAAGATATACATATACATATAAATAGCTTTTGTATCTTTAGCACATACTTATAGACAGAGAGACAGATTTTCCAAAACTCCCCTTTCATACATATTCAGAAAAAAAATTATATTTTGGCATACACATTGCCGCGTTGTCGTTGTAGTCGCCGTCGTCGTGTTCGTCGAAGTTTTAGCCTAGGGGGGGCTGGCTGCTGATAACATAACTTTTACTTGCGAATTTACTGCCGGAAATATTGTTTGTACACGAACACACACCCTAAGAACGCGGACGGTTTGGTCCTTTTTTTCCATTTCACTTTCCTTGTTTTTGGGGTGGCAGAAAAAGGGTGGTCTTTTCTACCTATTATTTTGTAAGGGTGTACTTAAAGTTATTTTTATCATACACCGCATATACCTACTCCATAAAGGGGAGCCGTTTTGGGTTTTATTTTTATTCACCAAGAATATACAAATTCGCTTAATCGCATTTTAATTGACATTCTAAACAAAAATCTTAGTAGGTACTTAGAGCAGTAATCCCTGGGTTAATAGCTTCGACCGAATGTGTGCGGAGGTTGTGTACTTAACGCTGCAATTAATCGGAGGACTTAATTTTAATAAAATTTCCCCTTATCAAGCCACAGAATTAATTAAGTGATTTGTAGTCAAGAGCTTCCACCCTGTATACTTCACCCAAATAAGCTTCCTGAACAAATAAAAATGCCCATAGCTTCAATGCATTTCCCAATATCAGAATTACTATACAAGCAAAAGAATAACTGTTGGAGATTTTTTGGGATTGAAATATTGGGGTTGGGTTCCGTTTCTGGAGTGACGAAATCTCGAGTCTGAAAAAACACTGGATCGCAATCCTGAGTTTGAAAAGACACTGGATCACAATCCTGGATCAATGAATTTCCAGACATTTGGGACTTATATTTCAAGAATCTAAATCAACCGACGCAAAGGGTCAAATGAAGGGAATAACTGAGGTACCCCTGTCTTAATCTTATCTGTTTGTATGTCCGTGCATAACTCATAAAGTATTTAACTGAATTACTTGAAAAAAATTTTATAATATTCTTTATGTCCATAAGAGTGTCTAAGCTCTTAGGCTATTTTTTATTTCTTAATTTATTTAATTTTTCAGACTATTTTTTTTTTTTTTTTTTTTTTTTTTTTTTTATTTTTTTTTTTTTATATTTTTTTTTTTTTTTTTTTTTTTTTATATTTTAAGTTGAGCGCGCACTAAAGGGATTTTGGCTGCCCTTAAAATGTTTAAACACCAGTGCGAGCGTTGAGAAAATAGGGAAGGATTTAAGAGAAGATACCGGTGCACATTGGTTTTGAACCTCTGAATAT
The DNA here is from genome assembly GCA_949320155.1 of Melangyna quadrimaculata. Lineage (NCBI taxonomy): Eukaryota > Metazoa > Arthropoda > Insecta > Diptera > Syrphidae > Melangyna > Melangyna quadrimaculata. Next base: position 153,823,674 of record OX439484.1, read on the forward strand.
TAAAATGGCCGGGAAAGATAGAGCCGGGTAAAGCATTCCACATTCGGGTAGTGCGGCTAAAAAAAACCTTTCACCTTTCTTTTAAGAGTTTGACCCAAATATTAATTTTTACTCTCAAACCGTTTTGATATTTAAAAAAATACTAATTTTTTTGATAAATTCAACATTCTTACAAATATTTTAAGCCCTATATCATTTATTTCTTCATTTTACATACAAGTTAAAAAATAAATCTATGAACATTTGTAAGTTATCAACTTTTCTAAATTATTTCAATCCCGAAATTCTTTTCAATAGCAATCAAGGGGTAGATGCTTTGTTTTGTTCTCTCTTCCGCAAACTGAGTTCGTGCCTACTGGCTACCATTTTTTACAAACTGGCGGCGTTAGCGACAAATGTACGAAGTGGCAAACTGAAAATTCGGAAAGAGCAAAGATGCAAAGCTAACTGCTCCAAAACTTTCCAGGCAACCCCATTTTGAATGAATGAATGGACTAATTGGCTTTCGTCTGAATCTCCACCAAGAACGAGTCCTATGTTGTTGAATAAAAATAAGGGCCAAAAATAAACTACAAGTTGATTTTTATAAAATTCAAAGTTCTTCAGGAACTTTAACTGGTTACTATGCTTCCTCGATAGTGACGTAGATTCCAGTGCAGATATTATTACAAACTTAATTCTTTGTGGAATGAGAAATGTTATCGCGAATAGGGTAAAATCTATCAAACCCTAAGAAAACTCATGGTTTGATTCGAGCTGTAAGGAGGTTATAAGAGCCGGAGTAGTAAGCTTCCGTTGTTATAAAGCCAACCCTACTGAGGAAACCCGGAAAAAGTTTCAACAAGCTAGAAAGACCTGTAACGTTCATATTCGACGAACTTAATTTTTACATGATCAAAAATTACGGCAACAAATACTAAAATGTCCCAAAGGTAGTAAAAATTGTTGGTCATTTGTAACAATCTTACGAATTACCACCTCGTACTAGGTTCCAACGCTCGTCTTCAATGATACTCCTTTTGCCAGCTCGCAAGATCAAGCCAGTTTGCTTGCAGCACAGTTTGCTGTTAATTCGACGCTGCCAGAGAGTGTTATGACTCCTCCTGTACTTGAGAACGTTAATGATTTTATGGGACAAATCTTTCGCACTCGTGCAGTTGCTAGAGTTCTGAATGATCTCGATGTTCACAAATCCGCTGGTCCGGATAGTATCCCTCCCATTGTTCTGAAGAGGTGTTCTTCAATGCTGACAAAACTACTGTGTAAGCTTTTCCATCTGTCCTTCTCTACGCGTCTCTTTCTGAGAGGATAGAAAATAGCATTTGTCCAGCCTGTCCCTAAAAAAGGCGTATGTTCTTCACGTCCCTTCTTTCCAAGGTCGTGGAAAAGCTGACTAATTTCCAGCTCAATAAATATCTCGAAGAACGAAAGCTTCTTAATGACCGGCAGTACGGCTTTCGCAGCAATAGGTTCACTGGTGATCTGATGCTTTATCGCACCGAACAGTGCACAAATCTTTACATCGTTTTGGAGAAAGTAAGATTATTGCACTTGATATTTCAAAAGCGTTTGATAGAGTTTGGCATCAAGCTCTCTTATCGAAAATGCGTGCATTTGGTATTGATGAATCTCTTCTTCGTTGGATTAGAAATAACCTTTCGGACCGTTCAATACAAGTTGTATTGGACGGTTTCAAGACTGAAATTCACAAAATAATTGTTGGTGTGCCCCAGGGCTCCGTTTTTTCTCCAACTCTCTGCCTCATATTCATTTACGATCTTCTATCTGAAACTTCTATTGCATTGAACTGTTTTGCCGACGAATGTATCCTCAGATTTTCGTATTCGTTTCTTGATTCACATCCATGTCCTTCAGATGTGGAACTTGAACGGCAGCGTATGATTGTCCAATATAAAAAAAAAAAAATAAATTGGGTGGCACAACGGCTCAAGAAGAACCAGGGCCTAGTGACTAACAACTCCAACCATTCCTGTGTGCGCCTATCGACAGTAATGGAAGGGACCTACAATTTAATGCCGAATCCGAACGGCTAGACGAGAAGCACTTATTCGTGACAAGTGATACTCTTGGAGGATTTATTAATTTCTCGCAAGAGGCAGTAGCCCTGAAAAAAACTTTTTAGTTTTTAGGTGGACGAGGCTGGGAAGCGAACCCAGACCTCCAGCGTGTTAGTTGAACGCACTAACCATTACGCTACGGGCTACTACAATTGTGCATTGTCCAATGAGGAAACAAAAATCGTGTAGAATTTAATGCTTCTTAAATTCAATGCTGTCTTTTGTCGTTAAAGTGGAACCCACCCACCGGCATTTGCATTGAGGAAACTGAAGAGCTTTCAGTTCTCGGTATGTGTGTCACAGATCACCTTAAGTGGAACGACCACTTATTGGCATCGCCAAAAATGCTGCCAGGTGTTCAGGTTTTTTACGTCGATGCAAGAAAACTTGAGTACAACTCCCATATTTGGGCAGGTGCTCTGATAACCCATTTGAGTCTATTAGATAGAATACAAAAGAGAGCTCTTAAAATGATAGGTGAAAGTACTACAACGGAAACATTTACATTTCTTGAGCACCGTCGTAATTTTTCATGTCTTTTGTTATTTTACCGATATTTCTACAAACAGTGTTCTAGTGAAATAGCCAGTTACATTCCTCCCCTTAAACAATTCAACCGTAATACTCGCGCTTCCAGGAATGCCCGTCAGTTTACCGTCCAACTTCGGACGTACTTTTAAGTACAGAGATTCTTTCTTTAGTCACACTTCACGAATGTGGAATGCTTTACCAGTTGGATTTGCCCCTCCCATTGTGATCTACAGACATTCAAAACCAATGTGCATCGGTATCTCCTTTTAAATCCCCTCCAACCTACCTAATCGCTCGTGCTGTGTACATCATTTTAAGGGTAGTCATAACCCCTTTAGCACGCGTTAATTATAAAAAAAATCAGCGAACTCTTGGTATGGGTTGACGCTGAGTGGCATATCTTTAATAAATTAAATTAATAAAAATAATAAGTGTAAGTCTTAACGATGTCGGCATAAGTTGCCTGGCAAATTTACCCCAGGTACCAGTGAAACCACGACCACGGTGTATCAATCCTCTACCAGCCATTGTCAAGAGCTTTTTGAGAACTGGAGCCGGTGCGATGGCAGTTCCACGTGGAGCTGGAATCAGACGCATAAATACGGAACCGCACTTGCCAGTAACTTTGCATGAAACGGTATGGGGTTTATCGACCTTGTTAACCACGACGGACGGACTGAAACAACAGAAAGTTCAGCCAAGATGATAGCTATACTAATAGCGGTAGCGACTTCCGTTGTTGTCACCGAAAGCGGACAAGGCTTTGAAACGAGTACGTTGACCAGCACGAGTTTGTTTCTGGACAGGCATGATCTATCTTCAAAACATCATCCTCAAACGCGGAGTCCCAGAAGAAATAGAAATCAATGATCTTGAACTCTTTGATTGGCAACGAGTAGAGGTAGATCTCTTCGTGGCTGTGAATTTTACCATCACCAACTAAACATCCCGATTTGGTGTCTGAAACCCATTCCTTGGAATCTTTCTTGCCCCCAAGTCCACGAACTCTGATGCCTATACCACGTCCGCGACCACAGCCACCACCACCACGAGAACCAAATCCTCCACCACGGGTTCGATTTGCGTCTGCCATTCCATTCTGCAGTTATATCGATGAAAAGGTAAAAACCGAACAGTGCATTTTATATGCATTTCGAACCGAATGGCAGCTATCTAAAACTATGTTCCTTTTAAGGGCCACCTTAACGTTTACCTTACATGTATTCTAACTTTTATTTAAAATGAAAACATGCGAAATGCAATTAAGCAAGTTGAAATTAAATGGCTACTTCTGTTTATAGGTCAATAACTTTATATAAATACGACACTTAGTCTTAATATTTATAACGCACAGCTGTTATTTATCGAAAGATAATAAACAAATTAAAAACCGTAGACAACAAAATTCAAAACTGAATACAATTATTTTTCTGCGAGACTAATCACTTTTTTTTGCTGTTGTATTTTGAATTATTGTAATTGACCTCGGTTAATATTGTTTTACTGCACGTTTGCGTGTGAAATTATCGATGTGACAAATGGTTAAATATAGGTATAGGTATTCACTCGCAAAACTATAAAGTCTACTACTTTACCGGATGTCACTGATTGTAGGTTATAAATATTTATTCTTCCATCTGTGTTTATCGTGGACGTAGAAGTCGTCGGTGACGTTGGTTTTTATTTGTTTATAGGGTAAACAATCGAATGTTTGACTTCATGAAGATGCAAGTAGATTTAGTTTTGTAGTTTGAAAGTTGAACATTTGTAAAATTTATAACTGCTTTAATTTTTTCATCTCCTTATGTTAGGTATATATTTTTTTTGTATAAGGTATGGAGAATGCCTTGACTATTTATAGGATTTAAAAGTAGGGGAGAGTGGGTCTAAATGTAACGAAAGAAAAACACCAACAAAACGTTTTAAATGGTTGTAGTTGTAAAAAAATTTACGAAAAATATGATTGAAGTTAGTTTTTACGTTTAACAACTTATCCCGCCAAAATGTTACATGGTGTATCGAACGGAGAGCTTATTAACTCTCCTTCGATGTTCTGTGAATCAAACAGAGCCTTGTGGGCTTCTGTTCGATGTTTTCTACATTGTTCTTTCTCTCCTACTTTCTGGAGAGAAATAATTTTAGTTTTTTGTCTTTGACTGAATTTTGGAAAGAGCTGGTCGATGTACGGAAAGAATAAAAAGTAACATAGTGGTTTTTTGAGCTAATGCTTTTTCCATTTATAAAAAGTTGTGTTTGTGTCGGTTATTTATTTTATTCAGGTACTTGTCTCTGGACTTGTGCTTGATGGTTTACATAAACATGATCAAAACCTGAACCATATCAACCGTATCAAAACGAATGCCAAAATACAAAGAAAAACAAAACTTACAAACATATCTTTTTGCGGTACCAGCCCCATAACTTTTCTTTTTGGTATCCCATTCAAAAAAAAATACGTGCCATTAGCTCTAGAGAAAACGAACATTTTTATAATTCACGTGATTCTTAATTTGCATGGGAACACTTTCATTTGTTGCTGTCACTTCTTACCCCTGTTATATCTAACCCCGGTCTCCCCTTATTAATTTGAAACATTTTTTTCTATCAAGTTTCTTTTTTGAATATGTCGATTATTGAGCATTTACCCTATAGAAAATATTCAATTGTTTATTTTACGTATTTGTTTTTGTACATACTATAGGAATAATAATTTGTGAAGAACAAGATTGGATTTCATACATAAAATTGTGTGCCTTGAAAAAATTGTGTTTTAAAATTTGTTACCCTTCGCCACAACAATTAGAAAGGTTACTGCATTAATTGTATGTATGTAGGTACCAAGCAACTTGTCGCGTAATTTTATATGCGTCATTAAAATTGACGACATTTTGATTGTTATTTTTTTTTCTTGCTCATAAATTCGTGCTTAATTTATGTCAGTCAACTTTGAGTGCATGTAATGTGGAAATAGGGCACTTTAATGTGTGATTTTCGATTATTTTTTTTATCGTCCAAAATCATAATGCCTAATTAAAATAAAATTCCTTATTAAAAAAATATATGACTTCTTGGTGGGCTACGTCTTTTATTTGGTGCCATGAAATGAAGTCCAATGAAATAAAGTTCAATACCAAATTTTGGACGTTATTGCAAAAGTACGTACAATAAAGCCTTATGTCTTTATTGCACAATTCTATTTTTGGAAAAAAAACTAAAATTATCAAAATATGTATTTTACTTTCAATCATGAAAAAAATAAAAAAAATAGGAAAAGTTAAAATATCATAATGCCAACAAAAATAATGTGTATGATCAAAAATTTTTTGTTGTAAAATTTGATTAGCTTTTTTGTATGATCAACATGACAGACGACCTCGCCGGGGTCTTTCTTTTACAATTTTAAACACAGATCTATACTCTGTCCAATGAATATGTGCAGTACAGGGAAGATGTACGTTTGTATCTCACTCTAACTGCAAAGGGATCCCATTTAGTTGTGTGAAAGAAATAATTGTCAAGGGTTTCTGTACTGCATACTATAAAAATGCAAAAAGCTCAGAAGGGCTGCCATCTATGCTTTATTATTTAGTTTAAAACAAAGAAATTCATTTTACAAAAATCATTAATTGAATTCTTAAAATGCAAATCCCAAAATCGAGAATCAAAAATAGTTATATCTCGCATATGAAAATGTCAAGATTTTCTAAGTCAGAGTTTTTATATATCAACTGAAATAAATTGATCTTATCTTTTTCGACACCACCAAGCGGTAAGATAATAAGCGCGTTTTTAAGGGTATCCCCAGTAGGCCCGATTCCTTAACAAAAAAAAAAACTAATTCATTCTTCCATAAACAAAATATACATATTATCACAGGATAATAAATATAAGTAAGGAACTTATTTTCAATGTAAATAACGAAGCACCATATCACATAATTTCATTTGACGATGAGTAACTGCTGTTGCTTTCGTCATTTAAACTTATTATAATGTAGGTATGTGCATCAAAAGTAAAAGCAAAAACACAGTTTATCTTACACATCACTAAAAAATAAGTTTGAGCATTTAATCTTTTCGTTTCACAACCAGGAATCAAAACGATTAATATAAGTAAGTGGACTATATTAATACTTAACATCAATACAAATTATGTGCCAAACGGCGAGCGCTTGAAAATCCACTCAAATAAACCCTTTTTCTTATTCCAATTAGCCAAATACTGTTTTAACGGCTTTTAATTTTTTTCCAAACTACCAAGAAAAAACTAAATCTATGAAACAAAAAAAAATCAAACGGTAACAATTTTGTCTTCAAGTATCCATAAAAGCGTAGAAAAAGCTTCCGTCCTGAAAGCTCCCTTATAAAATTCAAAGAAAAATATGCATTTGTAAGCATTACCATTGCCACGGTAGCTCTGATTTGATGTGCTTTTTTTCCACATACAAAAAGGACTGTTAACGAGGATACGATCAGTACGGCTCGAGCCGTTCGAAAGGCATGTCATAGTGGGGTGTACGCTTGATAGTACGAGAAAATGCACTACAGACAGTGGTTGTTTAAGGGGATTTGAGATATTTGTATATGCAGCAGGCACTCTTTGGAGAAGAAAAGCTCTCCCATAAGGACTGTACTGCACATACTCATTGGACAGAGTATAGAGAAGATTTTTAGCGTTCGATACAGTTTTTTTTTAACTGAGAAGATTAGCGATTTGTTCGTGTTAAGGTCCATCCAAGCAAAATGCGTTTTTAACATTAGTTCTGAAGTAAGTCCATTAAATAGTCAACTTCTAACTCACTCACAAGGGCGTAAGACCAACCAAACAAATAAAAATAAAAATTAATTTCAAATTCAGTTTTGAAAATTTAACAAAGTTATAAAAAAAATCACGTGAATTAAAAAAAAAAAAAAATAGAAAATCAACAAAAAATTGATTTTTATATTTCTTGTTAGAAGGCATTTTCTTAATTATCTATTAAGGTCACTTATAAAATATAACTACATCATTCTAAAAAAAGGAATTTTGAAAAAAAAAAATAATAATAATAATTTTTTTTTTTTAATTCGTTTACAAATTTTTTCTGAAAAAGTTACATACATACAAAATATTTTTTTGTAACTTTTATAAAGTACCTACGTAATTTTGAAAAATTTAAATTTTATTTTCTCAAACATTTTTAAAATAACTACAATTTTAAAATAAAAATTTAATTTTTGGCAATTTATTTTTCATCATTGTTTTTGGAAAAATGCATTTCTTACTCCAGTTTTTAAAAAGGGCGACAAAACTGATATCAAGAATTATAGACCTATATCGAAACTTTCATGCATTCCAAAGCGCTTTGAGCAAGTTGTTTGTGAAACTTTAGCATTTTATACTAAGAATATAATATGTGAACAACAGCATGGCTTTGTGAGAAGGAAATCTGTGGTAACAAATCTCCTTACTTTCTTGCACAAATGTTCTAATGCATTGGAAAATGGAAGTGAAGTGGATTGCATATACACTGATTTTTCAAAAGCATTCGATCAACTAAGTCACAACATTATTATATTTAAACTCCAAGCTTTTGGTTTTCCGAATATTGTTATAGAATGGATAAGGTCATTCCTTGAAAATAGATCTTACCAGGTGAAAGTTAGAAACTGTCTTTCAGATTCATTCAACGCTCACTCGGGTGTACCTCAAGGAAGTCATCTTGGCCCACTTCTATTCAATCTGGCTATAAATGATGTTAAATCATGTACACACTATAGTGATATTCTTATATATGCTGATGGTATGTAAATTTTTAAAACAGTAAAATCTAACAGTGATCGCATTCTCTTGCAAGCAGATATTGCCAATTTTAATGTTAAAATTTAAAGTTAAATGCCAAACTATTACTTTTGATTATTCCATTTCACAGCACTCACTATTTCGTGTTCTAAGCTTCAAAGACCTTGGTGTTCATTTTAGTTCTAATCAAGAATTCACAGAGCATATTAATTACATTGTAAAAAAAGCAAGTTCCATGCTTGGTTTTATAAAACGGTGGGCTAAGGAATTTAACGATCCGTATGTCACCCTCTCCTTATACAATTGCTATGTACGACCCCATCTTGAGTATGCCTCACAAGTTTGGTCTCCTTTTTACGTTATTCATAAACACCGTATTGAAGCAATACAGCATAACTTCATTCGATTTGCTTTAAAAGGGTTACCCTGGACTGATCCATATAATCTGCCACCATATGAACATAGGATCCAGCTTCTGCAGGTCCAAACTTTATATCAGAGGCGGGTTAATAATGATTTAATATTTATTCATCAACTTATTACTGGTCAAATTGATGCTACTGATTTGCTATCCTGTATTGGCTTGAACTACCGCGGGGGTTCTCACCACCTGCGAGAATTTGAACTTTTTCACGTAAATGTTCATAGAACTAACTATGGCATGCATGAATCTCTTAACCGAATGAGTAAACTCTATAATTTAAATGTTTCCTCAATTGATTTTAACATGTGTAAAATAGGACTTAAAAAGTTATTTCGAACCAGTGCTCCACTGTCGTGATCGGTTTAATTTTTTGTTTTATTCTTAATGTTACATTTTGTTTATAAACTAAATATAACGTAAACTAAACATAATTTTAATTTTTTGATTTCATAATCCTTATTTTTTAAATAGTTTTATTTTTTTTCTCAATTTTAAATTTTTCAACTGCTTGCATTAAGCAGACCTAATCTCTTTTAACTTCCGTTGATAGCTACTCGTTTCGCTGTAAGACAAGTTGCTGTGTTATTGTTAAACTTAACTAAGTAACGATTTTTTTTTTTATATTATTATCTAACATCAAATAATTAATATAAGTGCCGATATGACTTGCAATCGTAATTGCTGTCGTACTCGGTGAAAATGGACCCCAGCGCGTGCGGTATCTGGGGGGGCAAGAGGCGTGGGCTTTTTTTTTAATCATTGAAAAAGTAATTTTTAAAAATTTGGGCGAATATTTTATGGATTATATAAAAAAAAAGGAAATTGTGCATTTTGGTCTACCTATTGCCCACGAATGATATCGTTGAAAAGCTTAGGCATAGTACATCATTTTTTTGTACGACATAAAGCTGTAAACCATGGGCTTAGACAATATATGGCAACAAAGATTGCAATTAGAGCAAAAATTAATTGCAATAGTATTCCATTGAAATGACAGCATTGGTCAATTTTGGTGAACTGAATAGATAAAGGAACTTTTATACGAATAGCCAATAATAGCGAATAACATCATGGTTGACGAATAATTCGCCTAAGATTATGAGATTGTTCTTTTTTCATTCAAATAAGCTTATTAAATGAATGGGAATAATTGTGCGTCTAGTTCTCATAATTGAGATATACAACCTTGTAAAGCCTAGTTTAAGAGCATCATTTTTGAATATGGACACATAACTGTAAACCATGCGGCTTAGGCAATATATTACAAAATATAAAACAATTCGTCTATTTATTTATTATTTGTTATTATTACTTATTTTTATTCTGAGTCGATTTCACAAACTACTCAACATGAAATTTCTTCTTCTCCGAGAAAAAAAAAGGAATAGTAAATCTCGAGTTGACCCCAATTGGATGATATGGACTTGGAGGACACGTGGTTCCAATAGGACGGCGCCACAAGCCACACAGCGAATGTCACAATCAATTTATTGGAAACCAAGTTTGGAGAACGTGTTATCTCACGAAATGGTCCAGTCGCTTGGCCGCCTCAGTCGTGCGATTTGACGCCGTTAGACTATTTCGTGTGGGGCTACGTCAAATCTATGGTCTATGCCAACAAGCCAGCGCCGATTGATGAACTTCGTACGAATATCGAACGTGAAATTGCAGCAGTATCGGCCGATTTATGCTTGAAAACTGTCGAAAATTGGGTTCAGCGTCTGGACTTCTGCAAGCGTGCCCGTGGTGGGCATGCAAAAGAAATCGAGTTCCATACATAATGGCATCAAACGTACTTTCACAGGAATAAAGAATTTCATTGATATCCAAAACGGTTTTTGTTTTATTTAAAAAAACTTTTGTAGCACTCTTATTGAAAAACCCTTTATATAGAAAAATAATTAAAAAAAAAAACCGCTCTAACGATTTTTGATTTTTTTTTTTTTTTCATAAATTCATATTTATTAAACAAATCAGATGGCATACTTTTTTTTGAGCTCTATCTATTTTAGCTATTAAAATAACTAATTTATAATAATTCATAGTAATCATTTATATTTTAAATTGTTTTTAAAACTTTTTTTTTTTTAAATGATATCATAATGTTATGGAACCAATAAATATGTACATGTCTATTTCAAGCTACGTTAAAGTTGTTAGATACGAGAACAAGTTTTGTGCGATCCAGTCGTGCCCATTTTTTAACATTGTTTTTTTTTTTTTTTCTGTTTATGGACGTTTCCCCCGAATAAATTTCTTTATTTTAAATAATAATACCTACACAAAAATAGCACAATAAATATACAATTTGGGGAGTTTATACCTTTTTTCCTCATCTAAAAATCTAATTTATTTTTATTTATTTTTTTATCAGCAGTAAAATTAAGACTTCTGTAAAAAATGAAGATAAAAGTACTCATACGCCATAGTGTCCCAAAGAAATAAGTTAGTAAGGGTGATTACCCCTATGAAACTCACTGAATAATTAAAAAACATTCGAAATTGGATTCAAATTTTAATATTTTCATCGACATTCTCTACCTAGTTTTTGTATTCAAGAATTTGTATATATGCCTTTTTTTTTAAATCTCCCTCTTTTGGTGCCTCCCCCCTTTAGTTTGACTATATAAGCACTTTGTCTCAAGTGTCTCAGCATATAATTAACACCCAACTCAAACATAGAACACTTCATCCAAGAAGAAAAAAAAAAAAAAAAACACGTGTGTAATTAACAAAATATTACAACACAAACTTCTTAAATTGTGTGTGAAATGGTTTATAGGGGTTGTGGATGGTTTTCATTTTTTTTTTCATTTTTGTGAAACAGAAAAAAAAAAAAAAGTTAAACAACTTCGGTAGACTCACTTAATCAAAAAGTTTAGAACCCGCATTTCCGAGTGACATCAAGAGTTTCTCTTATGCTTCGTCACTCAATTTTTTTTCGCAAGCAACAACAAAACATACAACAAAACATACAAACAAAAATTCCAATCCAATTACCTGATTTTTTCAGTTAGAAAATATTTTATTCTTTATTTATTTTTTTTGCAGAATTTCTAAAAATATAACAATGACCTTCCACTTAAATATCCTTTTATGTGGAATATAGATATACGAGTATACACGTATTTTCCATTTAAAAACAATGCTATTTCACTTAATCTCATGTGAATTTATTCTAGATGTGTGTGTTTTTTTTATTTGATGGAACAACAATCCAGGTAGACGTTAAACAATGTTTCCCCCCAAAAACAGATACTCCACTTACTCATTCCATTTAAATAAAGCTTCGGAAAGTGAAAGTCACTTTGGTCACTTTTGCAAGAAAAACAAGAAGAATAAAAATAAGAATAAGGTTGTTTTATTTTTCGCTTTCAATTTAAGTAATCCACAAGGTAAGTGGATATAATGTTGTAAGTATAGGAATGTAGGTATGTACGTGAGGAATGTAAGATTGAAGAGAAAAACTACAAAAAAAAAATTCCTATCATAATTCAGCAAGGGATGGCAATGGCAATGCCAAAACAAGATAAAAAAAAGAGGATACGAAATTTCTTGTACAGCTACAGTTAAACAAAGAGGGTGCAAACGAATTGCAATTAAGAAACAAAAGGATGAAGGTTTTTTTTTGTTGTTCTCCTTTAAGATGTCTGATGATAAGAATGGGTGACTAAATGTACATGCGGAGTGTATGAACATAATTTTATAGGTACCTTCTACCCAACTTCTTTTGTACATACAAATAGCTCAATTTGTTGCAATGGTTTTGGTTGGAGACAATATACCTAATTTTAACGACTTTGGTGTGGAGGTTGTGAATAAGACACCAGTTTCGTTTGTTATCCCAAAGAAGGAGGAGTATCTATTGTCTTGTATATTTATAGTTAGGACTTAGTCTCAATTGCGATTAAACAAGAAACAATTATTTTTTCAAAGAAACAAGTAAACAGAAGTAATATATAAAATCCAATCTAGGAGATTTTTTTCAAAACGTATGTACATGTACAATTTAAGACACAAGATAATAATTACTAAATTGAAGAGCCAATGCGACTTCAGTCAGACTCAGACAAAACATCTGCCATAATACAAAGCCGAAGCATTTTGTAATTTTTGTGTGACCAAAATCTTCTAAAGCATTCCTTTGAAGTCTGAGCGATCATTAAAATATCTTAACACCGGTTGTAAAAATACCAACTTTCTGTCTAGTTTGGGCAAGGCCCCAGTTAGTTTTCAGTAGGAAAACTCTAGACGAGGAAAACTTGTCAGGTACTTGGCAAGGCCTTGCTGGAGTTCAGTACCAAACATTTAGAAGAGGGAAACTTTTCAAACACGAGGCCCTCCCTAGTAAAAACTTGTTGGGCATGTTTCGGTACCTACCCGAAAAACGATGACGATCAAACGATCGTTATCGTTTTGGCATTAGCGATTCCTATTATATAAGTAGACAAAGAAAGGGACCAAATCGTTTGATCGTTATCGTTTTACGTAATAAGGCCCCAGTGTTACCACTGGGACTCATTTGAGTCAAAAGGGACTCATTTTTTTAAAGTTGGCTCATATTGTTTAGTTTTGACTCATTTTTTAAGAGTACAAATAAACACTTTATATAATACGGTTGAATCATATTTAAATTCAATCGCTTTTATTTCATTTTGCAGGAAAAAAAATTATGTAAAATAAGTTAGTTGCCAGTTTTATTCTGCATTGTATTTGTTATTCAATATCGTATGAATCATTGGAGTATGAAACTTACTCACTTTCGACATTGGATTTTTGTATAGCGAGTTAGGCCAGTGGGTAGCGCATTGGACTGACATGCAGAAGATCGCGGGACCAAGTCCCACATAAGCCAACTTTTTATTTCGTCTGACGAGGCAAAAGGGTTCATAATCGCCAAGGCCCATGCTTTAGCATATCCTAACATTTCTGATTTAATGGCGAAATTGCTCTATAATGGCCCAGACCTTTTCAAAGAACAAATTTGTGATGAGCCGATTTTTGGGCTCCGGGATATTCGCAAAAAAAAGTATGCCATCTAAAAGGTCAGTAATTGGTCAAAAAACTTCAAGGAGTTTCAAAAATTGGTTAGCCATAGAGAAATTTTAATCAACGGTTAAAGTTTTTCAAGGTCACGCGTGATTTTGAGCACCTCATTTATGAGATATTCGAAAAAAGGTAAACCATTCTAAAGGCCACCAAATCCACATAAAATGTCAAGTTATTTCAGTAATTGACCTTACCAAAAATCTTTGCTAGAAAAATTGATACGGATCCCGATTTTTGGAAGAAACGTTGGTTCTGTGGTTGCTTTCACTCTGAGAAAACTCCGATGACAGCAAGGTCCGTTAAAAGGGTTCGAATGTCCCCAAAAAAGTAATAACAAATAACAACATCTTGAATCTACCAAATGAAGGTCAATGATGATTAAATACCAGATTTATCTAATAAATTTGAGGTTATTCGATATTACTCTACTTACAATATTTAATATTTGTGAGTCATAAACTTAGATCATGGCGTAATTTTAGATCTTACTCCTTTTTACGTCTGACTTGTTACGCAAAGGTTTTTGTATAACCAAGAACTTGGCTTCTTAACTTTTATGTTTTTGGTGTGATTTCAAATCTTTTTGCAAAGATTTTTTATCAGGTGAAAGTGGAGTTGAAAAAACGCCCACTAAACCAATAAGGAAAACTAAGTTTTTAATTGTTCTATGCACTACAAGTCCAACAGCTCTACCAATTTTCATCACTAAGAAGAAGTGCTGCATTTAAATGATAGTCATTGTAAAAAGTTGTGGATGCCACGCCCCCTACATGAAAAACCACATAATTTCAATTTTCTTCTTTTTATATACCTCAAAACCAACCGCTCCGCTCTACCAAATTTCATAATTCTGTAACAATCGGAAGTGCTCTATATATTTAATATAAATTCTGCGAAAATGGGTGGATGCCACTCCCACTGAATATAAAATCTTAAAATTTTAATTTGTCCCTTTGCATCCAAGTCAAGTCCTATCGCTGTACCAAAATTCATCATTCTGCGATAGTCATAAGGGCTCCCTATAATCGGTATCAATTCCTTTGAATGAAAAATGTCAAATTTAAAAAATGTTTCCTTTGCTTGCACTTCAAGCCCTACCGTGTTCCATATAATTGATACCAATTCTATGAAATTGGGCGGGTACCACGCCCCTTATTGGAAAAATCTTAAATTTCCCATTTTTTGTATATGCTCATTACAAGACCAACCGTTGTACCAAATTGCATCACTGCAACAATCCGAAGTGCTCCATACAATTGATATCAATTCTGGGAAAATGGGCGGATGCGACGACCTCTGAATGTAATTTCTCATATTTTAAAATGTTGCCTTTATGCTCACTTCAAGTCCTATCGCTCTACCAAATTTCATCATTCTGCAATAGTCAAAAGTGCTCCAAATAACTAGAATCAATTCTATGAAAATGGGCGGGCACCACGCCCCCTGAATGGAAAATCTTAAATTTCAAAGCCTACCGTTCGTTGTGCGAAATAACAAGGCTCTACGATGTCGGGAAGTGCTCCAAAATTTTGATGATCTGCCAGTGAGTCAGTTACGGTTTTTGAGATTTTTGCAGTCCTATATCTCAGGAACAGATTATAGAATCCTATGTATTCGAAGTCGATAAATTTTGAAGATACAATATCTTGCAACTGATCTCTTATACGTTACCTACTTCTTGGCAGGCAGGTGCTACTCACAGATAAGAAATACAGATTGTCTGTAGATTTTGCCTCTTAATCTATAAACTTAAAACACGAACAGAGGAATAATTGAGTGTTAGTAACAAGTCCATGGTTCTCCAAAAGCAGCCGTAGCCAATAATTTATTTATTTAAATATTTTGTATGCAAACTTAAACTAAAAGAGTAACATTTACGACTGAAAAAATGTTTTTTTTTTTGTATTGTACACATTGGTTTAAAGCTCCTGTTAAATCAGATGATTGTTTGCCCCAAAGCGTTTCACTGAACAAACATTAACGTTTCCTTGAAACTGGTTTTAAATGATTCGCCCATTATAATTAATTTTTTTTTTATGAATTTTATAAACTTTTATTCATAGTTTCCGTGTTTTATTTACTCACTTGCCTCCTTTTTTAATGAAAGATACTCTGTTAAATCATCAAGAAAAATATCTTACATTTCATTGACTTCTAATCCTTATTTCTGAATAGATTCATGTACAATCGCAACAACAAAACATTATTGAAAACATTAAAAACACAATATCTTCCTCGATTATTTCTTCTGAGTGAATTTAAATTTATTCATTGGACGTCATTTATGCATTTCAAACAAACAAAGTACATTATAGCAAAAATAAAAGGAAAAGGAGCAACAAAAGTTTTCTAACACAGACATTTATTTTCTTTTTTTTTTTGTTGGTCTTTTTTATTTGTACCTATAGGTTGGTATAGCATTCAGTATTCAGGATGCCATAATAAAGCTTGTCAAGATGCCATCACAGACGTTTCTATGTAAAAATATCTCCATTTTTGTGTGTCGTTTCCTTCCGTTTGATGTATTTGTATGGGTGTTTTCTTTTTTTTTTTGTGTATTTTAACACTACGAGTGACTCGATTAAGATTAAATTTTCAACACAAAAATTGCAGAATATCAGTTATCATATAACAAAAGAAAAATTTTCGAAAACGAAGTCTTATAAGTGTTCAACAAAAACTAATCAAAAATTAAATTGGTTAAAAGTTCATCTGTTTTAAAGTACAGGATGAGCCAAAAACAAATTTCTTTTTAAAAATGCAATAAAATGAACAAACTTAAATTTTGTTCATGTATTAAGGCAAGAGCAAACATTCCCATTAATTTATTATGGAACACAACGTCGTCGTTCAAGTGGCTGCCTTGGCTGGTTTTTCACAAGCGCATTCTGGTCACTCCAATTTTCCAGGACCTTGTTGATGCTTTCGGGCTTTAGCTCATGGATTGCTTGGATGATATTGGTCGTAAAAGTTAAATTGTTCGCATAACATCGGTTCTTCTCGGTTCCCCACAAAAAAAAGTCCAAAGGGGTAAAATCGCAGCTCCGAGTTGGGCAATAGACATCGCCACGGCTGATAACATGATTTAGGAATTTGGTGCGCAAAAGATCGATTGTGGCATGGGCTGTGTGGTATGGCGCGCCATCCTACATGAACTAGAGGTCGTACAAATCCATTTTTTCAATTTCAGTAAAAAAAAAAGTCGGTTAACATGGCTCTGTAAGGACCACCGTTGACCGAAACGATGGTACCAGCATCATTTTCGAAAAACAAATGGTCCAATGATGCCACCACTCCACAATCCGGACCAAACTGTCACTCTCTGTGGATGCATTGGCTCCTCGACAGGAACGTACGGGGTTTCCGAGCCCCAGATGCGGCTATTTCGTTTGTTAACTTACCCGCCGAGATGAAAATGCGCCTCGTCGAAAAAGATGATTTTTCGTCCCACTCACTTTGGAAATAAGTTTTCAGAATTTCCCAACGTTGTTCAAGCGTAAAATGAATAATTTCGTTCCGCGGAGGTATGATACTGACTTTCTGGCAAGAAACGAGAAACAGCTGTTAGTGTCATCAAAAGATACCACTACATTTAATTTTAATATAATTTAATCACCAAAAAACCAGGGGTAGATTCCGCTTAGCTGATAGTTTATTGGCTATTTTGTAGATTGTCGTTTTAAAGATAGCTGTCTCTATCACATCTGAAGACATAGGAAAAGAAAGCAACAGCCAAAATGACAGTCAACAAATTGATAATCAACTTTCAGATTAGCCCATTCCACTCCAGATGTTTATAAAAATTGGTATCTAAAACCATTTTTTTTTTGAAAAAGACTACCAACATTATTTACACAGACCCTGCTCACTTCGCTGGCCTACCGCAACCACCTTGCATTACAAAAAGTATAGCTTATTCCACTCAATAATCAATTTCTATGCCAAATTTCACTGGAATCTTTCCAACCGTTCGAGCGTGACTGAAACAAACATACTTTCCCATTTATAATTTTAGTCGGATTGGTAAGAATTTTCTTCAACAAAATCCATTCTATTTTTGCTATTTTTCAAGCAACCTCAATCAAGTGACTTCGAGTGTATGTACATTTTGTACATCCTCACTTCTTGTGTATCGATTTTCTATTGAAATTTTCAATACCATTTGAAGTTACGAAGTGCCCATTTCTTTGTCATTCACTTTCATCTCTTTTGATAGGAGGCAAAAAAAAAAAAAAATAATTTAAAGAAAAAAAAAAAGAAATGGAAAAAGTTTTTCCTGTCTGATAAATTTATTTGCTCCTTTTATTTCCTCCTTTATGCTTTGGTTTTTCTCTGTCTGAACACTCAAGTCTGCTGAACTTCAATATGTTCATAAATAATACCAACATCGATATTATGTACTGGTACTCGTATAAACTTAAAAGCGAATGAAAAGGAAAAAAAAAATCGTTAAAATCACGGGTAATAACTCTGGCGGAGTTTTTGCCCGGCATGCAGTCCTTTTGATTTTGCTTTAAGTTTTTTTTTCGTTATTTTCAAATCTGTTTTTTAAGATCATTGATTCTCTGTCGAAAAAGGAGGGTTAAGTTGTTTACTGAGGAAAAAAAACTTCGAAGAAACTTTTTATATTTATTTTATTTCATAAATAATGGCATTCCAATTGTGTAAATCGATTAAAATTTATTCCTTTTTCTTTCTTTCAGGCTTTTCCTTGTATATCTTGCTAACCCAAATCGGTAAGTAGTTATATTGACATTTTAATTATTTGACTTACATATTTAAGATTTTCAAGAATAAGATATTTTTTTGTTTTGTTTTTTTTTTTATCTTACAATGTATTCTTGATTTGAGAATAATTGAAATTTTATAAAAATCAATATTAATTTTATTATACAGCTATCAAAAATATCAATTGATACATAATATCAATAGAACTTATTTTGTATGCTTTTTTAGCCGAATAACTATATATGTACATATGTATATTCATAAGACCCCGCACACAGAAGCAACCTAGTTTTTAATAAGGCACTAGAGTGTTTCATCTAGATTCTGGCAAGGAGCTAGCAAGTTTTAGCTAAGGCTAGAACAAGGGCCTTGGCTGTTATGAACCCTTTTGCCTCGGCATGCAAGTTGCAGGTTGGTTTATGTGGGAATTGATCCTACAATCTTCTGCTTGTCAGTCCAATGCGCTACCCACTGGGCTAACTCGCTATACAAAATTTCATCGTCGAAAGTGAATAAGTTTCTTACTCTAATGTTTAATAAATCATGCCGTACTGCATAACACATCCATACATATAATATACAGATTTCTCACACCCATAGAAAAAAGTGTGATATCAAAAAGAAGACAAAGGATGCAAATGGCATGGAGCTTATAAATTGTTTGTTTTTGGTGTACAAGGGACATTCCTGATGGGGTACCGAAATATGTCCAACAAGTTTTTACTAGGGAGGGCCTAACGAGGGATTGAAAAGTTTTCCTCGTCTAAATAATTGGTCCTGAAGTCCAGCAAGGGCTTGTCGAGTTTCTGACAAGTTTTCCTCGTTAAGATTTTCTCTACTGAGAACTGACTAGGGCTTTGCCTAAACTAGACAAAAACTTGGCATTTTTCCAGCCGGGACCTTGCATCAGAATTGATAATTTTGGTTTTTTGTTTAGTTGGTTGGGCTTTTAAATAAGCCAAGTTGACCCGTGAGTTGCAAACGCAAAGCATTTTTTTAGTTGACAATTTTAATTAAAGAAAAAAGGTTTGACTATAACTATGGTCTACAATTTAAAAAGTAACTAAGGCCTCAAAGTTTGGGATTTTTACCGTCCACTTGAGAAAAAGTTTTTATTCACTCGAAGTTGACGTTTTCAACTTTTGATTTTCAACTCCAGAGTTGATCAACTTTGAATTTTTTCAACTCCCCGAAATAGAATAAGTAAGCAAGCAAATTTTGGGATTTTTCTTTATTTCTGTTTATTTATTGATGGTATTCAGTTGTTTAAACTTTTTGCTCTTTACTTCGAAAGGGAAAATATCTTAAAATGAATAATAATTAAATAAAAAATATAGCTGATTTAATTTAAATAATAAAATAAAAAAATGTTTTGTACAAACTAATTCTGGGAGAATTAGGCGTCATCTTTTTGGAACAGCGAAGATGATGCAGTTCCTTGTGTTCCTGGTTGCATCACTTCAGCATTGTGTTCCTTGTTGGAACGCTTTGCTGGTCTTGTGATGTTCAAGTACTGGGCGACGATTTCACCGGACAAGTGAAAAAACAAACATCCATTCATGATTCAATTTCAAAATAACAATTCTTACGTTCATGCAGTTGTTGATCTTTGTTGCTCCTTTTCATTATTTTTTTTTCTTTTTCTTGGTACAAGCTAGGGGATTGACTTTTCCTGTTTGATCCTGAAGTAATTTTCTCGCTTTCGCTTTCTTTTTGACTTATAACGGTTTTTATGATTGTTGATCTTTTTTCTTTTAACTAGCTCTAACTTTGCCAAACTACATCCGATTCTTGATTTTTTTGTTTTATTTATCAGTAAGCAGTTTATATTTGCTATACGGTTTTGTTCTATGCGGATAGCGGTTTTCCCACAATTAAATATCAAACCCATATGTTTGGCCTTTTCAAATCGTTTTTTTTTTTTACTTTAGTGTCATTTTTTTTTCCAACAAAAACACCTTATTAAGAGCCATCTTCTTTATTTCATTATGAAAGGCCATTTTATTTTCATAAAAACACTTGCCATTTTATTTTAAACAAACTACAACATTACAATTTATTAAACAAATAAAAACCGAAAAAAAAAAAACAAATAAAATGAAAGTTCAAACTAAATTTTCATTCGTTTAGGCTCTAGCTCAATGTACATCAGGACGCGCAGGCACACATACAAACGAACGACGTGTTGTCGAAAATCACTTTTTTATGAACTTCTCCAACATCGTTATGTTTCAATTTGAAAGTTTTTACGACCTTTACTGAAAATGCGTTTCGCTTTGACTGCAACAATTAAGCTCTTCCGTAAAAATTATGAGAATTATCATAATGTAAGTTTTTTTTTTAATCTTCGAAAACTTCTTTTAACACGAAACCAATATTTGCCCTATAAAGTTTTTAAAAAGGTAATTTGAGTAAAATTGTTTATTTTTAAACATAAATCTAAATTGTAGACTTCTTTTTTGTTACAGTCTTGTGTCTTTTACCTATAAAACGGTCCCAGAACTAAAAATACTTGGCTAAGTATCCTCAATACGATCCACGATGGCCATTTTGAATATCTGACAAAACAAAAAATATCCTTAGGGATCTTAGGGGTATCTCTTAAATTTTTGTTGTCAGATATTCAAATGGGTATCGTGGATCTTGTAGAGGATACCCACGCAAGTATTTCTACGTCCCGGTTTTTTTTTCAAAGTCAAAAATTATCAAGAAATTCGCGTATCAAACGTGGTTTTAACGTCTTAAAAAGATTTCTTTTGGCTGCTAGTAATAAAATAGCACAAGTTACTACCCCTTAAAATTTAAAAACATGCCTTTTTTACTCGATATATGGCTGAAAACCCCCAAAATATTGGTTGTTTTTTCAACTTTTCTCGATTTTAAAGGCCTACACGTGTTTGGGAACGAGGAAGAAAGAATCGTCTTAGAGGTAGTTTGCTGAACTCAAATCCGTCATCCATTTTCCGCTACCGGCTATAGTTTTTGAGATATTCCAGTCTGAATATGGATTATAACCATTTTTTCCCCTATTTTTGAGATTTTGTAAAAATTCGAAATGATTTTTTCAAAAAAAAAAAAAAAAAAAAAAAAATGCACCGATTCATCAAAGTGTTGCAATATAACTCATGCTCATGGATGAATGGTGTTTTTTTTGAAAAAAAGCATTTCGAATTTAAAAAAAAATGGTCTTTTTTAGACTATATTATCTCAAAAACTAGAGCCAACATCGGAAAATGGATGACGGATTTGAGTTCAGCAAACTACCTCTAAGTCGATTCTTTCTTCCTTGTTCCCAAACCCGTGTAGGCTTTTAAAATCGAGAAAAGTTAAAAAAACAACCAATATTTTGGGGTTTTTCAGCCATATATCGAGTAAAAAAGGAATGTTTTTAAATTTTAAGGGGTAGTTACTTGTAATATTTTATTACTTTCATCCCAAGAGAGTCAAAAGAAATCTTTTTAAGTCGGTGAAACAACGTTTGATACGCGAATTTCTTGATAATTTTTGACTTTGAAACAAAACTCGTTTTTTACATGAAAAAAAAAAAAACCGGAAATACCATTTTTAAAAAATTCCGGGACGTAGAAATACTTACGTGGGTATCCTCTACAAGATCCACGATACCCTGACAACAAAAATTTAATAGGCACCCCTTTTTAAACAGCCTTTTATGTCTTACCGAAAAGAACTTTGTTGTCTTTTTCACATGGAAATATTTATTTTATTATTTATATCTCACATCAAATATGAAGGATTGGTTTTTTCAAAAAAAAAAAAAAAAAAAAAAAAAAATTACCCCTCAGTTCACTGGACGCACCCTTTTTACGTATAACGATTTTCCTAAAATGGCACATACCATCCAAATGTTCCCCAAAATGTCCTATATGGTATTCAAGCCACATACCTTTATCACCCGCATGAATAAGCTAATTACATTAATGAAATAACATATCTACCTAGA
Organism: Melangyna quadrimaculata; assembly: GCA_949320155.1. NCBI lineage: Eukaryota > Metazoa > Arthropoda > Insecta > Diptera > Syrphidae > Melangyna > Melangyna quadrimaculata. The sequence continues at coordinate 153,846,226 of OX439484.1, forward strand.
CGACGACGGGCGCCTCCAGTTAAGTTAAACGACCCTAGCCATAATGATGAATTAATTTTTATCATCCTTTATCCGCCTTCGTCTGCAGGTAGGCTAGGTAAGGCATGAAGGTGGCAAAAATAATCAGTCCATCCCCCCATTAACCAAACACACACACAAACCTGCCATTATAAAAATCCCCCTATAGACCGACCATCAAGCATAGAATTAAAAATAATATAAAATAAAAAAAATATATAAAAATAGGGTTGGAAATAATTGGGGCATGTGATGATGATGATGATGCTGCTGAGTCGCGCGTTTTGCTTTACACGTCAACTTTCTTTATTCGTTCCGTTCGGACGATGTTTCATTATAAAGTCAATATAATCAACAAACCCATATTTTCCTGATGATGCCTGCTGTACTCTACTCACCATCACCTTGGGCACCATAAAACCGGGTTCTCGTATTCCTTACCGCAAGAATAAAATATGGGACAAATGATTTATTTATAGAATCGAGCTGGTTGAATTTTCATTTGTTGCTGCCATGCTACAGCTACGGAAGAAGACAAATACCTACTCGTCATTTTGGGTCACCATATCAGAGAAAAGCTTTAATCATCCTGTGCGAAGAGCCATAGTAAATTATAAAATAGCATTGTAGGAATTTGTTTTTGTTTGTCATGATTGCCAAGTGTTGTCATTCAAACCTAACAGTAAATTGATGGTTGATAGAGAAGTAGTCGAAAAAAGTGATGTTCGCCAAAACTTCCGTCGGCGTCGTGTCAGTCACGATGTAGGAAGAAAATCGACTTTTAGCTTATAAAACAGCTATACAAAAGTTTTTGTTCATCAATATTTCTCGAAAACAGCTTTAATCTTCGTGCCTGTACATTTTGTATTTCCACAAATCCAAAATCCCGAAATCACAAAAGCAGATCACTCAAAAACCCGAAAACCGAAAATATCGTAAGACCATAACCCAGAAAATAAAAAAAAAAAAAAAAACACAAACACAAACACACTCGAAAACCTTAAATTTTCGATTCCTGGAAAATAAAATCGAGTGTTTGGGTTTTCAGGATTTATGGACTTCTGTGTTATTTTGGGTTTTTTTGTTGACAAGAATCTTCAAGTTGTTCTCAATCTCCAAAAGCTCAAAATCACGAAAATGCAATATCAGAAAACCAAAAAAAAAAAATAATAATAATAATAATATAAAAAGACCCCTATCTGGAAAACCCAAAATCTCGAAAATCCCACATTTGGCGAAAGGTATTCATTTAATATTATTTCTCGATTTCAAGAAAAAAAAATTCGGGAGAGTCAGTTTGGGTTTTCTAGATTTTGGCTTTTCTGATTTTTTTTGGATATAGGGGTTTCAAGATTCTGGATTTTGGGTGCTATTGTTTTTTGTTTTGAGCATTTTGGGTTTTCTGGATTAAGATGTTTTGAGTTTTCGGGACTTAATAGTTCCTGGAATTAGGGTGTTCTAGACTTCGTTTTTTTTTCTGAATTTTAAATTTTCTGTTTTTAAGTATTTCTGGATCTTGGTTTTTCCGAGTTTCTTACAGAATCGAAAGAATGCAGCCAAAAACCCCGAAAACCACACATTTTTCATTTTATGTAATTTGTCTGTTTCGGAAAAAGTTGGGGACTTTGGGTTTGCGGATTTTTAATATTATGAGTTTTTTAGAATAAGGGTTTTCTGCACTTTGTTTTTTCTGTATTTTGGGTTTTCTGTTTTTCGGATTTTCCAAAGTACTGAAAGACTGCAACCCAGAAGACCGAAAACCACTTTTTTCGATTTTATATAATATTTCTGTTTCAGAAAAATATTCGGAAGGGTTGGTTTTTGGAAGTTCGAGACTTTGGGTTTTCTAGAATTTGGCTTTTCTGAGTTTTTGGTTTCCTGGGTTTTGGGTTTTCTGAATTGTGAACTTTATGAATTGTATGCTTTCGGGATTTTGGGTTTTAAATCTTCTAAATTTTACGAATTTTGGTTATTATTGTTTTGGGTTTTCTGTATTAAGATCTTTTGAGTTTTTGGGATAAAAGGTTTTCCCGGATTTTCTAGGCCTTGTGATTTCTGGATTTTGAGTTTCCTATATTTATCAAAGTATCTTTAGACCACAGGCCAGAAAACCGAAAACTCTGAAAGCGCAAATTGTTCTGTTTAAAAAAATATATTGCGAAAAGTTGGTTTTTGGGAGTTTTTTTAGCTTTTTTTTTTAGCTTTTCTAAATTTTGAGTTTGCTATCTTTTGGCTTTTCACAAATGTTTCCTTTCGGGATATTGGGATTTTGCGGTTACAGGGTTCCGCGATTTTGGGTTTTAAAGATTTTGAGTTTTAGGGATTTTTGATTTTGAAGATCTTGTCTTTTCTGGATAAATGTCTTTTGGATATAGGGTTTCGGTATTATAGACTTTATGGAATTTTGGTATCCCAAGGTATCGAAAGACCTCAACCCTGAAGACACATAACCCGAAAACCGCAATTTTTCATTTTATATAAAACAGCAATATTTTATATATATTGCTGTTTTGCGATTTTGCGTTTTCGGGATTTTGTGTTTCCGCAATTTTGGGTTGCATGTATTTTAAGTTTTGCAGGATTTTTTCGGTTTTGCCAATTTAGCATTTTAGGCATTTCGAGTTTTCGGGTTTTTGTGTTTTTGCGATTTAAGGTTTTGAAGATTTTGGCTTTTCTGGATTGAATTGTGGGTTTTCGGTGTTATAGGCTTTTTGGACTTTGTGTTTACGGGGTTTTCGGTTGTCGGTACATTTTGATTTCTAGATTTGGGTTTTTCTGAATTTCAGGTTTTTGAAATTTTTTTTATCGAAAATCTGATTCCAACCTGTCTGTTCAGTGTTTTTACAATCGGCAAGTATTAATTAATTCAACATAAAACCTGAACAAAAATTACCCGTCCGGCAACCATGATTTCGTATAAGTTTGCCTAAAAATCTCATCTTAGCTCTTTAAATTACTGCAAGGAATATTATTTTCCGTAAAGAGGATTACATTCATCTTCATATTGCCTCGCTAATTTTATGGGCCTTTCTTTTGACAAATATTTGTATTTTGGTTAAGTGAAGGTGGATAATATGGGATGAGGCAAGCAGCGACTAGACCCTAGCTTCAGATTATGATGAATAGATGATGTTAAAATGCTCCAGGCGATGACGCGTTATTAGATCTTTCCCCAACGGCGCGCTGCCGTCGTCGCCGGGGGTCGTTGGCACATTGGGTGGCTGCATTCAATTTTGGAATCCTTGCATACGTTGTTCAACATAACATCGTTTAAATTTTGCAATATACTTTTTCAAGCAGCACCCCAACCCCTTTCATATACATTATGTATGTAGGCTTGTTCGTATAGCCCCAAATCATTGTGTTTAGTCGTCTTTGAGAATGCTTTCGTTTTGAGTTTCATTTTCACTGTCTGAATGGAATATTATGATTTTTGACGTTGACAATTTGAGCTGAGTATAGGTACTTTGTCGCATCAAAAGCGAGGAGGGTTGTTGTTGTTTTTTCTTATATAAAGGGTGACATTCATCATGAATGTCAAAAAAACATTGTATACACTCGTATGTGTCGAGTTTAATGTTTTGACATATCCTATCTCGCCGTTTTATATATCATTTAGAAATTATATGTTTACTTTTTTTCTTCATCTAATTTGAAACGATTTTATCATTTTTATCCATTAGTCGTTGGCAAAAATAAAAAATGTTTTTTTTTTTCCTTTAATATTCTGGAGAGGCTTATGTTGCGGCGGAAGCATTAACACCGCCATTTAACCGCTGTCGTTCTTCTGTACTGGCTGTAGAATCATTTCCTGTGTGTGTTTGGATAGGCGTTGACTTTGATGGTGGGCGACGACCGACGACGACGATCATGATGGGGTGAAAACTAATTTTCTACAAATCGTTAACAGGGTGAAAACCAATTCTTAGATTAGGTCTTTTATTAGATTGGCCTTTCATATAAATAAGCTTATACATATATGTATCATGTTTATACTTTGTATAGGGATAAGGCGAATAGGGTAAGCCTATATCCCGACGTGTTGATTAAAAAAAAAAATATTCGCTGTCGCGAAAAAATTGATATATTTAGATTTTATCCTTCAATGACGGCGATAGGATGAGGTGGGCCGCCCAAGGTACTCTTGTTAAAAAAAAAATTGAAGAAAGAACCCCCAAATTGTACATAAAAAAAATTACATTCAAAATTTTGGGCGACATTTCCATTTTATTTTTTGGAGTAAATGTAATTTTGGCCATACTTCCAATTTCTTTTTTGGGATAAAAAATATTTGGGCGTTATTTCCAAATCGAGTGTAGCGTAATGGTTAGTGCGTTGGACTGTCACGCTGGCGGTCTCGGTTCACTTCCCAGCCTCGTCTATTCAAAAACTAAAAAGTTTTTTTTCAGGTCTACTGACTCTTGCGAGGAATTGACAAATCCTGTAAGAGTATCATGCAATGAACAAGTGCTTCTCGTCTAGCCGTTCGGATTCGGCATAGTAGATCCATTCCATTGCTGTCGACACGCGCACACAGGAATGATTGCGAGTTGTTAGTCACAAGGCCCTGGTTCTTCACGAGCCGTTGTGCCACCCAATTTCTTTATTTGTTTATTTTTTTTTTTTTTTCAAAGCGATTTGGGCGTTTTTTCCTTGGACGCTTTGGCTAATGCCAATTTACCAAATAACTGTTATACAGTTTTTGAGATTGTGTCTAAACAATCATTTTGAGCATGGGTTGCCCTTGGGAAATTTAGTGGAGACATAGGGCTGCCAAGCCTCAAAGGTTAATTTTGTTTGGCTTTTTGCAACTTTCTGAACCATATTAAAGGAAATTGACCTCAAAACCTTTAATATTAGGTACTAGTTCAGACAAAATTTACAAAAAAATGCCCAGTCTGACAAAAAAAAAGACTAAGTGAAGTTTTCCAAACGCAATAATTTTTATTTTGCTATTAGCAATACGAACTGCAAAAGTCTACTACTAGATGGTGTCGGCGTCATTAGGTTGAATGTCGAAAATATCAGTTTTTCGCATATAACTCCGAAACAGTAATTTCTATCGAAAGAATTTCACGTATAACTCCTGAACGGATCATATTTCCGAAAACATTTGTATGCAAAGTTTTTTACATTTACTTAAGGAAACAGTTCTTAGTTAGTTTTCTTAAAAATAACGGCGCAAAATTTTAAACAGCCTACTATTAACGGTTTTAGGACGATACTACTTAACGTTTTTCTAATTTTCAAAGGGTTAACTAAAATTTTAAATACTTTTTAACTAGCATCATTGCCTTCATAAACTTCAGCTGGACACGTCCAAAAAATCATACGGAGTATGTACACTACTAAAAATATAAAATAGCCATTTGGTGATTTAAACTTTAGTAAAATTGTACGATGCTACCTTGCTTAAAATTAGCAAAATACAATTTTTAACTTATTATCATACTAATGATCAAGGGCGTACGCAGGATTTTGATCAGGGGGGGGGGGGGGCAAACTCGTTCAATAAACAATTTTGATGATTTTTATAAGGATTTATTTTTTTTCGTATTTTTTTTTAGCATAAATAAATAAATTGGAAAATAAAAATAAATAACTATTGATTAATTTTAATTCACTTTTAAAATAAATAAATGTACTTTTAAGTACTCAACGAACTTCTGTATATATGACTTTTTTGTACCTACATATATGACACCAACTTTAAAGAAAGCGGTCATTGATGTACGTATAAATATATCTGTTTAATTAATTTTAATGCTAAGCGGCATGGGTTTTCTTTCGATGGCGCTTGTGGTGCAAGGTAGCGCCAGGGCAGCACGCACAGTAAGTTTTGTTGTGGTAAAAGTTGTCTGCTTCTTGAAGAACATCTAACATGTCTAGTTTTTGGAGTTCTATACTGTGAATATTTTTTTGCTATTCCAAAGATTATATTATAATTCGGCCTCTCCAATAAAGCTTTGGAAATTGTAGAACTGGGAAAAACTCTTTGATTTTTCTTTAAAATCATGTAACAATAATAACGAATATGCTCGTAAGTTTTCGTCTGCGAATCTACGTTCAAGTTCTGATGCAATTAAAGAATCTAAGTAAGGAATCAGGAGTGATCTCTTCCAAAATTCATACGCATTTGACGAAGGATGATTAGAGCGATGTGTCTGGCGGTTTACTGCCCGAGGTTTTAGAAGTTCTACTTTAATTTCTTCTGAAATATATTTGGAACCAGTCATCTATTCCTGAGACCACATTTGCTCTTTGAACTTTTGCAAGTGCTATAATTGTTGCACATGTTTCGTGCATGCGCGGACGTCTAACTTTTTTGACTGGAGAATATTTACAATATTTGGCTCAAGAGTATTTTTCTATTCGGACAAGACATATTATAAAAGTTGTTTGTGCAATAACACAATACAGTTGAAAAGCTGTTGTTTTCGTTGTAAAGTTTTCTTCAATAGAAAGCTCCCTCAATCCATTGACAATGCTGCCAAAATTTTCCTTAAAAATCGAAATGCTTTTATATTCCTCTGACCAGTGAGTTTAGCAAAATGCAGGATTGTTTGGGACAAGCTTTCTCCTTGTAAGGGAATTACGGTTTAAGTTAATGACATCTTTGATCTTTGCTATTGTGTTTAGAATTTCTGGAACATCATTTATGTCATTAGCCACCAAATTCAGCTTAAAAAAAAAAAATCGGGCGGCACAACGGCTCATGAAGAACCAGGGCCTAGTGACTAAAAACTCGCAACCATTCCTGTGTGCGCCTGTCGACAGTAATGGAAGGGACCTACAATTTTATGCCGAATCCGAATGGCTAGACGAGAAACACTTATTCGTGACAAGTGATACTCTTGGAGGATTTGTCAATTCCTCGCAAGAGGCATTAGCCCTGAAAAAAACTTTTTAGTTTTTAGGTGGACGAGGCTGGGAGTGAACCCAGACCTCCAGCGTGACAGTCGAACGCACAAACCATTACGCTACGGGCTACTACCCAAATTCAGCTTATGGCTTGCAAAATGGAAATACAGAGCATTATAGTATTTTTTTCTTCTCAAAATTGCCTGCAGACCATTTTCTTTGTTGAACAGCCATCATAGCTTTGCCCATTGAGTTTCTTTGGATCAAGCCCTGCATCTTTAATTAATCTGTCTGACGCAGAGGCAATGGTCTTTGCATCCAGCTTTAAAAAACCTACGAACTCCTGCAAATCACGCTTTTTTTCTGATCGAAAAAACGAAAGTTGTTTTTTCCCTGATATATCGCGACTTTCATCTCCCACTAGAGAAAAGGCAGATGCTTCTTAACGTCCTTAATATTTTCATCCCTGATCGCTTGCCCACAGAAATAAATAATTTCATTGTGAATTCTGGGAGAAAGATATGAGTCATTCTTCTTTCCTACTTCAAAATGCTGCTTCAGATTTTCATCACCAGCCTTGAGTTGAAGTTGAAGTAAGTTTTGAAATAAACCTGAATGTAGATAATAAAAAGTGCGTACCTACTGAATCATGCATTTTGATAAAAAATAAAAGTATTTAAATAAAAGATCGATATTTATTTTCAAACAAGTTTAAACATTTAGGGGGAGGGGCAACTACACCCTCTGACCCCGTGCATGCGCCCTTGAAAAAAGATGATTTAACATCGTACTAAATCGGCCAACATTTTGCGCCAACCTTTTTAATGATTTTATAAGTTTGTCAAAACTCCGGTGTTTTGCATTTGCTCTTAAATGACGAAAGGGGCTCAATCTGTAGACCATAATTATGACGATTTTTTCCATACAAGTCATAAGTCACTAAATATTCCTACTTCACTAGCGTCAAATGTCGAAAATACAGGTCTTATGCATACAGCGAACGAATTTTTGTATCGAAAAATTGTTTAAGCAAAATGTCGACATTATGTTATCCTAAGGTCGCATTAACAATTATTATTTTTTGGCAGCACACTTTTTTACGTATATAAGACTTCAAAAATGGTAAACTTCGAATGTAGGTATAGGATTTTGTAATAAAACTTATATAAAACTAAAAATTTCAAAAATGCTTGTATGCCTGAGAAGCAGTACCTAAATAATCATAATATAATTTTTTGATTTTAAATGTCAGTTTATTGTGCAAAAATACACAAAAAAACGAGATTTGTCTAACTTAAAGGCAGTTTTTTTTAATTTTTAATTATCACAAAATCTGGAAGACATGAATGGATTTGGATTTTAGGGTTCAAATAAAATTAATTAGAACATAAAACATTAGAAACTGAATGAATAATAGTCCAGTCATATTAGACAATAAATTCGCAAAGTGCGATGTAGTTCTGCATTTTTGATATGTTGTTGGGGCATGTTAGAGTAGTCTGTAGCTAAGTTTGCAACTTCGAAAAACCTGTGCTCGTTGAAGGAAAAATGAAACAGTGAAAAAAAAACGCTAAAATCATCCCATTTTTGTCCGACATTTTCCTTTATAACTTTAGAAATATGCATTATACAACTTATGAAAAAAACAATCCATTATATTCTTGTTTGTTATAAAGTTTTCTACAAGACCACATTAGTTTAAAATTCATGTATGTTATACTTGAGTTGCTATATAACCACGAGTAAAAACAACAAATCTGAAAAACTAAGTAATTTTAAAGCGCTCAAAAAAAAATAGGTCAAAAATTGTGCAATTGTGCTCAAAATTTGCAATCAAATGGCTTAGAGTATCACCAGACGTTGAACGGATCCACTGATCCTACGGGCCTGGTTGGGGATGATTTAACCGATGGGGGTAGGGGGGATCAGGCCCTTAAAGGACAGTGATACATTGGTCTCTCCTTAACTCGGTGATTGTGCCAACGACGTAGGTTAATATGACAGAACGGGGTAGACGCAGACACCAACCACTAATCTATCATATCACTCACCAGACTTTGAATGGAGTCACTGCTCCTGCGGTCCTGGTGGCGGAATGATTTACCTGGTGGGGGTAAGGGAGAGGTTCACGCTCTAAAAACACTATGGTGGGCTGGCCTCTCCTTTGCCCGGTGATTGTGTCGACGGACTCTCCTAATCTGAACGAACTAGGCAGTCGCTGGCACCAACTATTGATATATCGAACCCAACCCCAGACGTTGCATGGAGCCACTGCTCCTACTACCTACTGGTCTGGTGTGGGGTTGATCAATCCATTGAGAGTAAAGGAAAGAGACACGCCCTTAAAAGACAATGGTGCGCCAAC